>JAOEGL010000003.1:255638960-256842293 GCA_034509955.1 Urosaurus nigricauda
TTATGTAATTCCCAACCACCTCATTATCTGTTTTGAGTTCAGAATGAAAACACATGTTCTGTTTAACTACCTAAGAAGGATGCCAGTTGAAGTAATTGCTATCCATTCACGTTGTTCTATCCATGGATAGTTACAGGGTTTGTATATATATATATATACATATATATAATCCTCACCTTGCAGCTTTCAGCTTTCCCATGTTTTTCCTTCACGAATTCCTTCCTTCTTTCTTTTTTTTTTCTTTAAAAAACTTACAAGTGTGGGGGTGGATCCTATTTTTTTTTTAAATGGAATAGCTGTAAGCAGTAGCAGCTCACTCTCTGGATGCATCCTAAATTGATAAATCCTGAGAGGAATAAAATTGTGCAAGGATCAACAATGAGGTAGAGGACATCAGTAAAAGAAGGGGTGACACTGCCTCTCATCTTTTGCCTTTTGGGATCTGGTGCCAGTTTCACAGCTTAGAGCTACAACAGTGTTCCACATAGGGCCATGGTGTTTATTTTTTATTTTCCAATAATATCCTGTAACAATGCTCTGTCAACATTCCCCATAATCATAATACCGTTCAGAGAATTGTACAGGGGAGGGGAGGAGATGGCAGCCCTTATGATGGTATTGTTCAGTGCTGTGTTATTAAGTATTCATGATACTGGGAAATATCATGAGTAATCTTGGTATGAAAGGATACTGCAGGAATTCCAGTGAATATTCTCCAACCCACAACCCTATTCCAGATTAATACCTTTTTTTACCTTTCTTTCTTCATCAGTTTTCCTCTCCTACAATCCCCACAATTATAGGTTCAGCATTTATAAATACTTCTTGGTGAAGATGGAAATGCAGGTGGGAGATTCTAGTTTGTCTATAGCAAAGGGCTGACAACTGTTTCTGGTTAGAAGGTTGAATTGTTTTCCTAGGAGACTTTGTAGAGCTCCCCCCTCCCCCCCCCGAATCATATAAGATTATCAGACCAGCGCTTAAGTGCTGGTAAATCTTTACTGAAACATTTAGGAAGCACATGTGTGTGAAAGCCTGGCATGCTACCATGTGAGGGAATCATTGAGGTTTATCACACTAGAGGGCAAACAGGATTTAAACAGGAATTACACAGGAATTAAACAGGAAATGCCTTATGTTTAACATAGGGCATTTAACATGCCTTATGTTTAACATAGGACATTTCCTGTTTAATTCCTGTTTAATTCCTGTTTAAATCCTGTTTGCCCTCTAGTGTGATAAACATCAAAATTGGCTCCCCTCCAGCATCACTAAATAGTTCGGTCAGAGGGAATTTCCTCTGAACTGAAACTTTGCATTCAGAGGAAATTACCTCTCCCTAGTGATGTAAAGAATATTTGTCAACATTCGATAAACAGAAGAAATTTCTGTTATTTGAAGGTTTCAAAAGCTTTTTAAAGAGAAGAAATTATTAGCACTTCTCAATCAGCAAGTAAGAATTTTGGTTTTTAATTCAATGGCCAGGAGTAGAGTATTTTGAATTAAAAAAGCTACCATTCATATTGAGTTTTTCTAGCAGAGGAATGTTCTTTAAACCTCTGCCAAACTTCCTTTTGACATGCTAATTGAGTTTGAAATGCCAGGTAATTAGTGTAAATGTTTGCATCCCTTTTCTTTTATTTTCATTCAAGAAATTTGTGAAAAATACTTCTCAACAGGGAGAGAAAAAAATAACCTTTTGAAAGGGGAATTTTGAAAAGAACATTTTTTTTTAAAAAAAAAATTGCATCTAGTTCTCAATGGGAGAGAAGAAGAAAAATTGTTTGTCACAAAACTAAATTGGTTTGTCACAACACTACCTCTCCCCGAATGATTCAGTGATGCTAGAGGGGAGCCGATGATTCCCTGACGTTGAGGAAGAGTGCCAGGCTTTAACACATATGAGCTTCCTCAATGTTTTAGAGACTTTGAGGTGCTTTGATGGAGAATAAATCCAAGGAAAAATGTTCAATATGGTTAAAAGGTGTCTGGGGTTACTACAGGTCACCTACAGCCATGATGACTGTGCATTTGGTGTCACAGGATGTGACATCATCTTGACTGGAAAGTGCAGTGTCTCCTCCTTGCAAGAGGGACATGTATATTTGTGACACACACCAAGAAGAGGCTGGGCTAAGTGGTCACATGATGCCCATGTATATAAGGGAGGAGCTTCATTGTACACTATGGGTTTTGGTCGGTGTGGTGGATGCTGTGTCCAAGTGTCATTTGTGTACTGATGAGATTAGCTTTGTTGACAAGCTTGTACACATTTTGAACTTCGAGTAAAGAGATATCTTCAAGTTAAGAGATATCTGACGAGACTCTCTTTTGTCTGCTTCTGGAAGGGGAGAGGAGTTTCTCCAGCCTCCACATAGCTCTGTGTCGCTTCTCAGGTGGTCATCCTGGTGCTACATTTCAGCGTGGCACAACACACCCTGCACTACAATGCTAACACGCTTACCCCATGGTAAGCGCTGGTCTGATAATCTTCATAGAGTTGGAAGAGACCTCAAAGGCATCAAATCAAATTCCCTGCCATGAAGAAATACACAAAAAAGCAATTCCAACATATGGCTATCCAGCCTCTGTTTAAAATCATGAAAGAAGGAGACTCCACCACATTCTGAGTGAATGTATTCCACTGTCAAACAGCTCTTACTGTAAGAAAGTTCTTCCTAATATTGAGGTGGAATCTATTTTCTTGTAGTTTGAATACGTTTGTTCCATGGATTCTCTGGAACAGTAGAAAACAAGCTTGCTCCATCCTCAGTATGACACTCCTACAAATATTTAAATAGAGCTATCATATCACCTCTTCATCTTCTCTTTTCCAGGCTAAATCAAAACAGTTCCTTAAGTAATTCCTCATAGGCTATGGTTTCCAGACCCTTCACTATTTTGGTCATCCTCATTTGGACATGCACCATCTTGTCTGCACCCTTTTTGAATTGTGATGCCCAGAACTGGACTCAGTATTCCAGGGGAGGCCTGACAAAGCACAATAGAGTGGTACTGTTGTAGAAACAGCAGTTGGGACTAGCCCCACCAACCATCGGTTACATGCAGAGCAGAAATAAAGAGGGGGACCTTGGATCAGTTGCAAAACACAGTTTGTTTATTTAGCCAGCAGACCCAAATGGAATTAGCATTCCAAAGGATTTGGGACCACGAACAGAAGAAAATGGTTGCATTTATACAAGTTTGCACAAAGAAAGTAATTTCTTGCTTCTCATTGGGTGTTACAAATTTTAAACATATAGAATCTCAGGCAACAGAAATACAGAGTTCAGAATACATTATAATGTTTAAGGTTACATCTGGCTCACATTCCAAAAGTTTCTTATCTAAGGAGAAGATGGCACCCTGTACAGAGTCCTGCTCTGTATTTGTTATGTGTATCTGGGCAGAAAGGGCAGGCTGCACTCTAAGCATTCTTACTGTGAAAAGCTTGTCAGCATTTTTTTCAACCCCTCTCATCCAGAAACCTTTTCATGTGGGTAGTTAGCATCTATTTGCTACATTTGCAATATGGTTAAACTACATATGGATTATTGAAATTAATCCATCACAGTACTATTATTTACCTCAGTCTTGATTCTATACTTCTATTGATGCATCTTAGAATCACATTGGCTTTTTTTAGCTGCTGCATCACACTGTTGACTCATGTTGACATAAAGACAAGCAGGACACCGGAAGAGACATAAATGGTACTGGGGCTGCACTTTCCCCAATTCTGCTCTAAGGTCACCTGGTGATGTGTTCACTGTTGGCATATATAGAATTCAGGACTTTGTGACTCATGATACATATTTCAATCACCACACCAGTTCCCAAGGAGAATAGGCACAACCTTCAAATAGTGTAAAACTTAGTTTTACACTAGTTTGGAAGAGGAAAGAACATATCGTTCTGGCATGTATTTACTTTCCTCTCTATTTCTAAACTCACAGAAAATCAATGTTGGGGTTGTTCAGATTCCCTCCCTCCCTTCCTCCTAAATGCAGGGCAAATTGTCCTTCTGCTGAGATTGCAGAAGTCCCATTTCAGTGCAAACTCCCACCCACCCACCCAAAGCTAAGTTATAAACTGTGGAAAATAAGGATTTATAATAGAAAATTTTGACAGTCCCATAGGTATGGAGTTGTGAATGCTGGTGCCACTTTAATATAGTCTAGGCCCATTACTTTCAGGCAGCTCATTCTTTTGCAGTAATACATTATTAGAGCAGCTTTCATAAATGATATATCACTACAAGTGGGGTATCGTCCAGACGTAAATTCTGAATACTGGAGAGGGATCAATGCTTTCTCAGCATCAAACAAGAACAGTAGCACTAAATCAGTTTCTCTGTCATCTTAACAGATGCAGAAATCATAATTTGTTATAGAATATAAGCATCTAGAAATAGAGTTGCAATGTAATCTTGATCATATTTTTGTCAATGACAATATACAGCAGACACTTGACACCATCATTACTACTATTTCTGATAGCAAAAATAGCAATAATCACAATTGTAATTATAGTAATAACATAACATGATCTAGACCAAATGAAGCACATTGTCCAATTAATTCTTATCAATTTAAGTAATGTTCATCTCTTCCATTTCAGTAGATCTATGGACATTTTGAAGGACATTATTTCATTTTTTTGATATAATCAGCAAAGAGCAAATAACCAGTTTTAATGGGAGCAGGCAGTTGCTAGAATTGCTCAAACATTAACAAACACTTCTATTTTGAGAACACTGGACTGGGTGTTGTCAAAATACCAGCTGTTAGAGAATGCAAGGAAGGGGATGATAATATGCTCATCTCATGCTTGTTAGCTTCCCACATGCACTGTATCTGGGTGGGCCCTGTATTAAAAGCATGTTGGACTGAATAGAACATGTACTTGATTGATTGATTGACTGATTGATTGACTGAATGAATGATAGAGTTTATATCCCAACTTTCTCCTAGCACAGGTTCAAAGCAAGCAGGCTATCATTTAAGCCAAAGTAAAATTTTTAAAAAATATTAAAACAAAAGTTCAAATAGAATTAAATCACTGTTCTATTTAAAATTCAGAAGTTAAAAAACCTTTAAAACATAATAAAGTGGGAAAAGCAACACCCCGATTCAAAGCTGTATCAGCTTCAACAGTCCTCACCTGGAATACTGTGTCCAGTTCTGGGCACCACAATTCAAAAAGGATGTTGACAAATTGGAATGTGTCCATAGGAGGCCCCCAAAATGGTGAAGGGCCTGGAAACCATGCCTTATGAGGAAAGACTTAAGGAGCTGGGTATGTTTAGCCTGGAATAGAGAGGTTAAGAGGTGATATGATATCCCTGTTTAAGTATTTGAAGGGGTGTCACACTGAGGATGGAGCAAGCTTGTTTTCTGCTGCTCCAGAGATTAGATAGAACACAGAACAATAGATGCAAGCTGCAGGAAAGGAGATTCCACCTTAACATTAGGAGGAACTTCCTAACAGTAAGAGCTATTTGACAGTGGAATCTCCTTCTTTGGAGGTCTTTAAGCAGAGGCTGGATGGCCATCTGTCAGGGATGCTTTGATTGTGAGTTCCTGCATGGGAGGGGCTTGGACTGAATGGCCCTTGTGGCCTCTTCCAACTCTATGATTCTATGATTTCTGATGCACTCTTGGCTAGTTATTTTTGACCCATAGTTTCTCAGCACTATAAACAAATTAAAAACGAAATATCTACCTAAATAAAAAGGGTCTTTACTTTCCTGTTCTTTTTCAGATTAAAAATTAAAAATGTAGTCAATGAGACTTCAGTTAGTCATGTTTGTATACTGAAGTATACTTAGGTCTAGACCCAATCCACTCAAAATAATTATTTGTCTATTTAAATGATTTGGTTAAACTCTTCTTCTAGATTTTTCTATATAATGATATGTGTGTGTGTGTGTGTGTGTGTGTCCGTGTCCGAATAAAGACAGATAGTAAAGGGAGTGGAAAGGGTCCATTTGGATTGTCTAAAGGGAACCTCAAATTCATTCCCTGCCATCTCCAACTTTAAAAAAAATGTGGAGAAGTAGCACTGAAAAACCTTCCTTCTGGGAAATCCTCCCAGTAGAATTGCCAGATTCCAAACTACAGAATAGTCAACTAAGAAGTTAAGCAGTCTTTCTCATGCAATTTCATTTCTAGATCTCTTACTCAACCTTCTTCTGTGTGCTTCATATTGTATCTGGGCACCTGATCAAGTAAACTGAGTTCTGAAGGATAGATTTGACAGGGCTAAGGAAGGAATGGCCAGAATAATCTACAAGGTGGTCTACATGTCTCTTGTCATGTTCAAGGATTCTGAGTTCTCTCACTTTTAATGCGGTGTTTCTAACTACCAGGAAGGGAAGGCACAAAATGGGGTTAGATGGTCCAGTGAGCTTATCTAATAGCTTCATCTGTTTACAGTGGAATGTTTCATAGATGAATCTGAGAGTGACCAAAAAGGGGAACACAAGACAAAGTTGTTGGTTTTTAAAATTATAAAAAGACTGAAGAGATTAATTCTGCAACATAGGCCTAATACAGACACCCTGGCAACATGCTAGGATTCCCCGGGAGTGAAGTGAATAGACGCTCCGCACCCCTAGCATGTGGCCAGGACGTCCTCACTCCGCAGTGCCATACAGACAGTGTGTGGAGTGATGATATTGCAGGTGCACAGCAACCAAACAGCAATGCACACTTACAACATTATGGATGCACCCAACGGAGCCTGTAGTGTTGCAGGTGCAGTGCAAAAAAGAGCCAGGTTTTCGGGGTCCTTTTTCCTCCACACTTTTATCACTCCGTTTGGTTGCTGTGGCAACGGTGCAGAGGAAAAAGAGGTGGCACCAAACTCCCCTTTTTGGGCAGTCTGTAAAGCCCTGTAGTATCCAATCAATATATGGTTAAGGAAAGGAAGAGGCACTATGAACCACATAGCAAACATACGATGGATAATGAAGTGCACCAAATTGTTCTAGAAGAAAATCAGCATATGCTTTATAGACTATAACAAAGCCTTTCATAGCATAGATCACAAAAACTATGGATTGCTCTTAGAGTGCCCGTGCATTTAGAATCATAGATTCATAGAGCTGGAAGATACCTTAAGGACCATTAAGTCTAACCTCTGACATGTAGAAATACACAATCAAAGCACCCTGACCCTGACAGATGGCCATCCAGCCTCTATTTAAAAACCTCCAAAGAGGGAGACTCCATCACACTCCAAGGCAACACAATCCATTGTCAAACAACTTTTACTGGCAGGAAGTTCTTCCTAATGTTGAGGTGGAATCTCTTGGTAGTTTCAATGCATTGCTTCAAGTACTATTATATGGAGTTTGAATGCATTGCTTCAAGTACTATTAAGGAGGGAAAGAGGGCCATTCCTCCTCCTTAAGTCCAGGAGCCAAGGCATGGGGGGAGCCCAGGTAGAAGGAGGGCAAACAAACACTCTCTCAGCCGGTCTTCCCTGGAAGATGTTGGAAAGGAGGGAACAAGGGCCATTCCTCTTCCTTAAGTCCAGGAGCCAAGGCATGGGAGGAGCCCAGGTAGAAGGAGGGCAAACAAACACTCTCTCAGCTGGTCTTCACTGGCAGATGTTGGAAAGCTTAGTAATGGAAATGAATACTACCCCCTATGGTTCCACACGACTTGACAACCTTGTCAATGGAAATAACTTCACCTTTTTACACTCAGAAGAAGAAGGACTGAAGATAGGAGGAAGGAATATCATCAGTCTAAGATATGTGGATGATGCAATACTACTACCAGGAGACATAAATTTGAAACAATTAATAAGGAAGGACAAGGAAGGAAGTGTAAAGGCAGACTTATTGCTGAACATAAAGAATACAAAAATAATGACCACAAACAAGCTACATACATTCAACCTATATAATGAGGAAATCGAAATAAAGATTCCTTGTAATTTGAATCAAACATTGATCAGAACAAAGACTGCAGTCAAGAAAGAAGAATACTAGGAATGTGAAAGGCACCTATGAAAGAACTAGACAAGATTCTAAAGTGTAAAAAAAAAAATACAACTGAGTACTAAAGTTATAATCATCCAGGCTATTGTATTCCCCATCACCAATCTGGGTACTCATTTTAGCTCATTGGAAGGATGCAAGCCTGAGTCAAGCTTGAGCCCTTTTGCTGGTACTGAACTCTCAACCTTATGGTTTTTGAGTGAGTGGCTGCAGTACAGGCATTTAACTACTGCACCACCAGGGCTCCTGTTACAAATGTACAGATGTGAGAACTGGGCAGTGAAGAAAGCAGATAAGAAGAAAATAAACTCATTTAAAATGGATGGCCAAAAAGACAAACAAATAGATGATAGAACAGATCAAGCCTGAACTCTTTCTGGAATCCAAGATGATGAAACATATTGGCCATATTAGAAAAAAACAAAACAAAAACAAAAACAATAATGTTAGGAAAAGAAGAAAGTATAAGAAAGAAAAGAAGACCACAAGCCAAATGGATAGACTGAATCAGGGAGGCCATGGCGTGAACTTATAGGATCTAAGCAGATCAGTGGAGGATAGTGGGGCCTGGAGATGTCACATCCACAGGGCTACCATGAATTAGGGTTGACTTAAAGGCAGTTAACAACTACAATCAAGAAATTACTTTTTAGAAGTCTGTGCCTCAAGATTTTGTTGAATAGTAATATGTTAAATTCTATCTTCTAGCCAATAAGATGTTTGAAGGAGGGTGTTCCATTGGGGGAGTGGAGATAGGAAAGTCTATCTATGGATATGTCCATCCATGGATATATATACATATCCATTTTACACTGCCTCAGTTCAGGGATATATATTAAACACCTCTCTCTCTCTCTCTCTCTCTCTCTCTCTCTCTCTCTCTCTCTGTGTGTGTGTGTGCATGTACACACACACACACATAAACAAGCAGGAAAATAAGCATCTTGTGACTAACTTCTTAAAGCTCAGGAGGAACTTTACAGTGTCTGAATAACATTAATTAATCCTGGTGGTCTTTGAACTGAATTTAAGTATGCATGGACTAGTGGACGTATCCAACCCATTGACTTGTGCTCTTATTATAAAAGCAAGGAGTGCCATGTGAATGTGTGTGTGTTTGTGTGTGTGTGTGTGGGGGGGAGATTGTTGAAAGTTTCAAAAATAATAATTATAATGAATTTATTTTATTTAATTTTATTATCCAGGAAACTGCAAACAGATAACGGTGTGTGGGGGTGGAGGTGGGAGGGGGACTACAGTTTTGTTTTGTGAGCTCAGGTCAGCACTTTTTCTTTCTTTAGAAAAGAGAAGAGTGAAAATAAAGAAGAGCAATGAAACCAATATTGGGGGAGGGGGAGAGGTGCCACAAATGAAATCTTTGAGCTTACATGAAGGCATGCTGTCTCACATAAAGAAAGTGCAAAAGAAAGAAATATCTATGGCCTTTATCCCCAAGGATGTCCCTGATCTATTTTGACATATATGGGAAGTCAGGACAATTCAATATGGGAGGGTAAACGAATTCAAAGAGATGCATCCTCTTTCCAAAAGGCTACCTACTCTGACCTGGCAGGAGTAATAACATATTGATCTTATTTGCTGTCATGGGTCAGAGTTCCAGAGAGAATTGCAGGTTTATTACTCATTTTCTTTTTTTTTCTTTTTTCTTTCTTTTTTTTTTTAAAAAAATTCTCTAAATCTTTCTCACTTTCTCATTGTAAAATATGTTGTTGCAATTTACAGTGAGCTTAGGTGAAAACTGAAAATACATTCCAACATCATGCTGCATCTTTCACCTGCTTAATTTTCCAAACATTCCCAAATATGGATATCTGTCCTTCTGGCCTCAAATCCAAATCAATTATTAAACAATCTATGCTAATAGGAAGGATGGAAATGCATCTCCTGAATTTGGAAAAGTTACTTTTTAAGGCTACCATCCCCATGCTGAAACATGTAGTCCAACAAAATAACTATTCCATGATCTGGAAATTTGTTCCTCCATATTTTAAAATGAAACTTTAGCTTGATGTTCTTGAACCAGTGCACAGACAGAAATGCCATTATCCTTTCATTGTTTTTCTCGAATTAATTCAGGTCCTGGATCTAACCCATAAATGATTTGGGAGCAGCATACTTAAATTACTACTTCCAATAGCAAGTTGGACAGCATTTTGTTTGGGGACAAGAAGAAACAACAACCACAGAACACATGAAGTAGGCCATGATTGAATCTGGAGCAGCCTTTCTCTGCACTCATAGAATTATTGAGTTAAAGAGACCACAAGGACCACCCACTCCAACCCCCTGCCATAGAGGAATGCACAATCAAAGCACTCCCAACAGATGACCACCCAGTTTCTGTTTTAAAACTACAAAGGAAGAGACTTCACCACATTCCAAGGCAGTGTTTCCCACTGTTGAACAACTCTCACCATCAGAAAATTCTTCCTAATGTTGAGGTGAAATCTCTTTTCCTGTGATTTGATTTTATCACTCTGTTTCATGGTCTCTGAAACAGCATAAAACAAGTTTGCTCCATCTTCAGTATGACACATTTTCAGTATTTAAACATAGCTATTCTATCACTTAAGCTCTTAACCTTGTCTTCTCCAGGCTGAACACATCCAGCTTCCTAAGCTACTCCTCATAGGGCATGGTTTCCAGACCTTTTACCATTTTGGTTGCCCTCCTCTGGACACACTCCAGAGTAACTTCACTCTTGTTTATTGTAATATTTTGGAATGTTATCTAGTTACCCTCTCATTATGCCATAAAATAGTTTGTGAAAACTATGGGGCTAATTAGACCAGTGCTATATGGTAGCTTGGGGGCGGTGTGGGCTAATGATATAATCATGCCGGCTATCCCCACACCAACCCCACACTTGTGTCATGCTGCACACCCAACAGAACAGTTTAGAAACACTGTGCCAAAGGAGCACCAAAAAACCATTGGCATGGTGGCAAGAGCGCCTTTTTACTCACACTAAAATGGATGGCATTTTGCCATTAATTTTAGCACCAGCAGAACGCTGGATTAGGGCTGCAGCATGTGGTTGCTATGGCCTGACCCTGCAAGGAAAGGGGTGGAAGGATGCCGCTCCTCTGGGGCTGTCTGGCAAGCTCCAAAGTTACTTATAACTCATTTATTCTGAACTAGTGGTTCTCAATCTTTGATATTCCAAATGTTTTGGACTTCATCTGCCACAAGCACCAGCCAGTATGATTAATTGTCAGGAAGTCTGGGACCATGTGACATAGCCTACCCATGAGAACTAGTGAAAAATGATGATATGATTAATGATGTTGACACCAAGATTAATTTGAAAACAACCAGGATTTTAAATGGAGCAATGGCTTATGCTAGAATAAAAGCTATACAGAAAGCCATATCCTGATAACAATAAAATCTGAGTTTGTGGACAAACATCCACAAATGAATGTATACTGTTTTTTTATTTATTTTTACTTTTATTTTATTTTATTTTTTGCAAGGTGGAAACATATAAAGAATCACAGGGAAAATTTAGGAAAGCACAGAGTTGGTTTGGTGATTTGAAAGTGAATTGTTACTGGCTTTTACTCTTCATCTAGAAGAGCAATCTTCTTCTAGCAATGATTTCAAAGCAAGTTCATCATTATTAGTATAATCATGACACAAGTGGGAAATCCTTTCCAGAACAACGCACAATTCACAAAGACTGCAGCAACAATGTTGTTCTCAGATTGATATTATCCATCACTATTTTAGCCATTATAGCCTTGTAATGTATTGCTGGCCTATATAGAGTTGCCAGTGAATAGAATAAGCAGAAGCAAAGGATTGCAGAGTGGTTTATTCAGAGTGTTGTCTGTTACCTCCACGGTCACATTAAGCTCAACTGCAGTATCATCATGGGCTTAGATCACTTGAGATTATATGAACAGCAGTTCATTAGGGTTTCTGATGAACTGAATTACCAGAGAGAGAAAGAGAGAAAGAGAGAGAGTTTTACAACAAGACAAGGATGAAAGGAAGGATGTGAAATGATATGATGAATGACTGGATGGATGAGATTCTCTGGCAGAAATGTTTTTACAAAGTATATTCAGATTAGCTAGTAACAACATTTTTATGGGGAATCCCCATTTTTGTTCCATTTTGAGGTGAAGGAACTACCATCCTTCCCTTCCTGGAATTTTATTATCAATGGCTAGCTAGCAAATTCAGAAGGGAAAAAAAACAACAACAACAACAACAAAAAAAACACCCAACCCTCAATTAGCACCATATTGGGTGATGTGTATATGGGGAAGGAAAGATTGCAGAGAGAAACAACAGAACTCAGCTACATATTAACAATGTGCAGCTGGGTTCCATTTTATTGAACGTTCTGAATGTAACATTGTCTTTCTTTAAGAATTACCATAATGGGGAGACAATTGACATTAAGACCTGCAAGTGTATAGGGAGGTTCCCCCATTCCTCACCCCCCAGTAATAATCATAATGAAAATTAGCCTTTCTTTTATGTGACTGTGAGTTTGTTTACACCTGGGGTATTCTGGGCCCAGAACTTCCCTGGATTCCCCCTATGACCTATGTACTCTGTAGTGACACTGGGCAGCTGCCTACACATGCATCCCTACTGTGTTGGCTGGTGTAACCATCACTAGAACAAATCATTCCCTTTGAGATCAGAAACAAGGCACCCAGCATAAATCACATGGCTGGGTGCATTGTTGTGACCACAGAGGAAGCAAGTTGAACCAGCAGCGGCAGGTGGGGATGTGTGTATAGACCAGTGCCCAGCTTCACTGTGGGGTTCTCCTGTAAGATTTTCCCACAAAGTCTGGAGCAAAAGCAAAGTTATTTTAAGCTGATTTAAGGGATGGGAATGATGGATTCAGTGTGGAAGTTGCCTTTCATCATGAGGACAGTTTACACTCAGATCCAGGATCTGGCCATGCATTATAAGTCCCCATGAGGATGAGGAAACTGCTTCATTTGGCCCATGTAGACATGCCCTTGAAGATTTGAGGGCAAAGCCACCTTTGGTACCAATTTAGTATTTCTTCCCTCAGCTCATACCTAAGGAGAATTTTTGTATTAAATGCATCTGAGGAAGGAAAGCCTAAATACCTCCTTGCAGAGCACCAGTAGTAATCTTACTGTATATGTAATGAAGGAAAGAAAAAAAGAAGGCATAGCTTATGTTATACATTCAACATAATATGTAGTTTTGCCCTTCATTATAGATGTGTAAAACAATGATCTGTGGATAAACCTGAAATGCAGAAGGAAAAGAATAATGCCTTAGTCTGTAAAAATATTTGGGCCAATTCATTAAAGATGCTAAAAGAACAGAATCTTCCCACACATAGAGAGAGACTTTCAAGGGTTTCTGTAATCTGTATGGTGCTTCACTGCTACATTTCCTAAAAACAGCTGAAGCTACTTTTGCCCAGAGCCATATATGAGATAAGCATGGCTCATTAGTGGAGAAGAGAGTGTGTACACACGCATACACACATATCTCTCTGAGTGTGCATCTGCCTTGTATATGACAGTAAGATTTCTTTATTACACTTATAGATTGTTAAGAAATGGCAGCCCAGTGACATCTTAGAGAAATTGGATGTCTCCAGTAGTGTTAAATTGACAGAATATTAAAAGTTTGAAACTGAATGCTGGAAAAGAAGACTCAGAGAGCAAATATCCTGTGGTTCAGACAGTGTTGAAGACACAGTGCATTTACTGGGGAAATATTAATGTTTTAATAGGCTGCCACATTTCTCATCATATGCTGCTGTAGAATAATGTAGAGCCTATTACAAACCCAATGTGCAAAATTTAATAAGATAGGCTCAGGATATTTGGTTACGTAGATTCCAGGGAAGTGCAAAACTGACTGGAAGAAATCAATTTGTTATTCAATACCATTGAATCAAAATGTACATGGGAGGGACTGGGGGAGGGGAATGCCAGAACTGAAATCTTGCTGTTTATATTTAGGCTTCCAGCCTTCCTCATAATTTCAATTGGTGTTACAGTCCACATCCCTAGATATTGTGAGATTGACCATCTTGATCAATATGAATAACTTGTGATGAGTGTCCAGGATCTTAACAAGCTAGTGAATCCAGCTCCAAACCTTGAGGCCATACTAACAATGTCAGAATCCCTAGCCTCCATTGCTTTTCAAGTTTACAAGGAGGAAGATGCAGCAGGGATGACTCTTGACCTTTCTATGCTCCAAATGACAACATAATTGGGAGTGTGGCCAGTCTGATTCAAAATGGCTCACAATAAAAATATGATCAGATTGTGCTGTCCACTGCCCATGGTCATCCTTCAGTGTAATTCAAATAAAATGGCCTCATTTCAAAATGGATGATGATAATGTGTGGGTGTTTCACCATCATTAATTGTCAGTTACAAAACATGAAATTGCCAGGAACTGATCACATAATTTCCACTGAATTTGAAATACTATTTCTTTTACTAAAGGAACCACCATCATCACCCACCATTGCAAATCTCTGCTTCACAAGTAACAAAGATGCCACATTCAGATGTGCATTCATTGGGAAATTTCAGCAAATCATGCCTCCCAAATGAATAATTTAATGATACACATGGTGGTAATCACAGATATGTGCACCAATGCAGTTGGCCAACCATATCCATGGGTTTTTTTTTTTAATCCATGGATTCAAGCATTCATTTGAATCTGCTTCAAAATGTTTTTTTTTAATGTATAAGATCCAAAAAGCAACCCTTGATTTTGCCATTTTATACATTTTACTATCAATTGTATTTAATGGGACTTGAGCATTTTGGAATTCATGGGTGGCCTTGGAACTAAACACCAGGAGATACCAAAGGCCCATTTTCCAGTAAATTAAATTATTTGAAATGTAGTAGGTAGGCATATCTAGATGATATACAGAGAAAACAGGGGATGAAGGAAGACACTCATATGTCCTCTTTCCTCTTTGCAGCAGTATCTAATAATAAAAAATAATAATAACAAGACTATTTCTTTGATCATGATCTGTATTATCTCAAGAACACTGTGAGACAATATGATCCACTGGAAAATATGATAATTCTTGCTAAAGTGGATGAAATGTCATTTCTTATGATTGTCTTCCCCAGACTAAACATATCCAGTTCCCTAAGCTGCTCCTAGGGCATGCCACATATCTCCAGCCCTTTCTGCCTCACCTCCATGGCACTATTCAAGACTCATAGATGAACAATGCCATCATGATGCTTAATGGGATAAATATTTCCTTTCTATTATGAAGCAATTGATGAAATGCAAGATTAGGATTTAGTACAGCTGATTTTCTTCATGATAGATGTCTTTTCACAAGTTCCTTTTCTAGTTCATTTCAACCAATAGGAGAAAATATTTACTGACCTGATACACTAGTATGCTTTGAGGATTAATGAGATAATGATTTAAGGTACTTTCCACACACGCAACATGGCATACAAATGATAATAACATACTATTTAAACATTTATAATACTAATGTTAGGTCTGGAGCCGACAGTTTCCAGCTGTGCTAATGAGTCAATGTTTATTCATAATTTACCAAAAGCCTTGTTTGCAGCATGGATTATATCTGTTTTATTATCTTGAATCAGCTGCTTACCAAATCTACTGGATGTTGGATAGCATTCAAATTGTAACAAAGATAAATACTACATTGGATGAGGCTCAGATTAGATGAGTGTCCTTCCTTCCTTCCTTCCTTCCTTCCTTCTTTCCTTCCTTCCTTCTTTCCTTCTCAAAGACAAATCATCTCACCTTGATTCCTTTGGGAAAAGGTGGGATATAAATAAATATCATCATCATCATCATCATCCTCATCATCTACATATTTTACATTTACTGTGCTTTCTTTTATCATTGGCCATTTGGGATTAAACATTTCCATTTGCCACTTAGATTGCTGAGACAAGTATTTTGGAGAAAAAATTATAACTGAGGTAATTTCTGCATGGAACAGAGTACTCCAGGAGCAGCCTGGTGTACTCTGGCCCCAAAGCTGTCCAGTAGCGAGTGGGGATGCCACATTAGGTGTCACTCAATGTGTTCAGGACTACCTGATGGGACTTTCAGGGCTGGGGAAATGGCTGCACAGGTTAGCAAACATCTGTGTGGGCTGGGGGAAGCACTGAGTGGGCCAGACAAGTGGCCACATGGGTAGGAGAAATGGCTGTGCAGGTGTGCAAATGGCCACATGACCTAGACAATGAAGAAATAGAAATAGTAAAAGAGTTCTCATACCTGGGATCAAACATTGATAAAAACAAATACTGCAGCCAGGAAATCAGAAGATTATGAATGGGGAGGGTGGCTATGAAAGAACTGAAAAAGATCCTAAAATTCAAAGATATACAATGGTGAAGGATCTGGAAACCATGCCCTATGAGGAATGACTTAGGGAGTTGGGGATGTTTAGCCTGGAGAAGAGAAGGTTAAGAGGTGACATGATAGCCCAGTTTAAATACTTGAAGGGATGTCACATTGAGGAGGGAGCAAGTTTTTTTTCCTGCTGTTCCTGAGAACAAGACCAAGAACAATGGATGCCAGCTCCATGAAAAGAGATTCCACCTCAACATTAGAAAGAACTTCCTGACAGTAAGGGCTGTTCAACAGTGGAACACACTCCCTTGAAGAGTGGTGGAGTCTCCTTCCTTGGAGGTCTTTAAGCAGAGGCTGGATGGCCATCTGTCAGGGATGCTTTGATTGGGAGTTCCTGCATGGCAGAGGGTTGGACTGGATGGCCCTTGTGCCCTCTTCCAACTCTGTGATTCTATGATTCTATGATTCTACAACAGAGGACAAACATTAGAATGATCCAAGCCATTGTATTCCCTACCATCATGTATGGATGCGAGAGTTGCACAGTTAGGAAACAAGATAGGAAGAAAATCAATCTATTTGAGATGTGGTGCTGAAGAAGAATGCTGAGGATCCCATGAACAGCCAAAAAGACACACTAACGAATCCTAGTTTAGATGAGTTTCCCTGGAAGATGACAAAACTTAGGCTGTCATACTTCAGACACATCATGAGAAAGTATGACTCACTACCAAAGGTGGAGGGAAGTAGAAAGAAATTAAGGCTGCATGCTAGATGGATGCACTCTATTAAGGAGATCACAGGTCTGAATGTACAGGAACTAAGCAGAGAGGTGGAAGATGGGGGGGGGGGTTTCTTGGAGATGTCTCATCCACAGGGTCACCATGGCACCATGGAAAATATCCCACCACTATATATATATATATATATATATATATTGACTGTCAAAGCAAGAATTTGGTTTCCACCTAGCTTTAATCTATAACTTTTTCAGTTTTGTTTTGTTTTGCTTTGTTTGGTTTTAAAAAATCTATCTGATGAATCATACATCAGTCACTCTGAGAATTTATACAGAATTCTTTATTTACTGGGCCTGCACACCAAGGAGCAGTTCCTCAGCTTAGCAAAAAGTGCTTCAAGACAGGAAAGTGCTTCAAGAACAGTTACTTCTTTCATATTCACCTCTTCAAAGTTACTCCTCTCCTTTAGATGTCTTCACTGCTCCTCTTCAATCAAGATGATGCACTTAGTGAAGCACTGGATACAATCTTTGTTTTTTTCTTTGTTTTTTTAATCAGCTTGGCTTCATTCCTTCCCTCCGAAACCCAAATAACAACCTGCCTGTTGGATTACAATTTCCACCAATCTAACACATGTCATATCAGTAGATATGTGTTCACAGTATCCTTGGGTAATCTCTGTTGTCAGCATTTTAAACAAAAAGTAATATAATGATGTCTATTTAAATAAAATAAAAATATCAGGAATTGTGCATCATTTACTCTTCTTCCCCTCAGGTTGTATTTGCTATGTCAAATACAATTTTCACTTGTTTTACCAAATACTTTCAGCACATTCTCCAAATAATAGGTAGAAAGCACTTCAAAGAAAACCTCCTGAAGGAAAATAGGGCCCGATACAGACAGGCAAAATGGGGCATGGTGGTGGCAATACTAGGGATACCATCCACACGCTTCCTAACTCTAGTCTGTGGCGGCGGTAGCATCATGGCAGCCTCCTGTCCTGCCCCTTTCTCCCATGGCTTTGTTCCTAAGGCTGTTTGGTTGCTGCATGGGTACAAAGCTTGTGGTACACAGTGGCAGCACTGGCATCATGGCAGCCCCCCCCCCCCCGTCCACATGGAGGCTGACATGATGCCAATGCTACCACTGAGCGCCACAAGCTTCGTACCTGTTCAGCAACCAAATGGCCTTGGGAACGAAGCCATGGGAGAAAGAGGTTGGGCAGCCCCTTTCTCCCATCGCTGCAGCAATCGGGGTGTCCAGGGGCATGACACCCTTTTCCAGGCCATGGAGAAGCAGCATTTTGCCGCTTCTCCATGGCCTGGAAATGTGCCGGATTGGGGCCTCTGGGCTGCCGGTGAGGCTGCTCTGGCCCCAATCCTCTGTGAAAAGGGACACTACTGACCCGCCCCTGAAGGGGCGGTCTTTATAGGTCCTAAGTATCAAGGGCCCTAATCCTGAGAAAATTATGCTTCTAAAAATCCCATTGAAATTCTTGGCATAGGTATAGGTGATTTTATACACATACAGTCTGCAATCCTGCATGGCTCAGCATAGTGCAGTAGTACTGCACGCATTTGACTATGGC
Organism: Urosaurus nigricauda; assembly: GCA_034509955.1. Classification (NCBI taxonomy): domain Eukaryota; kingdom Metazoa; phylum Chordata; class Lepidosauria; order Squamata; family Phrynosomatidae; genus Urosaurus; species Urosaurus nigricauda. Next base: position 255,657,667 of record JAOEGL010000003.1, read on the forward strand.
TCTCTCACCAGATGCAAAGTATTATCCTCTTGGGTCCACTGGAGGTCTCAGCAGCTGAGGTAATCATTCTGCATGAAGAACTACAGTATGTGAACTGTTTAGCACCACTCCAGACCATTCATAGAGCTACAATTCCATTCTTAGAGGAGAATGGGGGGATCATAATTCTTATCCCTGAAGAAGGGTGGGAAATATATTTACTGTTCTCCCCACATGTGAAGTGTGTGATAATTAAAATGTCTCCTCTCTCAAAATAGATTTTTGGATAATAATTATATTTAAGTTTATAAATATAACATTTCTAAGTTTATTTTAATGTATCAAATTTAAAGGGAAAACATGCTTAATTAATAATATAATTGTACAATTATACTTGGAATCAGATAGAACAGTTTTCTATAACAGCAAGAACTATTAGGAAGTCAGTTTTTATATTTCTTTATCATTTTTTCTCATCTCTTTATTCTTATGTCTATTAGTCTGTTTTGTGATTATATGTTAATTTTGTTGTTGTGGGTAAGATTGTGTTGATAAATGTTTTATCATTTTTGCTGATATTTAATAAACATATACAAAAAAGGATCTTCTCTCACACAACTCAAAACTCAGTCATTTCAATCAGGGGTAGGACTTCCATTTGAAATTATATGTCCTGGATGTTTTATTGCTTTAATGCTTCAATACTAAGTTAAGCAGTTAAACAGAAGGGGTGCATGGAATTGAATTGGTCTCTGCAGAGGTCTAGGTTGCCTGGTGCTTTTTGAGGCCTCTTAGATTATAATGAATAAAGGCAAAATAGTACATATATACTGTATTGACAGTGAAATGTTCAGATTCTGTGTTGGTATTGTTGTTTTTATAAATGACTACATTAAAATTTGTGAACCCTAAAGCAGAAAATGTCCACAGGGGAGGGAAGATATCTTGGTTTAGTTTATGAGGAGGATATGATAAAGACAATTTGGGATCAGTTTTCAGCTCCTTCATCAAATTTCAAGTGGAAATTCCTGCCTTGTTAGTTCATTTACAATGAGCCATGTTAAAATTCTCACATCTGGATGAGAAGGTGCCAACCTTCTTGGCTCATAAATAAAAAAATAAAGGGGCATAGAAAGCAGAAATCCATATGTTTAGTGAATAACAATGCATGATCGTCCCATCCCAACTTCACTTCTTAACTTTTTCTTCCCCAAGGCTAAACATACCCAGATGTTAGTAGTTACCTGTATTGTACAACAGAATAAAAGGATAAATCCACCCCGCACTCTCAGAACACCCGGGAAGAATTTATTAGAATATGACAAAACCAGGTTAACAACAACTTCCCATAGAGCGTTCACTACTGTGGCTCCGACACTTTGGAATAGCCTACCGGAAGAGATCCATTTTATCACCACCTTAGATGCCTTTAAAAAGGCACTTAAAATGGATCTCTTCCAGTGGGCTTACCCACCTGACCTTGCATAGGAGATTATTAAAGATGAATTGCTTCACTTCTGACCATGACTGTAAGAATATTTGATGACTAGATGATGATCTAGCTATTTTATTGAACTAATGCTGGTTATATCTTTGTATTTGTATTGTATTGTTTTATTGCTGTAATCCTGCCTTGATCTTCAGGGAGAGGTAGGAAATAATAATAATAATAATAATAATAATAATAATAATAATTAATGAAGGAAAGCTGTGTCAAGCAAGACAGGTGATTGCAGTCAAGTAACAAGAAATGCTGGATCGCTCTGTAGGTGCTATAGAAAGGGTATGCCTAAAACAAAACCATTATGTATGACCTTAATAGGTAAATGTAAGGGTAGTCTCTTGACATGAATGCCTAGTTATAACCAATTGTAGGTGGTGATGCTCATCTCTGTTACTAAGCCAAAGAGCCAGCTTTGTCTGAAGATAACTCCAGTGGTCATGTGGCCAGCATGATTGCACCGAAGGCTGTTACCTTCCCACTGAGAAGTGCTACCTATTCATCTACTTGCATTTGCATGCTTTTGAATTCCAACATTGGCAGTATCTGGGACTAGTGACAGGAGCTCACCCGATCATGTATCACTTGGGCCTCTAACTGCCAACCTACTGATCTTCCAATCATCAGAACTGGTGTTTTAACCATTAAGTCACTGCACATCAACATGAACGTAAAACATGTTATCATTGAAACCTACTGAGTAAATCCATCTTCAAACCTAGTGTCAGGACTTTGTTTCTACACATGAGTTTGAGGGTGAATCAGCTGAACAAATCCTAAGCCTTTCCTCATAGGGCATGGTTTCCAGGCCTTTAACCATTTTGGTCACCTTCACTCCATCTTCTCAATATCCCTCTTTAACTGTGCTGTCCAGAACTGGACACAGTATTCCAGATAATAATAATAATAATAATAATAATAATAATAATAAGTTTTATTTCTAGCCCGCCCCTCTGAACAAGCAATCGGGGCGGGTTACAAAAGAGAGCTAAAACAACAGCAGTAAAAAAAGCAGACATAACATGACAATATTAAACTATAAAAATAAAATAAAATAACAGTTAACAATAGCAGTAAATAACAGAAACAAAAATACATAGCATATCAATGGAGGCAGAAAATACATACAATTAACAGAACAAAACAAGTGGGAAGAAAAACTAACACTAACGTTGCTAACAATTAAGATAAATTATTTAAAACAAACTTGGGGGGGGGGAGTTCCTTCATGGTTCTTCCAGAGGATTGCAAAATGAGGGAGCTTCCCTCTTCCCTCAAAGGCTGGAGGAGAAATGTTCCGGAGGCAAGCCCAGAGTCTTATAGGGCCTGGCCTCAGTTGCCATGGTGTCCTCCAGGTGGCCCTCGTTGGAATTTGAGCAAGAGGAGGGAGGAGAGCCCAGGGTCCCTCTCTTCCCTCAAAGACTGGAGGAGAAAAGTTCCGGAGGCAAGCCCAGAGTCTTATAGGGCCTGGCCTCAGTTGCCATGGTGTCTTCCAGGTGGCCCTCATTGGAGTTTGGGCAAGAGGAGGGAGGAGAGCCCAGGGTCCCTCTCTTCCCTCAAAGGCTGGAGGAGAAAAGTTCCGGAGGCAAGCCCAGAGTCTTATAGGGCCTGGCCTCAGTTGCCATGGTGTCTTCCAGGTGGCCCTCGTTGGAGTTTGGGCAAGAGGAGGGAGGAGAGCCCAGGGTCCCTCTCTTCCCTCAAAGGCTGGAGGAGATGAGTTTGGTCCAAAGCAGAATAGACTGGTATTTGAGATAGCTCAACTAGATGGCACCGGGGGGGGGGGGGGGATACAATGGTGGTAGTTAAGAAGTTTTTCTTTGCTGCCACTACTGCCATGCCATGGGATTTCAATGATCTCCAGCCTATGGTCACACTCACTCTGAGTCTTCCACCATTGTCACTCTAGTCTCTGTCCCAGTTTCTAATTCTGAGAATCAAAATCTCACTACTAGTCCAGAGTGTGCATCTAGTCCAGAGTGTGCATATTTTTAAACTGAAGAACAAAAGGGCATTAGGACCATCATTTTCTTGAGCTTGTCTTTTACCTATTCATGGAAAGTTTAAGATTTATTATTCCATCTACATTTTAATTAGCAGATTCATTTGGGCTGGGCTTGGCTGAGCTGGGCTGGCTATCCAGTATATTAGTTTCATCTTCATTCCTTCTTTTTAATCATTATAACTCTGACCAATTGACCAACTCTGACCAAGTTGAGCATTTGAGCAAGAATATAGCTTGAATGTGTTCTCACCGTCTTTATTGCAGAACATCAAAAATGTGAGCCATTAAATGGGATCTTTGAATTAGATATTGCAGATATTTTATGCATTAAGACCAATGCATCTATATTTAAATGGTAAATGGGTGAATTCTAGAAGTCTCTCATACTCAGAATATAGTTGTATCAATTTGGGGGGGAGGTATATTTCTGGAATTTCAGTATATCTGCAAAAAAGGATAAATATTACATTATCACAAGTAGTAAGTCTACACAGTCAAATTGTTTAATATGGATAAATAGTTTCAGGTACCACAGAATAAATATATAAATTACATAATAGTGAGAAATACAGTTCCAAGTACACTAGAATCATAATCTTGAATGCTTTCTTTAAAGATCCGAATCTCTCTCCATGCAGAAAGTCGCATGAGGGGGGAACATTTATGATTTAGCCTTTTCCCCAATACACTAATTGCTTTTTTAGCACAATTTACATTCTTCATCTCCAGTTTACAGTAGCATACCAAACACAGTGTGCAGACAAGAATCAAAGAACATGAGAGACACTGCAGACTGGGTCAACTGGAAAAATCAGCAGTAGCAGAACATGCTATAAACCATCCTGGGCATAAAATGCTGTTTGAAAGCACTGAAATTCTGGACCATGCCAACAACTACCATGTCAGAATGCACAGGGAGGCCATTGAAATCCATAAAAACCTGGACAATTTCAACAGGAAAGGGGAAACCCTGAGAGTAAGCAAGGCTTGGCTCCCAGTCCTGAAGGACAACAAGGTCAAGACTCAGCCTATGCAAATGAGAAACAGCCTAAGGCCAGGGGATTCCCAGCAGACAATGAGCACCAGTTAGCAGACATTAATCTTTGTTTGCATATCCTCCCACCCTGAGGACTGCCATTAGCAACCGAACAATACATTTGCAAATTACTCCTTCCTTCCCAGGGTCACACAGGATATATATCTCCAATCCTTTCCCAGGCTATCATTCTCTGAAGATGCCAGCCACAGATGCTGGCAAAACGTCAGAAAGGAACTCTTCTAGAACATGGCCACATAGCCTGAAAGCTCCACAAAAAACTATGGATGCCGGCCATGAAAGCCTTCGACTCCACATAATCCAAGTTAGCTATTATGTGATTTATCTAAATGTGTATGTTAAATGTGAATGTTTGGTCAATATGAAATCAATCAGGCAATGTTAAGCTCTCTTTAATGTGTATGGAGAACCCTCAGCATCTGCTGGGTTTGGTTCCAGGACCTACTTCCCACAATGGATACCAAAATCCATGGAAGATCAAGTCCCATTATGTTGTTGTTATTTGCCTTCAAGTTGTTTCCTACTTATGGCAACATTGGTAAACATAGGTAAACTTATCATGGGGCTTTCTTGGCAAGTTTCCTTAGAGGGGTTTACCATTGCCATCATGTGAGGCTGAGAAAGTGTGACTTGCCCAAGGTCACCCAGTAAACAATGGCACAGTAAGATGGTGCCATTGTATAAAATGGCAAAGTGAAGGTTTGCATTTTGGATTTAAAAAATCAAGACATAGATAGTGGACTCCATGGATACAGAGAACTGACTGTATTTTCTTGTTGATGCTGTTAGCAAAGGGACTAAAGGAAGTTTACACCTTATTAAAACTAGTACAGATTTAAAAACTATACAAAAACATCATTAGTTTTTTAGCACAACTAGTTTTTGTGTGTGCTGTTTAAAATAGATTTTAAAAATTGGTTGATTCAAAAACATTTAAAATTCATGAAGTAAACATATTTTAAAAATTAACAAGAAAGCACAACATTTAAAATCCACCATAATCATTTATTGTATTTTCTGATGGTATTTTCTTTTAACATGACAATGAAAAGAAAGAACAGAACCCTCCTGGCCTCCCTAGCAGTGACATCACTAGGACTGGTTTCACCCAGTGTGGGAACTCAAGATACCACATCCCCCCCCCCCCCCGCTTGATCTCCTGCTATCGTACAACATAGAGAATCCTTAGCAATGTTTTTTGTACTAATGTTACTCATTAATCATAAATCCTGCATGTCACTGACTGTAATGGTAGTAGTTGTAACATAAAACGACTAGTGAAATTAAAATCAAATCTTTACATTGCAGTATAATATGCAGAACCTCAGTGCATTTATTTGTACATAATTTCAGGTGGTTGAAGTGAAAATTTGATAAAAGGTGGTATTTTAAAAGAAAACTTTTAAAAGAATTTAATTGCTGTTGTTTTTTTTAATTTTTTTTAAATAATATTTTAAATAAAATTTCATTTAGTTTTAAAAAGAAACCTTGAGGCCTCCTCTTTCTCCTTGCACTGAGCCTCATCCCACTCACACCATTTCTTCAGAATTTCTGCCAAAAAGCAGTTGTTTGAGGAGCAATGGTGTTACCCCTCTTAGAGTTTCATGTGGTGTGCTCTGCACCCCCCCCCCCGCATCCCCAAGTGACACCACTGCCCCTTAGAGAAGGAGTTCCAAGGTCAATCATTGGCCACCGAGAAGACTTTCTGTCTTGTCCCCTTCAAAACAGTCTGAAAAGGTAGTGAGACAGAGGACCAAAGAAGAGGGCCTAGAAGGAGTGATCTCTGGCTGCTCCAGCAGCAATCACTCCAGCACCACAGTGACTGGACAACCTGCTCTTGAAGCAGTCCACCACCACAGTCCTGAATGGCCCACCTGCATGCTTCAGCCCTCCTCAGGCAGACTTAGGCTGCTTTTAGGGTGTGCATAATTTAAATTATGCATTTAGACAGAAGCCATTCTGTTTGGGCTGTCTGTTTTGGGCCAGAAACGAGAGTCTCTCTGAAGAACTGTAATAGGCTCATATAGGAATAATAATAATAATAATAATCTTTATTTCTAGCCCGCTCCTCTGTGAGTACAATCGGAGCGGGGTACAACAAGATTAAAACATACAAATTAAAACACTTCATTGACCCATTCCCAGCCACCCACCCCTTAAAAATAAATTAAATTAGCAATAATTTAAAATCAACAACATTAAAAACAAGATTCATCCTCCATAGTTCTTACATTGAGGAAAAGATAACACCAGGCAAGGGGTCAATTTATAGGTCCCATTCGGAGCTGGGATCTAAGAGGTGTCAGGGAAGGCCTGCCGGAAGAGATGCGTCTTCAGAGCTTTTTTAAAGCAATCAAGAGATGTTATAAGGCGCATCTCATCCGGCAGACCATTCCAAAGTCTGGGAGCGGTCGCGGAAAAAGTCCTCTGGGAGGTCTGCGACAGCCTAGTTTTCACCGGCTGTAGCAGGTTCCTCCCAGAGGATCGGAGTGTGCGGGGGGGGTTCATACGGGGAGAGGCGGTCCCTGAGATAAGGTGGACCCAAGCCATGTAGGGCTTTAAAGGTTAAAACCAACACCTTGTACTGCGCCCGGAAACTAATTGGCAGCCAGTGGAGAGCCTTGAGCACCGGTGTTATGTGCTCTCTCCTTGATGTTCCAGTTACAAGCCTGGCTGCCATATTTTGGACCAGTTGAAGTTTCCGGGTTAAGCACAAGGGTAGCCCCATGTAGAGCGCATTACAGAAATCCAGGCGTGAGGTTACCAGAGCATGTACCACAGTTTCCAGGTCCCTCATGTCCAGGAAAGGGCGCAGCTGGCGTATCAGCCGAAGCTGATAACAGGCACTCCTGACCGTCGCATTCACCTGACAGGTCATGTGGAGCAACGAATCTAGGAGTACCCCCAGACTGCGAACACAGTCCTTAGAGGAGAGTGTGACTCCATCCAGGACTGGAGACTGTATTCCCAAGCCTGGTTTTGGGCCTGTGACTGTTAGTACCTCCGTTTTGTCTGGATTCAGTTTCAATTTGTTTTCCCTCATCCAATCCATTACCGCCGCAAGACATTCATTAAGAGGAGAGACGCCATCTGAAGTCTGTGCTGATGATCTGGACATGGAGAGGTATATCTGAGTGTCATCAGCGTACTGAAGACACTGAGCTCCATGCCTCCGAATGACCTCACCCAGCGGCTTCATATAAATGTTAAATAGCATCGGGGACAGGATGGCACCCTGAGGGACGCCACAATTAAGGAAGATATGATCCTACAAATAGAACCTCTGTATTTTAATGGCATGTTCAAATTACATCTTCCTTTGCTTACAGTTTGGCACAGTATTCCATGATGTATTCACAAAATAAAGAAAAAAGGAAAGAAAAAAGATGGATTTATTTCCATGGTGACCAGTGAGGAACAAAACCATAAAACCATAAACAGGGAAAGAAATACTCAGTAATAGAAAAAGAAAATAGCAGTATCAGTATTTTGCTTTTAAAAATCCTCTCTTTTCATCGTTGTGAATGTATAGTATAAAGATTAACTAGGATTGTATAATACTAATAAGAATTCATCCATGGCTAGGTCTGGGAAGCAAACTTCAGGGGACACCAAGGGCCCACTATATTTCAGCCATTTGACTCTGCTGATCCCCAAATCCTACCTTGATTTCTTCCCTTCTAGTCAGATACTTGGGCAGGCAAAACAGTGTGTTAAAGGGTTATTTGTTATCAATGTTGCCCAGACATGAAATTTAATTGGCTCTTCTGCTTCAAAAACACCAATAGAACTCTTGTTGTGCCATGTTCCAGGAGAAACCATTAGCCTGAGCTTCTTATATAACAATGTCCCTGCCCTGGTTGAACAGCAAATCTATGCTTTTATTTCTTTCAGTCTTTATTAGTCATGAACATGCATTGACTTTAGACTGAAGTCCTTTTTGTTGTTGTTGTTGTTGTTGTTGTTGTTGTTGTTTTTTCTTCTCAGACTGAAGGCGTATTATAAAAAGAGAAAATACAGTAATAACACTTGGCAGAAATTGGAAGCAGTTTGATTTCAGGTTATTTGAAGAACCGTATCTCTTTGTATGATCCCATTTGAGATCATATGAAGAGGCCCTTCTCTCTGCCCCACCACCCTCTTAGGCACATTTGGTGGGAACAGGGGAGAAGGCTGCTCCCAGACATAGGAATTCCCTTTTCAGAGAGGCTAGGATGACCCCCATCCTTGATCTCCTTTCTGCAGCAGGTCAAAACATTTTTATGCCACTAGGCTTTTACAAACTGACAAGGATTGGGTTTTTAATGTGGTATGGTGATGTTTTTCAGGTTTTAAAGGGTTTGTATATAGTTTTTAAGGCATTCTAATTATTTTAAGGTTTCATGTTTTAACTCATAAATTGTTTAATTCCTTTTTTAAATCTTATGTTTATACTTTTATAAACTTTTGTATTGTTTTAACTCATATTATTTTAAATATGTTGTTCACTGACTTGAGTCCCGTTGTCATGAAAAACGGGTGATATACATATTTAAAATAATAAGAAACAAGTAAGTGTATTTTGGGACATAGAGTGATAATATATGTGTTATATGAGTTTTACGTACTTAATAAGTATAAACTCCAACACACCGAATGTAACAGTTGTTTTGTAAAAATTGTAATGGATATCTTTGCAAACAAATGATATTTTTTAAAAAAAAAAAAAATTAACAGCATGTTTACTCATGGGTAAATATTAAGTGGGGTTTATTTCCCTAGTAACATCATTTAGGATTGTAATTGCTGAAATGGAAATGTGTCAATACTAGGAAACAGAAATGTAACCTTCGCCCCAAACACATGAACCAAGAGAAATGGCTTCTGGACATTTGGGGAACATGGTATTTAGATGATGCATACTCCCAAAGTGGCGGGAAGCCACTCTGATGCCACCAAAATGAGTCGGAAGCCACTGCAAATAGGAGTAAGTTTCAAGTTGGTTTGGGACCTGTGGTGGCAACCCGCTTTGGGAGTAGACTGTGTGATCACCATGGTCCTGAGGCAATTGCAGCCCTAGTGGACAGAGGCTGTTCCTTCCTGACCATCTGCTTCACCTCATTGTCTTTTTGCAAATCCTACTAGAGTGTCCCACAGTTAGGCAGAATGAGACATCACTTTCAGGGAAGCTGGTTAGGAACATTAGTGTCAGAATCATATACATTGATGGGGCCATATAAATAGTCTGAGATTCTGAACGACACCAAAGAGATACTTGTGGAGTTATATGGTAGTCTCACAATATTGCCTCTTTAGGTAGTTGTGATGTTGTACTGCCAAATATGCAAAGGCACACAAACATCTACATTTTCAATGTGCAATGCACATTTAACATGCAAATATGCAATACAAAATGTTTATTTGCTAGTGATGTGCTTGTTAAAATTATTCATTTTTTCAGGGAACTATTCATTCCTTCAGGGAGAAAATTCTAAACAATTTTATTATAGATGGTGTAAGGTGCTATTTTTATGAATGTCTTCAAAACCTCTGCAGTTTTTGAAGACATCTTATTGGATGGGGGAGTCTCCTGATTCACTTCTTTCCTGATTCCTCCCTTCTTTCCTCCTCCCTCTTGATGTACAGCCCAGGATCACCTTTGGGGATGTACAGCCCAGGATCACCTTTGGAGGACATGGAGCCTAAACCAGCTTGGCCCTTTAACACCTGGACCCTCCCCTCCTGCCCAGGACTTGGCAGCGTGGGTGGAGTCCCAAGACTGAGCAGAGATTCATAATCCCTGCCCCCACAACAACCACCAGGGTGTGTGACACTAAGAGCATTACCTCATTGCCAACTTTTTAGTCTTTTAGTCTCTCCCTCCCCCCCCCCCTATTTTTCATGGTTTTAGAATGTAATCTGTTTCTGTTAAGATTGTTTATTGTTTATATTGTTGTTTCTTTTCCCGGACTGAATGGGGGGGGGTGGAAATGGGGATTTTTTTTCTCTGGTAATTGCTGAACTGAATGTAATTTCTTGCATTAATTTTTGTTGTTATGAATTGTTATGTAATTTTCTGTAATTTATTGCTATGCTGAATTTGCTTTTATTTTTTTTCATTGTTATTGTTATTTCGATTGTATTTTCCCACTGTTGTAACCTGCCCTGATTCCCTGTTGATTGGGTGGGATATAAATAAATCCTTATTATTAACAGTCAAATGAGGAGCTTGGCTACCCATAGCTAGTAATGGGTGATTCCCATTACTCACCTCTGCTCATCCCACACACACAGATGGACAGAGGATAGTCATCAATTGAGTGATGAGACATAAAAGCCTTGGTATGTCACGATTCTTTGCTCCCTTCATCCCCACCTGGCTGTCTAGTGGGCAGGAGGGGACATATGAGCAAGGAGGATTGCATGCCATAGCTAGTACACATCAATACAGGTATTATTTGGAACCTTATGGAGGTCCTTGAGAGTTCCTGAAGAACAATGTCTTCATGTTACACAAGTTATATTTGTGGTGATCTTCCCCAATCAGCTGACCCTGTCCTCCTATCAGACACTACACGGTTGTACAGGAGAAGGGCAGAAAAAGAATGAATCTGAGCTTGGGTGAGTGGGAAAGTAGTGGAGGGAAAAAACGAAAGTTATTTGAAGAGGATTATATTTGTTAGAGTTTCTGGAAGCCCTTCTCTTCCCCCCCCCCCTTGATTTTTTGGATAGTTTTTGTATCTATGGCACCTGCATGTACCATATGCAGTGCATGTGCATATGTCAAGACTGGGCTATTTCTGCCACGATATTGGGCTAGGGAATCCTATTTTAATGCTGGGGGTGATATATGATATTATGTATGTATGGCTATGATATGTTATTCCTATTAGCTGGTATGGTATAGTACGGGGGCTGTAACAGTGTGGAGAATATACACAAGTAGTTATTTGGGTTTAGTGAACAGATATATAGAGTTTGGATTACATGAATAATTAAAGTCAGCCCTCCTTATACATGGATTTTTATCCACAGATTCAAGCATACATGGCTTGAAAATATTCTCAAAAAGTATAAATTCCAAATAGCAAACCTTGATTTTCCATTTTCCATTTGCTCTGCCATTATATTTAATGGGATGTGAGCATCCATGGATTTTGTTATCCACTGGGGGTTCTGGAATACAGTGCATAATAAGGTCCCACTGTATATACATAGTCAAATATGTGCTATTTTATATGTTTAAAACAAATTGTTAACTGCATAGGTTTAGACAGCTTCAGAAAGAGGTTGAAAGAATTGGGCCTGGTAAAGGAATGTGGGGTAGCGGTCCCCCCTCCTTTGCAGTTCTGAAACCTGCAAATACTTCATTATCACTAAGGATAATGTTTACCACAACTAAGCTAAACCTTCCTGAAAACCAGAAAATGCAACCAAAGTGCCTATTGCTTTGAAAATGATTTAACGGTTAGCCCACCAGTTTTATGGGGTGGACCTAATAACTTTCAATTCTGTCCAAAGATGCCTAACTGGTAATTTCTAATCCTCTGTGACTCCAGCAATAAACAGCTTTGTGATTATCCACAGAAGCCTGATTGATTGTGTCTGGGGGGAGAGTTCACCAAGTTCTGACAGTAACAGCATTGCATGTGCAACTCCCCTTCTGCAACCTTGAACTGAATGCAGATGTTCCTATCTTGGAAAAATGTCCAAGTGCTTCTCTAGCAGAGCCAACACATAAAGCAAGGAACCACCAACATAATCTTCATCTTTTTTTTTTTTAACAAAAAAATTGCTGTTGCATTTATTTTGTTTTATCAAAACTCTGTTTGATCAGGTCTCTGTTTCTATGTAGTCACCGTTTCCTAAACATCATGAACTACTGTGAGGTGATTCCCACTGGAGTTAAGCATGAGTGAATCCCATTAATTCTAGTGGAAGGGATTAGAGCACACATTTAACTCTCTCATTGACATCAGTGAGACCTCAAAGTGCTTAACTTTGGTTGGACTCTGCCCCAAGCTTATATGTAACCTTTGGGATGCATTCATGCCACCAAAAGTAGAAATAAGCAAGTGCATTTTTATTCACCCACAGTGAACACAAATCCAGGGCTGGAAGGCACACTCATTATGAATGAAGAGCAAGGTTCTTGTTTCCCAAATCAACAGTTATATATAAGGAAGCTGCTGATTTGACAAAATCTTTGCCAGCATCTCCATTAAACCACATCTGTATGGGTTAACAACCCAGAACTGGGGAGACTGCAATATATTGAGACTTGGCAGTGAAACTCTCACCCAAGGCTACAATATATAGATGCAAATATATATAAATCACATTTGATTAGAGATGTTTTGGCTATTTCAAAGCCAAAAAGGGGTGATTAAGATAGGAATGGCATTTATTTTGTGGTTCTGTGCTAAAAATAGCACCTTACACCATCTATAATAAAATACAAAAAGATTATTGCTTCATTACTTTGGTCAGAATCTGAAAAGAATCTTCTGTTTAATTTGACCCTGTTTGATGATAAGGACAACATAGTCTGCACTATAGATAATTGTTTAAAGCAACTAAGAATTCTAATTATCTCTATTGCTTGCCAAAGCTAATATAGTGATCTTTAAAAAAATTCTACAAGATAAACACAATGGACATGATCCAGCACAAACAAAACACATCTAAAGTTATGCACACAGATTTGAAGGATGTCTGCATGGATGCAGCATGAACTCTGGGCAAATAAGGTTTAGGTTGAGAATTCCATTGCTTTGCATGGAGGTTTCAGCATATGCTAACAGCTACAATCTAGAGTCCAGTTAACAAAGTTGAAATCTCCAATACTAGGGCAAGGATGGACAACTGCAAAGGGTGAAAGGGTCAGTTTTCACCCTTGTGCCCATATGAAATGTCAACCTCAGCTGAAGTTAAGCTTAAACTTAAAACTAAGCATTGCAACTAAAAGAAATCTTTATCTTCCATTTTAATTCTGTTTTGTCCAGTTTTTTTCTTTTCTTTTCTTTTGAGGAGCATGTGGGCTATTTTGAAGGTATCTATTGCTCTGGACCAGGAAATAGTGTCTCTGGGGTGAAAGAGATGTGCAAAACAAAACAGCTTCCAGCCACTTTAAAAGCAGGGTGTTTATATGATGCATGCCTTGAAAGCAGGTGGAAACCAAAGCAAAGCTGCATTCCAGAGCTAAAAACCAGAACAAAAACAAACAAACAAACAAACAAAAGCCAGGGTACTCTGGCTTAGTGAGGAAAATGTGCATCTTTGCACCTACATATGCACAATCTGGCACCAGCACAGGGCTGTGGCAAAGCAAAGCAAAGCAAAGGAAAAAAAAGTGCAATAATTCTAATGGATCTAATTCCAATGTAGACAAACCAGACAGTTCAACAGGGGGGCATGGAGAGAAGGGATCAGGTACAGGGCAGGCGCCTCCATATTTGTGATTTGCCAACACATCACTTTCACACTGATGTGGAGCATCACACATGTGACTGTGTGGTGGATCCAGCAGTATCCCACACCAGGAGGTCATCTGGTGCAAGGGGAGGGCTTGGAAGGTGGGACTTGGGGGCAAAGCCAAAAGGACCCAACTCCCTGCCCCATGCCCTCTTCCTCCCTGTCCTGTGTGGTTTTACTCTGAAGTAAAGCTGCACAGAGCAGGGACGGGAGGAGCCGAGTGTATGGCAGGGAAGTGGGGGGCACTCACCATTCTGTGGTGTCACACTCTTCAAAGGTGTCACCCCCTGAAACCCCTAGTGACACTACTGGGTGGATCAAAGGAGAGAACATCTAATGAATGGTATCTGGCCAGGATGAGGGAGGTTGTAGCTGGTGCATTTGTGCAGCATTGCACATGCATGGCGGAGAGGCAACAACAACAAATAATATATTCAGCAGCATGGCTTGATACGACACTGTGCACTCTGTACTCTGTTTGACCTGGCTTGGGAGTGGGCTGTGTGAACAGTCCAGTTTTGACCTGTTTTCAGAAAAAGCAGGATCCGGTTGCTTTTCCTGCCCATCTGCTCTGACTCTAAGCTAGGGTTGTACAGATGCAGAGACAATGGTTCCAAGACATTGAATTCTCACTGGACAATGACAGAATTGTTTAAGCTATTGACTTCATGGTATTTCTCTGTACCCTCTCATCCATGTATATGAGTGTGAATGCAAGAGAAATGAGGGAGGGAGTGGTTGTGTTTCATTTTTCAGGCAGGAAATAAAGCACTACCTGAAGCATTGTAGTCTCATCAGATCTACTAAAATAATCTTGTTAGGCGAGGATACTATGTCTTCTCCTTGAAGTTTAAAAAGGAATTTGCGAAGCTGAAGTGTGCCCAGAGGAGAGTGACATAAATGGTGAATTGTCTAGATACCATACCCTATGAGGAGATATTTAGGGAGGTGGGTATGTTTAGCCTGGAGAAAAGAGGGTCAAGAGGTAATATGACAGCCCTGTTTATTTATTTATTTTTACTTTGAACACCATATTATTAGGAAAGTGTTATTTCTTGTTTAGAAAATTAAAATTAAAGCTCCCTCTTTGATTTCACCTCATGAGGCATTTTATAAAAGAACTGAAAGTCAAGGTATTCCATGGCTCTCTATTTCCGTGTTTAAATATTTAAAGAGGTGTCATATTGAGGATGGAGCAAGCTTGTTTTCTGCTGCTCCAGAGAATCCACCTAGAACAGTGGATTCAAACTACAAGAAAAAAGATTCTACCACAACATTAGGAATCTAATGGTGGTAAGAACTATTTCATAGTAAAGCACGATCCCTTGGAGCGTGGTGGAGTCTCCTTCTTTGGAGCTTTTTAAATAGATGGCCATCTGTCAGAGGTGCTTTGATTGTGTGTTACTGAATGGCAGTGCATTGGACAGGATGGCCTTTGTGGTCTATTCCAACTACATGATTCTTCTAAGTGCTGGGACATAGAGAAATTCCTCTCTGTGTGTAGAGAGGCTATGCATTACATCTCACAAAGATCACATGAAAGCATTCTCCCTCCATAGTAATGCATATATTCATTGAAAGTAACAGAAAAAGATTCATGTTCAATGAAGCACTGATCTCAATTTGGTTGATAGAGGCAGCAGGACTGTCTCTATTTCCCTCTAACTATTGACTATTAATATAATCTGACTGTATTTCTAAAAATACAGTTTCCGGAAATTGATGTCTATAATTTTTTTAAAAAAATCCATGTCTATAGTACTGTACTTTAACAGCTGGTTTTATGTATTGTCTTTAATTGTGTTTTTTTATTTTAAGATGTCGTACCCTGCCTAGGAAGGAAATAAATAAATAAATTATTATTATTATTATTATTATTATTATTATTATTATTATTATTATATGCATGTTTGTGCATACCTAAAGCAGCAAGATCTTGTGTTCATTAAACAATAGATGGTGAATATTTATCCTTCCAAATTTAGTACATAAGAATTTTGTCAACAGTAAAAAGATAAATGATCCAACAATGCTGGTCTTTTGTTAAATTCCATATGTGAGAGGGATATAATTTAAAAACATGTGAATCTGCAAAGGGTCCTTTTTTTTCTAATACGAAACTCATATGCTTTAATACATCCAACCCAAAAGGGGTAGTCAATGAACATATCCACATCATAAGGTGCAAGAAATAATTGTTTGTATTACATTGTCAACATTTAGTTGAAGCAGAAAACTTCTTTCAGAAAAGATGTATCACATTCAATATACCCCAGAAACCTTTTTTATTTTACTGGACTGAACACAAAGAGACTTTGAAAGCAGGCCAGTGTTCCATTAGTTAATTTGCACTAGGCAATCTAACTATTCCTTCCACACAACTCTAACTTCATTAATATCAAATTTAATGCTTTCTAACAAATTAGAATTGTTGGTTTCACTTTCTCTGTGGATATGATTTAATGTGAACAGAGGTGGCTAGGAAACTGAGAGCTGATGGTCCATAGAGAAACCAAAAGGTGCTGTGATTGTAAATATTAACACAGTGAACCCATGGGTAACTGATAGGTAGCCTGCAAAACTGAAAATGACCAAAATTATTTTTCTAGACCAATAAATTGATCATAGAATCATAGAATGATAGAGTTGGAAGAGACCACAAGGGCCATGCAGTCCAACCCCCTGCCATGCATGAACTCCCAATCAAAGCATCCCTGACAGATGGCCATCCAGCCTCTGCTTAAAGGCCTTCAAAGATGGAGATTCCACCACACTCCAAGGGAGTGTGTTCCACTATCGAACAGCCCTTGCTGTCAGGACGTTCTTCCTAATATTGAGGTGGAATCTCTTTTCCTGCAGTTTGTATCCATTGTTCCGCGTTCTAGTCTCTGCAGCAGCAGAAAACAAGCTTGCTCCCTCCTCAATGTGACATCCCTTCAAATATTTCAACAGGGTTATCATATCACCTCTTAACCTTCTCTTCTCCAGGCTAAACATCCCCAGTTTCCTAAGTCGCTCCTCATAGGGCATGGCTTCCAGACCCTTCACCATTTTAGTTGCCCTCCTTTGGACACGCTCCAGTTTCTCCACATCTTTTTTGAATTATGGTACCGAGAACTGGACACAGTATTCGAGGTGGGGCCTGACCAAAGCAGAATAGAATGACACTATTACTTCCCTTGATCTAGACATTATACTTCTATTGATGCAGCCTAAAATTGCATTGGCCTTTTTAGCTGCTGCATTGCACTGTTGACTCATGTTCAACTTGTGGTCTACTTGGACTCCTAGATCCCTTTCACATGTTCTTTCATTCAACCAAATGTCCCCCATCCTATATCTGTGCATTTCATTTTTCCACCCTAAGTGCAGTACCTTACATTTCTCCGTGTTGAATTTAATAATAATAATAATAATAATTTTATTTATAGCCCGCTCCTCTGTCATCAATCGGAGCGGGTTACAATAATTAAAAGACATCAAGATAAAACAATCCCAATAACCCATAACCCCACCTCCCACCCCTTAAAAATAAATTAAACCAATATCAGATTAAAATCCAAAAAATAAAAATAAAATTGCATACATGCAACATAGAACATAGAACATAACAAGCAGCTTGTCAATTCTATAGACACTGTAGATGTAAACTTCCTAGATAAAGTGATGGGAACTTGTAGGAGCGCACGTCCCAATGCCGTAAGCGTTGGCCCAGCTTTCTACTCTATTCAGGTCATTTTGAATTTTGATCCTGTCCTCTGGGGTATTAGCTACTCCTCCTAATTTGGTGTCATCTGCAAATTTGATAAGTATGCCCCCAATTCTGTCATCTGTCATTAATAAAGATGCTGAATAGCACTGGGCCCAGGACAGAGTCCTGTGGGACCCCACTTGTCACTTCTTTCCAGGATGAAAAGGAGCCATTGTTGAGCACCCTTTGGGTTTGGCTGGTCAAGAATGTCATGGGGAACCTTGTCAAAGGCCTTACTGAAATGGAGGTATACTATATCCACAGCATTCCCTTCATCTACCAAGTTGGTAATTTTATCAAAAAAAAGAGATCAGGTTTGTCTGGCATGACTTGTTTCTCTGAAACCCATGTTGACTTTTTGTGATTATGGCATTGCCTTCTAAATGTTCACAGAGTCTCTACTTAATTATCTGCTCTAGAATCTTTCCTGGAATTGATGTCAGACTAACTGGGCGATAATTGTTGGGATCCTCTTTTTTTCCCTTTTTGAAGATGGGGACAACATTTGCCCTCCTCCAGTCTGCTGGGACTTCTCCTGTTCTCCAGGAGTTCTCAAAGATTATTGCCAATGGCTCTGATATTACATTTGCCAGTTCTTTTAATACCCTTGGATGTAGTTCATCTGGCCCTGGAGACTTATATTCATTTAGGTTAACCAGGTATTCCTGTACTATCTCTTTACTTATTCTGTGCTGAAATTCCTCTATTCTGTCTTCTGCTCCATTATCCTTAGGTTGAGCACCCTTTGCCTTTTCTGAGAAGACTGAAGCAAAGAAGGTGTTGAGTAATTCTGCCTTTTCTCTGTCCCCTGTTAGCATCTTGCCATCCTCTGCACGCAGTGGCCCTACCATTTCCTTCTTCCTTTTGCTGTGGACATATCCAAAAAAGCTCTTTTCATTGTTCTTAAACTCTGTAGCAAGCCAGAGTTCATTTTGCGCTTTAGCTTTTCTGACTTTATCCCTAGAAGTGCTTGCTATTTCTTTGAATTCCTCTTTGGTAATTTCCCCATTTTTCCATTTCTTATACACGTTCCGTTTAAAACTTAGCTCAGTTGAAAGTTCCTTAGTCATCCATACTGGCTTCTTGAGACACTTCCCATTTTTCTTCCTCATTGAGACTGTTTGAAATTTTGCCTTCAGTATCTCCTTTTCGAGATACTCATATCCGTCTTGAATTCCCTTCTCTTTTAGTATTCCTGACCCCAATAATCCTCTAAATTCATGGAAATCAGCTTTCCTAAAGTCTAGAGTGCGTGTCTGACTGTGCCTGGCTTCTTTTTCCCCCCACTGTATAACAAACTCCAGGAAAACTTGGTCACTCCCACCTAAGGATCCCACCACTTGCACCCCATTAACTAGGTCATCCCTGTTGGTTAAGATCCGATCCAAAATCGCTGACTCCCTTGTTGCCTCTTCCACCTTTTGGACAATGAAATTGTCTTCCAGGCAAGTGAGAAATTTGCTAGACCTTGACGATTTGATCAAGAGTATAAATCCAATAGTTAATCCATTTTTTCCATTAAAAGTGTTGTTTTACAATCTACAAATCAGGATTATCCCATAGAATTATTTTAGCACAACCTTGAAGATCAAAATGTAATTGACAAAAGAGTGAATACCAAGCCATTTTGGCAGCAAAATTCACAGGCAACACTGTCCCTTTCTTCCCTAAATGAACCAGCCAAAAAGAGATTCTATTTAGGTTGATTCCAAAATTGCCCAAGGAAGTGTATTTGAACTAAGTGATGTTTACCACTATTTCTGTGAGCCAGGAGGCATGGTTTCTGATACAGAATCAAATCTGGAAAATTAAACTGACTTTCTGAACATTATGATTGCATCCTTTTGAATGAAAAATGTGGATGGGGAATGTTCCTATATAATTTTTCTAGCTGTGGGTTTTCTGAAAGTAAACATGCAGCATATGCAATGTGGTACCTGGGATATACCTCAAAGACTACTCCTTCTCCTTGGTTAAGAACAATTACAAAAGAAATACTTTCTAATTTCTTTTTCCATCAAAAGAGTAGTACACTATAGGGTTGTCTTTTTTCTCCACTGATATTTCACCTAAGGTTTCAACCACTGACTTGTGCAATTAAGCTAAATCAGGCCATTTCTGGGTTTATATATAGAATAAGTACATACATATTCTAGGCCAGAATCTTATTAGTTTTGTGAACCTTTAGGGCTGTTTTTTTTCATTGGTCTAAATCTGAGTCTATACCAATTAGGGGCAATACTCCACTCTGGTTGTTTGCCAATGGCAGTTTCACTGGTGTCCAGAGCTAATGATTATTTGGAGAATGTAAGCCATTCAAAAACCCACTGTTTATCCACTATTTTGCAGATAAAATTGGTCAGATGTGCCCTGACATAGACACCAGAGTTGATATAGTTCCAATGGATACATGGCCCATACTTGTCCAGTGTTGATGGATACTTTTCAATTTGTACATTTGTACATAGACCTATTGGGGAAAGGTGAGAACCATCATATGTATACCAGACCCTTGCCCTTGCTGGTTAATTAAAGAATCCAGGGAACATGGACAAAGAAAGTGATTAATGCCAGATACAACCAGATAGTGTCCCAAAATGCCTGGATCCTAATATACTAGATAATTATAAGCCAGTCTCCAACTTTCCATTATTGGGCATGGTATTAGTATGAGTGATGGTTTCTCACTCCACAGGTTTTTGGATTTGGTAGATTACCTAGATCCATTTAATCTGGATTCAGACTTGGTTACGAGCCAGAGATAGCTTTATTTGCCTTTGGCATATGATCCACACAGGGAACTGGACAGGGAGGATGAATTCCTATTGGTTCTACTGGATCTCTCAGTGGCTTTTGTTACCATGGACAATGGTATCCTTCCGAGTTGCATCTCTGGGGTGGGGCTTGGAGGTATTGTTCTATAGTGAATCCATTCTTTCTTGTAGAGACATTTTTAGAATGTGGTGCTGGGGGATTCCTGGTTGATTACTTGGCTATTGGCATTGGTTTCTCAGCATTTAGGCTTGTCCTCTATGCTGTTTAATATCTACATGAAACTTATGGGAGAGACCTGAAGCTTTTGGTGTCACCAGTATGCTGATAATACCCAGCTCTATTACTCATTCCACCTTATTCCAATAAGTTGTTCCTGTGCTAAACCAGAGCCTGGCAAATGTAATAGACTGGATGAGGGCAAAGAAATTAAAACTTAATCCAGACAAGACAGAGGTGCTCCTGGTTAGTCAAAAGACAAATCTGCGAATAGGGATTTAGCCTTTGTTAGATGGGTTTACATTCGCCTTGAAAACACATGTTTGCAGTTTGGGAATACTCCTGGATTCAGTGCTGAGCCTGGAGGTCCAGGTCTTGGTGGTGACTAGGAATGTGCTTTCACAGTGAAAGCTAGTTACTCCAACAGCATCCATTCCTGGAGAAGTCAGATCTGCCCATCTGTCTGGTTGTACATGCCTTGGTGACCTCCCAATTGGATTTCTATAATGCACTCTGTGTGGGACTGCTTTTGAAAAAAAATTCAACCAGCCCAAACAGCTACAGCCAGGTTGTTACCTGGACTACAGGGAGCATACAATTCACTTGTTGAAACAGATCCACTGGCTACTGGTCCATTTCCAGTCACAATTTAAAATGCTGGTTTTGACCTATAAAACCCTATATGGCTTGGGTCCAGGTTGTTTGAAGGACCATATCTCCCTATAGGAGCCCATCAGGAGTTTAAGTTAATCTGGAGAGGCCCTTGTCTCTGTCTCTCAGACTCATTTGGTGGGAACAAGGGAGAGGGCCTTCTTGGTGGCTGTTCCCAGACTTTGGAACTCCCTCCTTAGAGAGGCCAGGATGGCCTGTGTCCCTGATCTCCTTCTATCAGCAAGGCAAAACAAAGAAGATGGCTAGGGTTGGGCTTTTAATGCTGCAAAAGCATTTTGTAAAAGCATTATAGTCAGGTACAAACTGACCATAATGCTTTTGCTTTTACAACCTAATTAGGATTGGGTTTTTAATGCTGTGTGGTGGTGTTTTAAAGTTTGTATATATATTCTTTTAATTTTTTTAGTGTTTAATATTTTACCTTCATCAATTGTTCACTTGGTTTTTAAATCTTATAGTTATACTTCTATTCATGTTTTTTGTATTGTTCTTAATTTTTATTGTTTTAATACAAGTTGTTAGCCTACTATAGTCCCTTTATTAGGAGAAAAGTCAGGTGGTGGTGGTGGTGGTGGTGGTATGCTAGTTGCTTGGGACATTATTGAAATGATTTAACTGAATTTGTTTGTGGTACTTGACGAAATATCTCTGGTTTGGACATCATTTAAGTATTTGGGACGAGATTAATATACATAAGATGAAAGAGTTACCATAGTTAATTTAAATATGTTTTCAGATGTCTTAATAACATTGTCATTCTACTTTTTGCATTCTTGTTTTTATTTGAGTATCCAAATAGGTCTAAATCCTGAAGGAGGCAGCTGTAAAACCTCTCCTGAATAAGCCCTCCCTTGACCCCCTGGACAGGAACAACTACAGACCAGTGTCCTTGCTACCATTTCCGAGCAAGGTGATCGAGAGAGCAGTCGCCTCCCAACTCCAAGCTGTCTTGGATGAAACTGATTATCTGAATCCATTTCAAACTGGCTTCAGGACAGAACATGGAGTTGAGACTGCCATGGTTGCTCTGACCAATGACCTCCGCCTGAGCATCGACAGGGGTAGTGTGACCCTACTCATGCTCTTGGATCTCTCAGCGGCCTTTGATACTATAGATCATTCCATCCTTTTGGACTGGCTGAGGGAGTTGGGGATCGGAGGCACTGCACTCCAGTGGTTCTGGTTCTTTCTCTCCGGCAGATCCCAAAGGGTGAGGCTCGGCGACAGTTGCTCTTCAAAGATCGAGCTTAATTGTGGCGTCCCTCAGGGCGCCATCCTGTCCCCGATGCTGTTTAATATTTATATGAAGCCGCTTGGTGAGATCATCCGGAGACCAGTGCTTAAGTCCCTCCACTGGCTACCGATTAGTTTCCGGGTGCAGTACAAGGTGTTGGTTTTAACCTTTAAAGCCCTATAGGGCTCGGGTCCATCTTATCTTAGAGACTGCCTCTCCCCATACAATCCCCCCGCACACTCCAGTCCTCCGGTAGAAACCTACTACAGCCTTTGAAAACAAGGCTGTCGCGAACCTCCCAGGGGACTTACTCTGCTGCCGCTCCCAGGCTATGGAACAACCTGCCGGATGAGATACATCTTATTACATCCCTTGATAGCTTTTAAAAAGCCTTAAAGACACATCTCTTCCGGCAGGCCTTCCCAGAAACACCTTAGTTCCTGGCCTCGACACTGGTTCACGACATTGGGACGCGTTCTTTTAGCAGCTCCCAGAACTTTATCTATGAAATTTACATTTACAGTGTCCACAGAACGACTAGCTGCCTTTTATGTTGTATGTTGTAATTGCTCTTGGATTTTAATCTGACATTGGTTTAATTTAATTTTAAGGGATGGAAGGTGGGGCTGTGAGTTATCGGAATTGTTTTATCTTGATGTTTTTTAATCATTGTAACCCGCTCCGAGTGGTGACAGAGGAGCGGGATATAAATAAACTTTATTGTTGTTGCTGTTGTTGTTGTTGTTGTTTTCAAACAGAATAGCACTATTCAATCAATGGAGTTTACTTAACTATTGACACATTGAATCAATGGACATTGTCTAGTTGAGACTAACAGTTGGACTGAGGACATACTGCTTTATCACACTAGGGGGCAAACAGGATTTAAACAAGAGTTAAATGAGAGTTAAACAGGAAATGCCCTATGTTTATCACAGGACATTTCCTGTTTAACTCTCGTTTAAATCCTGTTCGACCCCTAGTGTGATAAAGCAGTTCCTATTTTCTTATTGTAAATGTAACCGTTATGTAATGTTATTTTGTTATGTTATTTTATAATGTTAACTGTAAAATGGTCTGGTTATTATTCTAATAGAGAAGTTGGATTTAAATTGTAACAATGAATATGGGCAGAAATAATGCCTGGTTTTGTCATAAACCCTTCCCCCTAAAAGTACTGCAACTCCCTTACATGAAATTTGTTTTCCAGAGTATGCCAAGATGCCATAGATTGGCTAGGTCAGGTGCAATTTAGTCTCAAATATATTTTGTTTAAAGGTTTGGAGGAGCTCATATATCACAGGAGATACTTTCTGTGTTGCTTTGTGCAAGTTCATACTTCAACTATCCTTAAGAATTTTCTTAAAACTATGGCAAATAGATGAATTTGACCTTTATGCAAGTGGTCAGAGTGGAGGACAAATGGATTATGGCATATGTGGAACACATAAACTGTCATTGAAACAGCTCTCTGAAAGATTAGTTTTCAAGAAATTCATCCTGTTAGCTCCATCTTTTCATTAAATGTAACTCAGAGGGTAACCCAAGTCAGGCAATCTGTTTGAAATCTAGCAACTATTTTCAGACACCCAATGAAAAACCAGGTCAAATCTACTATCTGGTATTACAAACAGTGACAGCTCGTTTCAGCTTTTGAAAGCAGCTGTGGTCTCATCTATCAGTCATGGAGGAGAAATTGTGCTTTTACAAGATCTGAATCATCAGCCCAGGTGAACTGTTAGAACAGAATCAGATGAAGGAAACACAGCTGGAGTAGCCTAGGTGCAAGTTCAAACTTCCTGTGAAGTGGGATTTCAGCCCACAGAAAAGAAAGCCCTCCTCAGTAGAGATATTTTGGAATATAACCATTGATGGGAAGTATGACAGATGAATGAATATATTATTCTTGTTGTGAGCTTTCAAGTCATTTTTTTAACTTATGGAGGCCCTAAGGTGAACCAGTGGTTTAGTGGTTAAGACACTGACTCTGATGTTTGCAAGATTGGTATGTTGGCAGCTCGAGACCAAAAAATGAATTGCCATGCTACCAAAGGAGTGAGCACGAATGGTTCTGTGTTACTTTTAAAAACTAATCTGGGTTGAAAACTGAGTTCATTGAACAAGTTAAATGTCTTGACTAAGGTAACTGGATGTGGGTGGGGGTATCTGTCTACTCAAAAATTCAACAAACAGGGACATGAATTGACTTGGTTCACAATGATAAATTCCAGAAATATCAGCACAATAACAGAAATACAAGGGATCCAATGGCATAGCAGTTAAGATGCTGACTCTGATGACTACAAGGTTGGCAGATCAGTAGTTTAAGATCCAAGCACCACGTGACAGAGTAAGTTCCTGCTACTAGTCCCAGCTTCTGCCAACCCAGCAGTTTAAAAGCATGTAAAATTGGAAGTAGATAAATAGGCACCACTTTGGTGAGCAGGTAACAGCATTCCATGCAGTCATGCTGGCCACATGACCATGGAATTGTCTTTGATGACCATGGCTCCCTCCACTTAGTAATGGAGATGAGCACCACAGCCTACACTCAGAGGGAAAAGCAGACTTGTTCATTGGAGAGGGTGTAAGCATGGCCAAAATGATCCCTGAAGGACTGAGATTAGTTTAAATGAGCCAGAGATACCTGCAGAAGCAACAGTCTGTTGCCTCCTGAAAATGTTGTTATTGAATGGTGTGCCAAATTCACTTTTCATATTATGCCCACATTAAGATGCTGGGATGCAGCACTGAAAACACAAAGGCTAAACCAGGACTGGAAAACATGTGAGCTGTGATTCCATGTGGTCTTCCAGTGCTCTTATCAGTCATTTTTAAATGACACCTTGGGACTTTGGAGGGCCACAAAGAGTCACATGTGCTTTTCTTCTGAATGCTTCCCATTCCTTCTGGGGAGGGGATGTTGCCACATTTTCCCACTTTTGGGCTGTTTTAAGCCTATAAGAGACCCTTTTAAAACAGGAAGTGACTTTTAAATGTGCCAAAGCAGTTTGTTGTCCCATCAAGAACAGGTAAGCCAGTGAGATTTAGTTTAATCTTGCACTGGCCCTATGAACAACTAACAAATCTGGTTACTTTTATTGTTGGGAAATTTCCAATAGAACTTACCTTTCCAAGAAACTTGTCTGAACAATGTATGCTTGCTTTTCAACCTGTGCATTAAGCAAAATGCATAGGTGCAGAAACAAATGACAGATCTTCCTGTTTATGAAGAACTAACAGCTAATGGTCCCCTGTTCTGAATTACAGGAAAATGTTATATGAATTAAAATTGCCTTAGCAGCTTTCAGAAAATGGACCATTCCATTGGATCAATAAGGAAATGCCCTTACCTTATTATTAATGAAGTCTAGAATTACTGTCTTCATTTTTAATGCAAATGTCTCAGTATATTGAGCTCTGTAAGACATCTGTGTCCAGATCATCACCCACCTGTTTCATACCCAGTCCTACTGTATCCCTGTAAATCCAGTTTTATGAGCTCGTATGCCAGTGAACATTCTGTATATCAGTTATTCATTTTGCCCCTCTTTCATTTAAGACGAAGAACCCCTTAGAGAAATGTCCACTGGGTTCTATAGTTTAGATTCCTTAGATCCAGTTCCCTTCAGTAGGTGATCAGGACTGTTACATGTTGAATTGCCTGGTACAGGGGAGACTACTGTGTTGCATGAGTCATCATCATCCTCTGCTCCTGGCATAGTGATTACTGGAAGAGTTTCTGCCATGGTCTCACCCAGCTTGCTTATGAAGCCGGCTCCTGCTCTTTTCTTCTTAATTCAACCTCAATCTCTTCCAAAATAGCGTGCTTTTCTCAGATGAAAGACAAAAGTTGATAGCATGAGCGTTTACAGACTTGAGCCTTCTTCTTCAGATGCCTGGGGAAATAGTCTTAAGTCTACAAAAGCTCATGCTACGAACATCTGTCTTTCAGTTAGACTCAAAGGTACTGCAACACTCCTTTGCAAACTGATTTTCCAGACTAACATGGCTATGTCTTTTTATTCTTTCCCAGCTGTTGCAGATTGCCATGCTGAGAGATTCATAACTTAACATTTTATCACAGCTAGCCAGGTTATAGCAGCCAAATAGAGTCCACCCTATAGCACCATTGTAAAGATTCTTGTATGCAGTCATGATTTTTCTCCTTTTTGTTTATATGTATATTTTCATGTTTATTTTAAAATATTATAGGTATTTGATTATAAATAGCTCTAGAATATGCTAGAGCTATAATGTTAAAACACTTTAGAGCATCCCAACAGTATAGGTGTATGGAGAGCTCAGAAAATAATATCATTGGTGTTTCTGGGAGTCTGCACTTGCCTTATGCAGCTGGTTTTTAAAGTAAGACAGCTGTGCAGTTCGCAGCTGGCAAGGAAAAAAAATTAAAGGTTCAGCGCAGTTAAAAGCCGCGTTCATTGCAGCTGCTCTGCCTGTGTTTGTAGCGTTCTGACAGCTTCCAATGTAGTTGCTGAGCAAGACACAAGACTTCAGATAAGTCGTTCTCACACCCCTCAGTCTAGCTGCCCTGTACCTTTTAAATATACACCTGGGGCTTGCAGTGTAGTTGCTAAGCATTAAGGAAAATGCAACTTCATGTTACACTCTCCTGCCAATCTAGAAAGCCCCTATGACACATACCAAATAACACCACATAACATTATGAGTGTAGTTTCCAACATCTGCCAGTGAAGACCGGCTGAAAGAGTGTTTGTGTGCCCTCCTTCTACCTGGGCTCCTGGACTTAAGGAGAAGGAATGGCCCTCTTTACCTCCTTTTGAACATTTGCCAGTGAAGACCGGCTGAAAGAGTGTTTGTTTGCCCTCCTTCTACCTGGGCTCCTGAACTTAAGGAGAAGGAATGGCCCTCTTTCCCTCCTTGCGAACATCTGCCAGTGAAGACCGGCTGAGAGAGTGTTTGTTTGCCCTCCTTCTACCTGGGCTCCTCCCATATCTTGGCTCCTGGACTTAAGGAGGAGTCTTGTCTCCCCCCCCCCTTTTTTTTTTTTTAGATTGTGATTTTTTAGATTTAGATTTTTTAGATTTTTTTTTTTAGACTGTGTATAGTTCACATTGTTTCTAGGATTGGGATGGGGGTTGAGAATGGGGATTATTTTCTTTTTACTTGTTTTGGTATGTTAATTGTTATGCATTTTGCTTTGTTAATTTTATTTTTTTGGTTATTTTTTTGTTATAATTACTATGTATTTTGTTGTTGTTGCTATAACTGCTATGTATTTTTGCTTTGTTAATTTTACTGTTACTTAAATTACTATGTATTTTTGTTGCTATAATTGTTATGTATTTTGCTAGTTATTGTTATTGTTAATTGCTATCTGATTTTATTGCTATTACTTAATACATTGCAATTTGGTTTTTTTAATTCATATATATTGTTATTGTGTGTATAATCCCCTCTGTTGTAACCCGCCCCGATTGCTTGCTCAGAGGGGCGCACTAGAAATAAAAATTATTATTATTATTATTATTATTATTATTATTATTATTCCATGTAAGCATGGTGTAGGCTGTCAATCTCTAAGCAATCTATCCTTTTATTATCTACCAGTTATAATAGATCTGTATAACTATCATCTTGTATCCTTTATTATAAATAAACATTTCTATATTCTTTCTGTAAGATTGTGGATTTTTGTGTTTGTTGTGTTTTTAATTAATTGACTTTTTTTTTAAAAAAAAAACCTTCATATTTTAGCATTAAAATATCTGAGCACTACCGTTTAGGGTAGACACATTCATCATATTTTGGCCAATGGTTCAGTATATGGTGGATTTCCAAGGATGAAAACTAACTCCTGAATTTTCCAGCATCGCCTATTCTTGTTCTAACAAATTTGTTCTATCATACTACTTTTTCACAAGTGGTCACTATCTATTTGCAGAGTAAGGTAAAGGTAAGGGTTTTTCCCTTTTAAAAGCTTGTCTAGTCATGACCAATTGTACGGGGTGGTGCTCATCTCTGTTACTAACCCAAAAAGCCAGCATTGTCAAAGACTACACTGTGATCATATGGCCAGCATGTATATAAAGCTGTTACCTTCCCACTGAAGTGTTACCTATTTATCTACTTGGACTTTCACATATTTTTGAACTGTTAGGTTGCCAGAAGCTGGGACTAGTGATGGAAGCTCACTCCATCACATGGCACTTGGGTCTTGCTTTCATTTTCCACTATCATGCATACATTGGAGCAACACAACAAGTAATAACATTACCTACAACACAGTGTGGAGTCGAAGGCTTTCGTGGCTGGTAACTCTAGTTTTTTTGTGGGGCTTTCGAACTATGTGGCCATGTTCTAGAAGAGTTTTTTTCTGACGTTTCGCCAGCATCTGTGGCTTCTCTGAAGATGCCAGCCACAGATGCTGGCAAAATGTCAGAAAGGAACTCTCCTAGAACATGGCCACATAGCCCAAAAGCCCCACAAAAAACTACAACACAGTGATTGTGATCATGAGATGACAAGTTTCTCAAAATAACTTGAGATGAAACAAATTATTAGCAGTAAAGAGCAAGAGGCACTTTGTGAGTTATGAAAGCAATATATTCTGATCTTGATGCCATTCTTAGGTGAAGTGGTGTCATGAGAGTGATTTGACTTCCTGCTAAATTACATACAAGCCAAGATTCTCATCCTCTTCTTATTACTGTTCAGCTGGCTGTTAATTTAAGAAGGAAATGGGGAACATACACAATGTTCCTAGAACTATTTGTTTATCTTCCCCTTTTACAAATGGGATTTGTTCTGCAAGAGTTACTTTTAAGCATTATAATAGACTTCTTTTACACAGAAGTTCGACCCAATATAAGTAACACCTCTGAAATTTGGACTCTCTAAGTAATGTTTATAACTTTAATAGCTTTCTCCCTTTTTTCTGATATTATTTTAGAGAAGAGACTATTTCCTTTGTCCCATTCCTTTACTGTTGTTCATTCCACCTTGTTTTCCACTCCTTATTGGGATGTCAGAGAGTTTTATTTGGTCTGAATTCAAATCTGTACTTCAGTCACATTTCCCAGCCTAATATATGGAACAGAATATAGCTGTCCTACATATTATTACCTTCACTTCAAAAAAGAAAAGAAAATAACCTTCTGAAAGTTGCCTTTAAAGTGGTCTCCAACTGGATTATTTGTGCAGTATGTTTTGGATCATAGTTTATGAAGGTTTAATTGACTATATGCTTTAATAAAAGAAATCCAGATCATAAAAGAGAAAATGTCCAGGTCAGTTTTATTAAATAAAATATATGCATTGACCCACTACAATATATTTACCTACTGTCTGTTTATTTAGAGAGAGAAAAAAAATCCATATATAAATCTAAGGAGAGAATTTGAAAGGAAATATATAAATTCTATATTTGACGTGAAAACCTATACAATTTAAATACAATTTTGTCTTTTGAAAATACGTAAAACAGAGTTATTGGTTAATAATGGCAGAACTGAAATGATCTAGAAATTCTCCTGCATTTGGGATTAATTTAGGAGGAATTCTAAAATGAATTCTGGAAATGATACCTACACAAGGTTGTAACCCAGATTGCACAGGTTCACAGTACTCTCGAGGCTTTCCACAGTATTACTTGTACATATGTGTGCATTCTTTTTAAAAAGAATATTGAAATAAGGGTCTAAAATAACAAAGGAGTTGTGGCATCTGAAAGGCTGGAAAGATTTATTTTGTATTAATTCCTGTAGATTCCATTTGCATTTGAGGAAATGGGTGGGAGTTCAAAAAATATTTCAGCCAAAAAAAGGGGAGTTTATCACATGGGAGGAATTTCTCCCAATTTTGAATGGAGCCTATTCGAATTCACCTAAATTAGCTAGTTTAGCGAATTTACATGAGTTCTAGTTGCATTCGGAATGCATTCAGAGTGACTTCCCATTACCTGAAAATGACCCCCCATTGCCCGAAATTGTGTGAGATAAGTTAATACACAATTACGTGAAACCCCGTGATTGCGTTTGAAATGACTTCCCATTGCCCAAAATTGCATGAGATACACTAATTCGTAATAATGTGAAACCCCATGATTGCGTTTGGATTGCCTTTGTAGTATACCCCCTAATTCCCTCATGTGATAAACTCCAGTGTGTGTGTATATATAGTACATGGATCCTGTATTTCTTTCACAGAATTCAAGACAGAGTGCATATTGTAGGAGCTTTAAGGAATCCACTATTCAGCCACTGACATGAACCGCACTGTCTGAGCTTGATCACATTTACAGAATCACTTGCCTTCAAGCCTGGCCATTGACATGACCTTGAGATCAGTCCTATATGCACTCATGGTTGTAGTCCTTATGGTATATTTGCATACCATGGCATATTTGTTATCAGATTCTTCCCAAAAATTTTAGACATGCTTTACCATGCTATTAAGGAGACTTAAAGTGATTAAAGGTACAATACTATTCCCACATATCTAGTAGTATATCCCTTGGAACTTTAGGGGATTTAAACAATGGTGGACCTATCAACTTTGGTTGCTTTTAAAATCTGCCAGTATCAGTTTCTTCAATTTTTTCCCAAAATCTCACATTCTTTTCATCTCAAATATGAAGATGTTTGTGAATTCTGATAAAATGTTATTTTAAAAACTGAACTGAATTTCTGCCCATTCCTGTCTTTATTGCCTAGTGTGGCCAGGTTTTCAAAATATCAGTTGAAATTAATGGCTTAAATGACTGACAATCAGGAAGTAGTTATTAACAATTTTCTGTCCAATGTTCCAAATGAAAGTATTGATTTCTATTGATCTTGCCAGGATTTCTCTATAAAATTATCACATTGCCCAGATTCATAAATTACATGATACACACATTTCTACCTTAATGAAGGGGATCACACTCAGAAATATAGGATTTAATTTTTATTTTATTTTTTTTACATCTTGTTCAGTCTATATAACAGGAGAAAACTTCCCAGCCCTGAAATAGGGGGCATCTCTTTTCATAAGAAACACCTGCCAGTCCTATAATAGAGAAATATTCTTACCTTCAGATATATGACAACCCTTATAAAAAGGGATTATAGTGGCTGATTGTTGCCTTCGTCCCTCATCTCGGATTACTTGTATCACTCAGATAATTAATCTGGTACAGCTCTGTCATATATTAGTATATGTTTTGTTTCATTGTATTTGCATGTAACTAGATAGAAGAAAGCAGTACTTTGTACTGTGAGCTCTTGGTATCCACTGTGGTTTGGTTCAGGAACCCACCCACCCCACCCCAATACCAAAACCCGTGGATGCTCAAGTCCCATTATATGCAATGGCATAGCAAAATGGTGACTCTTATATAAAATGGCAAAATCAAGGTTTGCTTTTTGTATTTAAAAACAAGCAAACAAACAAACATTTTCAAGCAGTGGATGATTGAATCTGTGGATGCAGAACCTGTGGACACAGAGAGCTGAATGTATTTTGGAACAGATGAGCTAGACCTTTAGTGGGATAGCTGTATCTTTGAATCTACTGTTTCTTTAAATCTAATAATACCTGCTGCATGCTTGTTTTTGGATCCCTCTGCCTCAAAACAAACAGTATCATACAAAGCACTTAAGTCCCTTGTACTTTCAACCCACAAAAGAAAAATAGGCCTCGTAAAGCTGCACTCAGACTTCCCATAGCTTAGGGAAGTAAGTAATTTGACACAGTTTTCACCGGGCAGAAAAAATTTTCTTAATGTCTGAGTCCACAAAAACTAGTATGGCTGTTGAAAAGCTATTCTTTAATATTTCACAATGTTAGTCATTATTTACAAGGCCCCTGTTTAGACCTTGATATTTCACTACTCTGCCATCCAACAATTCATGTTCCTTCATAATCCTCCTGGACTAGCAGATATTGTTTAAGAAACCTATGTGAGCAACTGCTGCCAATGACAGCTGTTCCCACAAGAAGGTGGTGTGACACAGACCGCTGGTCTAACATCCCCAGTGGGACTAAAAGACAAAAAATTCACTGGTGGAACAAGTTCCAGAGTAGAAAACTAGGCTATGAAAGGGAGCACTTCCTTAATGTATTCTGTTTCAGTTGCACACACGCTGTCTCTGTTCTAGTGAACCAATTTAACCAGTTTGGGACATAGTGCCTTTATTCTGCCAGACAACCATTGAGCTGGGATGAATTGCAACATAAGATAACACATCATATTGCCCAAATTGCCTTTTGGTCCAGGACATGGCCTTTAAAGAACTGAAATATGCCAGAAATTTGGAGTTCAAGTAAATCTGCCATGCCTCCAACTGTCCCAATTTGTCAGAGACAGACCCAGTTAATTTTCTGTCATCTAATTTTTTCAACTGCATTTTAAGTGTCCCAGTTTCTCTTTCCTCCTTCCACTCCCCCTCCCCCCATCTTTGGTTTTCTTAGTTGCTGAAAACTTCCAAGTGCAAAAGTAATTTGCACTCAATTCACTTGCCCTTCCTTTAAGACTCAAGCAAAAACTAACTGCTGCAACCTCTCAAAGGATTTTATCACATGGGAGGGAAGCACCCAAATCCCATGGATAAATGGGAGTTAAATCTGGGAATATCCCACAAAAGTAGGATTCCTCACATATGACTTGGCCAAGTTTCTGGCCACACAATTACAAACCCATATAGGGCAAACCCCCCCCCCACTACATCAAGGACTCAGCTCACTTCATAGGAAAAATCAACAACCTTGAACTTAAAACCAGAGACATACTAATCAGATTTGATGTGGTCTCCCTGTTCACCAAAGTCCCCATAATAAACACCATGACACTCATGCAACAAATTTTCTGGAAGACATCACAGCCCTATTCAAACATTGCCTCACCACAAGCTATTTCCAGTGGGACAATGGATTCTACGGACAGAGAGATGAAACAATGGGAAGCCCTCTGAGCCCTTTGAAAAGCAAGCTCTGGAAACAGCACCAAAAAGCCCACAACATGATTCTGATATGTGGATGACACTTTCACCATTTGGGGTCATGAAGAAGAAACTCTGGCTGTGTTTCTGAACTATCTGAACAACATCCACCCTAAGATCCAATGGAAAAAGAAAAGGAAGAAACACTGCCATTCTTAGATGTTCTAGTCATGCACAAACCAAACCAACAGTTGGGCCATACAGTATACAGAAAACCTACACACATGGACAGATACCTGCACAAGAAGTCAAACCATCACCCAGGACAAAAAAGAAGCACAATAAAAACACTGGTAGACCAGGAGAAATGGATCTGTGAACCCCACTTCTTGGAAGATTGAAGCACCTAGACTGGGCTCTACAGGCTAACGGTTATTCCAACTCAGACAGGAAGGCAGCCGGGAGCAGGATGGGCCCAGCAGAAGAGGAGGAGGAGGAGAGAGGAGGGGGGGGCTGCCAGGGCTGCCAGGCCTTCCATTGCTGTGCTGCTGCCGGGGTCCGTGCTCCTCCTGGGGCTGATGGGCCCCAGCAGCAGCACAACACAGGAAGGCCCATCAGCTCCATCTGGGAGCTGGACAGGCCCAGTGGAGGAGGAGGAGGAGAAGGAAGAGGAGGAGGAGAAAGAGGCGCGGCACCACTCGCTGCTGCTGCCACCAGGCTCCCGGGCCTTCCATTCCCTGTCGGAAGGAAGGCCCGTGGGACCCGGAAGCAGTGGCAGCGAGCGGCGGGGAAGCAATGCCGCAAGTCCTGGGAGCAGCGGCAAGGAAGGCAGCGGTGGCAGTTGAGAGCCCTCCCCCGGCAAGGGGGGAGGGAAGGAAGGGAGAAGAGAAGGGAGGGGGAAGTTGGAAGGAAGAGGAAGGAAGGAAGGAAGGAAGGAAGGGGGAAGGGGGAAGGGGGGAAGAAGGAAGGAAGGAAGGATTCCCCCCCCCCCCCAAAAAAAGGACTGGTGGATTAGTGTGTGTGTGTGTTGGTTTTTTTTTTCCTTCTTTACAGTGATCACAAATGCAATCTTTTGCAAGATTGCATTTGCGATTAATAACCCCACCCCAATTTTTTTTAAAACAACAACAACAACAACATAATTCTGACCAATGTTCCCATTTACTGGAAACACTTCAGAATCGTGTTTTCCAAAAAAGACCACTTTAAAACTAGTGTCAGGAAAGCTTGGGTTACTTGCTTTTAACCCGGTCCTTTCCTCCACTGATCGATCCAATGAGGATTGTAAATTGATTCAAGTGTGAACGAGGGTGGTATAGCCCGCTTCACACTTTGAATCAGAATGTAGTGGGGATGGGGGCAAAGGGTATTTTTACCATACACCAAAGGAGTCACCAACAGAATCAGAAAACTGGTGAGGAACACCTGGCAGTTTGCAGCTTGCTATTGAGCAAGGTTGGGACCCAGATATTGTTGCAATGCAATGCCCAGCATGCCCCACCATTGGTTATGCTGACTAGTGATTCTAGGAGTTATGTTCCAGCAACTTCTGCAAGTCTGCATAATTATTGGACAGAAATTGAGATGGGTGGAGGGTTTGAGAAGTAGGCTGAATGAGAAAGAAGGCACAGGATATGTATATGTGATCTGTGAAAGTTGTTTGTTTATACTGACCCTAAGATGAATCTGGAGCTGGTTTTCTGGAGCTGAGAGGGTTCAATTCCCCAATTCTGCCAGGGAAACCCATTCAGTGAGCTATAGGATTTCGTTGCATTGGCTTTGCTTCCACAATAGACCTGGGATGTAACTTTAAGAAGGTGGATCTGATCACATTTCCCTGTCACCAGGGAGCATGCAACACATAAGCAACCCAGGCTTCTCTCGCATCTTTTCAAGAATGAGAAAATCCCATTCTTGAAAAAATGCTTGAGGAACCCAGAGAAGCCCAGGTTGCAAATGGGCTGTGTACTCCCTGGTGACAAGGAAATGTGATAAGATCCACCTTCATAAAGTTACATTCTGTGTCTATCAGGGGAGCAAAGCCAATGTGATAAACTCCTATGGCTCACCCAATATCACCCAATAGATTTCCCTGACTGAAAGGGGGAATTGAACCCTGGCTTGCAGAGTCCTACTTCAGTTCTTGAACTATTACACAATGATGGCTGTCCAATAGATGGATAAAAAGATAGATAACTATTTATCAATATATCTGCCTTGGGTCCCTATAAACTGCCTTGGCTCCCTCTCTAGGAGAAAAGTAGCATATAAATTAAATAAATAACTATATCAGTATTTATTTACGGGGATGCTGGGCATCAAACAAAAACATGTCATGTGAAGAGACACTTCAGGTGAAGTGACACTGTGCAATTAAAGCAGCTTTATCCCACTTTAACTGTCATGACTGTATCCCATTGAATGATGGGATTTATAGCTTGGTGAGGCAGCAGACTTTTCTGAGACACCAGTCTGAGTATCTCACCAAGCTAAAAATCCCAGGATTCTGTAGAACAGAGTCATGGCAGTTACAGTACCATCAAACTACTTTATTTCTTCAGTGTAGATACACCTTTCAACATGTGTGTGAAAAATGCTCATTTATTCTACTAAAACAATGTATTAACAAATGCATTTTATTATGAAATACAAGCTGAGAACTGGCAGCAAAATTCACAAAATGACTCAGAAAGAAGGAAGAAGGAAACAAGGGGGCTCTGAAGTCTGAGGCACTGTGGGGGGGGGGAACAATCCCCACTGAATTTTACATAATGGTTTTAAAAAAAAAGTTAATCAAATATTTACTGGAAAGTTTAGTTCTCCACTTAATTCAGTGAGCAAGGTTATTTCCAATGGCAGTATAGGGCAATATAACTGGCCATTGAATAGAAGTAAAATACATTTATATTTTTACTTTCCTCACTGCTTTTCACTAAATACCAAGTAATATTAAAGCGTCCACACCTGACCTTTTCAAAGTGCAGCAGATCTCACCACTTCATCTTCCTGAGGGTTTCATATACCTTAGAGATATTGCTGTGCAATTTATAATTACCTAGTAATATCAGAGAGTGAGTGCACTTGCAAACAATCCTATACTGAATTTAAAGGCCTGCTCTTCCATCCATCTAGAAGCACAGAAGGTGAGAGCAAATAAAATGCAAGACTATCATCAAAATGAATTAATTAGACAAGTGTTGCTGAGTCAAGAAACAAGTGCCTTACTTCAGCCATTAGTTGAATTTAGTGAGGGGTAGAAGAAAGAAGTGGTTATTTAAATATTTTTAACAGCCATGACAAGAATAGTTTATATCCATACACTCCAACTGTTCCAATTTGGAAGCAAGAGTCCCAATTAATCCTCTGCCATCATAAAGTATTCCAGTTTCTTCCTCCTCCTCCCACTTTCTTCTTCATCCTTAACTTGCTTCTGCTGGTGCAAACTTTGAATATGGAAAAATAGTTTGCAGTCAAGTTAACTGGAAGGTGAGGAAGGGTAATATCTTGCCCTTCCCTGAAGGCTTCAGCAAAGACAAACAGTGGTAGCTTCTCCAGGCTTGTGAGTTCTTCCTAGAATCATAGAATTATAGAGTTGGAAGAGACCACAAGGGCCATCCAGTCCAACCCCCTGCCATGCAGGAACTCTCCATCAAAGCATCACCGACAGATGGCCATCCAGCCTCTGCTTAAAGACCTCCAAGGAAGAAGACTCCACCACACTCCGAGGGAGTGTGTTCCACTGTCGAACAGCCCTTGCTGTCAGGAAGTTCCTCCTATTGTTGAGGTGGAATCTCTTTTCCTGCAATTTCATAGAATCATAGAATCATAGAATCATAGAGTTGGAAGAGACCACAAGGGCCATCTAGTCCAACCCCCTGCCATGCAGGAACTCCCAATCATAGCATCCCCGACAGATGGCCATCCAGCCTCTGCTTAAAGACCTCTAAGGATGGAGACTCCACTACACTCCGAGGGAGTGTGTTCCACCATCGAACAGCCCTTACTGTCAGGAAGTTCCTCCTAATGTTGAGGTGAAATCTCTTTTCCTGCAGCTTGCATCCATTGTTCCGCGTTCTAGTCTCTGCAGCAGCAGAAAACAAGCTTGCTCCCTCTTCAATATGACATCCCTTCAAATATTTGAACAGGGCTATCATATCACCTCTTAACCTTCTCTTCTCCAGGCTAAACATCCCCAGCTCTTTAAGTCGTTCCTCATAAGGCCTGGTTTCCAGACCCTTCACCATCTTAGTTGCCCTCCTTTGGACCCGCTCCAGTTTCTCCACATCCTTTTTGAATTGTGGTGCCCAGAACTGGACACAGTATTCCAGGTGGGGCCTGACCAAAGCAGAATAGAGCGGCACTATTACTTCCCTTCATCTAGACGCTACACTTCTATTGATGCAGCCTAAAATAGCATTGGCCTTTTTAGCTGCCGCATCGCACTGTTGATTCATGTTCAACTTATGGTCTACTTGGACTCCTAGATCCCTTTCACACGTAGTTTCATTCAGCCAGATGTCCCCCATCCTATATCTGTGCATTTCATTTTTGCGTCCTAAGTGCAGTATCTTACATTGCTCCGCATTGAATTTCATTTTGTTAGAGTTGGCCCAGCTTTCTAGTCTATTCAGGTCATTCTGAATTTCAATCCTATCTTCTGGAGTATTGGCTACTCCTCCTAATTTGGTGTCATCTGCAAATTTGATAAGTATGCCCCCAATTCTGTCATCCAAGTCATTAATAAAGATATTGAATAGCACTGGGCCAAGTACAGAACCCTGTGGGACCCCACTGGTCACTTCTCTCCAGGTTGAAAAGGAGCCATTGTTGAGCACCCTTTGAGTTCGGCCAGTCAACCAATTACAAATCCATGTAACAGTTACCTTATCTAGTCCACATTTTACAAGCTTGCTTGCAAGAATGTCATGGGGAACCTTGTCAAAGGCCTTACTGAAATCAAGATATACTATATCCACAGCATTCCCTTCATCTACCAAACTGGTAATTTTATCAAAAAAAGAGATCAGATTTGTCTGGCAAGACTTGTTTCTCTGAAACCCGTGTTGGCTTTTTGTGATTATGGCATTCCCGGCTAAATGTTCACAGACTCTCTGCTTAGTGATCTGCTCTAGAATCTTTCCTGGAATTGATGTCAGACTAACTGGACGATAATTGTTGGGATCTTCTTTTTTTCCCTTTTTGAAGATGGGGACAACGTTTGCCCTCCTCCAGTCTGCTGGGACTTCTCCTGTTCTCCAGGAGTTCTCAAAAATTATTGCTAATGGCTCTGATATTACATTTGCCAGTTCTTTTAATACCCTTGGATGTAGTTCATCTGGTCCTGGAGACTTATATTCATTTAGGTTAACCAAGTATTCCTGTACTATCTCTTTACTTATTCTGTGCTGAAATTCCCCTATTCTGTCTTCTTCCCCATTATCCTTAGGTTGAGCACCCTTTGCCTTTTCTGAGAAGACTGAAGCAAAGAAGGTGTTGAGTAATTCTGCCTTTTCTCTGTCCCCTGTTAGCATTTTGCCATCTTCTGCATGCAGTGGCCCTACTGTTTCCTTCTTCTTCCTTTTGCTTCGGACATACCCAAAAAAACCCTTTTTATTGTTCTTAACCTCTCTAGCAAGCCTGAGTTCATTCTGCACTTTAGCTTTTCTGACTTTATCCCTACACATGCTTGCTATTTGTTTGAATTCCTCTTTCATGATTTCCCCACTTTTCCATTTCTTATACATGTTCCGTTTAAAACTTAGCTCAGTTGAAAGTTCCTTAGTCATCCATCCTGGCTTCTTGAGATATCTTCCATTTTTCTTCCTCATTGGAACTGTTTGAAATTGCGCCTTCAGTATCTCCTTTTTGAGAAACTCGCATCCGTCTTGAACTCCCTTCTCTTTTAGTTTTCCTGACCATGGGATCACCCCCAGTGTTTCTCTAAGTTTATTGAAGTCAGCTCTCCTAAAGTCTAGAGTGTGTGTCTGACTATGCCTGGCTTCTCCTTTCCGCTGTATAACAAACTCCAGGAGAACATGGTCACTTCCACCTAAGGATCCAACCACTTGCACTCCATTGACTAGGTGTATCCAATTTGTATCCATTGTTCCATGTCCTAGTCTCTGGAGCAGCAGAAAACAAGCTTGCTCCCTCCTCAATATGAAATCCCTTCAAATATTTAAACAGGGCTATCATATCACCTCTTAACCTTCTCTTCTCCAGGCTAAACATCCCCACTTCCCTAAGGCGTTCCTCATAGGGCATGGTTTCCAGACCCTTCACCATCTTAGTTGCCCTCCTTTGGACATGCTCCAGTTTCTCCACATCTTTTTTGAATTGTGGCGCCCAGAACTGGACGCAGTATTCCAGGTGGGGCCTGACCAAAGCAGAATAGAGTGGCATATTACTTCCCTTGATCTAGACACTATACTTCTATTGATGCAGCCTAAAATTGCATTGGCCTTTTTAGCTGCTGCATCACACTGCTGACTCATGTTCAGATTCCTTTCAAACATAGTTTCATTCAGCCAGGTGTCCCCCATTTTATACTTGTGCATTTCATTTTTCCTCCCTAAGTGCAGAATCTTACATTTCTCTGCGTTGAATTTCATTTTGTTAGCATTGGCCCAGCTTTCTAGTCTATTCAGGTCATTTTGAATTTTGATCCTGTCCTCTGAGGTATTAGCTACTCCTCCTAGTTTAGTGTCATCTGCAAATTTGATAAGTATGCCCCCAATACTGTCATCCAAATCATTACTAAAGATGTTGAATAGCACTGGGCCCAGGACAGAACCCTGTGGAACCCCACTGGTCACTTCTCTCCAGGATGAAAAGGAGCCATTGTTGAGCACCTTTTGAGTTCAGCCAGTCAACCAATTACAAAGCCATGTAATAGTTAACTTCTCTAGTCCACATTGTACAAGCTTGTTTGCAAGAATGTCATGGGAAAACTTGTCAAAGGCCTTACAGAAACTGAGGTATACTATAACCACAGCATTCCCTTCATCTACCAAGCTGGTAATTTTATCAAAAAAAGAGATCAGGTTTGTTTGGCATGACTTGTTTCTCTGAAATCCATGTTGACTTTTTGTGATTATGGCATTGGCTTCTAAATGTTCACAGACTCTCTGCTTAATGATCTGCTCTAGAATCTTTCCTGGAATTGATGTCAGACTAACTGGACAATAATTGTTGGGATCCTCTTTTTTCCCCTTTTTGAAGATGGGGACAACGTTTGCCCTCCTGCAGTCTGCTGGGACTTCTCCTGTTCTCCAGGAGTTCTCAAAGATTATTGCCAGTGGTTCCAATATTACATTTGCCAGTTCTTTTAATACCCTCATTAATAATTTTTGATACACTCTGGTATTGTTTAGCCACATGTGTCACAGGTTTCATCTTTGAAATATTGAGGGAAGCCTGTTGTTGAGGGCAGCCTGCTGTGAAAAATTTGCATGATACTTTGTGAATAAAATAGCTTGGATCCACTCCAACTTGGATTCTGTGGTTAATGCAGGTGTGGTGGATGTAAACATAGCAATTGCTTGTCTTGTATTATTGGTTGCATTTTTATATGTGTAGCCTGGGTTAGGGAGAGATTGTGGGAGAGGTGATATGTATACTGGACCCTTGGCCTTACTGGCTTATTAAAGCAAGATTATTATAGTAAGTAAAAAAGTGAATGTGTTGCTGTAACAAAACAGGGTTCCATCCTGCCTGTAGGAAGCTGTGCTTATATTTTTCTTTTTTTAAAAAAAACCCTCCCTGAATTCTACTTTATTAGACAATTAATGGCCCTTTTATCCCATTTTTCTGGCAAGGTTTTGGAGCATGTTATGGCATGCAGCCCATAGACCACACTTTGCCCTACTCTGATTTATAGGAATAGAACAATATGGTAGCACTGCTGCTTAAGGAAATATGAAGTGAGCTAGATAATATGAAGAAACAAAAAGAGACATTCACAAAATATTCTCCATTAACACTTGACTGGGTAACATTTTGGAATTGCTCCCAGTAAGATCAAATGCTAAGTGGCAAAATATGCTTTTCTTTGAAATTGCCATGATCTGATGTTTAAAGCCTCACTGATTTTTTTCTTTCATATTCTCTTATAGTGTCTATAATCTAAATATATTACATTACTAATAGTGGCCCATCAAGACTGAGCTGAATAGGTCAATGCAACATCTCTGTCATGTGTTTGTATTAAATTTGAGAGAGCCCAGATAATGTAGCATATGTCAACCATTATTCACCAACTGTTCTATGTGATATTTAAAAGGAATTGGTGTTGGCTTTCTGTACATGATGGGTTTTTCAAGTGGTTCTCCAATAGATCTGGTATTGACTTTAAATCATAGAATCATAGAATCATAGAGTTGGAAGAGACCACAAGGGCCATCCAGTCCAACCGCCTGCCATGCCAGGAACTCTCCATCAAAGCATCCCCGACAGATGCCATCCAGCCTCTGCTTAAAGACCTCCAAGGAAGAAGAGTCCACTACACTCCAAGGGAGTGTGTTCCACTATCAAACAGCCCTTACTGTCAGGACGTTCCTCCTAATATTGTGGTGGAATCTCTTTTCCTGCAGTTTGCATCCATTGCTCCGCGTTCTAGTCTCTGGAGCAGCAGAAAACAAGCTTGCTCCCTCCTCAATATGACATCCCTTCAAATATTTAAACAGGGCTATCATATCACCTCTTAACCTTCTCTTCTCCAGGCTAAACATCCCCAGCTCCCTAAGTCTACACATGTTCCTCATGCATTCTGGTTCATCCAGTTACATATGTAACTTTGGTTTTTGCAAACTGCATAGATAATAGATACACAGCCTTACATCAATCAGTTTCTTTAGGCTTCAGTACATTCAGACAATCAACAGCAGCAGGTGTGTTTGTTTATATCATTTCTCCTCCTGGACAAGTGAGAAATTTGAGACAGAAATGCTTCATTCAGGAACATAATCTCTACTATTCTGAGAATTAGAGCAAATGTGTGTTTAGGTAGATATATGAGATATACAATATAGATAGTTTTAGAGCTGAAATTAATTTGCAAAAATGAACAAGAACCTTCAACATTATTTTTCACTATATTCAATAATCATATATTTACAATCTTCTTCAGCATGAATATAAAACTCTGTTTACAATCTTCTTCACCATGATGCTCCTGAGGGCTACAGCAGATCTCGAAGAAGAAGATGGCATCTATATATGTTACCATACTGATGGTGGCTTGTTTAACTTAAGCCATCTGAGAGCTTGCACAAAGACTCTAAACTATCTAGTCCATGAGCTGCTTTTCGGTGACAATGCTGCCCTTGTTGCCCATACAGAAGCACCTCTGCAGCACCTAACATCCTCCTTTGCAACAGCTGCATAGCCGTTTGGGCTGGAAGTCAGCCTGAAGAAAACGGAAGTTCTCTACCAGCCTGCACCACAGGAAGAGCACTATCACCCCCATGTCACCTTAGGCAAATCTGTGCTTAAGTCCGTCCAGCAGTTCACCTACCTGGGAAGTATCATCTCCTCAGACACCAAGAATGATA
This sequence comes from Urosaurus nigricauda, assembly GCA_034509955.1. Taxonomy (NCBI): domain Eukaryota; kingdom Metazoa; phylum Chordata; class Lepidosauria; order Squamata; family Phrynosomatidae; genus Urosaurus; species Urosaurus nigricauda. Next base: position 255,700,759 of record JAOEGL010000003.1, read on the forward strand.
AAGAGATCTATCACAGATTAGCAAAGACATATAGTGCATTCAGAAGGCTTTACAAAAGTGTCTGGAGTAACAAACACCTGAGGTGAAGCACAAAAATCAGTGTGTACAGAACCACTGTACTGTCCATTCTCCTCTTTTGGTCTGAAACATGGGTCACCTATCGCCAACATCCACGACTCCTCGAATGCTTTCGTCAGCTCTGTCTACGCACAATCTGAAATATACACTGGACCGACCATGTGACGAATGTTGCTGTCCTGGAGCAAGCAGGGATCACCAGCATTGAGGCCATGCTATTGAAAATGCATCTGTACTGGGCAGGGCACATTTCTAGGTTGGAGGACCACTGCCTCCCAAAAATAGTAGTCTATGGTGAACTCGCCAAGGGCCAGCATAAGAGGAGTGCCACAAAGAAGAGATACAAGGACTCTCTGAAACAACATCTCAAGCTCAGCCAAATTGATCACCAACAATGGTCTGCCCTGGCCTCACATCAAGAGGCATGGAGACACACTATCCACAATGCTGCAGGTTCTTTTGAGAACTCATGCTGAACGAGTCTCAAAGAGAAACAACAATGGATCAGCCTTTTTAGTCATCAGTGTGCTTGTAGAGTCCGTCCTGAATCTTTGTTAGCGAAGAAAAGCTATTTCCATGAATATTTTGCATTCACTTGGCATAATGGAGTTTTGTGGCAGTAATCATTTCAATTAGGAGTGAAAAGATTATTTCATAATATTCAGACAATGGAGGGGGGGCATCATATTTCTCAAGTTTTGAGACACCCTCACAAGAATAATCCTGGACTGACAAGAATCTTTGTAGTTTGTAATTTATTCTGTGCAAAGTTTGAACTTAATTGTTTTACACAGAAAACAACATTTTCACTACAGGAGACAACATTTTCTGTGTGGAAAATAATATTAAGAGTTTTGTTTTTTTAAGGTTGGGGTATTCAGAATGTTTTGAGAGATAATTCAGGACTATGAAGGACTGCAGAAGTAGGGTTCAGAGTGTGGCCACACTTTCTCCCTGTCTAACAACATTGGTTGGGAATTAAGTTGTTCAATATGTTTGCATACCCCTCTTATGCTCCCACTCTAGTTTATTTTTCTCTTACCTGAAATGTCAGTTTCTGCAATAGAAACAAGAGGCAAATAAATGAAATGTTGGATCCTTTCTTAGCCCTGGTTGATCCCTGGTCCCCTAGATTCCAAGTCCAACCCTCAAACGACCAACATCAGACATTGGTTGCTCTCCAGCAAATTGCCATATACGATTGGCTTGCTCTTCACTCTTAAGGGGCATGCAGCCCCTTCTCACTTGCTGCCCCTCACTCCTGGAACCTTCTTCCCCCACATATATGCCTCATCACTTCTCTAACCAGTTTCAAAATTAAGTTAAAGACTATATTGTTTAGGGAAGCGTTCCCAGGATTGTGCCATCTGCCCCAGGATGCCTCCTTTTAACTATGTATTAAGAAGCTGTGCCCTCCCTCCAGTCCATCTGCCTTGGTCCAGGCCCCAGAGGGAGAGAAGAACCACTGGATATCATCCCCTTCCCACCACCTTCCCCTTCTCCTTTTGTGTTGTCTCTTTTAGATTGTAAGCCTGAGGGCAGGGATCCGTCTAATTATAAGATTGTATGTACAGCACTGTGTAAATTTACAGAGCTAAATAATTTTTAAAAATTAAATAGCGTTCTTGAATATACCACATCTATCCACCCGTCCACCCCCTCCATCCAACAATCTTATATCTTATCTGTATCCTAATACTGGGTCTCATGACATGGTTAAACAGAAAAAATAAAATGATCAGAAAGCTGTAGGTGTCTTATGCATGTAATTGTTTGGCCATTTTGTCCAGCATGATCTACATTCAGTTCAAATTTGCAGAAACCAATTTATGCACGTAATACCAATGTGCAAGCCTTTGTACATGAGATGGGCAAGAAACAAGCATGAGATGCACATTTAGTCTTCAGGTGTGCACAATATTACTATTCAAACCATTTTGGCTACTTTAGCACAATCAGTGAATAATTCCACATGCAAAAATGTACACTTTGCAACCTTTACAGAGGATCTCAGCCAGCAAGTTATAATAGTCAGGTGTAATTAAACATATTATCATATTAAAACAACAATTTTGTTAAACACACCAGGAAATGTATAGGACTCCATAATAAAAGCTACTTCCTCAGTAGGCAGCCAGTTCCTAAATACTCCTCAGAAAGTACATTTTTCTGCCAAAGGAGCATGAACAAGCAGAGGGCAAAAGTAGCCTTCCTTGGAAGGGAGTTCCAAAACTTGGGAACCAACACTAACTAGGCCTTTTTTCATGTATCCTCAAACATGGAGAACTGTATGATCAGCAACCACATCCAGTACACTTTCTGTACACATGTATAACCTTCAAACATTTTTTTTTCATTTTAAAATCTACATGTGTTTTCACTTGTATTTCCTTTGATCTTGTAAGTTCACTAAAGATCCAGCTTTAGAAGAAAGATGAAGCAATGTGATGCAATGCAAAGACATAGGCTCCTTTCAAACTAATGAAAATCTGTGCACATCAGAAATTTTGAGGCTTGGTGGATGCAACTACTTAGGTCAAAAATCCAGAGTTGTACTAGCATCTTGTCCTTAGCATAATGAGTTTTTCTTTTCAATTCTCCTCCTTGCAACCTTTCCCATTTCTTCAGAATCAGATCTGAGGTTGCCCAAGACCTCTGAAATAAAGTAAACTTGTTCACCCTTCTACTTCTTTGGGGAGTGGGCCCATAAAATTAGTGCACAATGTATTGAGTCTTGTAAATTTAGGGCTCCCTTTATCCCCCCCCCCATCAGCACATTGGTAACATGTTAGCAGACCACCAGTTTGGTCAATCACTTCCAGATCCCTGCCCGATGCTGCACCAAATTTCTGTAAGGTATAGGCAGTAAACAACTGTGTAATCATTCTCTGGTGTGACTGCTTCTCTTGTATCCTTTCTTCTTCTGGAGTTTATAGGGTAATATTTTATGTGTAAAGATTCCAGATTAAGCTTCTGGCATCTCAAATGAAAGGATTATAGATAACAAAATTGTAAAAGACTTCAACAGATGTTAGTCAATATGGAAATGACTAGGCTAGATATGCCAGTGGTCTGGTTCAATATAAGTCAATGTTTTATATCCTTAATACTCCTGAACCTCTTAAAAAGCAAGAGATATAGTTTTAATTGAGCACCTTTAACTACAGGTGCTTGTCCAATACTGCATCTCAATTCTTACCGACTACCATGCTATTTAAAGCTCTTTGAAAAAACTGCCTCCCAAAATTTATCTAAAGTCACAAAAATATATACTCTCTTTTAAACGTTTCTGGGAAGTCAGGGTAATTCTGTGTGCTGTGACATAAAGTGACATGATTAAATGGCATTAAACTGATAGAGTGGCTTTAAGATAAAGCTGCAGTATTGTTTCTTTAATGGCTTAAACCTGAAAGTTAATTGAGTTCTAGGTATTTCTTGAGCCTCATACTAACTTGTATGAACATGTACCACAATTCTGATGCCTTAATTAATACAACCTGCAAATATAAATCAAATAATATGCCTGTGAGAATTATCCTAAAGAGAATGCACTGTATGAGAATTGTCAAACCAGAGAGCTTTGAGACATAATTTGTCATTTCCAGAACATGGACTGACTGCAGCTTTGACATGATGATATTGATGACATTTGTTTAATGTGTTAACCAAAGTCCATTTTGTGACACCATTACATTGTGAACTCACTATTGTCACTGCACTCAGAAACAGGCTTGTTTTGGGGGTTATGGCATATTTCCATCACCAAGAGTCATTTCAAACTACAGCTGTATGCAAGACTATTGATTTAGTTTGTAGCCCAGTTTGTCCATTTGGAATGTATGAATGTGACCCTGACCCAAAATCAAACCTGAAATTCAGAAATCAGAGTTACAATTTTCTTCCATTTGACTTGTACTGGGAAAATAAAAGTCTTTATAACTGACCCCCCCCTCCCCAATTCCTTATAAAATTTGGAGACATGGTACATCCAAAAGAGGGATTTCATCTAATCCTATTTCAAACAAATAGGAAGTGTTGTGTAAATCATCTCTAAAATCTGATGCTTCTCAAAAACAAAACAAAACTTTTTCCCCAGAAAATTATTTAACACTACTTTCATCTTGGAACTATTCCTTTACTCAAGTTTGTTGAGGATTAACTAATATATGATGATCTCAGCATTTCCTTTTTCTTTTCTTCTGAGTAATACCACTTGGTGCTGCCTCTTCAGCTGCTGCATCAGACTGCTGGTACAGTGATCTCACACACCCGCCAAGTGGCTGCCTATAATGACAGCAGATTGCCATCCAGGCAGATTAATAAACAGACCAAAAGAAGTTTAAGACAGGCTGTTTAAGAAAAGAAAAGAAAATCAAGGACCAACAACTACCCATTTTCACCACAGTGATTTTATAATACTATCTTAAAATGAAGAAATGCCAGAGGAGATTTCACATACTCCTCCCCTGTTATCAATGTGATTACAGAATGATGGTGTGATTCATGCTGTAGAACACATGTTAGAACTATCAATGAACACAGATCAGCTGCCTTCCTCTTCCTGTTCATCACACTACCTTTACCTCTTCCTTACGCAGTCATGTACAGATGCATTGTTTATGCTTTTCTTAAGTTAGTTTTGATGTCCAGATTGTTGGATCAGTACAAGTTGCTTCTGAATGTGCTGTTCTTTCCCAGAAACATGTTGTGTTCCCCAAAGGAGGGATCCTGGCAGTGCCCACCAAATATGTCAGTATTACCTAAAATGTTGGGGAATTTAACTTGGGTTAAACCTTAGGGCCATTGACACCTGTGTATACCAGCAAGCCAAGCCAGAAGCAGCCTTCCTTCTCTTCCCAACTCCATCTAGGCAAAGAAGGCAGCAGAGACCAGACAGCAGCAAGAGGGTGTGGCAGGAGTGGTAAGCTATAAAGCCAGTCCTCCTCCAGCCCTCAGGAAGACCAGCAAGCCAAGCAAGAAGCAGCCTTCCTTCTCTTCCCAACTCCATCTGGGCAAAGAAGGCAGCAGAGGCCAGGCAGCAACAAGGGTGTGGCAGGACTTGGGCGTGGGGAGAGGGCCAGCCTCATTCCACCTGCGGCCCAACCCCACCACACCCGGGCCCTCAAAGCCTCCCAGCGGCTCCTCGGAGGCAGCAAGAGAGGCAAAAATGGACTTGGGCATGGGAGGAGGTCCAGCCTTACTCCACCAGCGGCCCGCCCCCACCACACCTGTTTTCGCCTCTTAGTGTCTCTATCGAGGCACTGTTATTCAAGAACACGGGCAAGCCCTGTAACGAAGACAATTGCCTTAAACTGGGCCCAATGATAAAACAGACCATCAAGACTTTGTTTTTTATCTATCTTACACTGATGTTGCTCAGTATTGGGACTGATACCTCTGGAACTGGTGATGGGAATAGCCTGGGAATGAACATTAATGTGATAAGGAAGCAGGGTAGGTATGGCGGTAACAGAGTGAACATGTTACAAAAGAAGTAGCGATCGATGTTTAATATCTATCCCCTCTTCATTTCAATCTGTTTACCAAGATAGGTTGGAGAGCATACCAACCATTCCACAGTACCTTAATCTGCTCCTCTGCAATGTCAGGTCGGCCAAAGGTAAAACCCATATCATCCACGATCTCCTTGTGGATGAAAAGGCTGACCTGGCTTGCTTCACTGAGACCTGGCTGGGAGATGCCAGTGCTGCTACGTGGGCACAAGCGCTCGCAGCTGGTTATATGGTCAGTGAGCAGATAAGGGAAAGTGGGTGGGGGGCGGCGGTGTGGCTATAGTCCATAAGACCAACCTAACTTCCGGATCAGGAAACCCGTCCGGAAAACAGTCCACATCAAGTGTGTGTACCTTAGCCTGAAGACCAGGGACAGTTTGGGGATTCTGTTGGTTTACCGGCCACCCCGTTGCTTAACAGACTCACTGACCGTGCTGACTCAGCTGGTCTCTGAGTCGCTGTTGGAGTCCCCCAGACTTTTGGTCTTGGATGACTTCAACATCCCTCTAGAGATCAGCCTTTCCGACTTATCTGGAGCAGTTTGGTAGTTCATAGAATCCATAACAAACATGAACCCATCCCAATTGGTTGACAGGCCTACCCATTGTGTGGGTCACACACTCAATGGGATTTTTAGTAAGGAACAGGAATATCTGTAGGTGGAGGTAACCAAAACCTCTGCATTGTCATGGATGGATCATTTCCTCATCAAGATGGACCTTAAAGCCGCACCTTGCCCCCCGCCCCGGGGTGTGGTGGACCCATTCGAATGGTCTGCCCTTGAAGGCTAATGGAACCTATTGGTTTCCAGAAGGCCCTAGAGGGTTTAATGGTTGGTAATGCCGGCAATTCCATTGAAACCTTGGTGAATACATGGAACACTGACCTTCCTAAGGCTCTCGACTCAATCGCACCTGAGCGTCCTTTCCAACCTGTTCCTAACCGTAAGCCCTGGTTCATGGAAGAACTCAGGGAGATGAAGCGGACGGGACGACAACTAAAGTGCAGATGGCGGAAGACTTGTCTCTTATCCGACAGAACTCCCCATAGGCAGCACCTTTGCGCCTATCTGGAGGCTTTGCGTGCAGCGCAGAGATCCTTCTGCTCTGCACACATTGCGTCTGCAGAGTCCCGTTCAGCAGAGCTGTTTAAGGTGGTGGGGGAGCTGACGCAGGTTCCTCCTGCACCAAATCCCCTGCTCGACCCCACAACAGCCTGCTGTGATGCATTTAACACTCACTTTGCAGACAAAATCTCTTGGATAAGAGCCGACTTAGACACCAATGTTTTAACAATATCTGTAAATGAGGCACTTAACAACTCCGTTGTTGTCACTTTACTGGATGAGTTTCAATCTGTAAGTACTGATGTCATGGACAAGCTCCTTGGAAGTGTGAGGAAGATGACCTGCTCTCTTGATCCATGTCCATCATGGCTGGTCATCCAGGGAGGGGACACATTGAAAACATTCCTTCGGGATGTAGTCAATGCGTCCCTCAGGGAAGGTATAATTCCATCCTGTCTGAAGGAAGTGGCTGTTAAGCCTCTCCCGAAGAAACCTTCCCTTGATCCCCTGGACAGAAACAACTATAGACCAGTTTCCTTGCTGCTGTTTTTAAGCAAGGTGATCGAGAGAGTAGTAGCCTCCCAACTCCAAGCTGTCTTGGATGAAACTGATTTTCTTGATCCATTTCAAACTGGCTTCCGGGCAGGATATGGAGTCGAGACTGCCATGGTTGCTCTGACAGATGACCTCCGCTTGAGTATCGACAGGGGTAGTGTGACCCTGTTAGTGCTCTTGGATCTCTCAGCAGCCTTTGACACTATAGATCATGCCATCCTTTTGGACCGGCTGAGAGAGATGGGCATCAGAGGCACTGCTTTGCAGTGATTCCGGTTCTTCCTCTCTGTCAGGTCCCAAAGGGTGAGGCTTGGGGACAGTTGCTCCTCCAAAATCGAGCTTAATTGTGGCATCCCTGAGGGTGCCATCCTGTCCCTGATGCTATTTAAAATATATATGAAGCCGCTGGGTGAGATCATTCATAGGCATGGAGCGCAGTGTCATCAGTACGCTGATGACACTCAGATATACTTCTCCATGACCAGATCATCTGCTCAGACCTCAGATGGTGTCTCTTCTCTTAATGACTGCCTGGCAGCGGTAATAGATTGGATGAGGGAAATCGAGGTTTAATCCAGACAAAACAGAGGTACTGACAGTTACCGGCCCGAAACCAGGTCTGGGAATACAACTCCTGGTCCTAGATGGAGTCACACTCTTCTCAAAGCACTCTGTTTGCAGTCTGGGGGTACTTCTATACTCGTCACTTCACATGACTAGTCAGGTGAATGAGACGGTCAGAAGTGCCTTTTATCAGCTTTGGCTGATATGCCAGCTGCGATCTTTCCTGGAGATGAGGGATCTGGAAACTGTGGTACATCCCTTGGTCACCTCATGTTTAGATTAATGCAATGCACTCTACATGGGGCTGCCCTTGTGCTTAACCCAGAAACTCCAATTGGTTCAAAATATGGCAGTCAGATTAGTCACTGGGACATCTAGGAGAGAGCACATAACACCTGTGCTAAAATCTCTCCATTGGCTGCTGATTAGTTTCTGGGCACAGTACAAGGTGCTGGTTTTGACCTTTAAAGCCCTACATGGCTCAGGTCCATCCTATCTAAGGGACCGCCTCTTCCCATACTAGCCCCCTCGCACACTCCGATTCTCTGGGAGGAATCTGCTACAGCCTAAGAAAATTAGGATGGTGCAGACCTCCCATAGGGCCTTTTCCACTGTTGCTCCCAGGCTGTGGAATGGCCTGCCAGGTAAGATGTGCCTTATTACAGATTTGGACAGTTTCAAGAGATCTGTCAAGATGCATCTCTTCCGGTAGGCCTTCCCCGACAATGATTAAATCTATTCAGCTATTGTCCATCTAGACTCACTCTCAGAGACATTAGTCACTTAAGGCCGCCTATCATTTTAATGAGAGTCACTTTAACGTGCTATGGTTTTATCTACTGTTTTTAATTTTACCTCAGTTTAACTCTATATTAAGGGGTGGGGGAAGGGATTGGGTTGTTATATTTTAACTGTATCTGTATTTTATATGTTATTATTATTATTACCAGTAATAACTAAGGAGGTCTCCAGGTCTGAGTGAATTAAGTATTTATTTAGAAAAATGCAATCACACATGATAACAATTGACACAGAAACAGCATGTAGAGCTAACAGAAACTAAAATATGGAAACTGGATAACAGAGTTTGAGGAGTTTAAAGAGGGCAATATTTACCTCTTGGTGCAAGAGGAAAAGCACACTTGGGTGGGGGGGGGAGAGCTTTTCAGGCTAGCATGCCAATTTTAATGGCCTCTCAGCAGCTGCCTGGTTCAATACACCCCTCATCAGTCCAGGCTTGTCATGATTCCAATAATTCTCACATATGAACTTGTTCTATTTGTCTCAGCTGTCTTTCTCTTCACTTTCCCCTTCACATTTCCCATTTTTTCAAGGGTTTTTCCACAGTCCCACCCACTTGCTGCCCCATGCTTGAGGCTTTACCTGGTCAGAGCCATCAACCGTAGATAGTAACAGCAACAAGTGTTGTTTTAGCCAGCATTTCCTCCAGGCTCCCAATGATAGAAGCATGGAAATGTATAGCTCTGCCATATGTATTGTCTGTCTGTCTGTCTGTCTCTTGTTGAACATTGCTGTAGGGGCCTTGATGGACACAGAAGTGCTTAAAAATAAATTTACTAGAAATAGTTATGCACAGTAGCACTCCAAATCCACAAAACAGTGATACAGTATGCCCTTCCCTGTAAGGATAACTATTCAAATTTGGGGGAATATTAATTAGCTCTAATACATCAATCTTGGCTCCTTACAAAGACCATACAAGGACCAGATTCCCAAATTGTTTACGGAAGTTCGAGAAATTCCGGAACTGACACAAAAGCAAAGTCTTTAGATTTTAAGCTAGTTTATTGATGTACAGGGGACACACTCTCACACAGACATCCATACATGCAATCACACAAGGCTAATAGAAGAAAGAGAGCAGGCCTTCTAATGATGACACACTTGCCTGAGATGGCTCTTCAGGATCCAGGCCGATGCAGGAAAGCAATGGAGGGGGTTAGGGAGAAAGGTGTGTAGGACTTAGGGAGAGGGAAAGGATAAGGGAAGGGGGGGCTGGGACTACAAAGAAGCCCAAATGACCAGAGATGTTCTGTCTGAGATCCAAAGACAGAACATCTTAACAAACAAATGGCAGAGTTTAAGTAGTCTTCTGGTCACGTCCTCAGTATAGGCTATTGTCTCACTTCAAAGAAAAAGCCAAATTTACATATCACTTGATCTAGGAAGCCACTTCCATGGGAAAAGCACTGATACCGGAATAGCTGGCATTTGTTAAGATTCACAAAGTCATAAAGCTACCCCAAGGTCTGAAGACCCATTGAAAACAATGGGGTGTGTGCACCATTCATTATATTGTACCGTGGCTTCAGCGTATTCTGAAAGCCGTGGAAGGGAAGCCCGTGTATGGCATGAGCTGACTGTACTTTACTAGGCCAGCCAAGCAAAATGTACAAAATACATATCAAAAGGTTTTGAAGCTCCACTGTCTTGTTCATTAGGCAAAGGTATTAAAAATCATATAGGGAATGAAAAAAAAATCATGATGTTAGTCACAGGGTTGCATTTTGGCAAGATGCTCTTGGTATTGTTATGAGTTGCATAAATAGTTATGTAATTTAACAACATGAACCAGCATGGCATAATGGTTTGAGCATTGAACTATGTATGACTCTGGAGACCAGAGTTCAAAACCCTGCTCAGCCATGGAAACCCAGTGAGTGACTATAGGCAAATCATACACTCTCAACTTTAGAAAACCTCATGGTAGTATCAGCTTAGAGTCGCCATAATTCAGAAATAACTTGAAGGAACACAACAACTATAAAACTTAACAATGGCCTCAGGCTGACAGGGCAAAGGAGTGGCCAGAGGCAGCTCCTGTCCTGATGGCTGCAGGACTGCAGCAACCAGACATCATGGTCCCAAGGCCAGTCAATGCCATGGTCCAGAACAAGCTGCAGCAAGGAATGGATAAAATCTGCTCCTTTTGCAGCTGAGTTTGAGCTGCCTTAGGTGGCCCCAGCACATCTTGCTCATGGTTTGGCAATGATCATCATCTAATCACCATGCCCTCAAACTGTGCAGGAGGTGCCTTTTTTGCCCATCTGTTTTGGGCCAATGTCAATCCTAAGAATATAGGGGGGAAAACCTTGAAGAGTATTTCTTGGCCACTTTCTTCAGAATTTGACAAGGAAAGAGAGTTTCAATTGGCTGCAAAATGGTGACAGAGGGAAGACTCACAGGCAGTTGCAGTTAGCAGATCCCATGTCAGTGAAGTGGCAAATCCACTTCAGGCTTTAATTTCAAATGTGTTATAGAAAGTGCTGAACATATTTGGGGGTGAGCAGCTCAGATTTCTTAATGTCTCTTTTAAAGTTTTGTTTAAAACCTGGAGCCGATTTACTCTTCCACAGACACCATCCACAATTACCCATAGACAGCTTCAAAGTAGCAGAGGAGTCCCATTTCCCTCCTTTCTGATGAATGCCAAGAACAGTTCAAGGCCACCAGGATCATCACCAGGGGACAGCACACACACACACACACACACACACACACACCAAACAATTTCAGTAAGGGTTGTCTTTGCTATCAAGCTACCTCTATAAAATGGGAACTTTGCCTCTTCTCCTTTCCCTCCAGACATGAATATGTCTATGTTGCTTGCCCCTAATTGGTTTAAATGTCATATGCTTCCAGAAGGCTAATTTCCTCCCTTATCACCATTGGGTATTACTGGAGGACTTTTGCAGAATGTGTTGGCTTTCTGATATGATCTCCTGCCATGTTAACATGTGATAAGGGAGTCTACTGGTTTCTGTCACTGGATAATTTCACAAGAGGATATTGGTTTCCCACAATGACCGTTTCTGGCATGCAAATTACATTATATTACAAAGGCGTCTGGGGTAAAACAGGTGAGCAGGGGAAAAAGGGCTTGAATTTGCCTTTTCTGAAGCCACATTGAAACCCCACCAACCGCACCACTGGCTCCCAAGGCAGCTGGAGTGGAGAAGTCATGACCACATGACATGGCTTCAAGACAGGAAGAAATGGGGGAAAAGCTGCTTCTTTTAGAAACGGCTTTTCTCTGCATAAGGCACCTAAAGGCCACTTTCCTGCTGGTTTCAAGGCATGTGTCATCTAGGATCATAGAATCTTAGAATCATAGAGTTGGAAGAGACCACAAGGGCCATCCAGTCCAACCCCCTGTCATGCAAGCACTCCAAATCAAAGCATCCCCGACAGATGGCCATCCAGCCTCTGCTTAAAGACCTCTAAGGAAGGAGACTCCACCACACTCCGAGGGAGTGTGTTCCACTGTCGAACAGCCCTTACTGTCAGGAAGTTCCTCCTAATATTGAGGTGGAATCTCTTTTCCTGCAATTTGTATCCATTGTTCCGCGTCCTAGTCTTTGGAGCAGCAGAAAACAAGCTTGCTCCCTCCTCAATATGCCATCCCTTCAAATATTTAAACAAAACTATCATATCACCTCTTAACCTTCTCTTCTCCAGGCTAAACATCCCCACTTCACTAAGGCATTCCTCATAGGGCATGGTTTCCAGACCCTTAACCATTTTAGTTGCCCTCCTTTGGACACGCTCCAGTTTCTCCACATCTTTTTTGAATTGTGGTGCCCAGAACTGGACACAGTATTCCAGGTGGGGCCTGACCAAAGCAGAATAGAGTGGCACTATTACTTCCCTTGATCTAGACACTATACTTCTATTGATGCAGCCTAAAATTGCATTGGCCTTTTTAGCTGCTGCACCACACCTTCAAGCCAGCCTGAAAGAACCTCTTTTTGCCTGTCTATTTAGCCCCTCAGCTTGTTGAATATCTTAGAGTTTGGCCATCCAATTTATTTGATCCTTTTTTCTCAGCTACCCATATCTTTACGTAGTCTTTCCAGAAACCCTAAAACTTCCTTATATCCTCCAGGTGTGTCAAATTCAGCTTCAAAGAAGACACTCTGCATTGCAGTGGTTCTGTTCCTTTCTCTCGGGTAGGTTCCAGAGGGTGATGCTCGGGGACAGTTGCTCCTCAAAAATGGAGCTTAATTGTGGCGTCCCTCAAGGCACCATCCTTTTCCCGATGCTATTCAATATTTCCATGAAGCTGCTGGGAGAAATCATCCATAGACATGGGGCAGGGTGTTATCAGTATGCTGATGACACCCAAATATACTTCTCCATGTCTTGGTCAGTAGTCATGATGACAGATGGCATCTCTCCCCTCAATCAGTGTCTTGAAGCGGTAATGTACTCGATGAAGAAAAACTGACTCAAGCTGAATCCAGACAAAACACAGGTACTCACAGTTGGGGCCCCCAAACCAGGTATTGGGTTACAACCTCCAGTCCTAGATGGTGTCAAGCTCTCCTCTAGGGACTGTGTTCGCAGTCTGGAGGTGCTCCTAGACCCATCGCTTCACATGATAGATCAGGTGAATGCAACAGTCAGGAGTGCTTGTTATCAGCTTTGGCTGATATGCCATCTGCGCCCTTTCCTGGAAGTAAGGGACCTAGTACATGCACTGGTAAACTCATGACTCAATTTCTGCAATGCACTCTACATGGGGCTACCCTCATACCTAGTTCAGAAACTACAATTAGTACAATATATGGCAGCCAGGTTGATCACTTGTAAATCCAGGTTTGATCATATTACACTGATTTTGAAATCTCTTCACTGGCTGCCTATTGGTTTCCGGGCAAAGTATAAGGTGTTGACAGTTACCTTTAAAGTCCTACATGGCTTGGGCCCAACCTATCTAAGGGTTTGCCTCCTCCCATATAATCTGCCCTGCAACCTCAGATCCTCTGGGAGGAATTTACTGCAGCCTATGAAAACCAGACTAACAGTAACCTCCCAGAGGAAGTTTTCCACTCTGAGCTCTCCCCACTCCATCCAGTACTGTCCCCAGAAAGTAGCCGTTTTAGTTTTAACACTGTGTTGTTGTTTTCATGGTTTTTCTTCTCTTTTAAATTATAATGTATTTAATTCTCTTTTAAGGGGGGTCTCTTTTTTATCCAGATAATGTTTTATTTCAACCTATTTTATTTTATGTAAGCCACCTTGATTGCCCAGGCAGAAAGGCTGGATGCAAAAATAAAGTTATTATATTATACATTATACTAACCCGTTTAACAGACTGTCTTTGGGATCTGTATGTCTCTCTTTTTTAATAGTTACATTTGTGAAATGTTATATTTTATGTTAATTTCCAAGGTCATAAGCTTTCTGCAATCAATTTAAGCTTTCTTTCCTAATGCAAGATGATACTGTTAATATGTACTCTGCTTCCATTTTTTCATACTTTTCATTAACTCCTCTCAGGGGGAAAATGTCTTGTGAGAATTCACTTGCATCCTCTAATTATAGAACTGCATGGGGAAAGGTTTTAGTACTGAGCAGGGAGAACACACAGGGCAAGCACACAACAGTGGGGATCCCTTGCAGCAATGTCTTAAACAGCTGTGTTAGATTTACACCACAGGATGAATAGAATAATAGATTAAAATATAGAACAAAAATATTTTAGTCTATCATTTATGTTGTAGACTCTATTCTTTAGCTACTCCCCTCCCACACACCTTAAGTAATTCTCAACCTATTTAGTGGTATAGACCAAAATAAAAATAAAAATAAAAAAGTCAGGATCATAAGTAAACACCTAGGATTCTCTGGTTAAGTCTGTGAATAAAGTTCTCTGTACCTTATTAAAGATCACCTTGGTGAAAATATTTACAATGGGCCTATTTCCTCAAAAAATGATGGTCCTGTCTTTTGAGAATTCTCTTCAAGCTACACAGGACAGGGGGTATTGGAACTGTATTATAAGAGAGTAATTTTTATGAACTTTTTTTCATTTCATTTTATTTTTATTCCATCGTTCTACAGGCTTGGGATCCATGTGCCTAGATAGTGATCTTACAGACTGATAGTGATCTAACAGACTCAACTAGGACTCTATATTTAGCCTGCAAAGGATGAAAACCAATCATATCATTCTAATGCTTTCTTTTTGTATGTTTTAATTGCTACATTGCTAGATTATAAGCTACTTTAAGTCCCAATTTTTTGGGGAAAGTGGAATATTAGTAAATTTAACAACAACAGGACTATTGTCAAACCAACATCACAACCTGCAAGAAAACCAAGCTGCCTTTTGCCTTGAAGCAAGTTCTAGATCCACTGTGTCTTATTATCATGTGGTTTTAAAACTCTTTCCTCCCTCTATTTTTTTCTTGTTCTAATTTATGTTAAATTTATATTAAACAGTTTGGTCAGAATCCTGTTGGAGCCTTAACATTTATGGGAATTAGAACCGGGAAGTTCTGTATAATCTGTGTCTAATAAATTACTTTACTATGTAAGACAGCAAGTGACTGATGTGCATTGGGATCGATGCACAATGGAATTGATGTGCATTGGTCCAAATTGAACCAATGTGCCTCCGTCCTGTTATGCATCATGTACAGATGCACATTTTGACCCTCGTGCTGATGTGCCATTATTTGTCCTCATGATTCACTAACAGGGTTTCTTAATGTAGCTAAGTATATATAAAGTTACATAATGTATACTATGACACAGAATTCTTGCCATTGTATCTTGAGCATTGTACTGAAACATCAACTCAATGTGTGTGTGTGTGTTTTAGGTTTTTTTTAAAATCATGCATTTTAGTACACTGCCATCCTTTCTGTTGGCAGTTAGACCTTTTTTTTTTTTAACTTAGGTCTTTGCCTGTTAACTGGTCATTGCAGAATGTCTTTTCACTGGGGTGTGCTGTATTTATATCTCCATTATTCTGGTTTAGGTTCCTTTTTAACTGTTTTAAATGAATGTTTTAATATGGTTATTTATTTAATTGCTTTACACTTTTGAATTATTCATTGCTTGAATTGCATTTGGTTCTAACCTATATTGTGAGCTACCTTGTTGGGGGGAAAGGCAGAATACAAAACATATAATTTGCACGAATGTAATTTATGAATTTTATGAATTGTAATTTAGTTTTTACGACCTGTATCTACCCTGTACTACTGTGGTAGAGAATTCTGGCAATTCAATCATTCAATTTAGCTCAGGATAGACAATGGGAACCAGTTTGTGTTGAACCACTACCTGAACCATTAGAAACAGTCAAGAAAACTGACTGGCTAGTCTAGAGAAGACAGTTTTGAAATATGTCTACTTGTTGGGTGGTCTGTTCACTGTCAAACAGAATTTTCCAGGCAGCAAGAGGCTGATATTAGAGAACTACAGTCAGCCCACCATATAAACAGATTCTTTATCCATAAATTCAACCATCCTTGGGTTGACAATATTTTTAAAAAATACATAAATTCCCCAAAAGCAAACCTTGATTTTGCCATTTCATATCAGCGACACCATTTTATTCTCCCCTTTTATATAATGAGACTTGAACATCCACAGATTTTTGAATCCATGTTGGGCTTTGGAAACAAATGCCACTGGGTACCAAAGGCCCACTGTACTCTGCACCTACAAACTTGGTGGCTTTTGCTACTTGCTTTGCTGACTCAACATCTGCAGAATCTTGTTTCAGATTCTCACACCCAAGTTAAAACAAAACTTTTTGAGTTAAAGCAAGTATTTGTTTTACTAATCCACTTGAAATTACCAAAAAGATTAAACAGGCCAACCTTTCCTTTCCACAAGCCAAAAAAAAAAAAAAAAAGAGGGCAGAGGTTAATAAGTAGAAAGGTGGACTTACTCTAATACAAACACTCTCTTCAGCTTGATGAGTGCTAGGAGTGGTATTTCTTGTCAGTTATCATGGGATATAATCAAAGAGTTGGTCAGTATGGGGAAAGGGAAGCACACAATTCCTTTTGCATTCTCCAGTCCCTACAACATACAAGACCTATAAACTGCAAACATTTTTTTTTCAGATGTATATAGTCACTCCCAAATCATCAAAAGTACTGGAAAAATTATACAAAACACAAAACTAGAAACCCTATAGTGGTTTAGTTGCTTTTTCATTGAGCATCCTCCCAAACCCTAGAAAAACTTGATTGTTTTGAGCCTCAACTTGAAAATTCAAGCAATGCCAGGTAATCATATGCAATCATTTCAGTCAGTGCAATTAATGATGGGGTGCAGTGGTAAAAATAGCTACCAGTCCCCACACAGTTCAGCTCCAATGTTAAATACTGTTGTGGTTTTCATACTACAAGGGACCCTCTAGTCCCTGTCAAGTCCATGACAGTGCTGCAATAGGAGCTACAAGCTTCACTTTCAGGGTCATGAGCAAACACCTGAAAATTCACAAGAAATCATTGTTCTGTCCTTTCTCATTGCATTAAGCCATCCCTGTTTCCTTAGTTACTTCTGGTTCTGTACTATTTCAGTTTTGTGTGAAACACAAATGCCTTCAAAAAAAAAAAATAGAGTAACTTGGCTTCAGATAGATAGGATGTGGCAGAAAAGTGAAAAGAATGGGATGGGATTTTTTTTTTAATTATGCTGAAAGTAAATTTAGGTTTCTCATACAGAAGTTTTATGCTCTGAACACAATGTAATGTAGATTTAGTCTATAAAGAGATTCTTCTGCATAAAGGTGCAAGGTACCACCGGCCCTGGCTCACTGGTGCATAAACTGATAATAATCAGATAAAGCATTTAGAATTATTAAATTATATGTAAGTATCATATCATATGACACCAACCTTCTATGGGGCCATTCAGACTACCATATAAACTGGTTTGTAAACCGGATAAAAATTGGGAAGTTCATACTGGTGCTGGATTTTTCACTAGGGAATCCGGATCTTGCACACCCGATGCAGTGCAAATCCCCCTAAACCCAGTTGTGGAGTATTTACCGTTTCTTTTCAGAAAAAAATGGTTCAATTGATGAACTTGGCTCTGATCATGATCGAGTCAAGTTCAGGGAAGGGGTAAAGGCCAGGGGGCGGAACATGACTCCTCTCCCTGCAACTACCGGCTTTAATCCAGTGCTGTCTAATAGTTTTTGCAGCAGGAGTGCTTCATGGGGCACTTCTGAATTTTTTTAAAATTATTTTTACAGTTTGTCAGCTTATGCGCATTCTACATGGGGCTCTTTAAATGGGAGGGGGAAACCCTAATCCATATATGGATAGTTGGCTTCCATATATGGATTGGGGTTCCCTCTCCCTTCGTTTAAATTCATATTGAGCATTTAAACAAAGGGAGAGGGAGCCCCAATCCATATATGGAAGATAACTATCCATATATGGATTGAGGGTTTCCCCCTCCCATTTAATGAGCCCCATGTAGAATGTGCATAAGATGTCAAATTGTAAAAATAATAATAAAAAAATTCAGAAGTGCCTGATGAAGCACTCCTGGTGCTGAGAAAGAGGAGGAGGAGGAGGAGGAGGAGGAGGAGGAGGAGGAGGAGGAGGAGGAAGAGGAGGAGGAGGAGAAAGGATCCCCACAATCCGCATTGCTCCCAGTCCTATGCTCCATGTGCATAATCTGTCAAATTTTTAAAAGTATATAAAAAAAGCAAAGCACTGGATGGAGTACTTGCGTAGCCAATGGCTGCATCAGGCATCACCGTGACATCATTTGATTGACAACTAGGAGACTCCATCTTGAATCATTACTTTTGCATGTATGAACTTCAGTGGGGTAAAATGCACTGGGAAGCATCGATTGGGGCAAAGGGTAGTATGAACTTCTTTCCGGAGAGATTCGGTAATGGCATGCACGATCTGATCCAGATCTATCCAGGGCAAATGGGCTAGTATGAACGGGGCCTATGTCTATCATGTACTCAGATGAACAAATACTGTTAAGAGTTGTCAAATTTACAGACACATTTGTTCAGGACAACTATGAAACACTGAGGGAAACTGATACACCTTTTTGTGCCTGCATTAATCCAAACAGACAGAAGCACCTCTAGTATTTACTAAAATGTGCCAACAAACATGACAAACAAAATGTAGCCATAAAATTGGAAATCATCAATATGCATCCCAATCTACATAACTCTAGAAAGATAAAAGATAACAGAAAGAGAGGAAGACCACATGCCAGATGGATGGACTCAATCAAGGAGGTCATGGGTCTGATTTTACAGAATCTAAGCAGAACATGACAGAATAGGGGGTCTTGCAGATGTCTCATCCACAGAGTCACCATGAATTTGAGCCAACTTAGAGGCAATCCTTCTAGATAGAAGCTGTGAAATTTGAGCCAATGGACCCATAGTTACATGGGGAGGGGGAAATCATACAGCCACTCCATTTGTTAGACTGCAAGTCTCAGCTGCCCTAGTCAGCAATGGCGAGATAAGTTTGGAGTTGCAGTATAACAACATCTGGAGGGCTGCATGATTCCTTTATTGTTGATGTTATTTTCCATCCAATAGAGTTTGATTTATGGCAGCCCTATGAATGAGAGATCTCCAGTACCCATGACCACTAAGTAGTCTGCTCAGGTCTTGGAAATTTAGGCCCAAGACTTCTTTGATGGAATCAACTCTCCTGTACTGAAATCTTCCTCTTTTTCTACTCCTTTCTGTTATATTTTCCAATGAGTCACATCAGTGGAAAATGTCATTTAATGAGGTGTCCGAGGTACAACAGCCTCAGCTTAGTCATCTTCCCTTCCACACTTTATTTGGTCTCACTCCCATTTATTTGACCTTTTAGCAATCCATGGTATTCAGGAGCAATTCTTTTAGCCTCACATTTCAAATAAATCAATTTTCTTCCTATCATCTTTCTCCATTATCCAACTTTGACAACCATATATAGAAATTAGAAATGCTATGATTTGGATGATTTTGTGTTGGGAATTTAATGATATGTCTTTAAACTTGATGTCTACTACCGAAGTTAAATAAAACCTAGAAACAGAAAAGTTATTTCATTATCAGGTAAACTAAAGCTGGATGTAAAGACTGTATAGGCCATATTGCTGAGGAGGTCTAATTCTTAACTAAGGAGGCATTTAATGTCTAGAAAGATAACCCATTAAGTGACCCCAGTAGTTTATAGAATGGGGCTAGCTGTGTACAATACTATGATTTTCCAGATCTAGCTCTGTAATATGTTAAATGCATGAGATGCAACACTTTCATATGCCTCATTTAGGTGGCTTATTTATTCAGGAGGAATAACGAAGACAGTGTAAAACACCAAATCCATACAAGTTTCTCTAGAGTCATAAAAATCTCTGTTTTTATAAAATGTAAAATAATGAGAGAAAGAAATAAGTCTAAGAATTATATCCCAACAACTTTTATGGTAAAGAATGGCAAAAAATGCTATGTACTTTGCTCATTATTCCTGAAATAGTGCATCTCCAGATGGGGTAAATGTATCAGAGTTCTCAGGGTTTTGTTTTGGTGTTTTGTTTTATTTTTAATACCCAAGCAACATTTCTGTTTTTCCTAAAATATATTCTGGCAATTCCAGCATTTTATCCTCACTCTTAAATGGGTTTCCTTTTTAAATCCAAGATATATATATATATATATATATATATATCCCTGCCACCACAATTTTATAGCTGTAGTGCTATAGTACAGCAGTAAATCAGCAAAATTACCATAAAATAGCACATGGACAGAATCCCTGTTTTCAAGAAGCCTTCTGTTTCAAATGCATCACTTTTCATGTGATCAAGGGTAGGATAAAAGGAAGTCAGGTTACCACATTTCCCCTCCTTGACGTGAAAACCTGAATAGGGTGTGTGTAGGAGAGGTATGAAAAATCCAGTGGCTGGACAAGGAAGATGGAGAAAAAGACACAATGTGTGTGTGTCTGTATTTGGACAGGAAAAGAGTAGACAGAACCATGTTACTGCATAGAGAGATTATTTCCTGATCCACACTGACAAGCTGTTTTAAAATTTCTGCAGGATTAAAAGGCAAAACTTCTCTGTAGACACCATAATATGACTAGATTTAGACTTCATATGACATCCTTTTTACACAAGATAAGGTTATCAGCAGAGTAACTCCTGATTTGCAGACTTTGTTGTTATGTGCCTTAAGTCAAATCCAATTTATGGCCATCATGTCCTATGGCTTTTTGGCAAGATTAATTCTGAGGAGGTTTGCCATTGTCTCCTAAACTCAGGGAGTGTGACTTCCTACTAAAGTCACTTAATAGGTTTCAGTGGCTGATCGGGGATTCAAATCCTGGACTCTTAGAGTCCCAGCCTAGTAGTCCATTGAACCATACTGACTTCACTTGTGAATACTCCCAAAATATTTTGGAAAGCTCTAAGAAGATGAGGCATAAAGCAGCCCTATAAATACTCAGTGATAAATTTCACTGAGGCTGGATCTGCACTGCAGAAATAATTCATTTTGATACCACTTTAACTGTCATGGCTCAGTGCTATGGAATTCTGGGAATGGTAGTTTGTTCCAATCTAGTACCACAACAAACTACCATTCCTAGAATTCCATAGCATTGAGCCATGAAAGTTAAATTAGTGTCAAAGCTTCAGTGTGAATGCAGCCTGAGTTTTTTTTTCTTTTGTTTTAAAATATTGTTTGATGAGAAGCTTAATTGACTAGAGTGGCTAAACAGTGAGGAGAGATTAATAAAAGGTAAAGGTAAATGTTTTCCTGTGACATGAATCTCTAGTAGACAGCCACTATTTTCAGCTAGTTTGACTACAAAAGTACTTTAGAGGGTTCTGAAGGGTGGAAAAGTGAAATGACTGTGTTTGCTGGCAATTTTCTTGCATTTTGGGCTGTCATGGGGCAAAAGAAAAGTTGTTGGGAATTATGTGATTCATTAAGTCTGCATACTCTTCCTTTACATACATTCTAGTTTATTTCTCTCCTACATGATATGTGAGCTTCTGCCATAGAATCAAGAGATAGAGAGTTTATAAACAAAAGAATGCTGTATTGTTTGTTATCAAAAACCACTGAGAAATGATACATGTAGTCTATTAATATTTAAGATTTGGTAAGTACCTCAGATCATTGGACAGGTATATTCCACCATCAGCCTGCTTCCTGGAATATGCTAACATTGCCATTGCCATCAGTCTAGAAGGCTGACAAATCCTCGCTCTACTGTTGTTGTTTTTCTTAAGGCCTTGACTTTTTTTAATCTCTAAATAATTGAAATCTGAGTGCTTCGTCCATACTGTGTCATTTGTGAAAATGTCAGTAACCGCCATTCTTGATGTCTAAAATCCATTAGAAAGGGCTTCTAAACATTCTGACATGGCATTATAGAAAAGAGACATGACCTTTTATTTGCACCATCTTGCTTGTTTCACTTAAGGGACAACAAACAGCACAAATTTCACAGGCAAAGTAATCAACTATTTACAGGGAACGATAGACTTCTCATAGGGCAAAAGAAGCTACAGGCTTGAAAAAAGATGTTTGCTTAAGGGATGCATTTTAAATCCCATTGTTGTATGCTGTATTTCCACATGTATTGGATTATTCACAGAGCTCTTCTGGCTCAGGACATATTTTAAAACCTATCAATGAAGTCCAAAGAAGATGCGAGTCCATAAGGCATTCCAATTCACCAGCTGACTGTGCTTCATTTTTTACTGTCTATTTATTTATCTATTTATTTATCCATTTATTTGATTTATATCCTGCCTTTCTCCTTATAAATGACCCAAAGTATCCTACAGTAATTTAAAAATGGTAGAGTTAAAACATTACTGAAATAAAAAAGTTTTTTTTTTTTAAAAAAATAGCTAACAGTACAATTAAAAACAAGATTAATGCATATAAAACCACTGATCACGATTTAAAATAAAGAGCACAACCTCAGGAGAAACCTTTTCTTTCATGCTGATGTTAAGTCAAAACCTCACATGAATAAAGAAATTCTTAGCTTGCACCACAGGCCCTCAATAGGATAATATCAAAAGCAGGAATGAGAAGGCCCCAGGACCCCACCTTGTAGCCCTTGAAAGCAGAGGGGAAGCTAGAATAAATTACTGTGGCCCAGTGGTCAGAAAAGGGCCCAGGACCTGACCACATTGCATATGCTTTTGTCTTTCTCAGTAGTGTCATTATTTGTTGATTGGTTTTGTACAGTTGCTGAATTTCAAAGAAAATAATATTGAATTACAGTGGGACCTTGTTATCCACTGGGGTTTGGTTCCAGGATCCCCCATGGATAACAAAATCTGTGGATGCTCATGTCCCCTTAAATATAATGGCAGAGCAAAATTGTGTCCCTTATATAAAATGGAAAATCAATGTTTGCCATTTGGAATTTATACCTTTTTAAAATATTTTCAAGCCATGGGTGCTTGAATCCATGGATAAAGAAATATGTGCCTAAGGAGAGCCAACTGTAAAAAATTCTGTATTACACAATCTGAAAGATCTGCAGCACAGCTATTAATCAAAGTAAAAAAAAATGCAAAGGTAGGTTGAACATTAACCAATAACAACAACCACAAATGATTTGCATTGCTTTAAAGTAGATAATAAAGACACTGAAATAGTTCAAGATTTTATATATCATAGTTCATCCATTAATTAGAGTGGATTCTGCAGTGAAGAAGACTAGGACTTGGAAGGGCAGCTATGAAGAAACTTAACAAGATCCTGTTGTGTCAAGATATGTCACTGAATACTAAAGCTAGGATAGTCCATACCATCATATTTCCCATTTCTATGTAGGGAAATAGAAGCTGGACAGTGAAGCAAAGTGACAGAAAGAAAATAAACTCCTTTGAAATGTGGTTCTGGAGAAGAGTTCTACAAAACATAGGACTTTGAAAAAGACAAATGGATGAAAAAAATCAAAACAGCACTAGATAAAATCAAAACAGCACTGGAAGACAGGATGGTGAGAAGACAGAACTTGTGAAGAAAGGGAATAATGCCTTACCAGTAGGGCAGTAGGAAAAGAAGAAGACTACATTCCAAATGGATGGACTCTTGTTTAACAGGAATATAGTCACCCCCCACACACCAAAACCCCCACATTTTGGATTACAACATAACAGTACATCATAAAAATACACCCTGGGGGAAAATCAAATTCCCTTCAAATTACTGGGTTACTGAAGGTAAACTCAGATGGGGGATACTAATGGGTGGTCCTGGCAAATGATATCATAATCCCTGCTAGTCAAAAAGTGTTGTGTCTTGAACCCTGCAAGCCCTGGCTTCATTACACCGCTGCATACTGTCACCCTGCTTGGAGGTAGGTAGGAAGGCAATCTCTTCCTGATCTCCAATCAGAAAATTATGATAGTGCAAAGATCCTCCTGTCCTGGCTTCCAAATTGTTAAGATTTAATGAGGCTTTAGGCTTCAGAGAGTTATGGGCCTCCTCAATCCTCTGTGGAACCTTTGGCACCTTTAGGCCCACAGCGTAGATGTTCCCATCCCAGGTCTTAAAGATGAAGTTGACTGCATTTGATTTCCAAAAAATTATATATTTGAATATCTGTAGGTGGTTATTACACACAGCAGGCATGTGAGCACTTATTTACCAGTTTCGTTCTACTAAGCTGTAGATGCCAGGTCAACTACAGCTTGCTGATTGTTGTCATTGCAATTTAGTAACTCTTGAATGCTGACAGTTAAATTAAATGTATTAAGCGTAAAAGTATTATTGGATTATTTGGAGTCATCAGATGATTAATAATCTGAATATATTAAAAGGAAAAGATTATGATTTACTTTTTGTTATTTAAATACATTTCTGTTCCACCTCCTGATTCCCCCCAAGGTGTTTTAACACTGTGATTAAAACAACAACCTTTTAAACAATAAATACTAATGAACATATAAAACCAAAAGAATTTAATTGTATTTGTTTATTTGTTTTTTTCCCTCTACCCCACCCCTTCCCCGTATCTGGAACCTAAAATAGATTAAAATATAGGTTGAAACAAAATAGAGCTAAAGGAATGTTTTCCTAAAAAAATAAATAAATAAAACAAATTCCTAAATAAACAATTAAAATTGAAAACACACAAAAAAGCATTTAACCATAATTGTGAAGATAAAAGTATAGCAAACTCATGAAAAACCTATAGAATCATATAGTTGGAAGGGAACCCATGGGCTGTCAAATCCAATGCTTGGATCCCATTTAGGGAGAAGGCAGGCTATAAATGTGTGTGTTCCCAGCTAAATGCAGGAACTCCAGCTGAAACATCCTCAGTAAGTAGCTGTCCAAAATCTTTATTTGAAGAAATATAGAGAAAGAAACACTACCACCTTGCTAGGTAATTGATTCCATTGGCAAACTACTCTTTTGCTGTTGTTGTGTGCCTCCAAATCATTTTGGACATAAGACAACCCTAAAGCAAACATATGATAGAATTTTTCTGGCAAGTTTCTTCAGATATGGTTTGCCATTGCCATCCTCTGGGCCTGAGAATGTGTGACTTATCCAAGTTTACCTTTCTTCTAATTCTAGTTCCTTCTGATGTTCAATTGAAATCTACCCTCCTGTAACTTATAACCATTAGACCTGTTGCTACTCTCTGTTCTGGAAGAGCCTGTTAACAGCTAAATATCTTTGCCTTACCAAACACACATCCTTAAGGAATTTAAAAATGCAGTTACCATGTCTTGCACCATATCTGTTGCAGTGTATTGTCAGGACATTGTGGATATTTACAACAGGGTATCAGGAAGATTTTTTGCACTGATGTTGCTGCTCTCAGCCCACAGAAAACCCACAGATTTCTGATCTCCCTCCCTTTCTTTCTCTCTCTTTTAAATGATGCTTCAGAAAGTTGCTTAAAAGCCATGCTGCTAGCTAGAATCAATATGTCAAAAGAGCCTACTTGGGAAAATAAAGGGATAGAATAAATGCTAGTTCCTGTGCTGTGAGCTACTAGAAACTACTATGGAGAAGGTGCCATTGATATAAGGTGAAAGCAAGTCACAAAGGTCCTTTCTACATTTTTGTTTGTCTCAGCAAACAGGAACTGATGCCCTTGAAATATCTGCTTTTCTTTTCTTTTTTAAATCAACCAACTTTTTCAGAGGCTGTATCCGCACTTCAGAAAAAATCTAGGTTGACACATTAACTGCTATGGCTCATTGCTATGAAATTCTAGGAACTGTAAATTTTTGTGATATTTAGGCTTCTCTCTCAGAGAACTCAGGTGCCAAAACAAACTACAATTCTCAGAATTCCATAGCATTGAGTCATGGCAGTTAAAGTGGTATCAACCTGGATAATTTCTTCAGTGTGGATTCAGTCTTAGTCTCAACTTCCTTCCTCTCATTTACTACATGCTGAACTGACCTCCCTTATAAGAGTCCCATAAGTATCATAATATTTATAGCACCCTTTGCACTTTCTGTAATCATTACAGATATTTTCTTATTAATCCGTGTAATGTCTTTGAAGAGTACAGAAAGTGAAAAAGGTGCTGTGAGTATTGTGATGTGAACTTTTTGCTGCTAACTGGACACTTTAGTATTTCCCATGTATCTGTCTAATGTTCATGTATGGTTAACATGGCAGTGCATGACTTCTGGACAAGTGGATGTTGGCCTTATCTGATTTTTTTTTAATGGTGAAAACCATGTTTGTCCAATGATAATTGCTACTTACAATTGCAGGGAAATGCACACTTTAATTCAGAGAAGCACAGTTGTTGTGTACACTTTCACTGTAAAGTACTAGCAACATTACAGTAATTATAGTAATTATAAGCTGGCTTGATTTTTACTAGTATTTTTTTTTATTTGCAGTTTAATTATGTACTTTGGGGACTTGGGATATTTATGGAAAATATCAAGCATGTACCTAGTCTTACAGTGCTGATAATTTTTTTGGTGTTCCAGCTCAGGCAGAATTGCTCAACACCTTCTTTGCTTCAGTCTTCTCAGAAAAGGCAAAGGGTGCCCAACCTAAGGATGATGGGGCAGAGGACAGAATAGGGGATTTTCAGCACAGAATAAGTAAAGAAACAGTACAGGAATACCTGGTTAATCTAAATGAATATAAGTCTCCAGGACCAGATGAACTACATCCTAGGGTATTAAAAGAACTGGCAAATGTAATATCGGAACCAATGGCAATAATCTTTGAGAACTCCTGGAGAACAGGAGAAGTCCCTGCAGACTGGAGGAGGGCAAATGTTGTCCCAATCTTCAAAAAGGGGAAAAAAGAGGATCCCAACAATTATTGTCCGGTTAGTCTGACATCAATACCAGGAAAGATTCTAGAGCAGATCATTAAGCAGAGAGTCTGTGAATATCTGGAAGATAATTCCATAATCACAAAAAGCCAACATGGGTTTCAGAGAAACAAGTCATGGCAGACAAATCTGATCTCTTTTTTTGATAAAATTACCAGCTTGGTGGATGAAGGGAATGCTGTGGATATAGTATATCTTGACTTCAGTAAGGCCTTTGACAAGGTTCCCCATGACATCCTTGCAAACAAGCTTGTAAAATGTGGACTAGACAAGGTAACCGTTACATGGATTTGTAACTGGTTGACTGACCGAACCCAAAGGGTGCTCAACAATGGTTCCTTTTCATCCTGGAAAGAAGTGACAAGTGGGGTGCCACAGGGTTCTGTCCTGGGCCCAGTGCTATTCAACATCTTTATTAATGACTTGGATGACAGTATTGAGAGCCTAGTTATCAAATTTGCAGATGACACCAAATTGGGAGGAGTAGCTAATACCCCAAAGGACAGGATCAAAATTCAAAATGACCTGAACAGACTAGAAAGCTGGGCCAAAGCTAACAAAATGAAATTTAACACTGAGAAATGTAAGGTCCTACACGTAGGGCGGAAAAATGAAATGCACAAATATAGGATGGGGGACACCTGGCTGAATGAGACAACATGTGAAAGGGATCTAGGAGTCCAAGTAGACCACAAGTTGAACATGAGTCAACAGTGTGATGCAGCAGCTAAAAAGGCCAATGCAATTTTAGGTTGCATCAATAGAAGTATAGTGTCTAGATCAAGGGAAGTAATAGTGCCACTCTATTCTGCATTGGTCAGGCCCCGCCTGGAGTACTGTGTCCAGTTCTGGGCCCCACAATTCAAAAGGGATGTGGAGAAACTGGAGCGGGTCCAAAGGAGGGCGACTAAAATGGTGAAGGGTCTGGAGACCTTGCCCTATGAAGAACGCCTTAGGGAACTGGGGATGTTTAGCCTGGAGAAGAGAAGGTTAAGAGGTGATATGATCGCCCTGTTTAAATACTTGAAGGGATGTCACATTGAGGAGGGAGCAAGCTTGTTTTCTGCTGCTCCAGAGTACAGAACTCGGAACAATGGATGCAAACTGCAGGAAAAAAGATTCCACCTCAACATTAGGAGGAACTTCCTGACAGTAAGAGCTGTTCGACAGTGGAACACACTCCCTCGGAGGGTGGTGGAGTCTCCTTCCTTGGAGATTTTTGAGCAGAGGCTGGATGGCCATCTGTCGGGTATGCTTTGATTGGGAGTGCCTGCACGGCAGGGGGTTGGACTGGATGGCCCTTGTGGTCTCTTCCAACTCTAAATTTCTATGATTCTATGATTCTATGATTCTATGATTCTCTATGGCCTAAAGCACAGGCCTCTGCAATTTAATCTGCCATTGGATTCGGGAGATGGAAACCTTTTGGATGTATGGAGGGGACTACTAAGGAGGAGGAGGAGGAGGAGGAGGAGAATTTTCTCCAAATAAATTATTTAATACCACACATACACAGAATTTGCCACCCACATTTTCTTTCAGCCCTAAAACTGGGAAGAACTCATTACCATTTTCCAAACAATAAGAGAAAATTTCCCCTCTCAAAAACTTAGAAGAAATATTTCAAATAGCATCAAATATATGAACATGGGTGCCTAATTCTTCTACCATGCATATAAAGCAAGAAGATAATTTGTCTGTTCTCTCATCTATCAGCAGCCCTCTGTATGATCCTCAATACCACTCCCAAGTGCTGATCAAGCTTCCAAAACAGATTTGAGGAGAGAGAGGCTGCTGAATGATAAAGTGGAGATAGTAGGCAACTGTGGAGTAAGCCCTACTGAGTCTAAAGGAACTCCCCACCCAGTTTATTGAATATAAAATTGTAGCTTAAATCCCTTAGACTTATCACCAAAATTTATCTCCCTCTCAAAATGGAATCAGTAACCCCATTCTCATCCCTTGCTTGCTCATATCTGCTAGGGCAATTTATTTAGATTTTTTTTTTAAAAAAAGAGTGCTTTCAACATAAATATATAGTTTCATTTAATGACTTCTAGGCCAGGGTGTTCTTGTGTGTATGTGTGTGCAGGCATGTATGCACACATGCAGATGCATTTATTTATATAAAAAGAACTCTATGATTAAAAAAAAAACTTAAACAAAGGAGCTATCTGAAGTGCTGAAACTTATCATCATTGTTCCAGAACCCTGGACAGCTCACTTAAAATTCAAACTGAACAGAGATGTTTAGCTAAATGGCTGATATAGAAAGACATCATCTCAGCTGCAATTCCCTCACTCAGTGTGTGTGTTTGTGTGTGTTTCTTGATTTTTTTGACTTGCCCTTATATGATTATAAATTTATATAAATATATTAAGCATCCACTAGAGTTCCAATGTTTGACATCAAGACACCATAAAAAGAAGAAGAAGAAGAAGAAGAAGAAGAAGAAGAAGAAGAAGAAGAAGAAGAAGTAGCAGTAGTAGTAGTAGTAGTAGTAGTAGTCTATGCCATGACAAGTCTTACTGCTTTTAGGTTTCAAATATTGCACAACTTATTGCATGGAAGAACAATGGAAGACCAGGGTTTGTAAAAGATCAGCCTACATCCTATGTTTTGGAAAAGTTTATAGCTTGTTGTTTTCTGTGTAGAAAGCATAAAAGCATCAGATCTAGTGTCTTCAAATAGGATTGAGAAAGACTGCAATCTTAAACCATAGGGATCCATTGCTTGTGGAATTGTTGAATGAGGTGGACCAATGATCTCAGTGCAAGATAGCTTCCTCCTGTAGTTGAATATATAGGCTATAAGCTAGTGATATGTAGACACATCTGATGATCAAATGTGTAGCACTCCTATGTCCAAGAGCACCATTCATCTGTTTTGGACAGCAAAAGAGCCAGCTATTTAGATAATCATGAAAGAGGCATGGGAATTTGTCCTAACCTTTGTAGTTTTTTCTTATGTTCTCTATAGATAGTGTGTTGTTCATTATTTTATAATTAAGAACTAATTTTGTTAGATATCTTGGGCTCACGCTGCATCTGCCCTGTAGAAATAATGCAGATTGACACCACTTATGTGCTGTAGCTCCACCCTAGGGGATCCTGGGATTTGTAGTTTTATGAGGCACCAAATTCTTTGGTGGGAACATCTAAATCTAAATAAAATATAAATACTTTGCATACAATCATAGAGTTGGAAAAAACCACAAAAGCCATCCAATCCAAACTACAAATCACAGATTCTCTTAAGGTGGAGTTACAACAGTTAAAATTGTGTCAAACTGTATTATTTCTACAGTGTAGATGCACCCTTGGAGAAGGAGACATAAATTCAGAATATAGAATATAGAAAAGAGCTTCTACCTAAACCTTAGGAAGAACTTTCTGATGGTAAGAACTCTTTGACAGTCGAATATGCTGTCTCAGAATCTGGTGAATTCTCATTCTTTGGAAGTTTTCAACAAAGTCTGAATGGCCATCTGTCAGGAGTGCTTTGATGGTGTATTCCTGTATGGCAGAGGGTTGGACTAGATTACCCTTGGGGTCTCATTCAACTCTCTAATTATATGATTATACAAATTTTGTTGTGGTTGGTAGGTCAGAACATTTATGAAGATTTTTTTTTGTACCTCTTTGAAATGTTATGCTTTTTAATGTGTGTGTGTGTTTATTAACTGCATCCTTCTGACATCCAGGATAAATGATAAGTTTTCTTAGTTTGCTTTTTAATCTCGTTTGTGTGTGTATTCTCTACTGAGTATCTTTGGAATAAGTATCCATATTTAGTGATAATTTGGTGAAACATACTTTAATAGACTTGTGCATTGTGTTTTTAAAAATACTATGGAATTTTTAATAGGCAGCTAAATCCATCAGCAGCCATGAAATCATTGTATATACATGGTTTTAAAAACAAACAAACAATAGTTTGGTCTTTCCAGATGTTGACTGTGAACTTATTCCTACACTTACAAAAGAAAGACCTCCTAAGCATCCATTACTTCAAGGTTATACTTAGAAGCAAACTAAATCATTTTCGGTTATGTACTTATGTACAGTTAGGCATTTTCTTTATTTTTTATGCAGAAATGCAGGGGGTTAGAAAGGAAGAAATCTTCATCAATCACCCAAGGACAATTTCTGCATAAACCAGGATTTCACATGTTCTGTCCTGGGCCCAGTGCTATTCAATGTCTTTATTAATGATTTGGATGACAGAATTGGGGGCATACTTATCAAATTTGCAGATGACACTAAACTGGGAGGAGTAGCTAATACCCCAGAGGACAGGATCAAAATTCAAAATGACCTGAATAAACTAGAAAGCTGGGCCGATGCTAACAAGATGAAATTCAATGCAGAGAAATGTAAGGTTCTGCACTTAGGGCATAAAAATGAAATGCACAGATATAGCATGGGGGACACCTGGCTGAATGAGACCACATGTGAAAGGGATCTAGGAGTCCAAGTAGACCATAAGCTGAACATGAGTCAACAGTGCGATGCGGTAGCTAAAAAAGCCAATGCAATTTTAGGCTGCATCAATACAAGTATAGTTTCTAGATCAAGGGAAGTTATAGTGCCACTCTATTCTGCTTTGGTCAGGCCCCACCTGGAATACTGTGTCCAGTTCTGGGCACCACAATTCAAAAAGGATGTGGAGAAACTGGAGCATGTCCAAAGGAGGGCAACTAAGATGGTGAAGGGTCTGGAAACCATGCCCTATGAGGAACGCCTCAGGGAAATGGGGATGTTTAGCCTGGAGAAGAGAAGGTTAAGAGGTGATATGATAGCCCTGTTTAAATATTTGAAGGGATGTCATATTGAGGAGGGAGCAAGCTTGTTTTCTGCTGCTGCAGAGACTAGAATGTGGAACAATGGATGCAAACTGCAGGAAAAGAGATTCCACCTCAACATTAGGAGGAACTTCCTGACAGTAAGGGCTATTCGACAGTGGAACACACTCCCTCGGAGTGTGGTGGAGTCTCCTTCCTTAGGGGTCTTTAAGCAGAGGCTGGATGGCCATCTGTCAGGGATGCTTTGATTTGGAGTTCCTGAATGGCAGGGGGTTGGACTGGATGGCCCTTGTGGTCTCTTCCAACTCTATGATTCTATGATTCTATGTAAGTTGATCTCCAGGATACTGAACCTCCAATGCAAATGCTTTTAGAGAACAAATGACTCTTTCATGATGCTAAGATCTCTGCAGTTCCCATTCACTGATAACTGGAAATCTCTGAAACTAGGGGAATACCTAATGATGGACATAAGTGTTCAGCTGGATAGTTGCCCTTGTCAGGTTCTAAATTTTGGTAGTTCCAGGATGAGACATTGGTCCTTCTGGCAGAAATTTCAAATAGCAGCATGGGTAAGCAAGCACCATTAATTTCAACAGACTTGGAGAAACATCTTGGTGTGCTCTGTGACTCATATCAGTTCATCTCCCATACCTAAAGGGACCAAAATCTTCCATTAAATTTAAATTAAATGGGTCTTATAATCTTGTCTTATGGCAAGACCACCACTACAACTTGCAGCAAACAAACCACAAATAATTAGAATATTTATCCCATAAATAAATATTGTTTATCTTCATGATTTTCATTTTCCCAGTGATAATCTATAAGAGGGATGTCCAACTGGAGAATCACCTATGGAACCAATTACAGCCATGGATTTTAATGCCAATGAATATATGCTAAGGATGCCTTAATCAAAATCAGTTTCTGGCAATGGTTTCTAGTCACAAGGAGGAACAAATTGGCCATTTAAACTTTTTACTACATTAATAATCAGGATTCAACCATCTCTTCCTGATGTGCATATAAAGCAGGTATAAAATATGTAACAATTTGACCTAGAATTATCATCCCATTTGAAGGTATGAGCAGAAAATGTCCTGAAAAGAAAAGAATATAAGCACCAGGAGACATAATTTGTTTTTAAAATGAGAAATTACATATGATAATGAGAAATGAAGGGAAGGAAGAGAGGGAATGGTAAACCTAGAATTATTTGGTGTGGTCACAGCATATACTCAGAAATAAGTTCCAATGAATAAATTGGGGTACCTTACTCCCAGGTAAGTGAGTATATTGTTATTTTTTTTCATTATAATTAATGGTGGTGAGATTGGTGGTTCCAAAATATAAACAGAGATATTGGATGCAAATGGAAGAGAGAATACTATTCCAGTTTTACACAGCAAATTGGGAAATTCAAATGGCAGCAGATTCTAGGTTCTTATAAAACTTGAAGCAGAGATCTTTGATTGTGTTTTTTTTCTGTTGTTGTTGTTGTTGTTGTTGTTGTTAGAGTATTTATATCTCTTCAGCCAGAAAGGCTCTCAGAATGACTTCCAAATTGCTAAGTTCTCAGGCTTACAATCTAAATAGATCAGGACACACAAGGAAAAAGAAATGGTAGTGAGAGAGATGGTTAAGTCCAGCTGATCTGATTGTTCTTTTCCTCTAAGGATGGGGTAGTTTCAATTGGGATGAAGGGATGGCTTTCATTTGCTTCTGGGCCTAGGCATGATGGAGCTGTGCCTGCCTCTTCTTCAGTCTGCTGACTACAGGAGTTTCTCTACCAAGTAAGCCTGGTGGGAATGAAGACATGGACACACCAGAGGACCTGCTTTAGAACACCACCAGGACATCCTAAAGGTCAGAAGGGGTCCTCTTGTTCCCTTTCACTTTGTAGTGGGCATCAGTTTATATGTAAAATGCACTGCTTATACTTAAAATCACACAACCCTTATTTATGCATCCCATATCTATCCACCAAAATGCCAAAGTAAATATAAAATATACAATCTTCTAGAAATTGATCCCCCCACCCATTTCCTTCCTTAATAACTACCACAATGTTGGTTTACTTTTAGCTTGTGTGGGTGTTTAATGCTTAATGAAGTAAAACTTCAAAACATGTCTTATTTGTTGCACATCAATGAATTCTATTCACCACATTGTGGTCAAATCCTATGGGATTCAGAACCATATCTACAATCCAGGTACATTAAAACTTAACTAGATGGTGACAGTGCATCAGGGGATCAGTGTAAACACATTAATTATTTTTGAAAAATCTCCTCCTATCCAACTACTTGCACTTTAAGAACAAAATAAAGCAAACAAGTCTACTTCCTCTCTATCCCTTCTTACCTCAACCTCTGAAGTCACTGCATCTGATTTTAACCTGATAAAAAAGCTCTTTGGGGTGAGGAGAGAAGAATTTGTCTTACATACTTTAAATCCTTACAACTCAAAAACTGTTTGGTTTCTCATGTTGAACAAAACTTCCAAGTCCATTTGCAAATAGAGAAAGTAGATTTTGGCTTGCTCTCACTCTCAACAAGTGAAATGAGGATTTAATGTCAAGATGCAACACACTTGCAGACTTAGTACGTCATAAAAGAGCTATTAAATTCAGAGGAGATCTTAAAAGATCATAAATCTGAGAACTAGAAATAGTTGTCTCCTTCCAACCACATTCCAACCACATTCCAGATCTGAGTCATACTATCTCCTCTCATAGTACTGTGAAAAACAAAAATTGCAACATAGTTTATGAAAGGACAATATAAAAATGTGAAGCAGTTTTATGACTTGACTAGAAAAATGTTGCAATGTATTAGCCCATGTGTTTAGATGCTCTATTTTTTAATGTGTGGGAGTTTATATTTATGAAGCACTACAAAATAGAAGGGACACACACACACACACACACACACACACATACATATGCAACACATACAAACACAGAGAGAGAGAGAGTAATGTTATATTTTGTAGTGTGTGTGTGTGTTCCCTCTATTTTGTTATAAAGGGTTGTTCCCTGTAATGTGTGCAGCATGCTTAAACAAGAATGACTTGCAAATCTTGTCTGAGCTTCTTTTTTGTTTGATGCAGCAACTAGTGCAAGGACAAAGGAGTGAACCCCAGTATTCACATAGCTCAGTCCTAAAAAAATGTTTCATCTAAATTGGAGTTTGCTAACTACGTTGGCCAACAACATCAACCTGATATAAATATTGAGGTTCTTGAGGGAAGTAATCAATGGAAACAAAATGTCCATTAGCATATTGTCTAATAAATTCCTCAAAGCTGCATAATGTCATCAGTACAAGAGAATGGCATGTAAGCAAACTCACAAAGGAGTGAGCAATTAGATAACGAGCCAACCATTTTGTTTACAAGGGCACATTCAGGTAGTTTGGTTTATGTGTTTCTCAAACTGAGGCTCCTAGCAGTTAGGAATAGTCTCACAAACTTAAACTCTATGTCATTCTGACAATGGGCTTGGAAGAGAAACAGCTGCCTTCCTTGCTATTGCACTGTAGTCATAGAAACATAGAATCATAGAATCATAGAATCGTGGAGTTGGAAGAGACCACAAGGGCCATCCAGTCCAACCCCCTGCCAGGCAGGAACCAGGCATGGTTTCCAGACCCTTCACCATTTTAGTCGCTCTCTTTTGGACATGCTCCAGTTTCTCCACATCCTTTTTGAATTGCGGTGCCTAGAACTGGATACAATATTCCAGGTGGGGCCTGACCAAAGCAGAATAGAGTGGCACTATTACATCCCTCGATATAGAAACTATACCTCTATTGATGCAACCTAAAATTGCATTGGCATTTTTAACTGCCTCATCACACTGTTGGCTCATGTTCAACTTGTGGTATATTTGGACTCCTAGATCCCTTTCACAAGTAGTGTCATTCAGTCAGATGCCCCCCATCCTACACATATGCATTTCATTTTTCCACCCTAAGTGCAGTACCTTACATTTTTCTGTGTTGAATATCTTTTTGTTCGCTTTCCTGTTTATTCACTTCATTTTTTTTAATTTTTGATCCTGACCTTTGGGGATTAGCTACTCCTACTAATTTGGTGTCATCTGCAAATTTGATAAGTATGCCCCCAATACTGTCATCCAAGTCAAAGGCCTTACTGAAATCAAGATATACTACATCCACAGCATTCTCTTCATCTACCAAGCTGGTAATTTTATCAAATAAAGAAATCAGTTTAGTCTGGCATGACTTGTGTCTCTGAAACCCATGTTGACTTTTTGTTATTATGGAATTGCCTTCTAGATTTTCATAAACTCTCTCTTTAAAGATCTGCTCTAGAATCTTTCCTGGTATTGATGTCGGACTAATCAGACAATAATTGTTGTCCCCCCCTTTTTGAAGATGGAGACAATGTTTTCCCTCCTCCAGTCTGCTGGGACTTCTCCTGTTCTCCAGCTGATCCTAAAGATTATTGCGAGTGGTTCCGATATTTGCCAGTTCTTTTAATATTCTTGGATGTAGTTCATCTGGTCCTGGAGACTTAAATTTATTTAGATTAACCAGGTATTCCTGTACTGTCTCTTTACTTATTCTGTGCTGAATATCCCCTGTTCTGTCCTCTGCTCCATTATCCTCAGGTTGAGCACTCTTTTCCTTTTCTGAGATCACTGAGGCAAAGAAGGTGTTGAGTAATTCTACCTTTTCTCTGTCCTCTGTTAGCATTTTGCCATCTTTGTGCAGTGGCTCTACTGTTTCCATCTTCTTCCTTTTGCTGTGGACATATCCAAAAAAGCCCTTTTTATTGTTCTTAACCTCTCTAGCAAGCCTGAATTCATTCTGTGCTTTAGCTTTTCTGTCTTTACCTCTACCTATGCTCACAATTTGTTTGAAACCCCCTTTGGTGATTTCCCCATTTTTCCATTTCTTATACACATTCCATTTGAAACCTAGCTCAGTTGAAAGTTCATTAGTCATCCATCCTGGTTTCTTGAGACACCTCACATTTTTTCCTCATTGGAACTGTTTTAATTTGTGCCTTCAGTATCTCCCTTTTTATAACCTCCCATCTGTCTTGAACTCCCTTCTCTTTAATATTCCTGACCACAGGATCACCCCCAATACTTCTCTAAGTTTACTGAAATCAGCTCTCCTAAAGTCTAAAGTCTTGAGGATATGGCTGCGTTTGACTTCCAGCAAATATCTAGATAGTTGATGACACCCTACTACATCTCTCCTTTCTGAGTGTGTCCTCATCTGTTCTAGAAAGGCATCATCCAGTTCCTCCATCTGACTTGGGGGTCTGTAGTAGACTCCCCCAATAACATCCCTGTTGTTTCCCTCCCCTTTAATTTTTATCCAGACACTCTCTACCTGGCTTTCAGGATTGATGTCCTGGATCTCTTCACTGGTGTAAATATTCTTGACATATAATGCTATATGTGGGTGAGTATTTGAATCCCTGTTTGGCCTGTTTCTCTTTAAAAGGTTATACACCTCTATTTCTATATTCCAATCATGAGACTCATCTCACCAGGTTTCAGTGATGCAAATTATATCATATTTGCTAGGAGTTGAAGTTCATCTTGCTTATTTCCCATGCTCTGTACATTAGTGTATATACATATAAAACCATGTGTCCCTTTTACTTTCTGCCTGTGCAAGATTTTTTTGCCTCCCTCTTCTTAGTCCTTGCACTATTTGCCTTGTTGATTTTATGACAATGTGTTTTAAAGGCAATCCTGTTGTGATTTGCCTGATCAGAAATTTCTTTATGATTCTTGAGGAATCTCTACACACTTCAGAAGTTTTGGGATGCCAATGTTTTGACAGCTATCACAAGGTAACCTCCATCAACTGTTGAGAAAATGTGTTTCTTGGAAAGGGGGAAGAAAACACTTCTGGGCAAGGTATGAATTGTTTCAGGAGAGAAAACTGCTTTAGGCATTCTTTTCTAGGAATCTTTATACTACTGTCTTGAGTCCCTTCTGAGAGAAAAGCAGCATATAAATAAAAATAAATAGCCTTCCCAATCTGATAATGTTAATGTAATTGGCTGAGATCAGTAAAAGTATATATTTCACATTTGGATTTCTAGGACTATATATGTAAAGTCCTCAAACTGGAATAATGTCCAGCTTCCACAATTATTAGAGGGAACAAATTGTTCCCAAGGCCACAACCACAGGTTATATTATTGAAAGCAGTATTGTGAACAGAGGAACACATCAGGAATGATGGCACTTGACACTTAAGGTCTCCCAAGGACTAATACAGCATTGCTTAAGAGATCAAGAATCAGGGAAGAGTGTGTTCATCTTTTTTGGAGGCTTAAATAAGTTCAGAAAATTTGGATGATTTCCAACTTGCAAAATGATCCAAGGTCATTGAGGGAAAGTCCCCCCACTTATAATGGTAAGAGTTTTCCACAGTACCATAGAACACATGGAACACATGGAACACTTTCAGGTGAGCACACACCATACAACAATCTGGGGAACTTTTAGTTAGGACCAATTTTCTGCCTTCTGGGTGTGAAAAAAGTGTCCAGAAGTGTTCCAGAAGTACATTTAGAATGTGTGAAAAGTTTGAACACCACAAAACTAGGAAGCATCTCGTTTGTCTGTCTACACCCAATGTGGGGCAAAACCAGTAATGACCAACACTGATAAAGTTTCCTTTCAGAGAAAGCTATACACTCTTATTGAGAAACTTCAGAGTTCTCCTGAACCCAGTTTGAAAATGATTGGCATAAATGACTTGGCTTTCTAGTTGTGAATTTCATAGAGAGGGTTAATATTAATCAAATGTTAGACCTAGGAAGCTCACACCCTGTCAGCCTCAGAAAACTCTGTCGACTCTTTCAAACGGGGAGGAATTTCTCCCAACTCCGAATGGAGCCAATGCGGATTCATGTAAATTCGCTTGTTTAGCGAATTTACATGAACCCCTGCTCCGTTTGGAATTACTTACCATTACCCGAAAATAACCCCCTCCTGCCCAAATTTGCATGCGAAGCTTTAATTCGCAATAACGTAAAACCCATGATTGCATTCGAATTGGCTTCCCTCTTGCCCGAATTTACATGCGAAGAGTTAATTCGCAATAACGTAAAACCCATGATTGCATTCAAATTGACCTTAAATTATACTTCCAATTTAGCCTTGTATGAAAGAGTCCTGTGATATGTCCATCTTAAGGTCACCATAAACTGGAAATAACTTGAAGACACACAACAACAAAGAGCTGGGAAAAATAAAGTATTCGTTAATGATTTTGAACATGCATATTACCCTCCTAGCTGCCATACCACAAAGCATGGATTATTTTTTATAAAGTTTATTGAAAGTTAAAACTTAACTGCAAAACATATAAGAACTTAATACAGATACTAAACAAACTAATAACAATAACAGTAACAGTAAAACAAACAAACAAACTAATAAACACAATACAGGACATAATAGATCACATATCATATGGATTATTAGCAGAAGACACTCCCGACATCACCATTGAGGCAGTATCTTCAGGTCTCTAACTGTTGAAACAGGTTAGTGGGTGTGTGTTCTGAGTCAGGAAGGGTAACCTTTCTTCCTGATTAATTAATACAGAACAAAAGGAGTGTGATGTTGCAAATGCTTGTGTAAATTTGCCAGGATAAGGTTTCCTCCTGTGACATCAGCCAGGCATAAATGTCTGGTGTTCATTAAAAACACAAAATTTTCTCAAATAATAATGATGATGATGATGATGATGATGATGATGATGATGATGATGCTTGCAAAGGTACTAAGATTCAGCTTCAACTCATTTTTAATGTTTTAATGAGATATTCTGTATTGGGAATCAATCCTTTAATTTGCAGCCTCAAGTTAGGTAGAGGACATTAAATGCAGAACAAATCCTCTTTCATGGGAGGGGGTGTCTGATAAAGAACTGATAAAGGCTATAAAAAGTAATATACTTAAAGGTGAAACTGCTTCTCCTGGATTTGACTCACTTAAATTAAATTCTCCGTCAAAAAGTTAATTTTATATTACTGTGTATCCTCAGGTCATACTTTATAGAATCATAGAATCATAGAATCATAGCGTTGGAAGAGACCACAAGGGCCATCCAGTCCAACCCTCTGCCATGAAGGAACTCCCAGTCAAAGCATCCCCAACAGATGGCCATCCAGCCTCTGCTTAAAGACCTCCAAGGAAGGAGACTCCACTACACTCCGAGGGAGAGTGTTCCACTGTCGAACAGCCCTTACTGTCAGGACGTTCCTCCTAATGTTGAGGTGGAATCTTTTTTCCTGCAGCTTGCATCTATTGTTCCGCGTTTTAGTCTCTGCAGGAGCAGAAAACAAGCTTGCTCCCTCCTCAAAATGACATCCCTTCAAATATTTGAACAGGGCTATCATATCACCTCTTAACTTTCTCTTAACCTTCTCTTCTCCAAGCTAAACATCCCCAGCTCCCTAAGTCGTTCCTCATAGGGCATGGTTTCTAGACTCTTCACCATCTTAGTTGCCCTCCTTTGGACCCGCTCCAGTTTCTCCACATCTTTTTTGAATTGTGGTGCCCAGAACTGGACACAGTATTCCAGGTGGGGCCTGACCAAAGCAGAATAGAGTGGCACTATTACTTCCCTTGATCTAGATGCTATACTTCTATTGATGCAGCCTAAAATAGCATTGGCCTTTTTAGCTGCTGCATTGCACTGTTGACTCATGTTCAACTTAGCCCTTCTGTTTCTGACAAACTGCTCACTCTTTCCTCTAGGCCTACCCCATAACTTTATTTTCTCTGTCTCTCTGGACTCTTTCATACAAGGCTAAATTGGAAGTATAATTTAAGGTCAATTCGAATGCAATCATGGGTTTTAGGTTATTGCAAATTAACTCTTTGCATGCAAATTCAGGCAAGAGGGAAGCCAATTCGAATGCAATCATGGGTTTTACGTTATTGCGAATTAAAGCTTCACATGCAAATTCGGGCAGGAGGGGGTTATTTTCGGGTAATGGGAAGTAATTCCGAACGGAGCAGGGGTTCATGTAAATTCGCTAAACAAGCGAATTTACATGAATCCACATTGGCTCCATTCGGAGTTGGGAGAAATTCCTCCCCGTTTGAAAGAGTCGTCTGACAGTTTTTCATATATAGAATCATATTAAATTCTACCATAGATTTGGAAGAGATCTCAAAGGCCATCTAGTCCAACTCCTACCATGCAGGAACTCACAATCAAAGCATCCCCGACAGGTGGTCATCAAGCCTCTGTTTAAAGACCTCCAAAGAAGAGACTCCACTCCAAAGGAATATGTTCCACGGTCCTTACTGTCAGGAAGTTCTTCCAAATGTTGAGGAGGAATATCTTTTGCTGTAGTTTGAATCCATTACTCCATGTCCTAGACCCTGGAGCAGCAGAAATCAAGCTTCTTACATTTTCAGTATGACATACCCTCACACATTTAAACAGGGCTTGTCAGATCATATCTTAACCTTCTCTTCTCTAGGCTAAGCATACCCAGCTCCCTAAGCCACTCCTCATGACAAATGGTTTCCAGAATGTTCACTACTCACAATCAAAGCATCCCCGACAGTTGGTCATCCAGCCTCTGTTTAAAGACCTTCAAAGAAGAGACTCCACTCCAAATGAATATGTTCCATGGTCCTTACTTCTGGACACACTCCAGCTTGTCAACATCCTTTTTGAAGAGAGATGTCCAGAATTGGACATTGGACACTACATGAAGCCTGACCAAAGTAGAATATAGTGGTACTATCAGTTCCCTTGATCTTGACACTATACTTCTAAGTCCGAATTTACTTTTACAGTGGCACATTTGGCACAAGCTGTCTCTAGCACTACTCAAGGTAAAAGCTGCATTTTCTCACCAGAATGAACACATCTAAAGTAGCCAAAGAAAGGTGGCTACTATGTGGAGCATACTAAAGTGAACTGGTAGTTGATTTTAAAGCAATAAAGAAAGTCATATGATCCTGCAACTTTAAGTCTGCACTGCATGTTACATTAATTTAAAAACAAGGGTGCCTATAATCATGTGCATACAGTGTTTATAGCTGCACGTTATACTTTAAACTCCACAAATTGGTAAATGGTATAGTGATCGAGATCAAGAATGGCTTCATTTTCTTTTCTTGGGTACAGTCAGCCCTCGACAGATTCAACCATTCACAACATGAAAATATCCCAAAAAGCAAACCTTTTTTTTGTCATTTTATAGCAAGGGCACAATTTCACTATGCTATTATATTTAATGGACCTGAGTATCCCCAGAATCCTGGAACCAAACCCCAACAAAGATCAAGGGCCCACTATATTTTTTATGCTTATCCTGTTTTCTTTTATATAGTTTTCTTTTGTTAGACATTTTATGTAACAAAATATTAATGACATAAAATTGAGCCCCTATAGATATGCATACTGCTCATCCTCCATTCAAAGAAATTCTTGAGTTATTTCCAGAACGTTCCACTTTTAAATAGAATGGCCTAAAATGTTATTTGGGTGGTGGGGGAAGAAATGACAGAAAGAGGTTGTCTGCATTTCAGGCTATATTTTAATTAAGTTGAAACAGACTCAAGCTAAAACTGTTTACTATGTGCTGCAGAAAATGTGGTGAAAGAGACTATAAAGTTTATAAGTTTTTTTTTTTAACTCTCTTTGGCTTAGGATATAGATTTAAATAAACAAAAGCATTAGAAACATGGGAATGTAGGAAAATTTGTTTAACAACTTTCTAATTGAAGAATACAATTGATTTATAAAGCTAAGGCTGATATTAAATGCTGGGGCTTCTAGCAATGTTAGACTCACCTTAACAATTTAGTAGCAGAATGTTAAGCAATTAAGGTGTGTAAAACTCCTGTTGATTTTGGTGGAACTAAATTTAGACTTGGTACACTTAGTGTTGCAGATTTTATGTTAATTTGCACGTTAGACTTAGCATTTTCAGATATAACTTGAGTGTGGGAAAAAAAGCTTCTTTAAGTAATCACAGATATTTGATTGTTGAATGCCATTTCTCCAGGTGCTCATGCAGAGATTGATATACTGACTAAGGTACTGTGGAGCTTTTACAGTAGAGTGTACCGTTCCAGTGATGAAGCTATATGCAGGACTTTCCAGTGATGTCCACTTGAACATAGATTCAGGCAGGATGAAGCACCCATTCTGAGATGATGATGAGGTGTCCGGCCTTGCATTTGTCACTGGATACATCAGAAGTGAGCAAGAGTGCCAGAAAGACCTGACATCCCTTTTCCTGAGAGCTCCTTATCCAAGACCCATGGGCTTAGGACATCATTGGCAACCTCTGAATGTAGCTGCATCACAGAATGTTACCCCCTTCTTCAAGAGCTCCATAGTACCTAGAGCCAGTGCATCAATGTCTGCATGAGCTCTTGGAAAGAAGAAAAATGCTACACTTCAAAATAAAGGCCTATCCTTTAAAGGGAAGAGGCACAGTCTGAAAATAGCTTTGACCAGAGGTATAAAAGACTGCAGAGCTTGTTGTAGAAAAATTGTCATCTGATACTGAACCATATAGTAGTTATGCCACACAAGAAATGATATTATCTTACATGAAGTTACAGTTTCAGTATAAACAATTCATTCATTAGTGTAAAAAATAATTAATTACTCTTATTATTTGTTACTCATTGCTTCCAAACTCAGCTGTACACTGAAAGAAAAGACAGATCCAAAATTGTGAGCTCTATGTGACTCACTTAGCACTACAGGGGTGCAGAGAGACAAAACAAATGAGGGAAGCCATTCCAGAGTTTTATAAATTCATTCCTTCTTATTGTCTGTGGTTAGTCAACAACTTTGCAGTCATTTAACTTTTCTCATTTGACCTTCATAATGTTTGTAGTTGATTCAGGTGGGATCAGGCCTCACCTGGAATACTGTGTCCAATTCTGGGTACCACAGTTCAAAAAGGATACCGAGAAGCTGGCGCACATCCAGAAGAGACCAACAAAAATGGTGAATGGTCTGGAAACCATGCCCATGGGAACTGGATATGTTTAGACTGGATATGTTTACAAGATCCCCAAGGACTATGGCCAGAATCCTGCTAGTTAGTCCCAAACTAGAGTGGACCAATTAAATTAATTGTTGAATGATGAGTTAATATGCATGTAAATCCATTTAACTCAATGCATTTACTTTCTACAGCTCTACACAACTGGGTGTTCAGTCAGGGTGGCTGATATGTTTTGAAAGAGGTCTTTTGGGGGTATGGATTCATATGTGTAGCATTGGTCTGCATGCATAAGTACTATAGTGTTGCAACAATGTGCTTTTCCATTGAACTGTGATGTGGACAAGAATGCCTACTCTTATCTTCTAAGGAGATTATCACACGGGGAATGAGACATCCTTGTCCCGTCCTTTCCATATGATCGCAGGAAGGACTTTATTATTATTATTATTAGCCTTTATTTATATAGTGCTGTAAATTTACACATCCGTGTACATGCAGTATTTTTAATTAGACGGTCCCCTGCCCTCATGCTTTCAATCTAAAAAATGACTAAAAATGGGGAAAAAAGTTTTATATGATATCATGCTTATCTGGACGTTGTCCCCTCTGGAAAGCTCAAGTGACAGTAATTGTGCAAAATCCTTTCAATAGTAATAATAATCTTTATTTCTATCCCATCTCTCCAACAAGATCAAGGTGGCTTACATCAGTAAAATCCATACAGTGTTCTGGCATTCTGTATTAACAGGATTTCTTGTTACTGCAATGACACTTCAATGACAGGATAATGACAGGATCAGCATGTACTTT
This sequence comes from Urosaurus nigricauda, assembly GCA_034509955.1. Classification (NCBI taxonomy): domain Eukaryota; kingdom Metazoa; phylum Chordata; class Lepidosauria; order Squamata; family Phrynosomatidae; genus Urosaurus; species Urosaurus nigricauda. The sequence goes on from JAOEGL010000003.1 coordinate 255,745,271, forward strand.
ATGAAAGGCTTTCACGTGACATCCCCCCCCCCCCACAATGGATAGGATAAGGATGGGAGAGCAAGTCCAACCTTGTCCCATCTGAGTATGATAATTTCCCAAATCCATGATAGATTTTGAGCTATGATTTACCAGTGAACTCAATGTCTCTGTATTTAGGCTGACATGCACTCATTGTTTTGTGAGTTTTCTTCACATCCATTTTAGTTGGACAATAAACAATGTCTGCCAAAGCATTTTCTTGTAGACTTTGATGGACTGATTGCTCCTTTCTTGTCCCCTTTTCCCCATGGGGTGCTGGGGGGGGGGGGGAGACATTGTACATTCTGTCCATCAGTATGAATTTTGACCTCCCTCCCCTGCTCCTACTGTGCAACTTTATTTGATTTTGAAAGAAGAGCAGATAAAATCCATAACATTCTTGGGAGTTAACCCAAACCTCCAAACCAAATATGAAGAAAAGCAGATGCTCAATTTGATTCGTCATGGAGACTTTGTCAAAACTAACGTGATATAATCAACCTCTAGAAATGGTGTAGCTGCAGTGTACAGACTGCCAAGCCTGGTTGGACATTTGTTGCTAAATGAGTTATTACCAAGGTGAGAAGAACAGAGAGCATGCCATATGCTTTGTTTACCTACAAGCTCATAAATTTGTCTGTCAGGCCTCTCAAACCTGATGTGTTAGCAGATTCCTTCCAGGAAAACAAAAGCCACTACAAAGTCATCAACTTGACATACTGCTTTGTGCTCATTCTTTTTCAAGTCAGTTCACTTTTCGGTAACTATAAGCCAGATACAAGCTGAAAACTGAATAATTGTTTGTCAAAAGCCATGTAATACATTGAAGGCAACTGCGTCTACATATTATTTGACATACTTTAGCATAAGTGGAAAGGCTTACCTTTGCCAAAGCTACTGATCCATCACAGAGCAATGTGCACTTAATTACTCAAAAGTTAGAGTCTTTGTTTGTCTGGAATAAATTATAGTAAAATTGTGTAGTCTAGCAAAGTAATGGGAGAAGAGACCTAATATTACCTTTAGCAGCACAAGAAGCACTGCATTGTAGCTCTTTCCTTCATGATAACACAATTGAATTTCTGAAGTCACGTGTGAGTAGTACACATTATGATTCTTCTCATATTGTGGCTGTAAGTTTGCACTGGATTGTTTTAATCACATTATGGCTGCTATGTTGCACATGCTAATTGATGCTTTTAACTATAAGGAATGTTTTTATTTAATGTTTTTTATTGAGTTTTTATAGGAATGTCTTATTGTTACTGTTTTAATTGTTGTAATCCCACCTCGATCCAATGGGAGAGGCGGGAAATATAAATAAATTATTATTATTATTATTATTATTATTATTATTACTACTACTACTATTACTATTATATTAGCCTCAGTCTAGTTTCTGTAGGAGTGATTTTGTCATAAGATGGAACCATGGCATGAGCTCTTCCAATGTGAAGATGCACTTGCAATAACTTGTTATTATTGTTAACTGCACTTGAGTTGACTTTGACTTATGGCAACCCCGTGAATTAAATGTCTCCAAGACAACCTTTCCTCAACTGCTCTGCTCTGGTCCTGCTAGCTCAGGGCCATTGCCTTCTTGACTGAATCTATACAACTGGCATGCTGTCTTCTTCTCTTTCCACTGCTCTACACATTCCTAATATTACTGTTTTTTCTACTGATTAATGTCTTCTCATGAGGTGGTGAAGTACGAGAGCCCCAGTTTGATCATCTTGGGAAGGCTCCGGCTTGATCTGTTTTAGGATGCATGGGTGGTGGTGGTGGTTTTGTTTGTTTGTTTGTTTGTTTCACCGTCATTGGTGTTCTCAGCATTCTTCGCTAGCACCACATTTCAAATGAGTTGGTTATCAAATGTTTTAAGGAGGAACAGAGTGTTTATGACTGAAATCTTACTGTTTGTATTACTGGTAATAATAAATTAAAAGTGCTCTTTCCTGCTACTTCCATATGCTGTATCACTGAATTTCATCAGTTTGTGTGCTGGTAGAATAAAGCACTCAAAAATCACCCTCTATTTTTATGTTTATCAGGACAGAAATTCTATACTGGGTTGGAAAACTAAATCTTTCCATGCAGAGTTATCCCTTATTTGTCCTATACAGCCCTTGTGTTGAATAGTAACGTTGAACAATTGAACCAAGGCACTAAGCTCACAATGGCACAACCAGATGTATGTATACATGGCTGTTGGGTGCTGAGGTGTGTGTTCTTTTGTGGTTCTGTTCCAGTTCTGCCTTTTCAGTGGTGCATTTGGGTTGCATATTTGGTGTCTTTAGTGTATATGCATCAGTGCATAGTGACCATGCATGCTCAGTGTTTGATGCTTGTGGCCATATGTGCAATTCTGCCTCAGGAACCTTGAACTGCATGTGGACATTCTTCATTGGACCAAAAAATAAAAAATAAAAATGCAGCTGCTTCTATATGGTAACTCACAAGTGCATAAGATATCAAATAGATTCTGCCTATTTAAGTTAAACTTTAAGAAATTTAGCTAATAGCCTTGAAGAACAATGTCTAGGCAGAAGAAATGTCAAATGTGTTAACATGGTTGAACAGTCAACAACTTTTCAAACTACTATTTCATAGGTGTCTCGCAGAAAAGATCTTGGATTTACTTGTGTGAAAGTGGATTGGGCTAATGTAGGGTTTACCTTGTCTCCTATGTTTCTGTGGATATGTGGGTGCAGGGAGTTATTAGTATTTTGTGTCTTTACATTGTTTCCAAGGTATGACAGTCTTAAGATGGACCAATCATGTGGTTTTCTTGGCAAGATTTGTTCAGAGGGGGCTTGCCACATGATTTCCATGACTGAGTGGGAATTCAAACCTTGGTCTCCCACAGTCCTAGTGAAACACTCAAATTACTATAATATGTTGGCTCCCCTTTAAAAATGTTGTCATCCTTTTTGATTTCTCAATGCAAGTCTATGGGACAGGACTGCTCTAGATTCTGAAATCATGGTTCATATTTGAGGTCTGGATCAACATGGACTGAATCTGGATCAATCCAGTTCATATAAATTATATAAATTATAAATGTATATAAATTAATCAGGGAACCAGTGACCAATCTTAATAATATTCATCAGAAATATCAGACACATAGTAAACAGTTATAACAGATGACTGCTGTCCTTAAATTATCATGTGTTTGTACTGTGGTTCACATCAGGCTGGATGGAAGCATTTTTCCCCCAGAATTGCCAGTGGTTCTGCTTTTAGGCTAGGTGTGTTTGTGTTTTGCCCTTTTCCAGAATTAAAGCAGCATGTAGATTGTTGATCCTTAAACTCATGAGCTGGTTTTGCAACAGCTGGTGGCAATTTGTACTTGCTGATTTGTATTGCATCCTCCAAACATGGAGATTTCCACCTATGTTAATAAGCAATAATTTGGTTTTTCAAAAGTGTGCACTGCAAATTGCACTCCTGATTAATGCCAACTCTTGTAGTTTAGTGTTTATTGTTTGTGATAATTCATCCTAACATACTCATAAATGTTCTGTAGTCTATCTGGTGAAAATAATGATGTTTTAATCATATGAGTCCTTGCTACAGCAAATGGTGTGTAAATCTTTTTCTGAGAGTATAACAGTGGCAGTTTCTTTTTTCTTCTCCTGAATTGCTAAATATGTAGAATAATAAGGCCCTTTAATGTTGTCTTCTTCACTATATTCAGGAGACAGAGATATGGTTAAGGATGGGAAGATCTGTCACTTTCATTTTATGCCCATTTCAGATATGTCAAACCTTCTTTCCAACTCAAATATAAAGAAACGTATCTGAGGTTTTTGGGTGGAGGTGGTTAAATTTTTCAGTAGGAACATGTGTAAAAACTTTCATGATATCACCTGAGATGTAAACTGTTTTTCCACTTGCAGATTAAACTGAAATAAGGTAAGATTTATATCCCTAATGGGAAGGTTTTGTGATTAATGAGGAACTCTACTGAAGAAATTCATCCTCCACAGAGGTGAAGTTAATTTTGGATGGGAGATAGTGCATTTTTTCCTGCTATCTCATACACATTTATAAATGTGTAGGGATGAGTGCACTCAAATATACTGTTGCCTGGCATTTTCAGTTGCCAATGCTGATTCTGCTTACAACCCCTGACTTCAAATTCTTAGAATAAGAATCTGCAAGTAATAATGACATTATTTGTTATTTTAAGCATTATGAAGTCCATGATACTATTGTTAAGGGTTTGCACATGTAGTAACCTCTATATATTACTGTGAAAACTTTAATTTGGGGAAGAATGGTGGACTTAGACATTTTTTAGTAACTTTGTTCTGTTAAACACCATTGAGAGTAACATATTTCTTATTATTTGTGTCAAGTCAACTTCACTATGGCAACCTTATGAATGAGAGATATTCAAGATCCCCAGTGGTCACTCACTTTGCTGAAATCTTGCAATTATAGGGATTTGTTGATCAAATAAAACTGCTTGTAGTGTGGTTTTCCTCTTTCCCCTGCTGCCTTCTGCTTTGCTGATCATTACTGTATCATCTGCTGAATCAATAGTTGCCCACATTTTCACTCACCACACAACATACCCAAAACACATTTGGTTCAATGTGTTACATTCTTTGTGACCATCCAGCAACAAGTAATGACTAAAGTGTTTTTCAGTAAAAACATATAATAATGAATAATGGGGCTTGAACAGCCAGACCAGGAAATCACAGGCTCAGCTCATGCCATCCTGGCCTCAGTGCTCACCCATGTCAGCCTCTGGGTAGGAGAGGGGATGGCCAGGTGTTCATATACCCTTCCCCATTCTAACCCAGGGCCCAAGACTGGCACACACGCCTAACTTTGCTGCATTGCCACTTTCATTCAGAAGTCCCCATAGCCCTGTTGCCACCTCTGATGCAGAAAGGGGCAGCTGGCCATATGGGTGCAGCCAGGTACCCATTTCCATGTCAGATACAGTGATTGGGAGGAGGCCTCTGAGTGAAGGTGATGGCTGGTAAGGATCATGGTAAGATTCATGAGGAAGGAGCGTAAACAGCAAGATTTTGCCACAGAGTTCCTAGGAATTTCCAAACAAAACAAGGGTTATTTAACACCAGGGTAAAGGCTGTTTACCCCTGAACTGGGTCAGATCCACATCTGGTCTGGCAGGATTGGGCATGCATCATCTGAACTAGATGACATGAAGCCAGGGGTAACCTGAACCTTTGGACCCAAGCAGACAACCCCATCATGTTACTTTTCAAAATGAAGTTTCCAAGTTCTCTCTATTATACCTCTACAATCAAGACTGCTCCCGAGCCTTACTTTGCAGGAGAAATTCAGGTCTTTCTGCTACTTCTGATTTTTCAGAAACCTGTGTATCATTTTTTATCTTCTCACAGAAGATGACTTGCTTGTTAAGCTTCCAAAGAATATCAAAATTCTATCAAATACTATCTGAAAATAGTTGATGTATTGGCTTCTAATAGATGTGGTAAACAGAAAGAATCACAGATATCATGGATATTACTGAAACATTATAATGGAAATTATTAAGTAATACTAATTATGTTTTTCCCCTCATATTGTTTGTGATCTGGAAAACCTTTTCGACAGCGACTTGTTGTTGTCTTTGTGAAATGATAACTGTAAAATGGGTTGAAAGGGAAAGAACTGTGCATATTTATGAATCAGTAAGGTAAACCTTTTCATGAATTATTTCAGTTTATCTCATTTTCCTGAATAGCTTTCCCACCATTTCTAATCTCTATATGTTGCACTAGCTACACTGGTTTTTTTAGTTTATGAAATGCTTTATTTAAATGCCTCAGTGCACTTGACAGGGCTGGTAGGAATGTTTAGGACTGCATTCCTTCAAGAAAAGAAGAGATAGTTATATTTTCATACATTACCAATTTCAGTCTGTTGTTATTGTTCTTCTTCTTCTTCTTCTTCTTCTTCTTCTTCTTCTTCTTCTTCTTCTTCTTCTTCTTGAGTTGCTTTATAAGTGTGGAATCTGGAACCCCAGGAATTTTGTCAGCATAGGCAACATTCTTTACTGTCTATTGTAAGGACAGTGAATTACTGTATGTTTTCAGTAACAACCACCACCAGCCCCATCCATTGAAAATTGCTTCAAAAGGGATGGAGTCCACAATATTTCAAAGGTTATGCACAGTTGATTTATTCAGTTTGACCAGCATGATACGTAATCCAATAAAACCGTTAAAATTATACCTTTGTTTGGGATGCTGTCAATGTAACTTTGACACAGCAGAGATATGTTGCTAGTTCTCTCTTTGGGTACACTGACCACACTTGTAGACAGATGGTTGTAACCCTGCAGAATGTACACCCTACTTCAGGCTTATCTCTTTTAATCTTTTTACCAAAATCACAGAATCCAGTAAAACAAAGTGCATCCACTTTGAAGAAACAAGAATGGGAGTTGGCACACCCAAGACCCAGGTGTTTTGGCCTCTCAGCTACCACATCATTTTAGATAAAAATAATATTGCCACCACACCTGAAATAATAATAATAATAATAATAATAATAATAATAATAGTCCTACCGCAGAATTATATCCTAGTATCTTTCTGTGTTCTCAAAAGTCAAAATCAAGTTGTCTGTTGGCTATCTTTCCAGGTTGTATTACACTGTGTACGATTTCATACAATATGTATTAATTCTTTGTATTCTAAATTGTTCATTGTATATAGTGTTTTATTAAGATAAGGAATATGCAGGGATAGTTGGCTATTGCCTTTCTCTGTAGTACAGCCTGCAGCACCTGGTATTCCTTGGCAGTCTCTCATCAAAGTACTAACAAGACTTGAGCCTCATTAGCTTCCAGTTTCAGGTGGGATCTAGTGCCTTTGTGGTATATAAGCCTCTCATATATTATATTACACATTTTTATTTAATTTCATTTTAAACTTTTGTAGCTAGCTTTCACCATCATTTATTCAAGTTGAATATATTATTCTAAGCCTTCTGCCCATTGGTATATTTACATATAAATGTTTAGTATATTTGAATGTAATTTGTCTCCATGTATTCATTATTCTTGGGATATAGTGGCTGATATAAAGTACACAGCAATAGCATTTACAAATGTTGGTCCATAAAATATTTGGTTGTTAACAACTGGGGGAAAAAGAGGTTAAACAATTAAATGAATCAAAGTTTCATATAAAAGAGATTTGGCATCCAAAACCTGTGGAGTAAGATAATTCATAATTCACAGCATTTATTTCCATAAACCTTATTGTAGAGCGTTGTGCTGCTGCAGCAAATTTAGCTTCATTGAAGTTAACATACTGTATTTATCTCAGTTACAAAGCTCTATGCATACAATGCATGGTCTCTGATCACATGGTAACAATCTAGGTCCATACCAGTTGTATGCACATAAGCTCTGATTACAACCTGGGATGTAGGCAGAGCCACTGAGCATAGTCTTGCTTTTCACACATTTATAATCTATGGATATGTCACATAAAGAAAGTTATCTATTCATGACTGGCTCCTTTGGTACCTATGTAATAAAATAATACTTGGTAGCTTTGCATGGTTATGGGAGGTAAAGACTGTTCTTTGGTGGAACCACAGTTATAGAACCTGCTCCCTGGAGATGTTCCCATTCCCCTTTAACAACTTTTAATTACTATATGAATGCAGTATTAGTCCAGTCAGCATTTAGGATTTGTTGATCTTTCTTTTCCATGGCTTTTGCTTTGCTTTTACTGTTTCAATATCTTGTAATTCTCATGCATGCAAACATTGATCTCACATCTCAGAAAGTCATTGCTTAAAGACCCAATGTCATCACCCACACAATTTTTTTATTAAAAATAATTTTAGTGATTGAGTTAAAATATTTATAATTGGTGATATTGTACACTAGCTAGTTAGTTACGTACACAAACCTAAGCAATATCTCCTGGCCCAATGCCCTCCCATTTCCACCTTAATATGAAGATCTGCTCATCTGGCAATCAGAGCACAAGGAAGATAACTTATCTAGCTGACTCCTACCCATGATCAAGCCTATAAAAATTAGGAACAGATCTCTATAATAATTCCCTGTGATAGTCTTGCTCACTAGTGAGAGAGGTCAGAAAGCAGCCTCCTTCTTGTGACCTGATTGCCAGCTGAGTTGCCACTGCTGAATGTTAAGGTGGACTGAGGTTGTTGTTGTTATTATTATTATTATTATTATTATTATTATTATTATTATGCCTCTTCCTATGGATTGAGGTGGGGCACAACAGATTAAATACAGCAGCAAAAAGACACATAACACATTTAACAACAGAAACAACAAAAAAAGACATAAGTTAAAATAACATTAGTAAAAAAAATCAACATACATATTAAAACCAATCAATTCATAATTTTAAAAAATGATAATTTTAAAACTGTCTGAATACAGCTGCAAGAAGAGATTGCTCTTTAATGTTAAGACAAACAGTGTATTCAGCTGTCATATCTCTTCTAGCAGACTATTTATTTGTTATTTTATTTATTTCATTTTTTGCTACCTTCCTTCTAAAAAGGGACCCAAGGCAGCTCACAATTTGGGGGCAGCTGATGAAAAAGTTGCCTGGTTAACAGTTGACGGCCTGGTTCTGGCTGACTGAAGCAAATATTCCCCAGAAGACCTGATTTACAAGGTGGATTATATGGAGATGATGATACTGTAGAGAACCTGGACCCAAACCATGTAAGTCTTTAAAAGTAATATCCAACACTGTACCAGACACTAAATGGCAACCAGTAGAATGATTTTAATGTGATCACTCCTAGATGCACGAGTAACCAACAAGGATGCCATATTTTCTACTAACTGAAGTTTCCAAATTTGGTACAAAGGTAGTCCAATGTAGAGCACAATGTAACGTTGAGGTTACCAGTGTGTGCACTACAATCTTTAGGTCCTCCAGCTCTAAGAAGGGGCTCAGCCAGTATATCGGGTGAAGCTGACCATAACCACTCATGACCATCATCTATATTTAGGCTGTAATTTGGAGCAGTTGAACCAGAAACAAGCTATGAATGAAGTCTTCCAGGAGGAGTAAAGCTTCATCCAGGATTTGTTGACACACCAACAACCACAGATTAGGACTCTTAACAGTAAGCATCTCTGTTTCATCTGGATTCAGTTTCATTTTGTTTTTCCTCATCCAGCCCATTTTCAGATCTGTCCCTTTCCACTTGCTGTCCCTCACTCCTGGAACCTCCTTCCCCATGAGCATGGATCATCACCTCTTTGAGTTAAAGACTATACTGTTCAGGGAAGCGTTCCCAGTTATTACGTGTTATTTTAATTTGTTGTCTGCCTTATTTAATTGAATGTTAACATATTCTTATATAAGAATTGTATTTAATTATTTTGTAGAACGTACACCATAGGCAGGTTTATTTTATCCATTTTAATTGATTGTACAGTGGTCCCTTGCCTTACACGGGGGATCCATTCCATGACCCTGCCACGTAAGGCAAATTCCACCTATGGTCTAGCTCCATTGAGAATATGGGGCATAGCACATGGTGCTGCACATGCCATGGGTGCGTGTGCCATTAAGGAAAAGGTATGGGGCTTTCAGCATAAGCTGAAAGCCATGTAAAAGGCACATGCATGCACTGTATGTACAACACTATGTAAATTTACAGCACTATATAAATAAAGCATCATCATCATCATCATCATCATCATCTCTTCCAGGCATTTATTCTGAAGAGACCTGCTATCCTTAGCTGATGCTATTTTTGAAGGCATGGAGAAGACTATGTGGGTATCATAATCACACTGATAGCACCCTGTCCCCAGACTTGGTTATATGACATTATAGTCCCTTTTTTGGATGTTCTGCTCCAGAAAGGAATGAGTCTGTTACAAATACTGAACGTCTTCCATTATGATATTAAATGTGGTGTATGTGTCCCTTCATGACCCTGAATGTACTCTACAGACACTAGCCATGATCCTCAAAGCAAGAGACCAAGTAGGCAATTTGGGAATGGAGACAAGGGGTAGTCACATATATTTCTCAGGAAGGCTAGGTGATTTACAATAGGATGTTTGTCACCCAGGAAGAGCACCAGATTTACATCCCCAATTGACACCTTACAGAATTCCATCTCAAGTGACCATTTCCATGCAGATTTTGACACTTTAGGATATCTGGTCTTTGCCGCAGGCTAGTTTTTCTCTGTAAAATGACCCCAAATTTCCTTTATTCCTTCGACTAGTTTGGACCTCAGATTGAGTCCATGTCACTCTGAATCCCACTAGTTCTGATTGACTGCTGCCACACACAGAGATCTAGAATAGCTGGGTCCCACATTCCAACCATTGGACCCCATCTTCAAGGAGCAACCACATCTATGATAAATATCACCATTAGTAAAACCTGTTGATCTATTCCTGATTTCATCTTTTTATTCCAACACAGGGAGAGGTGGGATACAAATAAATAAATACATTATTATTATTATTATTATTATTATTCCTTAGCTCTTCTGTGAGTGTGTGTGTGCTTGCGCACACTTAATAAAAGCAATTCATTTGAATACTTCTGCCTTTGTAATCCTTTATCCTAGCACCTCCGTAAATGTTGGGAAGATCCTGGGACTGCATGTAACTCAGCCCAGTCTTTTAGCTAATTAAGATTTACCTAGAGTTCATAGTTACAAGTCAGAGGGAGTCTGTCCCACCATTCATTTTACTGGACATCTCAGTGACTTTCAGTACCACCAGTTACCACCATTCACAGTGTCCTTCTAGGTTATTTGTCTAGGATGGGACATGGAGGTAGAGTTTTATAGAGGCTGAAGCTCTTTGTTGAGGAAAGTGTTCAGAGGGAGTTGGTATGGTTCTTGTTCATTATATTTGTGTCTGTCTTGCCCCACATTCATACACCTATACGTGAAACCACTGGAAAAAAAAAAGATTGTTCAGAGTTTGGGAGTTTGGAGCTAACCAAGTTCTGATGGCATTCAGCCTCTCCTTTCCATTCAAATCCAAAGAAGCTGTTTTGAATCTAAAGCAGTGTCTGATCCAGACTGAACAAGGATAAAAAATTGTACCTAAACAAGACAAGACAGTAGTGGTCAGTCAAATAGATTAGGGAACAGGTATGCAAATTTTATTTTCATAATAGGCTCTATTTCAGAGGAAATATTCCAAGTTTCCAAAGAATTTTTTTAAAAAAAAAGCTCCAGGGAATAAGAGACAGTAAGAATTAAACACAGATGCTTTATAATGAGATTGTTGGTTTTTCTTTTCTTTTCATTCCTTTTGTTCTTTCTTTCTCTTTGATATAAATGAAACAGATGACCTTCATTTGCCAGTGAAAGACAAAGTAATTTAAAAGATCAATGTGTTCCAGTTATTCTCACCTGATAATGGAAAACAAGAAAGTTCCAGAAATGAAAGTATGTTGCAAATGTAATAGAAACTGACAATTCTGTCCCCTTTGAACATTATTAAAGATCCATAGTCAACTGACTATATGAAGGGAAAGGAAAAGTAAAAAGGTTAGTTTTGTGATACTAAAGGGTAATTTTCTGCACTTTCAGTGAACACACAAGTGGGTTCTTGAGGACACATATGCTATCTTTGTTAACTGCCAGAACTCTATCTTCCTCCTTCTCTTGAGGGACATCCATTGGACTGAAAAGGGTTCTCATCATATACAGATGTATATGTTTATGTTTATCAATGTATATCCCCTTAAGATAAATTTTGAACTGAAGGAGATATTCTAATTTGGCAGAAGTTTAATGTAAGAAAGTAGAAAATTGTGTAGTATTAATATTTAAATTTCCTCATGTTATCAAATAGCAGCTGTTAGTAAATCATCTTGAAGTAGTATATGTCGATGGTAATGAAATGTTCATCCTCCAGATATTTTAGATTCCAGCTCCCAGAATTTTTTACTATTTGCCAAGCTGTCTGGGACTTCTAAGAGTTCAAATCCAAAACACCTTGAGGTCCAAAGTTTGGGAACCACTTTGGTATATATTATTACATGAACTCTTTTGATAATATGAATCAATTTGAGAATGGTTTCTCATGGGAAAGTAGCAAAGAAATAAACTGAGAATGACAATGATTTTGATGGCCAAAGAATAGCAATAACAACAAGGTTGTTAGCTACCTTGAATCCCATTTTGGGATAAAGGTGTGATATAAATACAATGAATAAATAATTAAATAAATAGCAACATCCGTGTCTGAAATGGTAAAAGACATAAAACCTGGACTATATAAGATGCTCTTATGGTTTATAAAATTTGATGGATAGCTTAGTGATGAACATGGACTGTCAGACTTTGGGAAGATTCCTTTCTTGTGATTGGGGATGTGATGAACGTTCATTGTTGTTTGTTAACCATATGGGATTTTTCATTTTCTCAGTGCTTGGCTCACATATTTATGAGCTTTGAAATTTGACACTTGCTTGACCCTGGGTTCCAACAGTGGGATGTACATGTGAATAACCCCCCTGCAGCAGAACAGAGGGCCAGGTAATGGGAGGAAGGTTGTGGCAGCTCTGGGGACAAAATACTCTGACTTGCTCCCGGGGCATCCTCAAGTGCCTACAAGGCCTCATCTTTGTTTGTCAGGATTTGGTTAATTTAGAATTGCCAGTTTTACAATCCTGTTTTAACCAGTACCTCAATATTTTTTTATCATATCTGTTATATATTTGGTGTGTGTGTGTGTGTGATCATTTTCATATATATTTCTCTAATTTTATAACTGTTAAATCTGAAAATCTACCATGATTTTTATACAAAGACAGGATAAATAGTGTTACTAGATACACCTCTACAATCTGACAATATGTCTGTGACTCTCTCTGATTGCTATTCATAATACAGAAAATATGAACAGTGACAGGAAATCCTTTTTGTGTTTTCAAGAAAGATTATGTGATCTACTTGCAGCACAAGAGGGCTACCTGTTTGGATGACAGTTTATTTGCTTTGAAAATAACACTGAATTTCCAAGTTATTGACAGACAATTTTGAAATTATAGACAGACAATTTGATTTCTGAAGGGAGAACTAGTTTTTCATGAGATGTTGGCATTAGCAGTTTTCATGTCATGCTCATCATCTAGAGAAGCAATACACAAGCCTGAAGCTTGTTGCATAATAATTTTTGAGGAAGTAAGAACCATTTGTTTCAGTTTCTTTTTAACAATTAGAAAGTAATCATGAAAAAAGCAACTTCTAAGATTTGATCTGGAAAAGGTTATTTCAGGAATTGATTCACTGAGATATCCTATGTGGAATATACACAAATACATGCCATCAGTATAGCCATTGTTTCACGAGAATACACAATCCCTCCACTGTGCAAAGGTAGTACCTTAATCCAGATTTATGCTCAAACTACAGAGGCAGAAGAATACATTGAAAGATTGTATGATGGAGTCCAGGAAGGAATTTATCACACACCAAGACAAGACTTGTTGTTAATCATAGGGGACTGGAATGCAAAAGTGGGAAACAGAGAAGAATCAAAGGGTGTAGGAAAATTTAGTCTAGGATTAAGAAATGGAACAGGCCATTTTATTCATCACAGACACATTCTTCAAGTAATGAAAGAGGCAACTGTATACATGGAAATCACCTGGAAATCATTAGTACAGAAATCAAATGCATTACATAATTGGAAGAAGGAGATGGAGAAGATCCACTGTCTCTGCAAAAACAATACCAGGACAAGATTGTGGGACAGCCCATGAACTGTTAATATCAAATATCAGAGTAAAGTCCATCAGCCATGACAATAGCTGTGCCAGGAAGTGGGAGCAGCCACATAAAGAGGATTGCTGTCACTGCCTGTGCCACAAGAACATTGGTCCCAGTGGCAATTATTCTTGTCTGGCTTCTCTATTCACATCACTAATAGAATTGCCACAAAGGAGAACAGGGAGCAGCCATGCCATTGCTGTCTGTGCTAAAATCAGCATTGCTGTCTGTGCTAAAATATGTGGAGCAGCATTTTTCCTTGTGTCTTCCCTTTTCCCCATCCCCTCTCCCATTGCACACAATAGTGGACAAACAAGACAAGATCACTACCACAAAGGCAGAAACATTCCACCTGTGAAAACATCTTTGACTACTGCATGGCATTTGAAGACATGTCTGCAGCAGGGAGAAAGTTGACTAAAATATCTATTCTCACCTGCAAGAACAAATAATTTAAAGAAGCACATCACTAGTGGGGACTGGGCCCATGTGAATTGCATCTATAGTGGCTCATTAAGGCCAGACTGAGGTTGGAGTCGGGGCATGGCATCCACATGACACATGCCTAGCCTCTGCCCCAGGACAGAGCATATGGTGTTACAATGCTCCTCTAGCGCTGAATCCACATGATGCAGTGCCAAAGGAGCACTTTAAATTGCAGCGCTGAGGCTATCACACCCTTTCCAGGGTGCAAAAAGGAGTTGCTTTTGAAACTCGTTTTTGCACCCTGGAAAGGCCAGATCAGGGCCACAGCATGCTCCGGCCCAGCTGAAGGTGGCTGCAAGCTGCCTCTTAGGGGTGGTCTATACAGCCCCTATATGGAGGCTTATAAGAGGAAAAGGTAGGTAAGGCATATGCAATTTTCCTTCTAGTGCTTTGGAAGTTTTTTTTTTTTATGAAGCATGGCTACAATGCCACATCAAAGTCATCTACAGCTGAGAAATCATAAAATGGGGCTCTGGGCCCCATCTCCAGCCCCTAGTAGAAATAATCATAGTCTCCAGTTGAAAAAGAAATGGCAAGGATTTTTTTTTTAAACCTTCCTTTAGATATTCCTAAATAGAGGAATATTGATGAGAGGGATAGGAAAGCACATTAAAATATGTGGGGGCTTTTTAGACCGCCCCAAAAGGGGCGGTCCAAACTCGCCCCTTTCAGCGGCGGGATGACGCCGAGGCTGCCGCACGGGCAGCCTCTAGGCCTCCTCCCGACGCTTTTGGAGGCCGTGGGAAACCGGCAAACTGCCGGTTCCCCGCGGCCTCCAAGCGGGGTGCAGCGGGTGCTCTGGGCACCCGCTACACCCCGCTTCCCTCGGCGGGGCTCAAGGGAGGAAGGGGCCGCCTTTCTCCCTGGGTCTTTGCCGCGGCCATCTAAAGGCCGTGGCAAAGACCCGCCGCAAGAAAAGAGCTCCGAGAAGGAGCTCTTTTTTTGCGCCGCGGGAAGGGCGCGATTGGCGCCCTCCCGCGGCGCGAAAGCGTCAAAATGCTGCGCACGTGATGACGCTTGTACGGCGCCTCCGTGTAGAAGCCGCCATCTTTAAATGGCGGCTTCCATGCGGTTTAGGCTTAGGGAGGGTGTAAAAGCTACGCCCTCCCTAACCCTAAAAGTGGGCTTTTTAGCCCTAAACGTGCCTTTTTTTGCCCGTCTAAAACGGGCCGTGATATTGCTTTGGATTGAGAATAAAAAGTAGATTTATAATTGCATAATGTGCATGAATATATGTATGCATGCATTTTAATATGTATAACCTGCCCTGCATTGAAATCTCAGGTTAGAATATGATAAAATCAATTTAAAAAATTTAAATGTAAGACAGTAAAAGATAATTTGCAGTCTAGAAACATATTAACCTATCTAACAAATACTTTAAAATAGTTAAAGTCAGTACATGTACAAACCATATAAAATCACCAGACCTCAAAATCCTTAACAAAAAGCTGTGTTTTAACTCAGTGGTGAAGTTAAGCCAATGTTGTTGCCAATGAGACCACTGTATCACAGCAGAGCAGAGTCTCAATCTAGAATTCAGGTTCAGATCCAAATCTTGAATGACTTACATGGTGTAATGACTTACCCAGCCCCAAGTGGAGGACAAACCCTGGAGCTCACCTCCCTGCCTGATATCAACTATGGCCAGCTGTGAGCGGCGTTGAGGAAGACCAGGTTTCTAAACCTTGCGGCTCTCCTCTGGACCATCCAGCCACCAGCCTGAGAAGGAAGACACACCTGGAGCTCGCCTCCCGCCCAGTACCAACTAGGGCCAGCTTAGATGGAATGTGGTATTTTACTGGTTTTGTATTGTTTTAATTGTTTAATTTAATCTTAATTGAGGAATTTGCTATTATCTTGTAATGTTTTGGGGAGTATAAGGGATAATGGTCTCCTGTTGTTACTGTATTATTATTGTCCTAGTATTTGTATTTATAATGGTTTTTCCCCCCTACTAGGGGAAAGTATTATTATTATGTAATGATTTTGGACTATATGGGACTATGGTCTCCTGATGCTATTGTATTATTTTTGTTCTAGCATTTGTATTGAACTGTATTTCCTCTGAATGCCTGTCTTGAGTCAGTAATGGGCTGGATGAGGGAAAACAAACTCAAGAATTGTTTAATTCTATTCTATTTTAATGGGGGGAGGGTTGGGGGATATAATATGTATACTTTTAATTGTTGTAAGCCGCCTTGGTTGCCTGAGTGCAGAGAGGCAGGATATAAATATTATTATTATTATTATTATTATTATGCTGAATCCAGAGAAAACAGAGGTACTCACAATAGATGCCCTAATCCAGGGATGGGGTCACACTTCCCCTAAAGGACAAAGTTTGCAGTTTGGGAGTACTCCTGGACTTGTCTTTACAATTGACTTCTCAGGTGGAGAGGATAGCCAGGAGTGCTTGGTATCAACTTCGGATGATATGCCAACTGCGTCCCTACCTGGCCCAGAAGGACCTTGAAGCAGTGCTACATGTTCTGGTAACCTCTCGCTTAGATTTCTGTAATGCATTCTACATGGGGCTACCTTTGTACCAAATTCGAAAGCTTCAATTGATCCAAAATGCTGCAGCCTGACTGATCACTAGAATCAGATCTAACCTATATTAAAATCTCTAGATTGGTTGCTGATTAGCTTCTGGGCGCAATACAAAGTGTTGGTCATTACCTATAAAGCCCTATATGGCTTGGGCCCGAGTTACTTAAGGGAACGCTTCTCCCTGCTTAATCTGCCCTGCACTCTCAGAACATCTAGAACAAAACTACTGGAGCACCCAAAAACTAGGTTGAAAACAACCTTTTATAGAACATTTTCTGCTATGCCCCCTAGACTTTGGAACAACTTGCCGGAAGAGATTTATCTTATAAGCACCTTAGATGCTTTTAAAAAGTCACTGAAAATGGATCTCTTCCGGCAGGCCTACCCATCTGATCTCTTATAGTTGACTAAAGTACATCCCCACTCCTGAATAGGACGATCTGACTTTGGAAACTTGTTGGCAAAACTGTAACAATTTATTCTTGTTGATGTATTTTTAGATTATATAATTGTATTATAACTGTATTATGTTGATTTTATCTACTGTAATCCCTCTTCGATCCGAAGGGAGAAGCCGGAAACATACATAAATTTTATATTACTATTATTACTATTATTTTATTTCCTGCTTCTAGGGGAAAGTTGATATTTGTTAGTTAGATTAATTATCATAGGGTATATTTTAATTTATTATGTTGATACTGTGAATTTTGTTCTGTGTGTGTGTGTGTGTGTGTGTATATATATATATATATATCCATATATATATTCCTTGCTTTAGACATTAGGTTTATGTTTTGTATTCTGGATTATGTTTACTGCATGATTATTTTTTGTATCTAATGTTCTTGTATCTGCTGTGATTCCATGAGGAAAAAGCAGAATGGAAATAAATCATTACAATATTATTATATTATTATATATGGTGTGGCAGGGATTGTCAGTCCATTCATTTCAGAATCAATTGGCAGAACATAGTGTCTTTATATTTAAAACTATGTTGAGCTTTCAGCTGTACTTTAATTTAACCTTAATATAAATGGACTTCTGGAATTATAAGATTGATAACATTAATCCTCTTTACATTATTCTTCACAACGATCTTGTTTAGGGCAGATGAAACCATGTGCTTTTCTCTTCCTGATGTGAGCTTGTCAACTCTTATAAAAAGCATAAACCTGTGATGAGTTGACTCCTGGGTAGAGACGGCACTAAAGAACATTCCCATTCACTATTCATTTGCTTAGCTAATGGTGTTCAAATATTTCTCAAAGGCTTCTCTAAAGAGCATGATGCCTGTGCCCCCTGGGTTTTAAGTTTACAAAGATGCAGTTCTTGGGCATCTTATGCCAATATTACTGATTCTGTAGTTTCTAAGATGTCGAATTAGAGGTAAGATGCATTACTTCAGCTTTTTTGCTCCTTCTCACAAATTACCTTATGTCCTTTTAAATCAAAATAACTATGATGAATGTTTTATGAGTTCAACATGCTTCACTTGACCTTGTCTGAATATCTGTATTTCTATTATATCTCAAATGGTAATCTTTTCATTCCTTTTCCTTATGACAGTTTCAGCACTTTGTAGAAGCAACAGGTTGTGTAACTGACCTCATGAGACTGGCGAGCACTAACTTGGAGCAATGCTAAATTCATAGTCCACTGAAATCTATAGAAATTTCTTCAGGTATAACAAATCTATGTTTTGGATATTGTATTCTCAATCAAGCATCCTTTTACATGTTCCATCAACTGGTTTGCCCTTGACCTCAACATATTAAAAGCTTAGCAGACATATAAAAGATTGAGGTACAAGCAGAGGGTCTGAAAGGAAAATGAAGCAAAACAGCCAGCCATTGACCAGCCAACCAACCAACCAACCAACCAACCAACTCCCTGCATTCCTCAGGCTGGGAACCTGGAAAATATTCCTGCCAACAAAACTAAAGGATCTTCAACATGTCTCTGCCCCGTCCTGATTTTGTAAATAATTTTCTTATTTAGGGAACGCAGGAGGAAATTCTGTTCTACCAAGATATGAGCAGAAATTTCCTTTTTAATTTTTTTTAAAAAAAGAATATCCACACACATACATATCTTCATAACTGTGATGAAAAGAATGTGAGGGTTAAATATTTAAAAGAGGGTAGAAATTGAAATGGACAGATTCAGGTGTATACACTGCCTGGTCAAAAGAAAGTTTAACACATTTAATGTTGGGTATTAGAATCTGCACTGTGCAAAAATAGGAGAGGAGAGGCCATGAGTATTACATTTGGGCTGAATATGCACTGCAGAAATAATGCAGTTTGATAGCAATAGCATTTGCATTTCTATACCGCTTAAAAGTGAATTCAGCACTCTCTAAGTGGTTTACAACCTGTACACTAATTGTCCCCAATAAGCTGAGCACTCATTTTACTGACCTAAGAAAGGATGGCAGGCTGAGTCAATCTTGGAGTCCTGAGATTGAATTTACAAGCTTGTGGCTGCAGTACCGGAATTAACAACTGCACCACTAGGGCTCCCACTTTAACTATCATAGCTTAATGCTATGGAATTTTGGGATATGTAGTTTTGTGAGATATTTAGCCTTCTTTGTCAGAGAGCTCTGGTGCCACAACAAACTATAAATCCCAGGATTCCATATGATAGAGCCATGGCAGTTAAAGTGGTGTTGAGCTGCACTATTTCTGCAGTTTCAGAAACTGAGGATTTAGCTTTAGAAATGTTGAAGGTGGCCCATCCAATACAGACTACACATTTTGTGCTCTTACATATTCAGTTTCAATACTATGGCTTTTGATTTGGGTATATTTTTGTTGCCTTCCAGTGGCCATGTTCAACTTTACATAGAGATATAAATCCTGATTGAGTTGTTCTCATGTAGTAAACAAGGCAATACCCCAAATTCATATCATATGTGATGGCACGAGTTACAAGCAGGAGGATCAGCAGGAGATTTTTACACATTTCTAGATGTCATTTCTGTGCACTTCTGTAAAATAATGTAACATGAAGGGAGAAAGTAATAATGTGGTACGGACTATTAGAAGAAATAGCACTGGAGGGTTATTTGTGTCTTTAATCAGACTGTCCTTTTGTGCTTGATGTGTGTGTTGCTTAAAAAGAGGAAATATATTCTCAAAGGCTAATATATTTGCATGAAATACACAGAATGTGTGTGTGTGTGTGTGTGTGTGTGTGTGTGTGTGTGTAAAATCTCCTGGTGCCTTGATTTCACAATGGATTCAAGCGATCATTTGTTGTTGTTGTTCTTATGTCCTTTCAAATCATTTCTGATTTTTGGGTACGTTAAGGCAAATTTATCATGCAGTTTTCCTGGAAAGATTTATTTAGAGGTGGTTTGTCATTGCCTTCCTCTGAGGCTGAGAGGTTACCCAGTTGGTTTCCATGGACAATTAAAGATTTGATCCTTGGTCTCCTAGTCCAGTGATCAAACCACTCCACTCCACTGGCTCTATTATAGCAAGCTGTCAAATCCTTGATGAGACATGTGACTGTGATGAGATGGCCTCTCTTTATCAAAAATCAGCAGCAGAAATATTCATTCACATCCCTACTATTACTCTATTAAAATCTGAAATGTTTTGTTTGTTTTTTAAATAACAAATAGAATTTAAAATTTAATAGTCCAAAATCTGTTCCATCCTAGCTCTCTTGTAACAAGGAGAGAGAGAGAGAGAGAACAAAAAAACTTAGTTTTTGTATACATGTTCCTCAAAATTGGACACATGAATTGATCTGTTAATTGGAACGTGTATGCAATGACTAAAGTCTGTCTTTCAGAAATATATCTCTAGTACTGTATGCATATTTTTTTTTCAAATGTTCATGTGCAAACACTTTTTCTAGCATAGATTAAATTAAGTCCAGAAGTTACTATAGGGTAAGTATATTTCCAAAACAAAACAAAATAAACAAAACCCTACACCTTCAATACAGTCAGTTTTTCACACATCTCTATTTTATGTGTCGAAAATGGAATCTACTGTACAGTATCACAAAGTTCTCTGTAGTCTCCAGTGGTCATCAGGGCTCTAACAAATTAAATATAAAGTTTCCCATGTAACAGTCACAAAAAGAAAGGGAAATAAGAATTTTGTCCAGCTGTCGATTACAAAACTGAATGGATTATCACTCTCCACAATTCAATCAGTACCATTTCAGCAACAGTCTTCGAGCTCTTCCTCTCAGCTACTCGGTCACACTTAAGGTTCCTGAATTATACTCAAAAGAAGCTAAAAGTCCACATATTTCATGAAATTTTTTTGAAACATTTCTATTAAGCCAGACATACAGTTCTCGCATGATTACAGAACATAATGGAAAAGTGAAAGGTATTTTATTAAACATTAAACTTATTTTTCTGCAGACAGAGTTCCCTGAAAATGTGCCAGCATTTATCTGTGTTACAAAGTATTACAAACCATCTCACAGAAATGAAATTTCATAGAGGAATTATCTTGGTTTCTGCAAGAGATTTATAGTTCTGGTTGTCTACAAATGAAAATATTAAAGCACTGTTAGGTAGATAAACAAATATCAATATGGCAAACAATGTCTATTTTCTGTGAGCCACTTCAGTAATGATAACAGCAGTGGCTTTGCTTTAATACAGTCCATTCTTGGAAAAAGATGTAGGAGTAAATCAGCTAAAGCAAACATATACACACACATATAAGTATATATATGGAGAGAGAGAGAGAGAGAGAGAGAGAGGGAGAGAGAAGAAAAGAAGAGAAGAGAAATGGTTACACTCTGTGGCCAGACTGCATGTGGTATGGGGGGATCCAGTGTGGCCCTCAGGAGACCCAATGGCACCCCCAAGACACAGAGCCCCTCCTTAAAAATTCACTCATTTTTTAAATAAATAAATAAATACAATAATAAATAATAAACAATTTCTCCTTTACTTGGCTGCCTATAGCCTGACCATGGAAGAGTGTGGTAAGATCCATCATTGTGGATTAAACATGCATCTATCCCATTGGTGATAGTCATGTCTAAATCCCATGGGATAATCTCCTATATCAGAGAGTAACCTTGAAAATAATGTGGCCTAAGGGAGTGGGGGGGACTATTCTCTTCACTGCTCCTGTTGTCATATTCTAGTGGAAGATGGTTGTTATTTTTCCTTTATGGAAAAGAAAATACAAAGGAGAATAAAGAAGAATACAATGAAAGGAGGTTAGTCAGAATAGTTAGTCATAGCATGAAACAGCAGACCTCACAGCACAAAACTTTCTTTCCCTATCCTAATCTAGATGATTGTATTGATGCCTGATTTATGAGGATTCCCCCACATTCGAACATCGAAACAGGACGACCCTAAAATTCAGTGTCACTGTCATCTGGTGATCTTGACTAGTAGTATGTTTGGCTCAGAGCCTACAAGCAAAAGTTTTGTTCAGACTGCATTTTGCTCTATAAGATTTGTAGGACTTGTTTGTCCTATGGAAAATAGATAAAGGAAAGTTCCTCCTGACAATGAGATGGCACAGGAGGTGGAGAAATGGCATTCCAGTGCCAAGAGATAAGCTAGCCCATCTTGGCACCCAGTGATTAGATAAACAACTTGGTAATTGACATGGGAACTTCCCCCCTTTCCTTGGGCCCAAGCTCTGTAGGGCAGATGGCATGATATCTGCTAGAAGCATGTAGAAGGAGACAACAATATGCAAGAGGATCTTGCCTTGGAAATGAGTGCACAACCTGCCTGGCCATTTGTGTGTATGTATGGCTTTCCCTTTATCTATTTTTCACTTGCTCTTGTGAGCCTGGAGTATTATTTATGGACCTATGCTTTTTATGTTTTCCTATCTCAATTACTTAAATAAATAGTCTTTCTGAAGCCCAGAACAGAATGGTCATTTTGTCAGCCTCAAACCCCCAAACCCACATTAGAAACTCAAGCCAGAGTTGGGCTGTGAGTGTTACAGGATATATTTCTTAATTCGTGGACTCACTGGTTCAGGTAGAAGATAAAAGGAGTTTCTTTGAACCAATAGATTCAAATTAGAGTAAATGAGACTCCACCATTTTAAGCATTTTTACTGTAAGAACTGTTTGACTGCCTAGGAAGTGGTAGACTCTTCACTTTGAGAGGTTTTTAAAGAGAGGTTGTACAGGCATTATGCAGTGGTGTTTTAGTTGTGTGTACCTGCACAACAAGGGGTTGGAGTGGATTGCCCTTGTGATTCTCTCCAACAATATTTCTATGAGTCTGTGGTTCAATATGTGGTTATAGCCACTAACTTTTACAAGTGATTTAGATACATTAATGGAAGAAAGACCTCCAAATACATCATTGTTATGATAGCTGTATTGAATTTTCATGTTCAGAGAGACTATGTCATGGAATAACAATTCCGGTAGGAACAGTATGTGTGTGTGGAGGGGGAAAGACTATTGCCTCTATGACTTGCTTCTGTACTTTAGAACATAAATGAGAGTACCTGGCTGGGTTTTGTGAGAAGCAGTATCTTGGACTAGATGTACCTTTACTCTTAACCAACACATCTTTTCTTATGTTCTTATGACCCATCACTGGATTTCAAAAGCTAGTGCTGTTCTTGAAATCTTTTTTTTTCTGTTTTTCAAAATCTTGTCCATGTTTGCAATATGAGAGTTTCTGAATTAATGACTTAGAAAGCAAGCTAGGCCTAAGAGCAAGGGACAAGATGATGGCAAATGGATATTAGCACAAATGCTTTTAAAATGGTATTTGATTCAATGGAGGATGGCTATGCATCATGGCAGGGTTTAGAAATAGTAGATCAGTAAATGCTAATTGATGTGGTAGAGAACCGATGCTCTCACATCCTGCTTCTTAACTTCCTAAAAGCAACTAACTAGCCAATCTATGAAGCAGTATAATAGACTAAAAGGATCATGAAATGGACAAATTTCTATGATTTACTTTCTGTAAAAGTCATATTATTTTGCAAGCATAAGTTCCTCCCATTCTATTCTTCTATCAGGCGATAATGTAGTTTTAAAAGCCTGCATGGAAATCCATGCACAGTTTTGTGTGTAATTCTGTATGCATAAAAATTAATCCACATTTGTTGTTCCTAATTTTCTTAATAGAGACATTTCTGGAAACACATTTTCCTAACATATTCCCTTTAATATATTATTTCCTTAATATGCTCATCTTTTAACTCAATTTCCCTTCATGTATGCATTTTTACATGTGATTTTTTAAATCAGAGAGTTATATTGCAAAATTTAAGGAGCATGGAAACTAAGGGACAATTATGTTCCAGGTGTGGATTTGATCATTTCGTATTAAATTGTAAAATATTAAACTAGATTTCTCATTCATCCTTCGATGGATTTTGAATCTGAACCCAAGGAAGTCGTCTGATGGTCTTCATTCTTTTGGTTGTATCCACATAAAAATTCTTTCATATTAATGGTATAGTGTAGAGGGACAAGGAATTCGCAAACTCTATTATAAAACTATTGTTTCTTCCCTAATAAATGCATGAATCATACATACATTTTCAAGCATATATTTAGACAGAAGCCATAAAGGAGAGACTATTCAGCTAAGACCAATCAGCATGCAAATCTCTCTCTAACTTTTTGAAAGCCATCTTCAGGTCATAAAGTTATTTTCTTTAATGTGATCCTTCATAAACTATATTGGGTCAGACTGTTTCACTGTTTTATATATTTTGGTGACAAGAACTTACATGGCCCAGAGACCACACAGCTCTGGCCAGGGTCACTAGTAGATTGTGGTGAGTCCTAGAACTGGTTTGCTTGAATTTCTACTCAACACTATTTCTCTTATAAAGCTACTCTGAAAATGTTGCTGCTCATGGGAGCAGGAGAGAAACTCAATAGAAAACATTTTAAAAATGCCAAATTGGCAGGAAAAAGGTAGTTTTAAAGGTTGACAGAAAATTTTAAGCATATGCTCTACTTTTTTTTTTTTTGAGCCATAAAATTTACTGATTTTTAATGATGACAAGCAAGATGGACAATCTTTGGCCTTTCATATACTTTTTAACAACAATTCCTATCATTCGTCTGATAGTTATGGATTAATAACATCTGGACTCCTGATCAAGGCAGTCTCAGGCAGCTGAATGTAGGTATCATGGAAATGATGATGATGATGATGATGATGATGATGATGATGATGAATAACCTAGAATTACAGATCTATAACTTCATTCAGTTATACTATGTAGTCACAATGACACTATTGCTATGACTGTAAATGCCATTTGAATCCCACCTTAAACTCCAGAGAGCCACTTTGAGTAATGGAAGCCTACCACTGATTGGGCGGCATTATCAGCCCCCTCTTACCAATAGGTGAGGCTGTTATTCCTCCCCACGAGATTTTGGTTTCAGAAGACAAAACAGACCTATCACAGTAATCAAAATAGACCTACCAGTTCAGTCTGACAGCCACTGGAGGTCTCCAGAAGAGGAGGAAGGAGGAATAATCATAGAATCATAGAATCATAGAGTTGGAAGAGACCACAAGGGCCATCCAGTCCAACCCCCTGCCATGCAGGAACTCTCCATCAAAGCATCCCCGACAGATGGCCATCCAGCCTCTGCTTAAAGACCTCCAAGGAAGAAGATTCCACCACCCTCCGAGGGAGTGTTTTCCACTGTCAAACAGCCCTTACTATCAGGAAGTTTCTCCTAATGTTGAGGTGGAAACTCTTTTCCTGGAGCTTGCATTGATTGTTCCGGGTCCTAGTCTCTGGAGCAGCAGAAAACAAGCTTGCTCCCTCGTCAATATGACATTCCTTCAAATATTTAAACATGGCTATCATATCACCTCTTAATCTTATCTTCTTCAGGCTAAACATCCCCAGCTCCCTAAGGTGTTCCTCATAAGGAATGGCTTCCAGACCCTTAACCATTTTAGTCGCCCTTCTGAGTGCTCACCAAAAGGAGCTTCGGTGTTTGGCATAAATCCAGTCCCTTCCTCAAAGACAAAGTGAGTGACTGGGTGCACACAGCTGGGAGATGTCTTCTTGAAATACGGTTCACCAGTTGAGTGGGGCTGAGACAATGGGTTTTATAAGTCAGGGTTTTTTCCCCATTTGGTTTGCAGGAAACAAATATTAGTAGACCAGAAGTTGAACATGAGTGAACAGTGTGATGTGGCAGCTAAAAAAAGGCCAGTGCAACTCTACACTTTATCAACAGTGATCAAGGGAATTAATAGTGTCACTCCATTATGTTTTGGCTAAGCCCCACTTGGAATACTGTGTCCAGCTGTAGCAGAAGCGGGTACACTCCAAGAAAAACAAGAAGCAGGTTGGCATTAGAAAAGGCCACAACTTTATTTCAGCAAAACCAAAGGTAGGGTTGGCCCAGAGCATGAGGTCTGGATCTGCACATCATCAGCACCGAGGCTGGACTGATGTGAGGTTTCTTGTATGCCAAGCATCGGAATGACTTTGAGGCAAAGAAACGCCCTTGTGCAATTACGAAATTAAGCAGCTACTGGAGGAAAGCCTCTCTCGTCACCGTGATGTTTCCCGGATTCAAAGGACTCCCGATCCAGTGCTACCAAGCACGGAAACCAGCCTGCCAGATCCAGTACCTGTGCCGCCACCCCAACAAACAAGTTGTGACAAGCAACACCAATCCGAGGGAGGGAGGGTGGGGAGCTGAGCAAGGACCTGGGCTGACCAGCAAGCATTCCTCCTCCCAAGGGAGCCATCAAGGGAGGAGGAGGAGGGACGGCCAGGCCAACCCCTGCTGCACCCATCAGGCACCCTGGGATCCAGGGCTGAGCGGGCGCACCCAGCTCGAAGCATTGTGTGCCAGAAACGGCTGGCTTGGGGCTCCCCCACCCTGCAGCAACTGTGCCTGCCCGCAGAGGGCGGGAGGCACCATTTCTGGGCACCACAGTTCAAAAAGGATGTTAACAAGCTGAAGCATGTCCAGAGGAGGGCAACCAAAATGGTGAAGGGTCTGGAAACTATACCTTATGAGAAGATACTTAGGGAGCTGGGTATGTT
The DNA here is from genome assembly GCA_034509955.1 of Urosaurus nigricauda. Lineage (NCBI taxonomy): Eukaryota > Metazoa > Chordata > Lepidosauria > Squamata > Phrynosomatidae > Urosaurus > Urosaurus nigricauda. The sequence goes on from JAOEGL010000003.1 coordinate 255,772,120, forward strand.
TAGCCAGAAGAAGAGACAGTTAAGAGGTAATATAATAGCCTTACTTAAGTATTTGAAGGGATGTCACATTGAGGATCAAGCATGCTTGTTTTCTGCTGCTCCAGAGAATAGGACATGGAACAATGGATTCAAGCTACAGGAAAAGAGATTCCACCAAAACATTAGGAAAAACTTCCTGACACTAAGAGTTGTTGGATAGTGAAACACACTCCCTTGGAGAGTTGTGCACTCTCCTTCTTTGGAGGTTTTCAAACAGTCTGAATAACCATCTGTCAGGGGTGCCTTGACTGTGAGTTCCTGCATGGTAAGAGGTTGGACTGGATGGTCCTTGTGATCTCTTCGAACTATTCTATTCTATTCTATTCTATTCTATTCTATGGTTTCTCTTTCAGCCTCTATATCTTTCTACTGCTACTGTGTGACAATCCTGTGATTTATAACCCTGGACTGTTTCTTGACTCCTATCTTACTGCTTCTATGTGGATTCTGCTTTGATTTACGGCTCCTGGTCCTGGACTCTTTGTTACAGAACACTGGATGTTCTTTCAGCTGTTGCACTTTTGATACTGTATTCTGTTGCAGCATAAGGGCAGGACAGAAGCTGTGAAAACCAGAATTCCTCATCACAATTCCTCATCATATTGAAGATCACTGGTTGGAAAGCACTGGAAACATCAGTCTACTGAAGCTCAGTTGCCAGCAAAATAGGCATCCAGCACTTGTAGAACTGATGGATATTAAGTAGGGGGGTGGGGAGCAGAATCAGTCCAAGAAATGATACCTATTTACAAATTCATAACTGAGTCAGCCATAGATTGATTGTATTTTAATCATTGCCCTGGAGTGAGAAAATTTGCTTATGGCTTTTTCTACCTAGGTTGTCAAATTAAAATGATTAGCTTTAGATATTATGCTTCTTGACTGGTGAGGAAGAAGACCTTTGCTAGATAGCCCCAGGTAGTAAAATGTCTTCCACTTGATCTTCCTACTATCTTCCTACCTATCTATCTTTCTGTCCTACAGAATTGATATTAGAATGAAGAGTTCTAGCTTGGTCTTCTCCATCCCTGGGTGTGGAGTCTGTGGGATTTACATGACTACCAACCCTTTCTGTGTGCCCCCCTCAAGTCCCTTCCAGCTTCCCTAAATCATTCCCACACTCCCTCAAATCTCAGGCAGCCTAAAATTAATCAGAAGGCAATCACCCCTGAAAACTATGGATCTGGATTTCCATTCTGGAAATTTCATGCATCTAAACACCCTTTTCTACCCCAACCCCCTTCTCCCATTTTTTAATTCACAAATTGGGGGAGGGGGGGAATAGGTGTGTATACTATAGATAGATTTGATGATATGGCACAGTAATGATTTGGGGGATTTCTACATTGAGAATTCAAGAAGTGTTTTCCACCATAGGATGTGATGGCAAGCAAAACAAAAAACAAACAAACAAAAACCTTCCCCTGCTGTAGCAGCACATCCCTGCTCCCTAACATACTGATTTTTTTTTAATGTATAGCAATCCGATCCATATAAAGAGAATTTTCAGACAAGTAAACTCACATCATAACCTCCAGCAATCTGGAGTGATACAGTCCAGATGCTGTATTACCAAGTCATCCATTTGGTGAGACAAGACCATAGGAGGTATTTGCATTATTGCATTACTTTGGATGGAAAACTGTGCTCATTATTTACAGCTTGATTTCTCACACCATTACTTTTTCATTGGGTGGGTGAATGCTGAACGGCCAGGCTTCTAAGGGGAAGCCAAATTTTGTAAAAGCCTGTCCAAATTTAGTGTTGCATGCCCCCAGACCTCCTTAATGCTTTTTCATAATAAATTTTATAGCATTACTAAATGTACCCAGGCCTACAACACTGACAATAGTTCTCAAAACAGCTGCAACTACTTTTCATACATTTTAGTAATTGTCCCAGCTAATTACAGTAGGGAGGTGGAATTGGAGATTGTGTAAGATTAAAATTGAAGAAATTAAAACAGAGCCATTTTATGGAACTGTTATGTTCTTTAGGGGACTGTTGATCTTAGTGAGGCATTAGCTAATTAAAAACACCAGGATAGTTCCTGAATAAAGCATTAAAACCAAGGGTTACTCTCACACTTGATTGGTGTATGTCAAAATATTTTGTGTCTGTTTTGAAATCCTTTTGGCACATATTATATATTGATAGAATACATAATGAATAATTTCTCTGTGTATGGGTATGGCACAGAGATGCAGTGGATTAATGGATCTTGAGAGAAGATTTTGTAGCACTCTATTCCCTAAGCACCATCTGTTCTGTTTTTGCATTCAGTTTTCTTTCTTTCTTCTTTTTTAATGGTGGCAGGGTATAGTCTTCAGACTTCAAGCATGTACTTAAAAAAACACAACTTTATCAAAATAACAAAGAAGAAAGCAATCTAGAAACAAATGAAACAACAATTTTAGAAGAATGTTTAAAATAAGTAGCTAAATAGCCTTTATATATCACCAATCACTAAGGATGCAATTCTTTGTTGCTTTCATTCTTGAAGGAACCAATGAGCTTGCTCTCTCTCTCTCTCTCTATTGTAAGGAATTTTCTTCCTGAACCAAGAAAGTATTTTAAAGTCATGCAGTTTCTGAAGACTGTGCAGAATTTGGGATCTATTCTGCACAAAATTTGCAGATGGTTTTTGCACAGGAAATAGCTTTTCCCCCCTACAGACAATGTCTGCTGAAAATAACGTTTCTGTGCAGAAAAAGATAGAAAAGCAGAGTGAGTCAGAGATTAATTCTGAGCAAAATCCACAGTATTTTCTGCTTAGCAAACATTTTTTGAATAGGGCTGCACTTGACCCATCTCCATTTGAAAATGTTAATGTTAGCTGCTAGCAACATGGAATCATAACTTTTATTACTAGGCAGCTTTGGTTGCCTAATAATTTCAATTGCAATTGTCCATTGACTTCTTATGTCTCTTCCAGTGGAGAAATAATTCTTCTAGTGAGAGCCACCATTTCTGTCACTGAGGGGCTTTTTAGACCGCCCAAAAGGAGCGGTCCATACTCGCCCCTTTCAGTGGCAGGATGATGCCGAGGCTGCTGCACGGGCAGCCCTGAGGCCTCATCCCGCCGCTTTTGGAGGCCGCGGGGAACCGGCAAACTGCCGGTTCCCCGCGGCCTCCAAGCGGGGTGCAGCAGGCGCTCTGGGCGCCCGCTGCACCCCGCTTCCCTCGGCGGTGCTGAAGGGAGGAAGGGGCCGCCGCCACGGCCCCTTTCTCCCTGGGTCTTTGCCGCGGCCATTTAAAGGCCGTGGCAAAGACCCGCCGCAAGAAAAGAGCTCCGCGATGGAGTTCTTTTTTTGCGGTGCAGGAAGGGCGCGATTGGCGCCCTCCTGCACTGCAAAAACGTCATAACGTGCGCAGCGTGTCAAAACGCTGCGCACGTGATGACGCCTTTGCGGTGCCACCGTATGGATGCCACCATCTTTAAATGGCAGCATCCATACGCTTTAGGGTTAGGGAGGGTGTAAACGCTACGCCCTCCCTAACCCTAAAGACGGGCTTTTTAGCCCTAATCGCGCCCCTTTTTGCCCATCTAAAATGGGCCTGAATGTCATGCAACTCCAAAATAGTTATTGAAACAGACCAAAATGTATATAACATATCGTTTAAGGGTGTGTCACTTCACAGCTGCAATTTTCTGACTTCAATTATTATTATTATTATTATTATTATTAACCTTTATTTATATAGTGCTGTAAATTTACACAGTGCTGTACATACAATCTTAAATTAGACGGATCCCTGCCCTCAGGCTTACAGTCTAAAAGAGACAACACAAAAGGAAGAGGGGAAGGTGATGGGAAAGGGGGTGAGGTCCGGTGGTTCTTCTCTCTCTCTCTGGGCCAGGACCAAGGCAGATGGACAGGAGGGAGGGCATGGCTTCTTAATACAAAGTTAAAAGGAGGCATCCTGGGGCAGATGGCACAGTCCTGGGAAAGCTTCCCTAAATAATATAGTCTTTAACTCAGTTTTGAACCCGGTTAGGGAAGTGATGAGGCGTAAACATGAATAAGCCTATAACATCAATAAACATGAAAAGCCTATAACACAATAGCAAAGATTTTATTAGCAATTTTGAAGAGGACTTTGTTTTCAATATACAATTTTATCCATAACTGGCAGGAAATTAAGCTAGACTCTGTCTCAATCGGCCACCATTTTGTAATTGACTCCATCCTTGAGCTACCATTTTGTGATTGGTCATTTTCATCTTTCTCAGGAGGTCTCAGAGTAAAATGTGAGAAGTCCTTAAGCAGGAAAACCATCTCTGAACTGCTCAGTTGCCAGAGGAAGCAAGTGACTCACATACCATGTATAACCCTGTGCACTGTTGAAGAAGACTACATAGGAAAAGTTATATGAGAACTGAGAGAATCATCATGATGATGATTTGTTAAAATGATGCTAACCAACTTATTTACTTATTTATTTTATTTATACCATGCCTTCCTTCAAATATGGGATGCAAAATAACTTGCCATCATCATAGCAGTTTGCAACATTACTTAAAAGTTTAAAACAATATGTGATACAAAATTTAAAAAGCATTAAACAATCAATCCATTTAAAGCATTAATAGAAAAACACATTATATACATCTTACATATAAAAAACAGTAAACCCATTGCACATCCTTTTATAGCAACCAGTTAAAAGTGGATGCCTATTTAAACAGTGAATTATTTGCCTAACAGCTAAAAGAGCTCAAAGAGGGGAACAATTGATCCAGCCTTGTTCTATAGCCTAAGAGCAGCTATCCAGAAGACTTGGTTATACCCTATCCAAAGAAAGCTGTGAGGCTGGTGATCCAGAGAGAAGTCCCTCCCCTGAAGATAACATGACTCAGACAGGCTTTTATTGGAAGACACACACTTTCAGATATCTTGGACCTAAACTATATGGATCTTTATATGCCATACTCAGAACTTTTAATTGTTCCTGGAAACAGTTTGATAACTAGTGAAGCATCTCAAAAGGTTTTATACTCCCTATAACTAGATCCATTCAACAGTTTAGTCTTTTTTTGCAGTTCTGTCACAAGTGACTAATAGAAACCACACATTACATAATTCCTTTTTTTAATACTTGTGGTTTTAAAGTAAGGGTAGGAATTATATGGCCATAAAGCTCTTGTTTGAATACAAGGTTTAGCATCCCTAGTCATCATAGCCAATGGGGAAGAGTGCTGGGAACCGAAATCCCACAACACCTGGTAGAGGAGTCAGAAACTCCAAAATTCTAATTCTCTCTCTCTCTCTCTCTCTCTCTCTGAGAGGAGTGTTGTGTGTGTGTGTGTGTCTGCATATATATGTCCATTTATGTCAGTAAGTGTGAATCAGTTCTAGATAATGACATCAGAAGAGGCCACATACCAGTTTTGTGATGGCACCCCACTGCTGGTGTATTACTACTTGTGTGGTTGCTTACATTCAGTTGGGCCAAAAGAACCCCAGAGAAGCATAGATAATGTAATATTATCCCCTTGATATCCACTGAGGTTTGTTTCCAGGACCCTCTGTAGATACCAAAATCTGAAAATGCTCAAATCCCATTATATACAGGGGCATAGAAAAATAGTGTGCCTTATATACAGCTTTTATATATCAAGCTTTGCCTTTTGGAAATTTTTAATTTTGTAAATATTTTTAAACCATGTTGGTTGAATCCATGGATAAAGGATCTGTGAATACAGAGGACATATTTTATATATCTTGTGCCAAATTAAGGGTTCTCTTCCCATCTTTCACCAGATGCCCATTTTACCTAATATAAATCTCCCCTCCTCTGCATTTTCTTCTTTCTTACCATTAGTCAATCACATTATTTTCATTTCACCCTGGGCAATCCCCCACCACCACCACCACAAGATTAACCACATAGGCAAAATCTTTACTATTGAACATTATCTATGGAAATGATAAGATCAGGGCAATCTGGATACCTGATCTAACTAACTCATATTTGAAAGATTATCCAAAGATAATCTTTGTTGACTGAACTCAACAAACTATATGATTAAAAACAAAAAGAAAAAAAGAACAGTGTCTGTTATACAGTTGAAGAATACTAATCAAATCTAAATTTTATAGATACATGCTTTGTTATTTTTCTTTTATCTTTTTTTCATGTACATACTGGTCAAAAGGACATTAATTAGAGACAATCTGTGCTGGAAGAACAGCTCCCATTCTCTCTCTATCTTTTTAAAAAACTTCAGTATTGGAACAAACCAACCTCAAATCTTCTTGTCTGTAACTGAAATTTCCAGTCCATTAACTGAACCCTAAGCAATATTACTCCCTTTCCCTAAAAATAAAATAATAGTGGTAGAAAGGAATTAATCCAACCCAGCCTTAACCTAGGTCTTCTCACTGAAAGTCAGTGTTATTCAATGGGCAGATAGTATATTAGACTGAGAATAAAAATCTCATTTCTGATCCTTGCTGAACCATGAAGCTCACTAGGTGAAACTGGGCCAATCATTATCCTTCAAACTAATTTAGTCTGCAGGGTTGGTTTGAAAATGAAAGGAGAACGAGGTTGCATATACCACCCTAAATCCCTGCAGAAAAGTAAGATTTATTTATAAATGTCATAAATAATACAGCAGAGAAGCAAGCAAGATTAAACCCTGCAGAGAGAACAATAAAATATAATATACAATGTTTCTTCCATGTATCTTTTAAGAAAAGAGACTCTTAAAAGAGCTGCTTCATCTCACTTGTAGTCTGATGAATGACATACTTTTGCCAACTAAATCAAGGAAGGCAGTTATCATATGCAGCTCTGACAGATTTATGAGCTTGCCTCTGAATGAGTGCTTCAAAAATTTAACATAGCTCATTGCTATGTTTTTTTCATGCATGTTTGTTGACCTCTGTAAGATGCATATCCCTTATGACTGATGTATCTTAGAAAGGCATAGGTCTTATTGGTGGGAAAATGTTGGCAACAATCTAGCTACTCAACATTCATCTACACTATCGATCCTGGTTCTGCTTTGGTTTTTGAATGTAATTGTTTTAATACACTGACATTTGATGTGGGATCTGGGCTTGGGTTCCTATGATGGTAGAACTACAAAAAAAGGGGGGCGGGGGGAGAAAGACAGAAAGAGAGAGAGAGAGAGAGAGAGAGAGAGAGAGAAAACAATATGGGTGAAAATAGACAAACAGATAAGATGTGTTTGCACAATGTGTTATATAATTTTAAAAGAGGACAATTTGGAATAATGTTCTTTTGAATGTAGAATTTCATAATTGGACTACATATAATCATGATCCCACAATTATTTACACATCTTGTTTAATGGAGATCAAAGCTAAGGTTGTATGTATATCTTTATTACAGTCATAGACCAGTACAAAAGCCAAGGTTGGATCTGCTGAGATTATCAGAGAGGTGCATACTCCCATCCTTAAAACATGCTAATATTGCAACTGGGTGGAATATTTTTTATTTTTATTTTTATTTTTTGGTGGGACTTTTGGTCTATGTGGCCATATTCTAGAAGAGTTCCTCTCTGACGTTTTGCCAGGATCTGTGGCTGGCATCTCTGAAGATCTGTGGCTGGCATCCAAGGGACGCTGCAGCAGCCAAAAGTTCAACATGTGGATACTGTGCCATGCTTTCATCATAGACGCACACCCTATGTGAGTGGGGGCCGTGCAGTCATGGTGGCACCCATACATCCTAGTGTTCGGGGGCATGCAGTTGGTGCATGCTCCCAAACCCTAGGATCAGAGGTGGCAAGCTGCTTTTGGCCCGTTTGTCTCCTTTAGAAAGGAGCATCTAAATATGATTCACACAATCATTATCTCTGCATGATTGTAATATCAGATTTCATTGAAAACTGTGAACCAGCATAGGAGTTCCTTTTCACCTACTTGGTTCAATATGGACATGTTAGTAGGTACGTGTGGCATTGTAATCTCACAGGTCTTAGTGAATGCATAATGAATGCATGGAAGACATATGAAAATTGAAGATAGCCGTTGAACACTGTTAAACAAAATATAGCAAGGCTAATTTCATGAAGCTCTGCAGTCATACTTGATCAACATGCCAGGTCATTTTAGTGGTGGAATAATCATTGAACAAGAAATATTAAACTCAATGGCCTAAATCCAATTGAGTGTTTCAGCTCTAATAATTGGAATTTGGTAAATCATCATTTACATAAGATCATTGTTTTAACAGGACTACATGAATTGATACCAACAACTGGATTTAAGCCAAGAAAATTTACTCATTTATTTAAAACATTTATGTATTGCCTTTGAACAGATTCCACTGTAGAACAATGAAGATAATAAATTACTTCAGAAGTAGAATCATAGAGTTGGAAGAGACCACAAGGGCCATCCAGTCCAACCCCCTGCCATGCAGGAACTCGCAATCAAAGCATCCCTACAGATGGCCATCCAGCCTCTGACTAAAGACCTCCAAAGATGGAGACTCTACCACACTCTGAGGGAGTGTGTTCCACAGTTGAACAGCCCTTACTGTCAGCAAGTTCCTCCTAATGTTGAGGTGGAATTTCTTTTCCTGGAGCTTGAATCCATTGTTCCAGGTCCTGTTCTCTGGAGCAGCAGAAAACAAGCTTGCTCCCTCCTCAATGTGACATCCCTTTAGATATTTAAACAGGGCGATCACATCACCTCTTAACCTTCTCTTCCCCAGTCTAAACATCCCCAGCTCCCTACGTTGTTCCTCATAGGGCATGATTTCCAGACCCTTCACCAATTTAGTTGCCCTCCTTTGGACACGCTCCATTTTCTCCACATCCTTTTTGAATTGTGGTGCCCAGAACTGGACACAGTATTCCAGGTGGGGCCTGACAAAAGCAGAATAGAGTGGCACTATTACTTCCCTTGATCTAGACGCTATACTTCTATTGATGAAGCCTAAAATTGCATTGCCCTTTTTAGCTGCTGCATTGCACTGCTGACTCATGTTCAACTTGTGGTCTACTTGGACTCCTAGATCCCTTTCACATGTAGTCTCATTCAGCTAGGTGTCCCCCATCCTATATCTGTGCATTTCATTTTTCTGCACTAAGTGCAAAACCTTACATTTCTCTGTATTGAATTTCATTTTGTTAATAATACAATATAACACATTAGTAATACAATATAACACCATTAGTAAACTAAACACTAAACCATCAGATGAATGATTTATGGTACAAACACAGAGATTATACAGATTAAACTCTTTAGATTAAGATGTCTTGATAGCTTTAGGAGATCTAGCTTGGTGTAGTGGTTTGTCTACTACTCTGGAAACCAATTCCCTGCTTGGCCATGGGAACCCACTGAGTGACCTTGGATGAGTAACATACTCTCAACACGCAGAAAACGCATGGTAGGTTCACCTTAGGGTTGTCATCAGTCAGACATGACTTAAAAGAACATAGAAGCAGCAGCAATAACAAGAACAACAAGAAGATATTTGTGCTAACTGTAAACCTTTAAGAGAATTTGGCAAAGTTGAATGCTAGTTTACTGAGTCTTGGAACTGGAACTGAAAAAAGTAACTATTCTTTTGTTAGGGCATGCTGAAGGAGACTGCCACTGGAGAGAAAGCACTCTCATTTGTAATTAGTCTTGTGCACTTCTAATAAGAAAGGAAGGAAAGAGTTTTTTTGTTTTTTTTTTTAAGAGTCTCAGTGAAGAATCTTACGGCTAGGGCTGTCAATACTCACAGTTCTATTTCTTTCTCTTTCTAAACTCACTGAAACATTCACTGAGAAAATTATCAATCACTGCAAGATTTTTTTTCATATTTTAAGCCTTTTTAATGAAAAACTGTCATTTGCACAAAGTACAGCTTTGCACGGAAAACAGTATATTTTGTTCATAAGTACAACTCAGTGTACACTACATGTGCAGTAGTAGTGAGGAAGATGGGGAGGGGAGGTTTTTACAAATCCCAAGTTGTTGGTTGCTGTTTTTGCTCAAATTATTATTTTCAAATTATTATTTTATTCCCCAGTAGGGGGGAAATCATAGTAAGATGTAAAACCATGAAGTAATATTAACCAGTGGGAAGAAAATGTTTGAAATTGTTCATTTTCACATGCAGGAATAAAATAAGAGAAGATTCACATCCGTGCTTAAGGCAGGCAGGCAAGGAATGGGAAAGGTAAGACCCACGATCTTGAATAGGGCAGAAGAAATAAATTATTTTCAAGAATAGCAATGAAACTGCTGACTATAATGGAAAAATGCAACTGATGTGTGATGAAGGAAGTTTTTTGGGGTGGGGGTGGGAACATCATATATAAGTTTTCAAGGGGTTATGTAAGGCGAGAGCATACATTGGACTCATTAGGGTGCTCCTTGGCTGACATATACCATGTATTCAGCCACTGACTGTCAGGTGTGGGATTAAATCCCTACAAAGACAGAAAGTCATTAATTCTGAGCATATGGTATGAAGTTTGCTCTGCAGAGATGTGGTCCTCAGGAGGAGAAAAACACCACAGGAGAAAATTGACCTGTTAGAGGACACTGATTGGAATTGCTGGAGCACTGACAAAAAATTCATGACTCTGTCCCTGTAAAAAGAAACCTGCTGGGGGGAGGGAGGATGAAAATGTAGTGGGAGTGAGGACAGACAACTAACTGAATATCTCAAGCAACTAGCTGCATAGAAGAAATGCTTTTAGTTTTTCTTTTTCAAATACTGTTTGAATATTTTGCTCCCAATTGTAGATGGTTTTACTGTGCTGGCTTGTAGAAAAAGGTCCTGTGACTAAATATGGACAAGGGTTTCATTTTATTCATTTTGCTGGTAAAAAAAATGTTCAAACAGTCACAATTTACTTCATAAATTTGACATAAAGAAGACATTTTTTAAAAAAATGAATGTGAGAGAACTGACAGATTAGGAAACCATGCAGAAGCCTTTGAATGCTTACCCCCCCCCCCCCCCCCGAAATATCTAACTTGAATCCTATTCTGGAATATTTATTATACTGGAAGAGTACTTTATTTATTTATTTATTTATTTATAAATCATCTCTTCACCTTTAATAGCTATATGGCAAACAGGTACAATATGCTGCTACTTCTCATTATCTAACATGAATGACATTTTTCTACCAGTTTATTAAATGTCACATTTAATTAATAAATCAGGGGATTGGATCTGGTGATCCAAAGGATTTGGGAGAGGGAAATAAGGGGGGAAAATGAATGTTGGTGTGGAGCTAACATAATTTGACCATAGGCCTAAAGGTCAAGCCAGTCCTTAACTGTGAGATTTAAGCCCCATTCAAGTATTCATAAGAGTTATTAAAAACAACATGGGAGGAGGAGACTGTGTTAACCCCCTTCCCCTCATTACTCTCCATATGTGTAGTACGAAGATAGTGTCCTTAATGTATGGACCCTTTCCTTATAACCAGGAACCCTGATTTTTTAATATCTATGTCTGGAAGCTCTTCTTTTGTGAATGAAGATAGATGGAGGTGGGGCTAGGATGCTGTTGATTTTAAACCCTTTTTAATGAATACCCAAACAGAGTATTTGAGGATTCAAAATGAGAGTACTGAATCCTCAATAGGAATTCTATCCCCTCCCTATGAATGTTTCCTTCAGCCCTTAAATTTCTAGCACTGCAGACACTGGACATTGTTCCTACCTAAAATTCATAGATAGAACCTAGAACTCAAGAAAGAGCCTTCTCTGGTGCTCCCACCCTCTGGAACTCCCTTTCACAGGAGTCTAGGTTGCCTTCCTTCCTGCTTTCTTTTGCTGGCAGGCAAAAACCCTTTTTGTTTCTGCAGGCCTTTAATAGGTAATGTATGCCAAGGAAGGTTTTTTTTAAAATCAGTGTCTGTGTTTTATTTATTTTTGTATGTTTTTCAAAAAAAATATGTTGTCTTAATGGTGATTATTTTAATTTAAAAGAAATTGAACTGTAGATTTTATTTGATTTCATTCTGTGAGGCACCTTGGGTCCCACTCTAGGAGAAAGGTGGCATATAGAACAAACACACAATTCTGGTGTTATCATTCCCTTTGTAACTTTGCCTGTTCCCTTTCTTTAGGTGCCTAATTTGTTTGTTTAAATGTTAACTGAAGTTTGAAATCACTACTTTAAGCCTTAGGGCTAAAGGTAAATTTCAAATTTGGGGGGGGGGGGCAGAATTATTAGGGAGAGCAATTCCTCTAAATGCTTTATCACACTAGGGAGCAAACAGGATTTAAACAAGAGTCAAACGAGAGTTAAACAGGAAATGCCCTATAGGGCATTTCCTGTTTAACTCTTGTTTAACTCTTGTTTAAATCCTGTTTGCCCCCTTGTCTGATAAAACAGATAGTCACACCCCTGGATAATTTCATTTTGCAGGAGGAACCTCTCCCTCTCTCTCCCTCCCTCTCTCTCTCTTTTGAAAAGTCTTTGATTTAAACCTGAAATGATTAGGAATATACATTTAATTTCAGATTCTTATTGTATTAAATCGAGCAAAAGTTTCTGGCAATGAGAATTATCTGAGTCCATAGAATGAAGAAAAACTGGAAGGAGTGAATGCAGCAAATGCTAACTTGCTGTTTCAGAAATGGAAAGAGTTGAGAACAAGTGGAAGGTCCTGTTAGATGAAGCCAAAAATAAATAAATAAATAAATAAATAAATAATTCCTGTCACTACTTTCAGTTTTGTACTCTACTATCCAATTCTTCCAGACCCCCAGAAAATGCTCTCCAAGCAGAGTTTTTTTCCCCACAGAAACTCTAACAGGTATTTTGGGGGCTACTCTACTGAACTTGACCATGTCCCCAATTATTAACCATTTTATTAAAAGACATCCTCTTCACAGGGCATGGAATGCAAAATTTAGCATATAAGTCTGAGCCAAGGGATTTGAAAATCAGAGTTTATAGTATTTGTTAGCTGTAATGACCTTTAAGGCTTTAGTCTGTGCCACTTCAATCTTGAAAGTGTCAAATGAAATATTTCCTTTAAGCGACAAATCAGACCCTTTTAATGAATCAAGGACAGCTGCATGTGTACATGGATCGACTCAGTGAGATCCCACCAGTCATATTTGGAAGGGTGCAGCAGACCATAAAATTGGAAAATAGGTACTGTAACTTCATTCAGCAAACATAAACCGTAGGAGGAAATTTAAAGTTCCTGTGAAGATTGTGAAGGATTTAAAACTGAACAGGTTGTTAAAAACCTACTCATGTTTTTTCTTCTTCTGTAATTTCCTCAGTTTCTTTTTTAAAGTATCAATTTCCCTTTCCCCCTGCACATCATATAATACAAGTGGTCTGAAGAAAGGCTGTGAAGAAAAGCAATTAGTATGTATAAAGCAGTTTTACTTAAAGCTTTCAAAGTATATGTGATACATTATCTCAATAAACAAGATAATAAGATAATATTCAGGTAACAAGAACAACAATGTAATTGTAATAGTAATAATAAAAACCAAATAATTGCCCACAATGTGAGGAAAATAAAAGAGCACTATGCTGTCATCACAAAGGATAAAAGGGCCAAAAGAGAGGGGTTTTTAATTTATCCATAGAGGTGGCCATCTCAAGCAGCAGATATTTGGGGTCCATAACAATATAACAAATATTTTTTTATTACAGTTGGTCCTCCACATTCATGGCGGTTATGGGCATTGGACCCCTATTTAAGTGGAAAACTGAATACAACAGGCAGTAGCAGAAGCAGAGGCAAGACCCAGCTGCCACACGTGCTTTCCTTGGGCTTGTGAAGCAGGCATAATCCCTAAAGGAGAGAGCATGAAGAATGTTCACCTGGTGGTTGGTCCCTACCCCACCCCTCCTGAAGGCCAAGGCTGCCATGGGTACATTCATGCAATTACCCCAAGCATCATCAGTGGGGGGAGCATGAAGAAAGCATAACTGATGGCTAGGCCCTGCCACTGCTGCCACTCCCAAAAAACATAGTGCCACATGAATGTGCACACAACAGTTTTAAGCTTCAGGAGAAGGAAGCACAAAGAATGCACACGTAGCAGCTTGGCCCTGCCACTGCCACCATGCCTAAAACCCAAGGCAGCTTTGTGAATATGCAAGCAACAGCATCAAGCCTTAGGGGAGACAGTGGTGGCAAGGCCCAGCTGCCAGGCACATACTCCGCATGCTCCTCAGCCTAAAGAGATGGGAGCTTTTGAGAGCATTAATGCAGTCTGTACTCCTATTACTATGGGGTAAGGAACCTGAGCAAAGTGTCACTTCCACCCTGCAAAGTGAGAGGAAACTGGCCATTGCAGGGTGGTGGCAAATTCACAAATTATCAAATCCACAGAGCTTAAACCCACAAATAACGAGGGCTTGTTGTATCTACTACAGTATTTTTATATTCAGGAACAGGGAAAGATTGGTTCTGTCTCACACACCTGCTCGTTATTTAGTGACTATCTCTAACTAATCAATTTTCATGAATGTATTCAGTTTTTAGTACATCGATACTGTGAGGATGGTTAAGAAGCAATGAAGAAACAAAGATGTTCAGTACTGGGGTACAACAGTGTACCTGTATTAAATTGTTTTTCAAGCTTCCAGCAGACAGCTAAAACCATGGCTATTGAAATATTTGAAATTTTTGTAACGGTTTTAAAATTGTTTTTTAGATTTTTTTTAAAAAAAACATTTTAAAGATAATTTTAGTTTTTTAAAAATTATATACTAATATTTGTACTCTTTAATTGTTTTTATTTATTCATTGTCTCAGGAGTTCTTTTTAGCTGGGAAGCAATACAAAAATATCTCAAATAAATTGTTGCTGTGTGCCTTCAAATCATTTTCAGTTTATGGCAAACCTAAGGCAAACCTATCATACAAACAAACAAACTGTTCAATAAAACTTGAGTTTACAAAGAATAAGCTTTTAATCTGACTGACTCTACTGTAGCTGTGTGTGCCTGTCTACAACAGGCAAGGTAAAAAGCTGCTGCTTCCAGAATCCCTTACAGAATTCTTTATGCCTAAAGGGGGGAGAGAAAAAGAAAGAAGAGAATAAATATGCCTGTCTCACTAACACCACCAGTATGTCAAATGTACAGATTTTTAAATTTTACTATCAAAATGGAGATCATAAGAAAAGTGGACTCTGGTGAAAGAAAAAGGTTCAAAATATTTTTGTTGACTTATACAAGGTTTATTGGTTTCACATGTACATATGATTAGTTTTTAATGAAAAGTTAGCTGAAATATATTGAACTGTTCCTCCTTTTTTGTGATGTAGAAAACTGTCCCCATTCTTTCCATGTCATTTCTCTCTCTCATACCATTTTTTTTCCAAGAAATAATGCCAGGAACACATCTAATTTATTAACTGAAGTATATTGAGAAGAAATCAATAAATTCATGAAGTTAAAGAAACAACAAAGAAAAGAAAAAGATAAGCTTTTGTGATGATTCTTCTCACAAATGTTAATTCCCTTGACCCTAAAAGAATTTTGCCACACACACACACACACCATACTAATATCCATTCCACCTTCCCAACTAGTGAACAAGTGTCTGAAATTTGAGACAAGTGTTTGGCTCTGCCTTGCATTCTGTTCATCTTTATTCATTCAACCTTGCAGCAGCTGTGTTGCTTGCCTGCCATTGATTGGATAAATTGGATAAATCACACTTTCTGCCCAGAAGCACTTGAGGCTGTGTACAAGGTTTAAAAATAGATCTTAAAGCCATAAAACTATGACATATAAATCAAATACAAGACAATAAAACCAATCAAATAAAATCAATGACAAGAGCAGCAGCAGTAGCAGCGCCACCAGCAAAGAATATGTCCAGGTAATTCATAAGGAGTAACATAACTTTTCTTCACTTGCAGACAAAAATTTGGAAAACAACAAAAAATGCTTTATTTTTTTTTTTGGGGGGGGGGGGGTGGAATTGATGAAGAAGATAGGCACATGTCCTTGGTACAAGTAGTCTTTGAGAGTGAAAGTAAATGCTCTGTTCTTCCTATTTTTAGTTTTACTGTGTGAATGGTGAAATGCATAATAGTGCTTTCTTGCAGATTTCAAGCAGGTTAGAACTTCAAGAGGAGTTTGGCAGCTTAAGGAAGGAGGGACCTGGTACATTTAGTCCTATGCTGTTTAGGTATCAGGGCTTGCCCTGCCGTTAGGTGGTGTAATGGGTTATTTTAAAAAGGCAGAGAATTGTTACAGGCTGAATCTCCCTTATCCAGAATTCTGAAATTCAAAATCTTCCAAAATCATCTACATGGATAGCTGAGACACCTCTTTCCAGGCCATGGAGAAGTGGTGTTTTGCTGTTTCTCCATGGCCTGGAAAAGTGGTGGATTGGGTCCTCAGGGCTGCCGCTGCTGTTGCCCTGGCCCCAATCTAGCACACAAAGGGCTGGCACAGACTCACCCCTGAAGGGGCAGTCTGTAAAGCAAATATTTCAAAATCTGAAAAACTCTAAAATCTAAAACACTTCTGGAACCAAGCATTTTGGATAAGGGAGACTCAGACTTTGTGTGTGTGTGTGTGTGTGTGTGTGTGTGTGTGTATTATGGCTGCATCTTTAATGTTGAGGTAGATAGGAAGAACATGGGAGGGGAGAGTGTCTGTGCTGTATCAAAATAACACAATTGATGTAACTTCAATGGAGGAATCATTTGCTCCTCACCCTAAGGTACTAAAGTGAACAAGTTAGATCTGGAGGATGTCCTACAAGCCATAGACTACAGTGGCTCTGTCTCAATTCAATGCCAGAGAGACAGAGACAGATCCATAGCCTTAAAAGATATCTCTCTTGCTGCCTATCTCTCTCCATGTGACTATGCACACAGATATGTGAAGCAGTTGTTTCAACAGAAATTTCAATGCATACCTGAGCCCTGTTACTTATAACTATGTTCTCCAGAGTCCTGTTATAATAATGACCTTCATGTTGAAGAGCAAGGATCAAAATGGCAGACAGATACAAGGCATAGCTGTAGCTTCTAAAAGAAAAATGACAGAGGGATAAAGAAAAAGAAATGAACAAATGCAGGAAGGATGTACATTCAGTGAAGTATGTTAAAAGTTCCATTTTAAATTATATTTGGACATTTCCATTAGCATTTTTTCCTTACAGCATAATTGTAAGGCTGCACCCATCTGGAACTAATTTGAAAATTGGAGGTTAATGGTCACAAAAGATGACTTGTTCCAATTACACAGAATATTTTATAAGTTCACTCCCTGTGCAGGTTTTCATTTTATATGCTGTTTCTACCTGTCTGTCAGTGACCAAAATAATTAAGTTTTTAACTGTTAAGTTGTTAACATATAATTACCTCAAAATTAATCCATTTACATGGATAGATTTTTCTCTCATTTCTTTGTATTGAAGGAAAATCATTGTGGAAAAATATATACAAAATAAATATTATTTTTAAAATAACAGCATGTTTGTGCCATACAAATGAAGCTCTGAATACAGGGGTGGGCAAACTGAAGTTTCAAAATGACATGTGTCTCCCCAAGAGTGTATTTGTAGCCTTTCACACCTGCAGAATCCCTGTATTCACTTTTTTCTGACCATAAGATAGTATGAATTGCTACTCCTGGAAGACCTGAGGAATGAAACCATTTTCTTTCTAAACAGGATTTCAAGATCTCTTTGTACATAGAAAATACTGGTTGTTATGAACCAGAAGTGGGTTTCTGATCATTTCAGGGGTTTTGTTTTATTTGACAGTAGTCCATATTTCAGTAGTCTCAGACTTAAAAGTGGACTTCTAGATCCCAACAGTTTCCCACACTGTCCTACTGTATGGGTGCAAGTTACTCTCTGTCATTCACTTGGGGGTTGTCCACACTGGACGGACATGAACATTATCCCAGAAGTGTGGTTACTTCTAAGAATTATGAAGCTTTACCCAAAAAACGTTGCACTGAAAACTTCTAAATAAGAACTGTTTTATTCATCAAACTTGGAAGCTTCCACCAGTTAGTCCTGGCGTACATGAGTGGAAATGAATCTAAGTCTACCAAGCTTTTCTCAAGCATCCTTTGAGCTAAGCAATTCCCCAAATTTTAAAGATGCTGACACAGTTGGTGGGGGGCCCCCAGTCACCCACCTTTTGGGGTAATACCTTTCCCATTTTGAAAGTTACATAACCCAAATGTTATGCAGTAGGAAAAGAAACCTGGACTGACTGAAGCTGCAGCCACATGTAGTTTTAATATGCAACATTGCTGATTTTACTCAAATTTCTTCTTGTGCGACATAGCTGGTTTTTACATAGAAAACAGAACTGTTTCACAAGGAAGTCACACAACAAAAAAGTTACACAAAATCCATCAATGTTGCATAGAAATAAGTATGTAATTTTGTTGTCAATCACTGATGTTTTCTGTGCAATATTCTTGTTGTGCAACATTTTTGTTGTGAAACATTGCTGTTTATTATGTATTAAAAGGAGTTGTCTACAAAATACACACATGGTGTTTGAAAACAATCTTTTCTGGACTGAAAACTGCACATTTTTCAAGGAAAGCTTCATAATTCTCAAGAGAAACTGCATAGCTTCTGGGGAAATGTGCAGTTTTCTGGAGAATGTGAGGTTTCTGGGAAAGCTGCATAGTTTCCCATCATTAGGTGGGGGATGAGGAATCCAGAGCATCTCAAACCTACAGGACAAAAGACTGTTTTATTGTTAGCAACATCTATTGGGGCTTCGAGAAATTAAGATTTACCATCCCTAATGAGAAGTAAAGTTTTCACTGCTCACCCAAGGGAGAGAGAGAGAGAGAGAGAGAGAGAGAGAGAGAGAGAGAGAAAGACTGAATCCATATGTCTATATTCTTTATCAGCCAAGAATCATATCATGCATTCTTACACTGCTTACTTAAGGGTTTAGAGAGGGTTATCTTCTAATTGCAAATTCTCATCTTGCAATTTTTTCATTACCATATTGACTGACTGCTTGGTTATCATCTGGTGAGTCAGTTGGTAATAGAAGCAGTTGCCCCTTACTCTTGCCTTCAGAGATAAGCCCCTGCTAAGATGGGGACACGGGGACTTGCCTAACCATGTTTATCCCTAGCACCTGCTTTGATCCACAGCTTGTAAGGTTTGCTAAGTTACACTAGAATAATGTGTAGAAAATATTTGGGACTGCAGTGCGAAAATGAAACATTTCAGGCCCTGTTTGGATTTAACATGTTACCACCTGATGTGATGATTTAGTATGAGCTCCAAATGTGGTTTGGGCTCCACACTGAGTTGTTGATTCACACCCATTTGAGACTCATTCAGGCCCAATTTGACATGGCTTGTTCCCACAATATTAGGAGGACCTTCACATGCTTATCCTCCAATGTGATATGTGCCATATTGTGTCAGCAATGCCCTTCAGCACTCTACACTGGGCAAACAGGCCAGTCTCTGTGCCAGAGGATAAATGGACATAAATCAGAACAGCAATCCTTGAACAAAAGAATTACAAGGGCAGATTAGAAAGAGAAACAGTAGAATTGATACTCATCTAGAGACTATAGTCCCTCAGCAATGGATTGAACAAAGATAAAGATTTCGTGGCACACTACACACATTTCAATACTATCTGACCCCATCCTCATGGGACAATCTTACACTCATCTATTCTCTTCATCTTCAAGCTAGTGGTCCTTCATTTCCACACACAGAAGTTAGTTCCCAATGTTTTTGTTCACAAATGACCATTGTTAAAACTGGACGGACCACTTTATTTCCATACCCAATGAGTAAACTTAAACTCTCTCTCTCTTATTTATTTATTTAGTTAGTTATGCAGTGTAGTAGCAAACATTGCCTGGATTTTTCCTCTCTCTGGATTGATCCAAATAAGTCTGAGTAACTTCAAACTGTATTGATCCAAGTCAACCAGATAGGCCTGGTGGAAGAGATAACTCTTTATTATAATTTCATATTCAGGTAGCATGTTTAACTCCCTTTAATACCAAATGACAGGTCTGTTATTGTTTACGGATGGGAGAAGAACAGGATAAGTGTGCAGGGGTATGATAATCTCCCCCCCCCCATCATGCAATTAACATGGTTTAATGACAGGAGGACACTTGCCTCCTCCACGTGATAATCTCCCCCACTCTCCATTGCTCTGCTTCAGTTCTGCTGACTCATGTTCATAGCCTTTATGATTGAATCCAGAATCAATCCATCTGGCATGTGGTCTTCTCCTCTTTCTACTACTCTCTACCTTTCCTCACAATCATTTTCTTTTCTAATGATTCATACCTTCTTGTGATGTGTCTGAGATACGGCCACACGATTGTAGTCAAACTGGCCTTCAGGAAGAGCTCAGACTGAATCTGTTCTAGAATCCATTTGCCATTTTGGTCATCTAAGGTATTCTCAGCACTCTTTCCCAGTGCTACATCTCAAATGAGTTGATTTTCCTTCTATCATCTTTCCTCACTGTCCAGCTCTCACATCTGTGTATGGTGAGGGGGAATACAATGGCTTGAATGATCCTCACATTGGTATTCAATGTTTTATCTTTTACACTTTAAGATCCTGGCCAGTTCATTTATACCAGCCCTTCCCTTCCCTATTCTTCTTGCAATCTTTATTATGATCAATAGCTGACCCAAGATATGATAATTTCGACACTATTTCAATTTCCCCTTCTTCAGTAATTGTTATAGGTCTTTGTTGGTTTCTTCTAGTACTATGGTGTTGTCTTCATATCTTGTTCCTTCCTCCAATTTTCACTCCTCTATCCCTGTGAGTCTACACTTGATCTGTATATGATATTTTCTGCATACAGGTTGAATAGATAGTGTTACCTAAATTGCTCCAAATTAATTTTGATATGGGAGTTAATTAATTAGCTCAAAGGAACAGTGAGAACAGTGAGGGGCTTTTTGGTAACCTTTAAAAGCAGTGATATTTTGTCTTTGTCCTCTGGTTCTGGAAAAAAAAAACAACAGATTCCAGAATGCAAGAGTAAAATGTAATTTTATTAATAGAGTAAAGGGATTGCAACATTCACACAAAGTACACACTCTCACATTTATACAGGTGCTAATGAATTATAAGTAGGTTAAATGGGATAGAGATTAGAAGGATGGGTACTATACATTACCTTTGCAGAGTCCAAATCAGAGGCAAATTGCAGAGAAAGTGGACTCAGAAAGCTAGCAATTCTGAAGAGTCTAGCTAAAATCATGGCTTCTGACTTCACCTGAGCCTAAAAATAAAGAGCAAACAGCCCTCCTTTCTACTTTTTCACTTTGTGGGCAGATTTTGGAGAACCTTAGGTGGGAATTTCCATGGGCAGTAAAGAGCAAAGCCCTAGTAACCAAATGGGCTATAAAACATATCCATACTAAACCAAAGATGTGGCAGATCTATATGCTTGTTTCTTTGATGGCTGGATGGTGACAAAACAGAGCCATCTCTGCCTCTGAAATGGGAAGAAGAGATCTGGATTTCAAAGGATATCTTTCTGCCTACATGTCCTTAGCACTTCCTGGCTGAATTGCACTGGGGTGCTTTCATCCAGGCCAATGTGACAAGGTACCTCTTTCAGGATAGAGTTTGAAATCAAAGTCAATTACAGGCAAAAGATGCCATTGAGGCTAGTAAGAATAGAGTGATAGTATTCAGCCTTGCCTGGCCCCTGTGACAATTGAGAACCATTCTGTTTCTCCACGTTCAGTTCTGATAGCAACCTCTTGCTCCTGAATACAGGTATGGTTTGGTAATAAAGAATACTGGGATAGAGTTGGGGAGATCCATGCTTGAAACCCTACCTGACCATGAAACTCACTGTCTCTCAGTCTAGCCTGGATCTGGATTCAAATCTCTATAATTTGTTGTATATAGGAAGAAGGAAGGGAGGGGAGGGGGAAGGAATATAGCAGCATCGTTAAGACTAGTTTTTTATTTTTGCTTGAGCTTTCATGCAAATATTTTTTTAAAAAAATCGCAGAGTAATAATTTAAAAATTGGTCTTAAAGGTGCTGCTACATTCTATCTCCTCTCTTCCTCCGTCCCTTCCTCCTTTCTGTAATTCAAGAGACCAACATGTCTACATCTTTCAAAATTAATTTGTCACTACATGGTCATACCTCACAATAGATCTCATTTTACAGGTGGGGAAATGAAATGAAGAGAAACTAAATACATAAAATCTGTTCTAGCTTTCTAAACATTTTATAATATCAAGTAAAAGTTAGTAAGGCCCTGAAATGTTGTTGTAGCCAAATTCTGTACTGTGGCAAAATTCAATAATTCTACATATTTTGCTTCTGTTTTCTCCACAGGATACATTTGTAAGGCAATTCCGAATATATATATATATATATATATATATATATCACCTAACAGTTCCTAGAAATAATATAGTGCTTCCTTTCTCTTAGCAATTTCTCTCTTTTTTTAATTTTGTTTCAACAGTTGAAATGATAATTTCCCAGTTATTAAAAAATGTCTTGCAAAGGACTACTGACACTTCAAAAAACACACTTATCAATTATAAATGTGCATTGTGCCACCAGAGGAACTACATATGCATCCTTGCTCCTGTTAGATTCATTTTACTTTATTATCTAATTGCTGAGGAGGGCTGCCAAATCTTTTTAAAAATCACATTTTTACTTAATTAGAGAACTGTTCTCCCCAGAAATAGCCCCCATTTAAATCTGTTATAGTCACAACTCATTGGGAGCCAATATTAAAATGTTATAGTTTCACTCATCAAGGTTCTTTTCTTTTTCTTTTTCTTTTTCTTTTTCTCTTTTCTCTTTTCTTTTCTTTTTCTTTCTTTCTTTCTTTTGTGTGAATCTGAGGGCTTCATTTATTCCTAAGAGATTAATATCACTTTCCCTTCAGATCATTTCCCAACAGCACTGGGGCTGGAAGCATACGCTTAAGAATCAGACTGATTTTGAGTGCACTAGCAATGTTTTGAATGAAAGGAAACTGTAGCAGGAGCATTTAGTCATTACTGCCTCATCCATTGGATCTATTCAAACACATTGCTCAGCTGTGACATATTGACAGGATGAACAGAAGATTTTTACACAAGGGGCAATCAAAGTAGGTGAATAGATATGAAGGATGAGGAAAGGACTTGATTGAGACTTAGGATGCATCTACACTGTAGAAATAATGCAGTTTGACACCATTTATGGGGCTGTAGCTCCATCCTGTGGATCCTAATCTTTGCAGTTTTACAAGTTATTTTGTCTTCTCTGCCAAACAGTGCTGGTACCTTACAAAACTACAAAGAACAGGATTCTAAAAGATAGGAGTTTGTCAGACAGGAGGAATTTCTCTTACTTTCAAATGGAGCCAATTGGAGCCAATTTGAATTCACTTGAATTTGCTAGTTTAGCGAATTTATGTGAATTCCAATTGCATTCGGAATGCGTTCAGAATGACTTCCCATTACCTGAAAATGACTGCCCATTGCCCGAAATTGTGTGAGATGCTTTAATATGTGATAACGTAAAATTCATTGGTCTTAAAGGTGCTGCTACATTCTATCGGAATGATTTCCCTTTTGCCTGAAATTGCATGAGATACTTTAATACCCAATAACGTGAAACCACATAATTGCATTTGGATTGCCATTAGATTATACTTTGAATTTCCGTCATCTGATAAACTCCATAGTGTCATGGCAGTTAGTGGTGTCAAGCTGCATTATTTCTACATTGTAGAAATACCCTTACATAGAGCTTTGAAGGTGAATCCAACCAAAAAAAAAAATCTATTCTCAGAACTCAGGAACCTTCCCTCCCTCCCTCCCCCCCCCCCCCCCGGTCCTCAGGACAAGAGGGCAGGACCTCAGGTGAAAGTGTCTAAGTCCTTTTTGCTTATGACTGGTTTCTTTTTATTGATTGGAATACTCTCTGCTAGGGATGCAATTCTACCCAAAGGTATTGATGAGTATTTTTTTTTTAACTCCCCACTGTGAGAAAGTCTTTGAAAACTATGCAATATTAAAGGTTATTCAAAATTCAGGACACACTTGGCACAAAATTTATATGTTGTTTAGCAATTTCTGTGTGAAAAATAATATTTTAACACAAAAATATTAATTTTTGTGTAGAAAATTCTGTTTTTGATTTTTAAAAAACAGGTAGAAATTTTAGGCAAAATAAATACCCAATAAGTGTATTTTCTTCATATAAAACAAAAATTTCTGCCCATGAACTAATATTTCTGCACTGAAATATTCTTTTCACAGAAAATGCTGTTTCTGGCATGCACACACACAAATCTGAACCACCTATGTATTCTGTGCAGAATAAGCCAGGAATAGTGAAGATCTCATCAGTCCAGAATTTTTCTCTTCAAAGCTTCCCAACACTGAATATTTTCTGAATATATTTCAATATTATTTCCATCCTTACTCTCTGAAAAGGGTAGCATACTTAGTGACATTACCTTATCTCATTACTGTGGTAAAATCATGACAGGCCATCAGAGTCCTCAGGTTGTGACTGAAATCTCAGGGCCTAGGATAGTACTGACCTGGCAACCATATACTATTTGCCAGTGACAACTTTCTGTTTTACTCTTCTATATTATATCACAATATCACCAAAAAGCCAAATCTAGAAAGAAGTTAAACAGGTTAGCAACTGGTTTAGACTCTGCTTTTGATCTAAGCATTGGTTTGGAGTAAAAGGGGATTAGACCATCCTTTTGCTCTTTTTTGGATCTAAAGCCCACCTAAATCCTGGTTTGAAACTCCCTGTCCCCCAAATCTTACATAAGCACATGAAGTAAATTTGTAAAATAGGCTTTAGAGTAGAGCAAACTGGAGGATGTGGTGGGTCAGTGGTTAAGACTTTGACTCTTAATGATTGCAAGATCGGAAAGTCGGCAGTTCAAGACCCAAGTGCCATGTGAGAGGGTGAGCTCCCATCATTAGTCCTAGCTTCTGCCAGGTCCCACTTTGGTGAGAAGGGAACAGCATTCCAGGCAGTCTTGCTGACCACATGATCACAGACAATGCTGGCTCTTCAGCTTAGTAATGGAGAAGAGCACCTCCCCATACAGTTGGACATAACTTGACAACCTATTCCTGTTTATAAATTAAAAAGTAGTTTTCCAATGAAATGTTGCTGTTTGTAATATTTTGTAATGGTCATTGTGTCTTTACAAATAAACTGTTGTTACTTACTTTCAAGCAAATGACACAATATCTGCAGTTGAAGTTACTGAGACATTGGTTTAATCCTAGAAGGAGTTTTGAGAATATCAATTAACATGAAATCTGTTACCTGTTTTGTGAATTTTGTGCATTTGAGGTTGTTTTTTGTTGTTGTTGTTGTTGTCTGTTTTCCATCATGTATCTCTCTAGCTGTCTTCAGCTCCATTTTGGAGGGAAAGGTAGAGTATAAATAAAAATGATGATGAGGATGATTCCAGTAGATGCATTTCAGAAATCACTTCTAGTAGAAATTTAATGAAAAGCACTTTTTGTTTCTATTTTTTTTTAACCTGTTGAAGATTGGGGGATAGTTAAATGCTGTCTGACATGAATCACTAAATGAGTCAGACCAAACCAAACAGAACCTTCAAAACTGAATAGTAATTACTGCCTGGCAGAAATTCCCCAAGGTTACATCAAAGGCCATCACTAATATCAATTACGCTGAACCACTGCAAAAAGTTGAAGCCCGTAATCCCTTCCTGAAAACATTAGCCATTGTTTCCATCAGCATTGTATGTGCTATCATAACCAAGAAATGTTCATACTTCTGGGAAGATAGACTCAAATAGCGATAGCTGGTGGCTTCCATTTTCGTAGGGGTGGGTCGAAAATCCATTCTGGGTTTTCTTCAAAACTTTAAAATAACTGTTAATATGAGGGGGTATCCTAAATTTTTAATTATCAGCTTAAAAATTTATAGAAAGTTTGTTTTGATTTGTAGTTGTTAACTTATTTTTATGTATTCACCATCCAGATTTGCACATTCTCCCCAGCATTTCTTGACCCTCCAGATACCTGATATTGTAGAAGTTTGCAGAGTATGAGGGACTATTGTAAAATAATAATTATCACCCGGACGTTATTATGGTATATTGATGAAATTTTATCAGTGTCACAATTGGTCCTAAGTGCATGATATTGAGAAAATCAGCTCATTGCATCCTTTATTTTTTTGACAGGCTGTGCCAGAAGTGACTAAAGTGTAAAATCCCTGTAAAGCGCAATCTGCAGACTTCTACAATAATGGTATCCAGAGGGTCGAGAAACTCTGGGAAAAATGTGTCAATCTGGATGGTGACTACGTAGAGATAAATTAACAACTACAACCCAAGACAAACCTTCTGTCAATTTTTTTTAAAGGTGATAATTAAAACTTTAGGAAACCCGCTCATAGTGCTGGTCCTATTTTGAGCCCAGGTGTAGCAGCTTGAACAGACCTTCAAAGTCTGAAGCAAAACCCCCACCTTAAGCCCACTGCTTAATACATTTGCTGTTTCTTGCAGAGAAACTTATCTTAAAAGATGGTTCCCACACTTGAGACTCAACTTGGCAGTATCTTGCAAGAGTCGGAGACTCAACTGGAGACTTGGAGTAAAAGATTTGAATACATCATTGACACTCGTAGCTCCAGTATTGACACTGACAGTTCCAGTACAACCCGTCTGCAGCAGTGAGACACTTGAGGTTAGTCCAACAGTCGCTTCTACCTGAAAGTAGTAATGCTGGCACAAAAGCTGAGGCATCCTTGCACACAATGTAACAGCTACTTTTTCATTACAGTGAGCCCGCGCTATTCATGGGCTCATTAAAGGTGGCTTTCAGCTTATGCTGAAGCTGCCTGGGAAATGGGCAAGTGCCACTGTGCCTGTGGTGCGCACACACAGCCACGCTGCAAACACAAGCCCCGTTGGATATAATGGGGCTCATGCCCACTACTCACCTGCACAGCTGTGCAACGAGCACGAGCCCCATTATATTCAATGGGGCTCAAGCATACAAGGTATTTACTTTATTCACGGGGGTGCAGAACGGATCACCCACATAAATCAAGGGCCCACTGTACTATGCTGCTTTACAATATGAACTCTCTCTCTCTCTCTCTCTCTCTCTCTCTCTCACACACACACACACACACACAAACACACCTACCTCACTGGGCTAAATCTATTTATGGCAGGGGGTTGGACTGGATGGCCCTTGTGGTCTCTTCCAACTCTATGATTCTATATTAGAAGTTCCTGCATTGCAGGGAGGTTGGACTGGATGGCCCTTGTGGTCTCTTCCAACTCTGTTTATTATGTTTATTATGTATTATTAATACTGAACAGGTACGACTTTATTCCATGACACTACTACAAAAAAATAGTATATGTGTCCTGAAACAGAAGATCAAAATTACGAGGGGAAAAAACCCACAATTGTTCATGCAACAACACCATGCTATTTTGATCTACTGTTTCAAGACACATGACACATTCTAGTTTGTTACTTTTTCCAGTAAACCTATGTGTATTACATTACAAATATAACTTAATGCTAACTGCACTTTTTTCACTGTGTTTATAATATTTCAGATTACATTTATAATGCAGATATGCCCTCACTAATAGTAGAGAAATACTGTTGCATTTATGTAATGTCTTCTGTTCTCTTGTGTTCTTTTATGGGTGCTGAGGTGATATTGACATGGAGGGTCAGAGGGTATGTTTTGAATCACAGTCCCACAACTTATAGCATTCATTTTTTTAAGAAAACAACTAAAATATAACTTTCTTAGTTATTTCTGGGAAAATGGAAGGATTTAGCTTTTAAAAATTGTAATTGTAGTGGCAACTAACTACTTTTGGGCCTTTGGGGTCATCACTGTATCTACCTAATTAAATGTAACTTTCCAAGTTTTGTCTGAGAAATAAAATGCAAACAAACAAAGGGAGTTCCCAGTCAAAACAAAGCAAAGTTGATGGGCTAAACCAATTATAATGGACATACTGGATAAATCAGTATTTCACAACTGTGGCAGGGTTGTACAGGGACACTGTAAATCTTGTGTCTTTAGTCTAATTCATTTGAGAGTTTTGTTTGGAATGCATACAATTTAATCTGCCTCCATATGCAGGGAAGATAGATTGGCATCCTTCCAATTTATCTGCCATTAATTTGATCAGGACTATGTGGGACTTGCAGGGTGGAAAGAACAATCTGGATGGTGCCATCTGTCTGCTGTGAATTCTTTCCTTTGAAAATATGGCTAATGCATTTGAATTTCTGTCAGTGGTGACCTCACATGCAGTTTGATTCACCTGAAGGATTCTGTGTTCTGAA
This sequence comes from Urosaurus nigricauda, assembly GCA_034509955.1. NCBI lineage: Eukaryota > Metazoa > Chordata > Lepidosauria > Squamata > Phrynosomatidae > Urosaurus > Urosaurus nigricauda. Next base: position 255,800,453 of record JAOEGL010000003.1, read on the forward strand.
ATGTTTATGGACAGTTCCTTTGGCCTCTGATCTGTTTCTTTGCTCTGTTCTATGAAGGAAATCAGTGTGGAATTTGTCTTAATTAGTTAGCTGGGGAAATCCTTGCCATGGGGAAATCTACAGGTGGCATATGCCTACAGTGACCCTGCAAGATTCACAGTGCTTCCTGCATAAATACTTTTTGTCTCATATTTTGTAAGACATAGGTGAATATGTTTTGGATTTGCAAAACAAAACACCATGCCCACAAACATTAACTAAATCATTGAGTGCCCACAGATGATGCCCACATAACAAAGTACAAACATGAATTAGAGTCACCAGAGTCAACGTCTGCTTTTTACATATTGATTTTAGTTTGATGCCACAAGAGAAATACTTTTTACAGTTATAAGCAAGCTTAATCCAATGACAAAGAGGAATGATTTATCCAATATGCAGTGTTCTCTGTTACCAGAAAACCAGTGTGAGTGCTGGTTAGAGTGTTTGACAGAAATCAGAGAGAGGTATAAGTTCAATTCTACCATCAGCCATGGGCCTTAGTTGACTCTGAGCCACACTGTCCCTAACTTTTAACTTCACCTACCTCATAGGACTGTTGTGAATTTCACATTGACATGTGTCATACTTGCCCATGCAAATGGATCTATTGTGACTGTGAAACCAGCACAATTTTGTGCTTCTAGGCTGAACATCAAAAACATGGGTATCATGTTGTCAGTGATGCTGGATAGTGGAATATAATATATGTAGTATGGTATATAGACAGTGTATAGCATATAATCAGTGCCCTGCCCAACCTTGATACTTCCCTCTTCTTATCATCTTTAGGTTTCATGTAGATCATGAATGCTAATGTCTGGACTGGTTGGCTTTGGAATTGCTTTTGCCTTTCCTTTGATAGCTATTGGCCACTTGGCCTTGGGAGCTTCTGTCTTTTGTAGTTCCTGCACTGAAGTCTTGTAGGGCCACTAAGACAAAATGGTTAGTGGTGGCCATTTTTAAAAATAGCAAGTCACACTGCTGAAACAGTGTAGCGAGAAAGAGAGCAAAGTGTTGGAGGACACTCATCTTGATCGGAAAAAGCAAGTTATAAGACTGGCATCTCAGGCAAGGCCCAACTATTAAGAAGGCAATATTTTTTTGTGGCTGGCTTGAACCATGTTCCATTTCAAATCTTGCCAGGAATGGGGATTGAATCAATGAAATTCTCTCTGACTAGGAGATAGCTGGACAGTGACATACATCAGAGCAAGTGGAGCTCACCCTGTGGTCCTCTCATCACCAGGAACATCCCACCCTTGTGGGAGGCTCTTGTTTTATGCCTTCAAGCCATTTCTATTTTATGGAGAACCTATCATGGAGCTTTCCTGGCATATTTCTTCAGAGGGGATTTGTCATTTCTATCCTCTGAGACTCAGCACTAGATAAGTTGGAACAGGTGTGAAATCACAGCACATTTATGTTGTCCCCTTGATACTGGAGGTGTGTGCCTGTATATATAATATGCTCCACTACTCTGAAAATAAAGCTTTACTTCTCTAGTGTCTATTCTGTGTTTATTACAAGGAAATGTAAGTACAATTGCAATTGGCTGAAGACATGTCTGAAAGAGTCCCCCCCCCCCCCCAGTTAGTTTGGACATATCCAGTTTTTGTTTGTTTGTTTGTTTTGTTTTGTTTTGTTTTACACAGAACAGTAAATATGTTTTGTGGCATATTGCATTTCCAAATGGGAAAATCAGCTTTTCTGATACTGTTTTGTCATTTGCTATAGTTTTGTGACTTCTATTGCCAAAAAAAAAAAAAAAAATAAATAAAAAAAAAATAAAAAAATCTTCCTGGTCATCCCTTTTTATAAAGCAAGAAACTCAACAATGTGAGCTTGTGCTAGTCTGCTCCCTCCCCCATTTCCTTTTCCTCTCACATGGAGAGAACCATCAAAACAAATCAGTGATGCACTGATCTAGTTCTAAGTGTGACCTTTTTTTATTTTGGTAACTCCATCAGCCCTTGTGCTTGTACAAATTCAGATTTCCTTTTGGTTCAGTGGTGCAAACATTATTTTTTATTTTACAATTTGCTTTTTGTGGTATACCCAATGGGCACTTTGTTTTGCTGGAAAGAAATCTCATCAGGAACAGGGGAAAGAATCAGAAGCTTGTCAGCTTTGAGGGGCTGGTTTGTTTCAGCTCCTGCTGAGTGAATAGCTCATAGGCAACAACACTGCAGACCAAATGCAGTCCAAACAATATTGCAAGCATCTTGAGGTGAAAAGTAAAATAGAGAAGGGCAAATGATGCAAAGCTGAAAACCATACATCTAGGGTTACATGTCTGTAGCATTTTGCTATCTGGAGCATTTTATACAGACATAGGAAGCTGCCTTATATTGAATCTGACCATTTGGCCATTTGACCTAGTGTGGTGAGTTCTGACTGGCATTGGTTCTCTTGGGTTTCAGGGAGAATTCTTTCTTTTCACTAGCAAGAGATTCCTGGTATTTCTGGTTGGTTTATAATCTTACTGAAATACTAACCCATTTTGATCCTGCTTAGCTTCTAAAATCAGCTTCTAAAATGGGGAGTGTGCCCACAGAGAAATGACAGTACACAGAAACCAAGGCTCAAATCAGGTTATCATTCTCTCAGAATGATTGGGTTCTGAGATAGTTTAGTTTCCACTATTCACCATCGATGGGAAAATATATATTAAACTTGATGAGAGAAAGACAACCAAGTAACAACCAAAAAATTATTTTCTAGTACTTCGCTTGAAATAGGTTAATTACAAATGGAGAGGAGCAACTCTACTCACTAATGGCTTGTCTCTCTTCTTCCTTTATTTTTCTTCATTTTTTATTAACAAATTCAGTATTATAACAAAGTTAAGCAGTACATCCATACTTGTAGTATATAATAATAAATCTATAAGCCTGTAAGAGCATTGAATTAAACAAGATCAGCTATAAACACATTATCTCTAAGTTTTAAACAAAATTATTTAACCTTTAACTTTCTCAATAAAGAAAAAGACAAACAAGTGATTATTTCTATATAAATCTTAGCCGGGTTTTCTCTTAAAGATTATTTTGGATATTTTGTATCTTCTTCCTTGTTTTTAAGATGCTAAGCAAAGGTAAGACTCTTCTGAAGGGATTTTGGATTGCCTTGATTATTTTTTCCCTATACTAACAGTGAGAGAGAATGTTATATAAAAAGTAAAGGTATAATGCTAGAAAACTCAGCAAGTACCTACCAAATGTCTGTTGAAAACAAGGTATTTTCAGATCAATATGAATCATAACTGTAGATTTTATTAGTTCAGAGACATATCCATGTTAATGTGGAACATCAATAAGGAACGGGATCTTGTAGTATCTTTGAGATTAACTGAGCAAAAGAAGCTGTAGCATAGACTTTCATAGATTCGGTCTACTTCCTCAGATGCCCATGCATTTGTAGTAGGATGAAGCCATGAAAATTAAAATGGTGTCAAATTGCATGATTTCTACAATGTAGATGTACAGTTTACATTAGTTGAAATAACAATTGGACTTAAGTTAGAGATAGCAATAATTTGCCTCTCCAGATGATGTTGTTTGACTCCATCTCCCAGTATTCCCCATCATAGGTTATGCTGGCTAGGGCTTCTGGGAATTGTAGTCCAACATCTGGAATGCTCCATTACTCCCACCCCTGATGTAGATTATAATTACATTTTAAGGGTATTTTCTTTTGTAAAAAAATATTTTTTGTGTGCCTTCAAGGTGTTTCCTACTTATGGTGACCCTAAGAAAATCCTATTGTGGGGTTTTCATGGCAAGTTTCTTCAGAGGGGGTTTACCATTGGCCATTCTCTGAGGCTAAGAGTGTGTGACTTGCCCAAGGTCACCCAGTGGGTTTACATGGCCAAGCTGGGATTCATATCCTGGTCTCCAGAGTTGTAATCCAGTGCTCAAACCATGTCATCAATAGCAATAGCAAGTACATTTCTATACTGCTTATCAGTGTACTTAAGCACTCCCTAAATTGTTTACAATGTGTAAACCAATTGCCTCCAACAACCTGGGTACTAATTTTAATGACCTAAAATGAAGGATGCAAGGCTGAGTGGACCCTGGAGCCCTGCTTGGGATCGAACTCACAACCTTGTGGCTGTGAATGGGTGCAGTACAAGCATTTAACCTCTGCGCTAGCAGGGCTCTTACATACCTTAGGTAAAGTAAGTGACATGATTTTCTAGCTATGTCTGACTGTAGGGGGCAGTGCTCATTTCCATTACTTGTTATGATTTATATGTGAAGGTGGGAGGGTAGGAGGGTTGGGAAGATTGAGGGAATGTTTTTATTATTATGTAATTTGTATTTGAGAGGTGGGATACAAATAAATATTTATTACTGTTGTTGTTGTTGTTGTTGCTATTAAGCCGAGGGAGCCAGCGTTGTCAAAGGTGACTCCATGGTCATGTGACCAGCGTGACTGCATAGAATGCTGTTACCTTCCTACCAAAGTTATACCTATTTATTTGCACTTTTACCTGCTTTCAAACTGCTAGTTTGGCAGAAGCTGGGGCCAATGATGGGAGCTTACTCCACCATGAGGTGTTCACTCTCAAACTGCCAATCTGCTGACCTTGCAGTCATTAGAGTTGGCATCTTAGCCACTAAGCCGCCATGTTCCACTTTACATACCTTACATATTTCAAAAGTAAAAGCAAAATGACAATACTTTAGGTATTCACACAGACAGAAAGCTACTGTCCTGTAGTAGAACACTCACTCTCCTCTCATTCTTTTCATCACTACCTGTTATCGGCTAAAGAGTGTCAGGCCATTATATGAAGCAGATCATGACATGACCCATCACTTGTACAACCTCCTTCACCATTTAGGGAGATGGAGCTACACTCTCATCACTATAAGAGTAAGAGTAATCACAGTTTTCTTTCTGTAAAATAAGTAGTTAAATTGCAATCATAACATGTCTTAGCTATTCCTTTGTTATTGTAAAAGGTAATTGACTACAAGTAATTTGTTACTTGTAACCTAGCTATTCTAAGCTCAAAAGAAAAAAAAAAGGGGGGGGGATATTAAGTGGAATCACATGAAGAAAGTATCAACCATCACATGTTAATAGGAGTGGAATTATTCTATGGTGCAATTTCTAAAGACCACAGATGAATTTCTTAATTATGCATAATTATGGAAAGGTTTCAGTTAAGTGAAAATAGTTAAAGCCACAGTGTTATAAATTGCCCTGGTGTGTGTGTGTGTGTGTGTGTGTGTGTGTGCATTTGTGTTTCTGTTATTTTCTTTTGCTATTGCAAGAACTACTGTTCTTGCAAGATCTACAGTGGAGTTTAAGCAGCCCATGTAGTTTATTTGAGCTTCAATCAGGCAACTGTAATATTGAACATAATGCACTAGTGAACTCTGAATGTGACCAAGGTTTGGTATTAAATTACAAAAGCCCATCCAGTCAACACAATTTATTGGCATGATTTTCAGGGTTAGCAAGATAGCTGAACTGAAAAGCTACCTACGTACAGATGCTTCTCTCTTTGCTGCTGATTTTAGTGTCTAGAACATTTAAGATTAGGATACAGTTGCTTATCCCTGAAGCACAGAGGTCAATAACCTTTATCTTGGCTTATTGAATAAACCTTCCAGAGAGCACTATTATTTTATTATTCCTGTAATTATGTGGAGAACTTCAGTAACCTTTCATTTGAATTATTCCCTTTGAATTTTGCATGGTTTGTATTTGATTCTACTCAAGGCAAGGATGAAGACAAAGCACATGATAAAACATCGATCTACTATGATATGTATTGCTTTGGCAAATACAGGGATGTAGCTATGGAGGGGGGAATGTAGGCACCTCCGCCCCCAGAGGTTTGGCCACCAAATGAAATTTCTTCTTCTTCATCATCATCATCATCTTTATTTTTGTATCCCACCTTTCTGCCTGAGCAATCAAGACGGCTTACATGAAATAAAACAGATTTAGATAAAACATTGCCTGAATAAAAAGATAGAAACCCCCCACACACATATTTAAGAGAGAATTAAATATAATATTATTTAAAAGAGAAAAACTCACCAGTTAAAAATAACATAATATAAAAATAGCGATTTTCTGGTAAGTAATGTTGGATGGAATAGGGAGAGCTTGAAGTGAGTTAGAATGCTCTATTTGGGGAAGGCCTGCCAAAAGAGATCCATCTTGACAGCCTAAGCTCATTATTTGAATGGATCTCTTCCAGCAAGGTGTTCCATAGCCTGGGAGCAATAGTGGAAAATGCCCTCTGGGAGGTTGCTGTTAATCTGTTTTTTTATAGGTTGCAGTAGATTCCTCCCAGAGGACCTGAGGGTGCGGGGCGGATTGTATGGAAAGAGGCAATCCCTTAGATAGGTTGGGCCCAAGCCATGTAGGGCTTTAAAGATAACCACCAGCACCTTCTGTGCCCAGAAATCAATAGGCAGCCAGTGAAGAGATTTCAAGATTGGTGTAATATGATCACACCTGGATTTACCCGTGATCAACCTGGCTACCACATTTTCCGAACTAGGTATAAAGGAGCCCCATGATTGCAGAAATCGAGCCGTGAGGATACCAGTGCATGTACCACAGTTTCTAGGTCCCTTACTTTCAGGAAAGGGCTCAGCTGGCGTATCAGCCGAAGCTGATAACAGGCACTCCTGACTGTCACATTCACCTGATCTCTCATGTGAAGCGACGGGTCTAGGAGCACCCCCAGACTGCGTACACAGTCCCTAGAGGAGAGCATGACCCCGAACAGGACTGGAGGTTTCAACCCAATATCTGGTTTGTGGGCCCCAACTGTAAGTACCTCTGTTTTGTCTGGATTGAGCTTAAATTGGTTTTTCCTCATCCAGTCCATTACCACTTCAAGACACTGATTAAGGGGAGAAATTTTTCTTCATTCTGCAAATTCTGGAATTGCAGAAAGGGGGACATTGAAAATCATTTCCATCTAGAACTTGTATATTTCCTATGTTTGGATTTTCTTGGTACCTGTACCTGCACCTTTTGTCTGGATGCTCAGGTGAACTTTTAAATGACTGAAATACCCTTCCATTTTTGTTTTTACTTCTCCCTCCCTCCCTCCCTCCCACACACACACACACACACACACACACTTTTTTGATGTTGCTTGCAGTCTATGCAGGCACTGGGGAACATGAAGGGCAGAAAGGTGTCCTACAGATGCATTGCAGTTGCCCATACCTTCAAAACCCTTTCATGTTTCAAAGAGGTCTGATGCGAAAATAATTAGTCCCTTTATTGTGTATAACATTCAATTAGAAAAACACAAACAAAAAATAGGTTTCTCCCAGATGTGAAGCTATCTTTAACAGGAGGCTATGCTAGTGCATCATCTGCTCTACTTCTGCCAGCTGTTAATGAACTTTTTTAAAAAAAATACACAGGCATTTTGTGATTAACTGACTGTGCCAAACACTTTTATGGTTGGTCTTGATAGCCCTTGTTGTCTCTTCCAGCTGTATGATTTTAATTATAGAGACCCTATGAATGAGAGACTACCATAAATGCCAGTCATCTCAGCCACATTCAATTCGTGAAGATTAAGGTTGTGGCTTTCTTTATTGAACCACTCCATCTATAACATATTCGTAAGCCTTTGTACTGCCTTCCTATTTATTGAGCATTATTGTATTTTCCAATGAGTGATATCACATCATGATATGTCTGAAGTACAACAGCCTCAGTTGAGTCATTTTAGTTTCTAGTGAGAGTTCAGCTTGATAAACTCTGTGCCCCTGTCCCTTTTTTGGTCTTCTTTGGCAGTCTATGGCAAATAATAATAATAATAATAATAATACTTTTTATTTATACCCCGCTTTTCAGCCAAGGCTATCATATATATGTATATATATATATATATATATATATATATGTAAAATTCTCCTTCAGCAACCACATTTCGAATGAGTTATTGTCTTCCTGTCAGTTTTTTTTTTTTTTCACTGTCTGGCTTTCCCAGTCAAATACTATGGCATAAATGCTGACTTCAGCATTTACTTGTTTATTTATTCATTTATATTGCACTTTTACTTTAATAAATAGACTCAAGGCTGCCTACATCATGTTAAAAACAATGAAGATTAAAATTACACTATTGAGTTTCTTCAGTTTTGACTATCTTGTCTAGTTCCTTCATATATGCTTTTGCACGTCTTAGTGTGTTTAAAATGATATTATACAGTTTTAAATTAGTGTTATTTTAATGACACCTTAATTGTTTTTAAGATGTATTTTGTTTTAAATTATGCTGCAAGAAATTTGAGATCTCATATTGGAGGGAAGACTGGATATTAAATGAACAAACATGGGTTGTCAAGCCCTTGGGCTACTAAGACTGCATGGTGCTTTTTCACTCCAGCAAACCTGCTGGGCAGAAAGTAGCACAAGAAGGTCAGAAGTGTTAGGAAGATATGCAAGCCATGTGTGACTGCCCAATTTTCAGCTGGCCATAGGCATATAAAAATGATCTGGTCAAGTGACACAGAAATGGTTCCTTTAAGCCTGTACCTTGTGGAAGAATGAAATTCTTTGCTTCATACTTGTCAATCTGCATCCAACTAGAGTCACCTGAGTTCCTCATGTTGCAAACGATATTATCTAGTAGCCATTGGTTATTTCCCTTAAGGATATCTTAAGCAATGCCAGAAAATGCATACAACAGGAATGCAGTTTTATAGCAAATACTTATTTTCCCTGGAAAATTTTAACAAGCTTAAACAAACACTCTAACATAGGCTTTACACAGAAAAAAATATTTTGTGATATCTTTTTAGGAATCTATCTTCTTTCAAAATACATTTCAGAGAATCATGGGATTATAGTGTTGGAAGAAACAAGGGTCATTCAGCCCAACCCTCTGCCATGCAGTTATAAACAATCAAAACACTCACAACAGATGGCCACCCAGCCTCTGTTTAAAAACCTCCAGAGAAAAAGACACTTCATCACACTCTGAGGGAGTATGTCCCACTGTGAAACAGCTCTTACTGTCAAGAAGTTCTACATAATTGAGATGGAATTTCTTTTCTCGTAGTTTGCATCCAGTGCTCTATCTCCTCTTCTCTAGAGCTGAATAAAACAAACTTGTTCCATCTTCAGAATGACAATCTTTCATATATTTAAACAGGACCATCATATTACCTCTTAACCTTCTCTTTTCCAGGCTAAACATACACAGCTCCCTAAGTCTTTCTTCATATGACGTGGTTTCTAGACCTTTCACCATTTTGGTCACCCTTCTCTGAACATGCTCCAGCTTCTCAGCATCCTATTTGAATTCTGGTGCCCAGAATTGGGCAAAGTATTACAGGTGAGACCTTCTTGACCCCTTGGTCTCCAGAGTCATAGTCCAACCACTATGCCACAATGGCCCTCACGCTAGTGATATTTAGTTGACCTAAATACCTCACAATCCTGTTTGGGGGACAGAATGGGAAAGAAACATGGCATCCCTTGAACAACTTGAAGGAAAGGCAGGATACAAATGAAATAAATACTATTTAATGGGAGCAAGAAATTTTTCTCCAGTATTTGGGACCAGCACAAGGCATTTTTCTGCCTAAGGTGAAGAACAAAATTCCCACCCTATGTCCATGTACTGACTGAACTTGATTCCTGGATCTCACTTTAGCATTGGCAATGGGATAGAGTCTGCAACTACTCTTGAGACAGAAGATGGGAGACAGGGTGTGTGACATATACTGCTTTGTTTCCCATGGAAGGGAATGGCAGGGAAGTTCAAGCAGAAGACTTGCCAATATTTGCTGCCGGAAATAAGTCACCTCATTTTGCCACATGGGATTCAAGCCCATGAAGTGCATCATGCTATCTCACAAAACAAAAATGCTGGTTCACAAGACAAAGAGATGCTCATATAGGTGCTGCCACTGTGTCTGCATTGCAGGCCTTGAGGTGTCCATCAAAATTTTTTATGCTGGGTGACACTGATTGAATTTTGTGCTGAAACATTTCTATAAAAAAATCAAAACGATCATTTTGTCAAAGGATTAATCTGAGATGCATTCATTAAAAAAGCATCAATAGTTATGAGTCACTTCCAGGACATTCTTTCATTTTCTCTTACTGTCCCTAAAGAGTATTTGCATATGAAATGCATATGACGATTGTTCATTTTGAAAACTCACATCATCTCAGAGAAAGCATCACTGTTTCTCAGCAGGGGAAGATCACATCAAGCTGTCTGCATCAGTAACCTTCTTTGGGCTTCAAGGTTTATCAGAAGGAAAAACTTAACTAATTACACATTAAAGATTGGAAACTTCTAGCTACAAAAGATGAAATTAGTCCACTATTGAACCACAATTTTAAAACCCAACTGAGATAACAAAGTCAGTTTCCTCCAGAACGATGATGACTAGTCTTTTGAAATAATTTCCCATGAGTTTTCCCAGAAAGAGAAATACTTTCAAATAAGCTATGTTGCCAACATGATAAATGCACAATCCATTTCAATACCTTCTCTGAATTTCAGAATAGAAAATTCCCAGTTTACTTCCAGAAGAAAATAATTTTCACTTTTTAAAGAGTCCAATCTAGTTACAACACAATGAGAATAATTATTTCCTTGAAGTGCAAATGTGAGAATTTTTAATACTGTCACTGTCACTTATATGCATGAACTGGGAAAAGAGCAGATTCCCTAAATGTGTTGAAAAATTTAAAACTCCCACAAAGAGGTCCAAATGACTTGCACATTATTCAATGATCTTTAAACAAAGAGGTCTTTAATTTCTAAGGGACAACATCCCAAAACCTCTTTGCTTCTGCCCAACTTCTGGAAATGAAAAACAAACAAACAAAAAAAAACAAAAACAAAAAAAAAAAAACAAGCTCTGTGTCCATTTAAACACATTTCCTCTTCACAAGATTTTTTTTAAAAAAAAAAAAAAAACCTGCATTACAGTGGTCCCCCGGGATCCGAAGCCCCCGGGGAATGAAATCCCCAGGACCCGAAATGGCCGGGGCCAAAAAAAAGCCCCCGAGATCTGAAAAAATCCCCGGGTTGCGAAGAAAAAAAGCAACCCGGGCCCTTTAAAACAGCGCGCTTCTGGCGCGCTGTGCATCAACTAAAGCGGTCCCCCAGGTTGCGAAACATTTCCGGGTTATGAAAGTAATCTCGGAACGGATTACTTTCGCAACCCGGGGGACCACTGTATTTTTCATAATGCAGAATTCCAGACATTTTATTCATTTTAAATGAATGTATCACTAGCTAGTTTTAATTAAATACAAGAATCAATATATAAGTAGGTAGATCATAATGAAAATGTATATTCTAGTAGCTAATAAATTTAACTTGATATTATTATTATTATTATTTATTATTTCTAACCCACCCCTCTGCTCAGCAATTTTATATATTTATCTGTTACGTTTTCTTATTTTATTTATAATATGCAAGTTTAATTTAAAATGCTATATTCCAAACATGATATAGCAATGCCAACTGGGGTAAAAAAATAATAAATCTCAATCCCTGTGGACAAGAATTTGGCTGGAAAAAAAAGGCAAGAAATTACACTAATTAGAAAAGGCCTCTGTCAATATAGTCTTTTCCTGTATGTTCCAAATGAATATGCTTCTAGGAATACTCAGAGCATGGAAATGTTATTTCAACTAGAGCTTCTACAGTACTTTAGGAAGAATAATCACTGGCCAAGCTCACTGAGTTTATGGGATTTGTAGTAATCCACCCAACCCCACTTTGCTAAACTTGGGGGATCTTCTTCAAGAAGGATTTCCATGAAAGCAAAATAGGTCTATGGTGTGTTTCTTTTAGAAAATTACAAAATATTTTGAATGAATGCTCAATGTGTCAAAATTCTCACTTTCCAGTTATACAAATTGGATTGAAAAGGAAATTAAAAAATAACACCCATTTCCAAACTGAATGTAAGGCAAATGGCACTTCTCCCTTTCCTTGAATATTATTTTGCATTGGTATGGAAAACTATTTCAACTCTTGCTATCATGTTTTAGACGAAAATGTTTTTTCTAAGAATAGAAAAAGCTGTTCATCACAGCATGTCACTTCTTGTAGATGTCCCAATTCAAGAAAGAAGTATAGCTTTAGCATAATGAAACCTGTCCTTTCCCCTGCCACAGACATGCATCACTAATTTGCAGATAGTTAGCTATAATCTACTGAAGAAAATGTCATGAGTTACTCAGCAAATGTTGGCTGAGATTTAGTAGCTATGAATGTAGAATGTAGTCTCTATCAGTCTACCAACATCCATTAGTAGTGGGGAAGGGCAGTCAAACTGCTATTGAGCACACTGGGCAGGAAAAGATACAGCCATCCATCCAGAAAGGGTAGAAGCTACTCCTTCTGGTCCCAGGTACACAAGGGCAGCCAATCCATTACAGCTGCCAGAAATTGGCTTAGTATAGGAACAGCTTTCTTGCAATTATGTGGAAAGGAGTAATAGAGCTGTGGATCACCAGCATATTGGCGACACCTGACTCCAAAACTCTGGACATCCTCTCCTAGTGGTTCTATATAGATGTGGGACAACGCTAAGCAGTGTACAACCCCACAGGCCAATAGTCAGGGAGTCAGAAAGAAATCCCTAAACTCTGAGAGCACCCCTCCAAGAAAAAAAAATGCAGCCATTGTAGTGCAGTACCTCCAAGCCACATCCCATCCCTAATAGCTATTTTTTATTAATTTATTCCATTTCTTTAGCCAGTTGTCTCCTTTCAGTTGACCTATATGCTCTGAAAATACTGTTTCCTGTGCAGAAAATTCTGCAAATTTTATACAGAATAAATCCCTGATTACAGCATTTTATGTTCCGAAAACAGCCTTTTCTTTGAAATAATAATATTGCAACACAGAATTATTAATTCTTGTGCAGAAAATGTTATCTTCTGTACAGAAGATGCTGTTTCTATACAAATCATCCATGTGCAGATTTCACAGTAAAAAAATCCACAATTGCAGCTTTTCCTGCACAAGAAACAGCTATTGAACAGGAATTAATATTTTTTGCACTGAAATATCTTTTCCATGAAGAAAATATGTTTCCTGCATACAAAATGTTGTTTTCTGTGCAAAAATTGTGAATTTTTCACAAGTCCTGAACTGTGAAGATTCTTGTCAGTCCATGATGCTTCTCAACAGAGTTTCAATCAGCCTCCAAGAATTTTTTTTTTTATCTGTGGATTCAAGCATCCACAGCTTGAAAATATGTCTGTCTGTCTATCTTACAAAAAATGAAACTTGGATTTTGCCATTTTATATAAGGGGCACCATTTTCCTATCTATTTATAGGATTTGAACATTCACAGATTTTGGTATGCAAAGGGAATCCTAGAACCAACCCTCAGCATATACCAAGAGCCCTGTGTATTTTCCAATATTCTTTCAACCCCTAACCATTAAAAACAACAGTTTTCAGCATCCAGTTGGTAGACAAATGCATGGTTGCAAGTCCTTGCTTGCTGGCAGAACTGAAAACAAAGGGAAGACCAGCCTGGTCCACAATAGAAGGAAAGTCCACAGACTGGGACCAAGGAGGCCCTGTCTCATGCCCTCAACAGTTGTATCTGTGAAGATGATAGGACTGGGAAAAACTTTTCTCCAAAGATTCCTAAACTCAAGGAGGCTAAAAAGCACATTTCATAGCTAACAGTCTGTGACCCTCACCTGAAGCAGTCCATGCCGACTAATGATGGAGTCAGTCCTGCTTGTAACTAGCTTCTATGGAGAAACTAAAAAATCTGATGATCTTCCAAGCAAAGCCAAGTTTCCTCACAAAATTGTCTGTCTTGCTTCTGTGAACAGTAATTGTCTAGCCCATTTTGCAAAATTCACTAAATTTCTTCATCAGGGAAGGACTTATATAAATGTTTGTTGTACACAATGTACAGTGTAACTTACTTCGTCCTTTTGCTGCTGTTTGTATTGTTACTACTAATGACCGCTGTTTTGCACCCTCCACAATGTCCTGGCCTTAGAATCCATCCAGAATGTCTTTGTTTGGAGTAGTGATGGCCATCACACAAATGGTGAAGAATATTTAGATTCTACACAATGCTGCCAAATATCACCCTTAGAGGTGGAATCAGAAAAAAAGAAAAAGAAAAAAAAGAAAAAGGTCTGCTGAATTTTCTTTTCAACATCTTTATCCTTCACTCAGTAGAAAGAACACATGACTTTATAGTAATTGCTAAAGACCACTGAAAACATAATGTTTGTTTATTTTTCAGGTCTGGCTTCTCATTAATCAGAATGGTACAGTATTTGTTTCATTCTTAATAGTTCCACACTGATGTCTTGATGTGCAAATTTCCATAAAACACTGGACAAAACATATTCAAACTTGATGACTTCAGTTTACATTTTTTGCTTCCATTTAACTGGATAATTTATTTTCTTTGCATAATAGAGCCTTAGAGATATCTATTTAAACTGCTTAATTGTCCTGGTTCACCAAACACCCACACAGGCTGGCTGGAAGGGAACCTATGACTGATAATGCAAGCAGAGGTAACTAACCACAAGCAGGTAGAAAGTGTTCTTGCCTGTGAGAGTCCATTAAGACAAAGGTGTGGGTCAAGCAGTCCAAGTTAAGGGAGGCAACAGGAATCAAAGTCAAAGAAGCCAGGAGGTCTAAAGTAGAAATGCAGGATTGTAGAAAAAGGTAACAAGAATGCTGGCCAAGAAACAGACAAGTTAATTTGTATGTTTTAATCTTGTTGTACCCCGCTATGATTGTACTCACAGAGGAGGGGGCTAGAAATAAAGATTATTATTATTATTATTATTATTATTATTATTATTAGCAACTCTTTAGGCAAGCTCAGCAATGAAATAGGCTGATACCAGCTGGTTCTGATCAGAGTATGATTGCTTGCTACTTAGCCTGCAGCCTGGCTGAGTGTCTTAGCACTATCTTTTGTTGGATCTTTTTGTTCCTCCTTCTTGATTGAGGAGTCAAGACTCCAGCTGTGTCCTCTGTCTCATCAGCAGGTGAGTCTGGCCCTTGTCCTGCTAGCTGAGGCTGCAATTCCACAGGATGAGCAGGCTGGAGCTCTTCTGCAGGGAGAGATTCAGGCTGGTCCCTGTCTGGAAGACTTAAATAATAATAATAACAACAACAACAACAACAACTTTATTTTTATACCCCTCCTTTCTGGTGCAGCAATCAAACTTGCCTGGGTCCCTTCCTCAGCCACCTTATCAGCCTCCTCCTCCAGGTGCCAGTTGTGCAGGACATGAATTCACCAGTTATAGCAATTGGAAATATTCTCATAAATCCACTCTTTAACATATTTGGGGGGCTGGAACATTATTATATATATTTTCATTAGGCAAAAATACTGAAGGTACTAAAAACACCCAGAAGAGGCTCATCTCAGATTTGGCAGTAATTCAGCAATGGATTAGAAATATGCTTTTTTCCCCTTTACTACAGACCATATGTTGGATTATAACTGAATGTTCAGTTATTTGAACTTCTTAGTCCACTGCACTACTTGGCAGCTGGGGTGTGTGGAGATCATTCCAGTCTGCACCCTTCTTCCTGTCAGTTGGGCCAGGCATGACATGGGATGTATGATAAGGCACTAGCTGCAGCCAATATGCCTAGCAGAGCTCAACCCCAACAATGTCATACAGTAATATGACAGTGCTACCACAATGTATGGGCCCTTCTGGTCTGTTCTTCACTCAGATACTGGCTGGTTCTGCCATCTGGATAGTTTTACATACAGGATGTACATGTCCCTGAATCCCATTTGAAGTGGTGAGTCCCCACTGACTTGCTGGGAACCTGTTGTCTAATGGTGCTAACATTGGTTTCCACTCCTGGATTTCTTGGTGGCACCTCAGATGTGCTGCATAGCTGGCTGCTGGATACTACAGGGAGGTACAAAGATCCAGCAGCCCTACATTTGGCTTGGACCAACTGGAAAACACACCCAAATCCATTTTTCTTTTTTAGGCTTGAGAAAACTCCAGCTATGGATTCACCTTGCTACCATTGGTTGCTACCATAGGCTCTTCAGCCATGGCCTCCACCCCATTAGAGATATCATTCATCCAGATGTTCCCACATCCTTGTGGGATTCGCTGAAACTGTAATTCTGAACTTTCACTCTGGCTCGATACAGACGGGCACGAAGAGGTGCTGTGTCCGCGTTTTGAGGGTTTGGGAGCGTGTAAATGATTTTTCTTGTTTCAGCCACGACTGCGCAACTAAAAAGGAACACGGTTTCTATGGCCCTGGCCTTAGAAAGAGAGAAGAACCACTGGACCTGATCCTCTTTCCCACTGACATTCCCTTCTCCTTTTCTGTCATATCTTTTTTAGATTGTAAGCCTGAGGACAGGGAATAGAAGAGTCGGGTATAAAAACTATGAATTAATGAATGAATTGGTCTGAATAGGTTTAGTCTAGTTGGAATTAACATTGAGTTTAACCACAATCTTGTGCATGGATTAACATATTTTGATGGGATGATTTTGTTCATTAGTGAAAACAATGGGAGGCCATCCTTAAAGAATGTTGAACAACAGCAACTTTATATATTTGGTTTCTGCTCTCAAATTTACCTCTTAGTAAAAAAAAGGAGAGTTGTGTTACATATTTCTGCTTATTCTGGAAGGAACAGTGAAGTAGGAAGTAAACAATTATGTAAACATGCAAGTACGCTTCTTTGTTGTGTTTTCATGTTTTTGCTGTTGTTGCAAAGTTAAAGAAAAAAAAAACTTTTAAAAAGCTCACCATTAAGCAGTATCTCTGCTGTTTCCTTTCCCAGCCCAATAATGAATAATCCATCTTCCAGGCATCCACAGACAGCTATTATATCTGCTCTCTTGGAAGTCATCCAGTTGACCTCTCTTACCTATACACTATGTTAACAGATCATTGCAAAGGGCTTGAAGAAAACTGGTAGGTGAAAATTGTCCATGTCTGATCTAATCTATAAAAGAGGGATGAGGAACACACAGGGCAATCCTATCAATGAGGACTCTGCTTCCAGGCTGTTGTTATGATCAAATGGTATAGCTGTCATGACAAATTCTGTTGGAAATGAAGAATATCCTGTGCTCCTGTTTTCTCTAGGGATTGTGGGACTCTACTGTTGTAGGTCTGGAAATAAGAGCAAAAGGAACTATGTGCATGCTTTATGAATGTATGTAGTGTATGACAAAAGATGGATTCCTAAAACCTGGCCTAACATCTGGCTTTTGTCAACACTTATAATTACATTTTGCTCTTTGATACTGAATATTTGAGTTTCATTTTGGTCCTGCTAGGGTTGAAAATAATATTGGAATAGATTAGAAAAGTGGTTAGAAAATGAGATTCTTGGATTTTGGGAAATCTTGATTAGGGGAATCTTGGATAGGTAAGAATCTTCAGTCCTGGGATGTATTTAGTCATAAAAATGAATGTGTGATTTTTTAAAAAAAAGAAAAACACATCTTCTGCACAGAAAACAATGCTTTTGCAATGAAAATGTGTGATATTTCTCCCCTGCAGAACTGTTATTTTTTCTGCACTGTTTTCTGCCCAGGCCATGCAGTTTCCGATGCCCCCCCCCAAAAAAAAAAGTTCTAAAAATCCACACACTTTTTAAAAATGTTAAATGAAATAAGTTCCAAATTGTCAACAGACTTTGCAAACTGCAGTTTTCACTGACTTATTACAGTGAGGAGAAAAAAGGAGAAATTATTAGTTCTCTTCTGAAAGAACAAAATTTACAGATTTAGATCCCTGGGTCTTACACTGTAGGAGATACAACCAGAAAAACAATATAGATCATTGGCTTTTAATATGGGACTGGCTCACTTTTTAGAAGGCCAAGATTTCAAGTTTTACTTTGTTTTCTGTAGATCTTTTTAGTCATTCAAAATCTGTATAGGTGGAGGGCAAATGGGGATGGGTGAACTGATTCTAACACACACACACACACACACACACACACACACACTATAGAGATAGAATGTAACTATGGGGGTTGGACAAGCCACCCCTAAGAGGTCGCTCTGTGCTGCCCCTGCAAGCACTGGGTTGGGGATTCAGCAGCTGCATGCCATGCCCCCAACCCAGCAGGTTCCTGGTTCAAAAAGAAGCCACTGCCACAGCTCTTCAGTGGCTCTTTGGCACAACACATCTACATCTCTGTCCTCACACCAGTGTTTCTTGTCAGTCTTCTTGAGGGCCAATGTTTAGCACAGTTCACCATGAAGGGACTGTGTCCCCACAATGCTGTTCTGCCTTTTCTGAGTGGAATCTATGGCTGTGCAAGAAGCATCCCTTGTCCTCTAAATCTATGGACATATTTGCATACATAATTGCAGAAACTATTATGTTGCTCTTGAAAGTGATGGATTAAGATGAAAGATAGGTACATAAAAGAAAAGAGAAAAGAAGCATATATTTGTGTATACAAATATATGTAAATGCCTTTAATTAGTGTGCCTTGTAGGAAAAAATGCACATTTTTTTGCATATGATTTTCTGTTGGTGTGAGTAAACATGAGTAAGACTGTCCCAGTGTCTTTATAAATATTCCTTGAAAAAGTATTTCAAATCATAATTAAGACAGTCTACCAGCAACTTGTATATAAAAAACACAGTACAACAAATTAAATGAGCATAAGTGTATATGCTTGGGAGTAGATAGGTAACTTCTGGTAAATGGATAGGAGATGAATAATGTAATAGACTATCTATGGGCAATGCACTATAGTACACTACTAGACTAGCGTACGTAGTAATTCCTCTTTGGGAGGTTTACTGATCACATCATTAATCACTGAAAGATTTCTCAACAAATCTCAAATTTCAGTGGGTCTCCCATCTAGTAAACTGTATAGAATTGTAAACTTAACTTACCAAATTAACAGTGGAAATTCATGGAAAGCGATTAAATTATTCCTGAGTGTGACATACCTTCTCTGAGTACAGAAAATTAGGGTTCCCAGATCTCAGGGCCTGGCCTTGAGTTTGCAGTTTTTTGTGTGTCTTCTCCACACAGGAGACAAGAATGCAAATTCAGTAGTTTCCAGGCAAGAGGAAAGGGCTATATACAAATGACTATCTTGTTATTAAAGCAGCAACTTTCTACAGTTTGCAAAGCTTGATAGAATGGTTGCTGCAGCTGACAAAGACTCTCAAAAGTATCTCTGGGGCTTTACAGACCACGCAAAAATGGCGATCTGCAGCCTCCTCTTCTTGCTGCAGACCTTCGCTGCAGCAGCTAGATGCTGCGGCAAAGGTGCACAGCAAAAAAAAGAGCACCCCTTCCCTGCTCTTTTTTAGCATTGCAATTGTGATGTACTAAAGGCAAAATGTGCCATAGGGAGCCTTTACACCATCACAACTGTGCAGCTCCATATAGAAGCTGTGCAGTTGTGACAGCGTTATTACATATGCCGTATAAATGGCACTACGTAACGTGCTAGTGCTTGGGAGTATGAGAATGTTGTGCACTCCCCAGCCCTAATCATGCCGCAGGGGCCGTCTGTACCACACCTCTGTGTTTCCTCAGTTAGGTTTTTCCTTCACTCCTTGTTGCGGTAGAGCTCACCCTCCAATCTGTTCTTCACCCACCTGCTAGCTAGAAAGAAGTAGGGTAGAGTGGATGTTCCTTGTTCTATTCTGTTCTTTCTACATAAGGGGCTGTACACCACCCCTTTCCTAGCCAGATTGGGGCAATGGCAACCTCACGCTGCAGCCCTGATCCGGTCTATAGTTATCTTGCCATGGCTATATGTTCCTTTGGCACTGTGTCATATGGATGCAGCGCTGGAGAAGCACCATGATGCCGTGTGCCATGTGGCCTGGTGTGAGATGTCAGGGCACCCTGGGGGTGGAGTCACATGTGCATCGTGAAGACGTTATTCCTCGACTCCATCCCCATGCCAGCCTTAATGGCCAGTGTGCACAGAGCCAAAGTGAGAAGGAATAATTCCCCTTGCCCCCATTTCATTTGAAGGGATGTAATATTGAGGAGGGAGCAAGCTTGTTTTCTGCTGTTCCAGAGAATAGGATCAGGAATAATGGATGCAAGCTACAGGAAAAGAGATTCCACCTAAACATTAGGAGGAACTTCTTAACAGTAAGGGCTGTTCAACAGTGGAACACATTCCCTTGGTGTGTAGTGAAGTCTCCTTCCTTGGAGGTCTTTAAACTGAGGCTTGATGGTCACCTGTCAAACAAACAAAAACAAAAACAGCTTCATTTATATACCACTTGATACCACCTAAGGAGTGTCTAAGTGGTTTACAACTGTAAGCTCCTTGCCCCCAACAATCTGGATACTCCTTTTAGCGACCTCAAAAGGATGCAAGCCTGAGTTGAGCTTGAGCCCTTTTGCTGGTCTTGAACTCACAATCTTATGGTTTTGAGTAAGTGACTGCAGTACAGGCATTTAACCACTGCACCACCAGTGTCAGGGATGCTTTGATTGAGAGTTCCTGCATGGCAGGGGATTTGACTGGATGGTCCTTTTGGTCTCTTCCAACTCTATGATTCTATGATTCTATGATTCCATCTTGCTCCGGGAACAATTCCTTTTGCTTAGATTTCTGTCTTAATTTCCAAACCTGAAAGTATGTTCTCTGTGTGTGTGTGTCTGTGTGTTTGAGGCACAAGCTATGAGTAATGGTGATTGATACTTAAAACATAACACATAATAACATCATCAGAACTATATTTAGGTCTCAAATTTTGATCTGGAAACTGCAGGGTCTGAGATGAGCCTGAACAGCAAACTCAACTGGAAATATGAGAAAAAACACATTTTAATACATTGCCCTGTGATAAAAAATGGTTAATGCTTCTCTCTCACAGGGTTAAAGGAGCTCTGTTCCTAAAACAGCAAGGTCTGAATTCTAATTATCCCTGAATTTTTTAAATTTTAAATAAACTTATATTGTTCTCCTTGATTCTAATGCTACTCCTTCTCTACCAACTGTTGGAGAATAAACTTCTATGTGCATTTGCTTAGCCGTTTGCTCAGTTTCAAATAATATTCCCTTCCCTTTAGCATTTGCTCTTCCCTTTAGCATAGGATGCTCAAATTAGTGCAATGTGTTAAATACATTTTTTAGTTTTGACTGGCCGCAACAATAAATTCACAATAAACTTTTAAAGGTTACTGGAAAGTTATATCAAAAATTATATCACGCTTCATCAGGATGAAGGGGGGGGGTATCCTCATTTCTTTATGAACAATTAAACATAATTTTACATAATGCCAGTCTTATTACCTTCCCTGATAGTAATCACCATTATTTTCTATATCATTCCCACTAAGTGAAATTGCAAGTTCTTAACAAAGTAATAAATTTGACTATTGAAGATGAATTTATAATTTCATATCTTGGGGACAAGTTAGTGGTGCAGCAAAGAACTTCACACTGCTCTCATATTCTGAAACATGTTGTCCCTCCAAACACAGATGGAATTAGGCAAGTAGACCTTTATTGGCAGTATTGTGAAAGTGAAATTGCACATGAAAACAAGGAATACTTGTCAAAATGATGATATCTAACAAGAGCTACAGAAAGTTATTGGTGTTGTTTTCTGCAAAACTGGGATTCAAAGTGACTCAGCTTAAAAGAACAATACAATTAAAAGCATACAACAAGTGAGAAATAAAACTGAATTATAAAACTGAATAAAACTATTACAGTATTATGTAATAAATCACACAATAAAAATGAAATAAAATTGAAAAGATAAAATGTATTAAAAATTAGTTGTTAAAACATTACAGCAGCATTACAGCAGCCCATTTCTTGAACCAAGTTATTAAAAATGTTGATTTTGCCATCAGTGACCTGGATTGGGTCAATCCTTTCGTTCACATGAACCTTTAATGTTAACTTGTCAAATTGAATCAGAATTGAGCTGTTAGTAGTTGTGGTAGAAAACAAACACTATTGGTTGTAGCTCAAGCCAGTTTATACTATGTGGTAGATATTGTTGATCCTAGGCTTTAGTTTTGATGGGTCATTCTACATGGATAGAGCACTTCCTATGGGGTGCTCAGTTTTCTTGTTTGGTTTTTGAAACATTTAACATGTTTTTGGAGTGGGTGGTTAAGACCAAATCTGTATTGAAGAGTGTGGTGCATTATTTCAAACAGTTCCAATGAGGAAGAAAAATGGAAGATGTCTCAAGAAGCCAGGATGGATGACAAAGGAACTTTCAAATGAGCTAAGTTTTAAACGGAACATGTATAAGAAATGGAAAAATGGAGAAATCACGAAAGAGGAATTCAAACAAATAGCCAGCACATGTAGGGGTAAAGTCAGAAAAGCTAAAGCGCAGAATGAACTCAGGCTTGCTAGAGAGGTTAAGAACAATAAAAAGGGCTTTTTTGGATATGTCCGCAGCAAAAGGAAGAAGGAAACAGTGGGGCCACTGCGTGCAGAAGATGGCAAAATACTAACAGGGGACAGAGAAAAGGCAGAATTACTCAACACCTTCTTTGCTTCAGTCTTCTCAGAAAAGGCAAAGGGTGCTCAACCTAAGGATAATGGAGACAGAATAGAGGAAATTCAGCACAGAATAAGTAAAGAGGTAGTACAGGAATACCTGGTTAACCTAAATGAATATAAATCTCCAGGACCAGATGAACTACATCCAAGAGTATTAAAAGAACTGGCAAATGTAATATCAGAGCCATTGGCAATAATCTTTGAGAACTCCTGGAGAACAGGAGAAGTCCCAGCAGACTGGAGGAGGGCAAACGTTGTCCCCATCTTCAAAAAGGGAAAAAAAGAGGATCCCAACAATTATCGTCCAGTTAGTCTGACATCAATTCCAGGAAAGGTTCTAGAGCAGATCATTAAGCAGAGAGTCTGTGAACATTTAGAAGCCAATGCCATAATCACAAAAAGCCAACATGGGTTTCAGAGAAACAAGTCATGCCAAACGAACCTGATCTCTTTTTTTGATAAAATTACCAGCTTGGTAGATGAAGGGAATGCTGTGGATATAGTATACCTCGATTTCAGTAAGGCCTTTGACAAGGTTCCCCATGACATTCTTGCAAACAAGCTTGCAAAATGTGGGATAGACAAGTTAACTGTTACATGGATTTGTAATTGGTTGACTGGCCGAACTCAAAGGGTGCTCAACAATGGCTCCTTTTCATCCTGGAGAGAAGTGACCAGTGGGGTCCCACAGGGCTCTGTCCTGGGCCCAGTGCTGTTCAACATCTTTATTAACGATTTGGATGACAGAATTGGGGGCATACTTATCAAATTTGCAGATGACACTAAACTGGGAGGAGTAGCTAATACCCCAGAGGACAGGATCAAAATTCAAAATGACCTGAATAGACTAGAAAGCTGGGCCAGTGCTAACAAAATGAAATTAAATGCGGAGAAATGTAAGGTTCTGCACTTAGGGCGGAAAAATGAAATGCACAGATATAGGATGGGGGACACCTGGCTGAATGAGACCACATGTGAAAGGGATCTAGGAGTCCAAGTAGACCATAAGCTGAACATGAGTCAACAGTGTGATGCGGCAGCTAAAAAAGCCAATGCAATTTTAGGCTGCATCAATAGAAGTATAGTTTCTAGATCAAGGGAAGTTATAGTGCCACTCTATTCTGCTTTGGTCAGGCCCCACCTGGAATACTGTGTCCAGTTCTGGGCACCACAATTCAAAAAAGATGTGGAGAAACTGGAGCATGTCCAAAGGAGGGCAACTAAGATGGTGAAGGGTCTGGAAACCTTGCCCTATGAAGAACGTCTTAGGGAGCTGGGGATGTTTAGCCTGGAGAAGAGAAGGTTAAGAGGTGATATGATAGCCCTGTTTAAATATTTGAAGGGATGTCATATTGAGGAGGGAGCAAGCTTGTTTTCTGCTGCTGCAGAGACTAGAATGCGGAACAATGGATGCAAACTGCAGGAAAAGAGATTCCACCTCAACATTAGGAGGAACTTCCTGACAGTAAGGGCTGTTCGACAGTGGAACACACTCCCTCGGAGTGTAGTGGAGTCTCCTTCCTTAGGGGTCTTTAAGCAGAGGCTGGATGGCCATCTGTCAGGGATGCTTTGACTTGGAGTTCCTGCATGGCAGGGGGTTGGACTGGATGGCCCTTGTGGTCTCTTCCAACTCTATGATTCTATGATTCTATGATTCTATGATTTAGATAACTTCATAGGTGTGATTGGCTCAGGCCTATGTCTCCAATTGCTTCAATGTTTCAAGGCATTCGCTGGTGAGTTAGAGGTTCCCTTGGCACCTGAAAAGACAGAAGGTCTGTGCCAGCAACATACTTTTTAGGTATCCTAATATATTGGGTCAATCTATGTTGTAGGCTTCCTGGAGATAAACTGTTAGACCTAAGGGTTTTCTTCCCTTGGAAAGGCAACACTAAGGGACTTCCTGGATCTTATTGGCCATTTGAACTTTACATGTTGATGATGGAATAGAGGCCATGCTTATGAAATACTCAGATGACACCAAATTAGAAGTAGTGAATACCCAGGAGGACAGGATGAAAATTCAAAATGACCTTAATAGATTATAAAGCAGGTCCAAAACTTAAAAAAAATGAATTTCAACAGGGAGAAATGTAGGATACTGGTAAAAAAATGAAATGCATAGATATAGGATGGGGGACACCTAGTTTAATGAGACTACAGGTGAAAGGGACCTAGGAGTCCTAGTAGACCACAAGTTGAACATGAGTCAACAGTGTGATGGATCAGCAAAAAAAGCCAACGTGATTCTAGGCTGTATCAATAGAAGTACTTGTCAGGGATGATGGGAGTTGTTGCTCATAACCTCTGGCTGTAACTCCTCACCAACTTGGTAAAGCAGAGCTGACCAGTTTTGGTCAGTGGTTGTTGTGTTGCAAATGTAGCAGAGTTGCAGAGTAGGTGCTGAAGATCCTGACAAATCTCTTCTTTCACTCTCTCTCTCATCTGGATATCACCACCTCAGGAACTGCTGGTCCTTGTTTTCACAGCTTGGCACTCCTGCTTCAAACAGTCGAGAATCCACACAACTTGTAGCCTAAACAATAGAACTACTTTTATTCTGCTATCTGGTTGCATACAACTAATAAAATAACAAACAACTTTGCAACACATTGACTAAGCTTCTGTAACACTATACATTCACTTCAAATCCTCACAGCTCACCCAGTTCAAAAAACACCACCACCACCATCATCATGGACAAGACAGGCAATTATTACTATTGTTAGTTGCCACCCACTGGGTGTGCATATCCACATTGATTGGCTGACTTTCCTCTCCCCAGACTTAAATCCAACCCTTGACTATGGTGGTCTTGCCCATGAGTCACGTTCCAGGTGTTTTCAATGTACATTCTTTAGTGACCTTGACTTTCAAGACTTATTGTTTTGATTATATTTGCACCTGTGATTTTGTGTATGTGCCTTGCCATGCTGGAAACTTTCTAATTGGAAATCTTCTGTCCCTTTGTTTCTCACATACATCTTTTCATTTCAATTACTGCATGTCCCATGCTCCATTTCTTGACAGTACTGTGTCAAGATCAAGGGAGGTAATAATTCTATTCTGCTTTGGTCAGACATCACCTGGAATACTGTGTCCCATATTGGGTGCCATGATTCAAAAAGGATGTTGACAAACTGGAGTGTGTCCAGAAGAGGGTGACTAAAATGGTTAAAGGTCTGGAAACCATGCACTATGAGGAGAGGCTTAGGCAGCTGGGCATGTTTAGCCCAAGAGAAGGCTAAGAAGTGATATGATAGTCCTATTTAAATATTTAACAGGATGTCATACTGAAGATGGAACAGGTTTGTTTTCTGTAGCTCCAGAAAATAGGACCTTGAATAATAGATTATCTCTGGCTTTACAGGAAGGACTCATCCCACCCTTTCTACAAGCGCGTTGATGACTAAAAAGGCTGATCTGAGATAAACATGTCTGGTTACAGAAAGCACAGCAGAAAGTTTCCTTGAGTTATGTTTCCAAGTTGTGGTTCTTTCTCTGTTGCCGTTTCTCTTCCATACTCGTTCGGTGTGAGTTCTCAAAAGAGGCTGCACCATTGTGGATAATGCATCTCTATGCCTCCTGATGTAAGGCCAGGGAAGACCATTTTTGGTGATCAATTTGGCCGACCTTGAGATGTTGTTTCAGGGAGTCCTTGTATCTCTTCTTTGGGGTGCCCCTCTTACACTGACCCGTGACGAGTTCACCGTAGTGTACAATTTTGGGGAGGTGGTGGTCCTCCATCCTAGAAATGTTCCCTGCCCAGCGCAGCTGCGTTTTCAATAGCATGGCCTCAATGCTGGTGATCCCAGCTTGTTCAAGGAGAGCAACATTTGTCACATAGTCAGTCCAGTGTATATTTAAGATTGTGCGTATACAGAGCTGATGAAAGCATTCGAGGAGTTTTAGATGTTGGCGATACATGACCCATGTTTCAGACCCATAGAAGAGAATGGACAGTACAATGGCTCTGTACACGCTGAGTTTTTTGCTTCGCCTCAGGTGTTTGTTACACCAGACTCTTGTGAAGCCTTCCAAATGCGCTATATGCATTTGCTAATCTGTGATCGATCTCTTTACCAATCTTGGCATCTGAGGAGATGATACTTCCCAGGTAGGTGAACTGCTGAATGGACTTAAGCACAGATTTGCTTATAGTGACGTGGGGATGATAGTGCTCTTCCTGTGGTGCAGGCTGGTAGAGAACCTCCATTTTCTTTAGGCTGACTTCCAGCCCAAACAGCTCTGCAGTTGTTGCATAATAGGATTTTAGGTGCTGCAGAGCTGCTTTTGTATAGGAAACAAGGGCAGAATCAGCAGAAAGTAGCTCATAGACTAGATAGTTTAGAGTCTTTGAGCGAGCCTTCAGATGGCTTAAGTTAAATAAGCTACCATCAGTTTGGTAAAGTTTATAGATGCCATCTTCTTCTTCGAGATCTGCCAGAACCGTTTGGAGCATCATGCTGAAGAAGATTGTAAATAGAGTTGGAGCTATAACACAACCTTGTTTCACACCATTAGTTATTAGAAAGGGCTCTGAGAGAGCATTGCCATATCTGACTTGACTGTACTGGCTTTCATGTGGCAACATAATCATTTTTAGGAATTTGGGGGGACATCTTAGTCGTTCCAGGATGTGCCACAGACCTTTTCTGCTCACAGTGTTGAAGGCTTTGGTAAGGTCAACAAATGTTACATAGAGTCCTTTGTCCTGCTCTATACATTTCTCTTGCAGTTGTCTAAGAGCAAATACCATATCTGTATCCTATTAGCTCTGAAGCCACATTGGCTTTCAGGGAGAGGTTCTTCTGCAATAGCAGAACTAATCTGTTCAGGAGTATCCTTGAAAAGATTTTTCCAGCAATGGAGAGCAGTGTTATACCTAGGTTGTTTGAGCAATCAGATCCCACTCCTTTTTTCTTATACAGGTTGATGATAACTGCATTTTGGAGATCTGATGGCAGTTCACCTTTTCCCCAGCAACTCACAAGGAACTTGTGGAATTTAACATGGAGTATATGACCTCCGTGTTTTCAAGCTTCAGGTGGAATTCTATCAATCCCGGCTGCCTTGCCATTTTTCATCTGCTATATGGCCTTAATGGTCTCTCCCAAAGTGGGAGCCACGTCCAATTCATTTTTCATCAGATGTATCATATATTGGATAGATGAGCCTTGGACTACTTAGATGGCACTGAAGCAACTTTCAAAATGTTGAGCCCATCGATTCAAGATGGAGGATTTGTCTGTGATTTGTGTTTGACCATCTGTACTATATAAGGACCTTTAAACCTGATAAGTAGGTCCAAACACTGCTTTAAAAGCTTCATAGAATCCTCTGGAATCACCTAGACAACGTTGTGTCTTTTCTGCTAAATTGATCCACCACTTGTTCTGAATGTCTCAGAGTTTTGTTGGAGCTTACTACATGTGAGATGGAAGGAGACGGAGTGTCTGACCAAGATAATGGATTCAAACTACATGAAAAGAGATTCCACCTCAACTTCAGGAAGAACTTTCTGAAAGATAAAGCTGTTCAACAGTGGAATATGCTACCTGAGTGTGGTGGATTCTCCTTCTTTGGAGTTTTTTTAAACAGAAGTTGGATGGCCATCTGTTACAGGTCTTTGATTGTGTATTCAATCTACATGTTGTGGGTGACATTTGAAGTCTCTTCTAGCTCTATGATTCTAAGTGGACATACATTATAACCAGACTGTGTTTCTAATGAGAACCTAACCAATTTAGGAGATCCCTATTTCAAGCCGTTTCTTCATCATATCACATTTGGAAAGTAAACAGTTTTAATAATGTAGTGCTTTGAAACTATATCAAATGAATGAAGCTGGACCCTTCCCACTTCAGGTACAATGCTCTCCTGATTAGCTAGAATTTAATTAATGTATTTATATATTGATTATATCAGAATAAATATGTAAATAATACACAAAACCACACATATCTTTCAAAAATGACAATGACTAAGATTTGTGTTCTTAGAAAATGAACATAAAGACACTCTAGACAATGGAAAATGCATGCAAAAATGTAGTCATTATAAAAATATATACAATGATGCATATCATTTGATTAAAATTATGAACACAAAATAAGTGTGAACATCCATGTTGTAACAGAAAAACAAAACAAAACACAACGATAATATCCCAAATGAAAGACTGCCAACAGAAAGATAAAACTGACAGATCTTCCTATATTTATCCAAATCCCCCCAAAACGGTGATAGCTTTATTTGTTGTGTCCTCACAAGGAACCGAGACTTCTTGAATCTCAGAGGAAATACCTTTTTCTATTGATAATGGAATTCAGATTTTATCTCCTGGATTCTGGAGTGCTTTCTTCTCCATGCCCCATGACCTGAAAATATCCCTCCACACCATCTTAACAGAGAACAACACAACAGCAGTATCTTGACAAAATGCAGGTCTGTGACTAATATCATCATTTTTTAAAATCACCTGAATGATTTTAACACATTTCCCTGTTGAAGAAGCCAGAGGAGCTTCAAAAGTTTGCATCATGCATTTTGGTCAAATAAAGGTACTGTTTTATGGATTTTGGGTGTTATTGTACTTTGCTATATGGCCTACTTTGCTACTCCTGAATATGTTTCTCATACATTTACTTTGTGAGTCAGCAGGGATTTGAACTTAGAGCTCCTTGGTTTAAATCACAGCTACATTATTTCTCACTACAGTGCTTAAGAGGAGATATTTATTTACCTTTTCATTTGATGTCCTATTTTGTGTCTGCTTTGCATACTCATTATATCCTACAGCAGAACATTAAACATCCATACTTCACCTGAAGTTTGAAATGGTGCAACCCAGCAGCATGTATAAGAGCTGAGATTTCTGAACATTGGTAAGATAACATCTTTCCATGTCATGACAGTGAGGTATGAAAAGGTGGAAAAAAGTTGTTTCAGATTTGCCAAGGCTTTAATGTAGCCTGAGTAGGTAGTATTTGAAAATTTCATATAATGACAAGGCAATATATTTTTTCCATATATAATTCATTTTCCAGATTATGTCAAACCCTAAATCCTACAAATGAAATTATAAAAATTCTGATGGAATGAAGGTTCTCAAATGGGTACCAATAAAAACATCTGTGGTTCCAATATTTCAAATATAAGTACTCTAGAAATCTTTAAAACCTGTGGCCGAGTGTCTAATGCTAAAACTGAAAAACTCTCTTTGAGAAACTATAGTTGACGCAAATTCAGTGCAAGTGTTGTTTTAATTAATTCTCTGTTATTGATTAAATGAAATTAGGAAAGAAGATCTAATATCAATCAACAGACCTGGTATAGGTTCATTTGAAACATGAACTAATTGTCTGTCTCAATGAGAACTTTAACAGGTCGTT
This sequence comes from Urosaurus nigricauda, assembly GCA_034509955.1. NCBI lineage: Eukaryota > Metazoa > Chordata > Lepidosauria > Squamata > Phrynosomatidae > Urosaurus > Urosaurus nigricauda. The sequence continues at coordinate 255,830,404 of JAOEGL010000003.1, forward strand.
CACATCTATCCATATAGCACTTAATTAGTACTGATATATAGCTGGATTGACTCCCCTACATAATGCTGAAGGCACTTAGTCAGAAGATTAACCAGTTATAAACTTAAGCTGATTGATTGATGATGACAAATTTTAACTGGGGAAGCTGAGAGCCAAGGGCATGCTGTTTCATTTTTTACACCATTTTGGTTTTGAAGGATGAGTTACTACTGTAATAGGCCTTGTCTGGGTAATGACATTTGTTGCCTAAATTATCCTATACTACCTTCAGTGCATTAAATGGATGTATACTAAGATGTCAATGTTATGCAGAATGTGGTGAAATATAAACAATGAACTGAACAGATGCTTGGGTTGTTTTAAACCCCTCCTGGAAATGAAGTCTGAAAAGTATTGCCATGGAGGCAATCTATGGAAGAAAGTTCTGCCTATACTGTTTTATATTTGGTCCTCCTTATCCATGGATTCTGTATCCATGGATTCAACCATCCACAGCTTGAAAAAATTAAAAAATAAGATCAAGCCAAAATGCAAACTTTGATTTTTGCCATTTTATGTAAGGAACTCCATTATACTGAACCATTGCATACAATGGGACTGGAGCGTCCATGGATTTTGGTATCCATGGAAGATCCTGGAACTAAAACCCAGTGGATACCAAGGACTCACTGTATTTCTGATGGCTTGCTATCCATACATGCAAATGCTCCATTGTGTTGATCCAGCAATTATTATGCTTATGGGAATTACTGCAAAGTAAAAAAGGTTATGAAGCACATCTTCACAAAGTTAACAGAGGGTCACTTTGTGCATGTGCTATATCCATCTAACCACCAAAATTTATCTACATATATAATTCAGTTAATAAAGCCTCTGAAAAAAAGCTCCTTTTTACAGTCCACCACCACCACCACCACCCCGTCTAGTTGGATTAGCCGCATTGGCATTGGGAGGCACGGGGATGGTGAAGGATGACTAGAGAACCGAAGACTTTCAGTGCAGGATTGCAGCAACATGTTATCAGTAAATAGTGCAATAAAGCCTGAACTAGAAAGAAATGGAATTATGCCAAAAGCTGCACCTACACTTCAGAAGAAATCCAATTTGACACCACTTTAATTGCCATGGCACCATGCTATGGAATTCTGGGAATTGTAGTTTTGTGAGACATTAACATTCTCTGTAAGAGAGTTCTGAGGCCACAACAAAATAATTGCTAGAATTCCATAATACTGAACCATGGCAGCTAAAGTGGTGCCAAACTGGATTAATTCTGCAGTGCAGATGCAGCCCTACCTATAACGGTTATGTTTGTTCCTGCCCCACAAAAGGCAAGATAAACAACAGCTGCCCCAAGAATGCCCCAAGGTGCATGAATAGCAAAAAGTGAGAAAAGGGGAAATCATAGGTCTCCCTCACCTGCTATCCCTAGCATGTTAAAAATGCATAGACCTATAAATTTGATCACCAAAATGGAAATCATAAAAAAAGTGGAGGCTAGTGAAAGAAATATTATCCTTCAATGAATTTTGGAAGAAGTTTTCAAGTGGGGTCTAGAAGATTCAAAATGTTCCGTCCTGACTTGATTATTTTACTTCATATGTGCATATCATTCATTCTGGATAAAAAGTTTGCTGAAACAGTCACCTGTTTCTTTCTTTTTTTTATGCAGTGTAGGAACCTGTACTATTCTTTCCCTCTTATTTCTACCTCTGGTACCAAATTTGCTGTTTAAAAAAGTAATGCCTAGGTATAGATATACTTCTATACCCCTTCCCAAAATTCACAGCAACTTCCATAAAAAAGTTTAAAAACACCAATAACAAGTGTAATAAAAACACAAAGGTTCCTTATTAGAGCATTCTTGATAACAAAAGTAGAAAATGGCAACCTTGGTGTTTCAAAACAGACTTTGGCAAGATACTACATCAGAACTGTGTAGCTAAAGTCTCCACATGCTTTATTTACAGTATGTAATCCTTGTGTCACATAGCAATGTTGTGCAATCAGATTTCAGCAGGAGCAGATGGATATGGCTGAGTTGAGAACCTGTATGCTCATATACAATGGTAAAACATGCAAAACTCTGCCTCCATTATATTGGAGTGAATGTGGACATCATACATTGGGCAAACATGTTCACCTGCATCCATAGGAAAACTTGCACATGCCTAAGACATCAGCAGGATACTGTGCTTCTATATTCTCCTTCTCCTAGCATCCCAAAACTGAACAAAATGAAGTGTGTCATACTTCTTCAGAGATGCCATTCCACAGCTTTGGGTTGATTAAGCAAAAACTCAGTGCTCACAATTTCAGAGAGCAATGATAACTTCACGGCCACAAGCAGAAGAATGTGGTGATTATATGAGGTTTCATACAGAGAGCAGAGGTCTCTATAGCAGACTGCATAGTTTGTATAGTTTTTAAAATCAATGCTAACATCTTACTTTGGACCTAAAAGCTGTCTTGAAAACATTGCAGTCAACAGAGAATGAATTGAGTGCTACATGCTCACGGCCATGCATGCAAATGCATACTTGAAATACATGTGTCTCATAGAATCATAGAATCATAGAGTTGGAAGAGACCACAAGGGCCATCCAGTCCAACCCCTGCCATGCAGGAACTCCCAGTCAAAGCATCCCCGACAGATGGCCATCCAGCCTCTGCTTAAAGACCTCCAAGGAAGGAGACTCCACTACACTCCGAGGGAGAGTGTTCCACTGTTGAACAGCCCTTACTGTCAAGAAGTTCCTCCTAATGTTGAGGTGGAATCTTTTTTCCTGCAGCTTGCATCCTTTGTTCTGTATTCTAGTCTCTGCAGCAGCAGAGACTCCCTCCTCAATATGACATCCCTTCAAATATTTGAACAGGGCTATCATATCACCTCTTAACCTTCTCTTCTCCAGGCTAAACATCCCCAGCTCCCTAAGTCGTTCCTCATAGGGCATGGTTTCTAGACCCTTCACCATTTTAGTTGCCCTCCTTTGGACACGCTCCAGTTTCTCCACATCTTTTTTGAATTGTGGTGCCCAGAACTGGACACAGTATTCCAGGTGGGGCCTGACCAAAGCAGAATAGAGTGGCACTATTACTTCCCTTGATCTAGATGCTATACTTCTATTGATGCAGCCTAAAATAGCATTGGCGTTTGTAGCTGCTGCATTGCACTGGTGACTCATGTTCAACTTATGGTCTACTTGGACTCCTAGATCCCTTTCACACGTAGTTTCATTCAGCCAGATGTCCCCCATCCTATATCTGTGCATTTCATTTTTGCGCCCTAAGTGCAGTACTTTACATTTCTCCTCATTGAATTTCATTTTGTTAGCATTGGCCCAGCTTTCTAGTCTATTCAGGTCATTTTGAATTTTGACCCTGTCTTCTGGAGTATTGGCTACTCCTCCTAGTTTAGTGTCATCTGCAAATTTGACAAGTATCCCCCCCTCATGAATTTTGATAGCACACCACTGAAGAATGAGCCCATATTTTGTTCCATCTAGTGCACTGTTCATTTTAATGCAGGATCAATGAGGTTTTTTTTTTTTTTTTAAAAAAAATAAAAGCCCCAAAGGTCCTAAAACAATCCAAGATGAACCAGTATATGTCTATGACTATGAATTCCTAAGTGATTTTATATTTGCACATTGATGTGAACTGATTTGATCTCCTGGGTGAATGATTTGATGAGGATTTAATTAGCCACTTGGGTCTTAACTACCTGGAGGAAAAGAAACCTCCCACACTGTTTAGGATCAGAATGGGTGGGACAGGAATCCAATCTGTGTTCCAGGATGATACTTCAAAGTAAAGAAAGTCCCCTTTTGCACCAGATCAGTCCTTGCCCACCTCTATCTCAAGTCTAAGTCCCAGTACAGACCGCTGCTTTGCAGTGGTCTGGGGCCAAAATTAGGGCTCAGGAGTGTGGAGAGACCACATGCTCCCGAGCCTTACCATGTGTCAGTGGTGCCATCATGGCTTGGCCCCATTCACATGGCTGCCGCCATGCTGGTACATGCACAGCGCAGTGTGTAAATGTCGCCACACTGCATTACTTCATCACTGCATGCAAGTGTGCCAATGGTGAACTCATGGCAGTGGTCATGCACACTAAAAAGAACCTGCTTTCAGTGGGTTCTTTTTAGACCCGACAGAGGCCACATCATTTGGTTTCTGCAACCTCCATCAGGAGTAAAAACAGGCAGCTCCAGCCCACCCTTTCAGGGTGGTCTGTTGAGCCCCTGAGTTATCAGAACAATTAGAATCTATATAGTCCACATGATATTCTTTACATCTAAGTAAATTAAAGAAACTCTGGGAATGCTGAAGGCCTTATATTATTTGCTCTTCAATTGACACAAAATATCTGTTCTAAAAGATATGAACCTTTTCTCCGTCTTCTGTTTCTGTGTCTGTTCTTTTCTTTGACACATAGCTACAGTATTTTAATGTATAAGTTATTGCTAGTGCTTTCTGGATAGACATTTCAAGGATATACACACTAAATGACAACTCTGGGATGATAAGTTGACAGTAAAGCTGAGCAGCAGACTTTTGTGTATAGATGCATGCACTCCTTAGAGGGTAAGATATCAAACAGATGTCACTAGTGCATTTAGCCATTTGCTAATAACAACTGTTGTACTACTTTACTGAACGTTAGCTTCCATCTGATGGGAAAAGCCACCTCTGCATAAAGAAATATATTATTTGTCAGCAGCATGTGCTTCCTAAGGAACTGCTGACTGTTTCTTCTGAGCACAAATTAAGACCAGCACATGTCATAACATGGCAAAAAAGAACAGAACAAAAAATGGAGAGAAGTGATACTGTATTTCAACCTCACCAAAAGAACTGAAGATAAGTGAGTTGGTTCATCATCAAACATTTCTTTTTGGCACTTAGCATTTATACCATACTTTAGAGTTTCAAAGGATTTCATAAATTTGGACCAAGATCCTGGATTGCACTGGCAGATTTTAAAGCTTATAACTCTGTTAGGCATAGTTTCTCTTCTCCCCTCGCTTTATACTTATCTGCTCCTGGAATGTCCCCATGACCATTAGTGACCAAGGTGGAAAAGGTTTAAATTGTTTCCCAGAAGTCCCAGCCAGCATGGCCAATGGTGAGGGACTATGGAAGAAGTATTCCAAAACATCCTGAGCAATTTAGGGTATTGTCATTCAAAGTATATAGAGGACCAGAAGCCTATCCTAGATAAAGTATCCAAAATAAAGGGAATTACACCTTTATTTGTCATAAGTGTGATCCTTCAGGCTTTGTTCACATCTCCACCAGTCATAACAAGTGGAAAAAGATAAGATCCCTCCACCTTACTCTAAAGAGAAAGAAATTCCTTTGCTGAATGACTTTTCATATTCATGTGGCATGTTTCAAACTGTATGAAGTCCACAATCCTGGCCTTATAATCTTCAAAATATTTCTGCAATGTGAAACCCATCTTGTATTGTGACCTTTCCATTTTCCCTATTGGTGTCAGGAGGTGTATTTTACTTTTTTCACACATTGCATCATTCTAAGATCCTAATTGGATTCTGTGTCCAACAGACAGAATGTTCTCAGGCTTGCAGTCTGATCTGCAGAATAAGTTTTTAGAGCTATATAAAGCTAAATTTGTTTTTGTGCAGTTGTACCTCAAGGACGTACTTTTGGAATATGAAGCGGGATCTGTGGGCCTGGAATCCTTCCAATCAATTCATCTGCAGAGGAGGGTGGTGGTCTTTATGGATAAATTCTGGATATATGTCTTACTAAGTAAAAATGAAAGAACCCTTTAAATATGATCTTTTCCCAAGAACATGATATTAGTTCATTCAATCATGGGCAGAAATTTCTCCATAATAAAGCTCAAAATTATCCACAGAGGATATAATTAAAAATATTTTTCTCCATTTAGTGCATTTAATTAGAGTTTATTGTAAGAATCCAGATCTTTCTCATATAAATTGTGTGATATGCAGAAAAGGAAACATCCAAGGAAAATGCACTGTAATCTATGACAGAGAAATTCCTGGAAACTGTGAAGTGTGGGGATCTTTCAGATTTATGTGCTTTATTTACTGCCTTGCCCATATGAAGGCATGAAACACAACCAGCCAAGCTGCTACAAAATTGCTCAGTTAAGTCAGACATTTCCTATGCATTAAGAAGCAAGTTCAGAACATGCCAGATGGTCTGCAGTGGTGAAAAGAAAAAAAAAGATATGGTAACAGAAAATTCTCAAATGACAAGTCCTGTGGTTAATTGTGTTTTCTCACACTGTTTGCCAAGAGATCTCCCCCCCCCCACCCACCATGCAAGGTCTCCTTAAAGTGAGCACAAATTCATTTTTTCAAGTGGAACTCTGCAGGAAGCATAGCAAAAGTAACCGTGTTGCAAGCAATTGATTTTCAAATAAGAATAAACAGCCATTTAGGTTTGAAAAGGAGAAAACACCTAACCGGTGGGGGTTGCTTTCACTAATTTTCACATATTTAAATTCCCAATATTCACACTTTTGAGGAGAAAATTGAAATGTGCTCTGCAGCAAAAACACTCCTTGTTCAAATCTGGTACCTGGTTACCATTCTTCTTCTCCTTTGCTCCCAATATTTTCTCCCTCCTACAGTTTATTGATTCACAGGGAGGAGTACTCTGCTCCTCATGTAGTGCTGTTAAGAGTTTGTTCATCCTCTATCTCCTCTCTCATCCAATAACTTGTCTTGTGAACTGGGCACTGCATAAACTGAATTGTGTGGCTATCTAATTAATAGCATATTATGAATGCTGTACTGCCTTTCTAGCTATTATCATTTTTAAAAGTAGATTAAAGTAGGTTGTTTTTTTTTAAGTCAGTAGTGATGTCAATACGTTGTGTGAGAACTTAGAAGAGGAACTTCTCAGCTGTGACACCCCAGTTGCGAAATGCCCTCCCTTTGAGGCCAGCACTAACTTCATTTCAGCACCAGGTAAAACCATGATTTACTAAGTTAGTCCAAAATGTTTGTGCACATGGTTCTAAACCTGCTTTTAAACTTTAAAAAAACCCACTAGTGTTTACATTTTTATAATTTTTAAATTGTTTTAATACTGTGTTTCCCTGAAAATAAGACAATGTCATATTAATTTTTGCTCCCAAAGATGCGCTAGGTCTTACTTTCAGAGATGTCTTATTTTTCCATATATATATATATATATATATATATATATATTACTGTATTTATATACAAAAACTTTGCTAGGTCTTACTTTCGGGGGAGGCCTTATATTTAGCAATTCAGTAAAACATTTACTGGGTCTTATTTTTGGGGGATGTCTTGTTTTCGGGAAAATAGGGTATGCGTTAATTGATTTTACATGTACCCTGATATCTTGTGACATACACATTTTAATAAATATAGAAATACTGGCAGATATTCCCTTTAGGGAAGCTAATTGTTAGAAAATTGTTCTTCCATAGAAGAAATCTCTTGTGAATATTCTGAACTGAGGAAACCATAAGAATTGGGGATAAGTGACATTAGTACGGCTAAGAAGGTGCCTTAAAGACTGTATATGAAAATGACAGCACCCTGTGAGGGAGATAATCATTTGTATCTGTATTACACAATTATGACAATTTCATATCACTTTAATTGTCCCTACAAAATACCAGCATTTGTAGTTGGGTGAAGTGCTTTGATTGTGTGTTTCTGAATGGAAGGCTTAGGATTGGATGGCCCTCGTAGTCTCTTCTAGCTCTATGATTCTATGGTTTCGTGATACTTTGAACTCTTTGCTAGAGATCTACAATCTACTCTCCTGAACTATGGGGCTTTCTAGATTGGCAGGAAAGTGTGACATGAAGTTGCCTTTACCTTAATGCTTAGCAGCTACATTATAAGCCCCAGGTGTGTATTTAAAAGGTACAGGGCAGCTAGACTGAGGGGTGTGGGAATGACTTATCTGAAGTCTTTTCTGTGACTCAGCAACTACATTGGAAGCTGTCAGAACGCTACAAACACAGGCGGAGCAGCTGCACCAGCGGCAATGAATGCGGCTTTTAGCCGCGCTGGACCTTTTTTTTCCTTGCCGGCTGCGAACTACACAATTGCAAAGCTTGAGGCTGCGAACTGTGCAGTTGTAAAAGAATTAAAGGGGAATCCCAAGTGAGGTTGACACCAGCCACAGACTGAGCATGTGCAAGAAGACAAAGGAGGACTGCTGCCCATTGACCTGGTGATGTTGACCTTCATCAGCACAGGGTCACTGTGGGCATCATCACCAATATGGATGCCTCCTCTTCTTTGTGGCCGTCCGTTCTTGTCAGCATTCAATGCATAGCCAAAGCTGCTGGCCTTGCCGCCGCTAATGCTGCCAGGATGGTTCAAGTGACCACTGAAATCAAAGCCACTGAAATCACAACTGCAGAGGTGGATGAGGAAAGTGATGATGCAGCAGAGAAAACAGCTGTAGTGGGTGCCTCAGTGGTTGACCAGTGTGAATCTGGCGGTGCCATTGCTATGTCCGAGAAAAGGAGGACACCGTGCTATTGGATGCTGGAGAGAAGCCACCAGTGGTGGCCTCTCTTTGTCACACGCACCTGGTCTGATCATCGATGGAGGCATTACTTCCGATTGCCCCGTGCCATCTTTCATCGGATAGTGGACATCCTCCGTCCAGAACTGGAGAGGTCCGACTCAGTGATGAGGAAAGCCATTCCGGTGGATCAGAGAGTGGCCATTGGCATCTTCATGCTGGCCCACAAAACCAGTTACAAGGTGACAGCAGAGCTCTTTAGGGTTGGCCTTGCCACTGCAGGGGAAATCATGGTGGAGTTCGCCTTGGCCATGGAGAAGCTCCTGCTGTCCCAGACTGTCTACTTGGGAGATGCCCGGCAGGTAAGGCACTGCCCAAAACATATTTCCACCTACTGTGATGGCTGAACGGTGGAATTGCACAGAAATTGTCAAACTTCCCTATCCTTTATGTGGAAGATGTTTTGTGGTGTAACTTCGTAGATGTACCCAATTTGTCATTCATTCTCCTGTTTCTCCCCCCCCCCCGCCTTTTCCCCCTACAGATCATGGAAGGTTTCGGTCAGCTTGGTTTCCCACAAGTAGTGGGCACTGTGCATGGGTGCCACTGTCTGATTGTGCCACCCCTGGGGCAGAGGAAAAGTTATGTGAACAGAAAGGGGACCTATTGTTTTCTCCTGCAAGGGACATGCAATCACACAGGTCGCTTTGTGGATGGGGAGCTTGGATGGGCAGGGTCAACTCATGATGCCAGGGTGGTCAGAAACTCTGTCATTTTTGAAACTATGGAAGCTGGCATCTTTGTGCCAGGCAATCCCACCATCACCATCAGGGGCCAGCAAATTGGGCCCCTCTTGCTGGGTGATAGTGCTTATCCATTAAGGAAATGGCTAATGATACCCTTCAAGAAACCAACCACTGTCAAGCAGAAGCTTTTCAATAAGAAGTTGAACAGGTGCAGAGTCAAGGTGGAGCACTTGTTTGGCCGTCTGAAAGCTAGATGGAGGTGCCTGACTGGACCCCTTATTGTGGCAGAAGAGAACGTAGTGCCCATCATCTCCTCCTGTGTCATCCTACACAACATCTGTGAGACCAAGGGAAAGGTTTTGGATGAGGGGCTGCACTACAGGCGTTGTTTTGTATTGCCTACCCTGGGGGCACCTATGCCGCAAGATGACACTGGCACGGAAGAATGGAAGGCTGTGAGGAAGGCATTGGCAGAGTTCTTTCACACAGGGAGAATTTGAACTTGGACTTGTCCTCCATTTGTAATGCCACAGCACAACTGTAGTGTCAAAGCATATCAGCACTCCAATAAATGAATCCTATCAGCCACAGTGTGTGTGTGCCCCATTATTCATGGTCTCCTGTGTGGGCAGTCTTTGCCATGTGCTTGTTGGCTTGACACACCGAAACACACTCACAAAAGGTTATCCATAGTTTGCCTGGTGCCAGCTTTCCTGGCAGAAAAAGATACAAGGCCCCTAACTGCCAACCGTTTACTCTGACAATGTATCAATCCCCTTGAAATTCAGGCTTTCCTAATGGCCCATTCAATTGAAACAATTTGAAGCCCACAGGCATCTATTGGGGGAGAAATTCAAAATGCAGCTTTGAGGGGACTCCATTGGCCTGGAGCCACCTGTGCCCACCTTGCCCTCACCCACAGATTCCCATAAATACCACAGCCACCCTGTATTGTTCCCAGGACAGCAATCATGGCTCCCAGGATGAGACTTTCAGTCCGCAGAGCCTACTGGCAGGACCAAGAGGTGGAGGTCCTCTGGAGTCCCTGAATACAGAGGAGGCTGCTCGGAGGGTGATGGCCTCTTCCAGTAAGCCAAACAAGGTTTTTTTTATGGGTGCCTCCAGAGCCCTCCGGTGACGAGGGTTTCAAAGAACCTTTTCTCAGTGTCGCAGTAAATTCAAAGAACTGAAGGGAAGTTTCTTTGAAACCCTGGAGGACTTTGGACCGCATCCACCAGTCTGGAAGAAGCCACCATACTTCGAGCAGCTTCGGGACCTCTGGGTCACGGGCGGCGAGCCATGGTGGGAAGATCACCGTCCTCCAGGTATATCAGGGCCCCTTGTATGGTGTCAATGCCACTGACCCTTCCCTACTGTTTCCTGATGTCCTCCATGGGTCCTCATGCCTGTCCTCCACTTTTCATTTGTAGGCATGTGGCCCAGGCGAGGACGGAGGGTGCCTGACCAGGCAGAACAGCCCGGCAGGAGGTCGCCCGCTGCTGCACCTCAGGGAGAGGCTCAGGATCTCCCTGAGGATGCAGCACAGGCAGGGCCCTCTCATGCCTCCCCTCCGCGTAGAGGACAGGCTCCTCTGGCAGCAGCTTAGTGCCCAAGGGTGTGTGTGGGGGGTGGATGTTGCAAGCCTGCAGCCCCCACAACACTCTTGTCTTGTCCCTTCCCTTCATGTCACTGTGCTAACTTCTCTCCTTTGCCCCCTTTTCTAGCAGCTCCTCTGTCGCCGGATGCTGCTGCTGCCACGGAACATCTGGAGGAGCCTGGGCTGAGCCGCCACCTGGACAGGGGACCCCAAGCCCCGGCTCTGGAAGCCAGGGACTTGCCTCAGGTCCAGCAGCTCAGGCGGACATGTGAGTGCAGATAGCCAAACAACCAGGGAGGGGAGGGAAGATGCCCATACGCCTTGCCTGTGGGACTGGGGGTTTGGCTCCATTGTCCCCTCCTAATCATTCTCTCTTTCTCTTTTTTATTTTGTCCTCTACAGGTCGTCAGCTGTCTCGAAGGGTTGCAGCACTGGAGGAAGGCCAGATGAAGATGATGGCCATGTTGGAAGAAGTCCTCCATCTCCTTCCTGGTGCTGCAACTCCACCTTCCCATTGAAGCTGCTTCCCCTCCCTCCATTCCCTTTCCTTCTCTTTCCCTTGTTTGCTGTTCCCCTTCCTTACCCTCCCCTTCCCTTGTAAATAATTTGTACAAATGTAAATAGTTTTTATTAAACGGCATTGTTTATTTTTTTTTAAAAAAAATGTCTTTTTTGAACTGCGCAATTGCACTGGTACACCGTTCACACATTTGTATGAATGAAATTCTTTATTTTATGAATGAATTGAGGGTTTCTGTGATGTTGCGCAGGTGCAGCATTGGTTGGGGTTGGATTTGGTGTAGCACTTTCCTTCTCACCACCCCCTCTGCCACCCTTGCCACCCTGGGCTGCTCTGATGAGATCCACCATCTGCCCCAGCAGACCAGTCTGCACTTCAAAAACAGAAGTGAGTCGCCTCTACTCCTGGATTGCTACTTCCTGCTGCTGAAGTGCCCTCTCCTGGTTCTGGACTACTTTCTCTTGAAACACTCTGCATGACTCTGCCTCCCTCTACCTCTGTTGATGGGCACAGTCTCCCTATTGCAGGAGTGCTGTCATGTGCTCTGAGCTGGCACTAATGAGTCGATCGATAGCCCTGGCAGTTGTTGCTGCTGCTGAGCGACACAGCCGTTTCTTCTTCATGGCAGTGAGGCGTTCCTCAGGCAGCATTGCAGCTATGGGATTGGCTGGGGCTTCTTCTCCTTCTGAAGATTCTCTTGCTGCACCTTCTTCTCCTTCTAAAGGATGAAGCACCAGAGAGAAACAAAACCATAGATTTAGCACATACTCCAGAGGTCATCCAGTCCAACCCCATTGTGACATGCAGGAACTCTCAGTCAAAACACCCTCAATATGACACACGGGACCTTGGGGAAAGATATAGACAAGGGAGAGTTGCGGAGAAGCACTACACACACACACATCACAGTCATGGAAAGGAGATCCTAAAGCATACACCGACATCAACGTTGCAGTCCCCACCCAAAACATGCCATCATGCCAACATAAACCCTCGCAAGTGTATTTGTTTTTCTGCTATAAGTGACCCACTATGGAATTTTTTCCCCCTTCCCATGCCACACACAGGTCTTACCGTGCACAATCTCCGGCCCCTCACTGTCATCGCTCTCTCTTAAACTGCTCTGTCTCACAGGCGACCGATTACGGTGGCTACTGAGGCTGGCAGATGTAGTGCTTGCACGAGAGGGTGGCCTGCTTGTGGAAGACGTAGATTCCACCTGCAGAGTACGGGCTCTTTCTCTCAGGACTTCTATGTCCACGGCTTGCTGACTGAAGGATGTCTCATCTGAGTCAGGGGAATGCTCCCGTTCCTCTGCATGACAAGGGGACAGAGTCATTTGTGCCTTATGCCCACCCTGGTGCCACATCTTCCCTTAGTTCCCTGCATCTCTTTCCCCCAGGAGCCCAGGTACATCTTACCTTGAGGAGGCAGCAGGAGTTCCTGGCCACATTCCAGCTCTGGCTCTGCCTCTGGGTCCGGGGTGTCCTCCATAGGTTCAGCCCTAGCATGCTGGCCAGCTGGGACCCTCACAATCTGTCCGCTGGTGGACAGTCTGTTGGGTCTTATCTTCCCATCCTTGTCAATGAAGGCATGGAGCTCTTTGTAGAAGGGAGGATGGGTGCCACCCTGTGTACCTTTTGCCTTCTTGTCTCTATATTGTTTGTATTGTGCCTTTAAACTTTTGCACTTTCGGCGACACTCTTCCCAATTGCGCCGGTGGCCCTTGGCCTCCATGGCTTTGGCCACCTCCTGATATGTGTCTGCATTCAGGTAGGTGGAATCCAGTTTCTCCAAAATACGGGGCTGGGACCAGATAGAAATGAGGTCTGAGGTCTCTGCATGAGACCAAGAAATCCCTCTCCCCCTTTTCGGGGCACTTGTAGAACTCTGTGCCATTCTGCTAAGTGCCAAAGCACAACCGCGGCAGCAGTGTCCCAAGGACCTGTGGAGCTGGACAAGGAAAAGGGGAAAATGGCGCTGGAATGTGTGTGGGGGTCATGGGAATAGTGAAAGTTTCCCCTTATCACTTGCACCTGGCAAAACATTAGCCACCAAGACTTACAGCATCCCAGACATGCTACTGCGCATGTCTAGGGTTTGGATTAGGCCTGGAGTTAGGGTTTGGGAGCTTTAAAAAACTGCACAGTTAAACCCCAGCTTTTACACCTGCAGGGCATTAAGTGTTTTAATTAGAAGTGAACTCCACACCACGCATGCTCCCAACTCACGATCCATTATGCTCCACACCTGTATCGCTGCCTTTAAATGGGCACTTTAAAGATACAGCAGCCCCTTTAACTGTGCAACTACACCGCAGCCTTTAGATGGAGCTGTGCTGTTCCGCAGTTTTTAAAAAAGAAGCTGGGAAAACCAGCACCTTTTTAAAAGCGCTTCTTCTCCCCTAAAATGCAAAAACAGCGTTTTCATGGCACACTTTCCCTTTTTCTCATCTAAAGGCTAGGGTTTAATGCAGCCATGAACACACTTCTTTTTGCCAATCTAGATCAGGCCTATAATTCCTAATATACTCTAAATTCCAGTATAAGATTAAATTATTTTATTCCTCAATCCTTCTTAACTTAGAGTACCTTGGTACCTTCTAGAAATCAGCTGATAAATCCTTAGGATCCTTAGGTTGGAGCCACAGCAAGCTCCCTAGAAGGAGGTACAGTTGGCCCTTGCCATAAGCAGGGGATCCGTTGTAGCCCCCCCCCCAGCATAATGCAAATTTTGCATAAACTGGAGTACCATTGATTTGAATGGTGGCACACTCCCATTTTTATCCCTTGCCACTCGCTGTCCATGTGTCATAAACTGGCCTCCACAATCTGCTTCAACAAAGTCAGAGTTCAGACAGTGTGTCTAAACTAAGGAAACTTTATTAAAAGACAGGAACCTGTATTAAAAAGGACAGTACAACTTTTAAGTCAGATCTGGTGAGCCATAACAATTATCACAGTTTTATACTTCACAGCTAAACCCTCCCAACAGTCATCAATAGAGTTACCCATTGGCTATTTAACTCCTGCCAAATAAGGAATTGACAATTTAATAGCATTTGAACCCCCAAATTTTCATCCCTCCGATGTTATGAGAACCACTGAAATACTGTTGTGAGAACCACTGCAGTTTGCATAGCATAAACACAACAAACCCTGCCAAACAATCTGTTAATTAGCCACTTGGGTTCGAGGAACCCATGAAGGCAGTCTATCATCAAAGCAATATAACAACTTTAACTATAAACTTTATTCAGATAGCACAATAACTGCTAAGGCACAAGAATGGCTCAACTATTTAATTTAACCTTGGCTGTGCATTCCCACACCTCTAGTTTCCCTCCACACATTCACAGTTTAAACTGCCCAGCATTCTTGTTTACTATGACAATCATGCCCACAGCCCCTCTTGGTTCCAGCACTCCTCCTAGAGACAAGAGGCTCTAAATCTGAATTAACCCTTTCCCCCTTTCAGGTGCCTACAGGCTTCTTCACACTGAATATATAAGCACACAACCAAAATGACATGAACATTAATAACTCAATTCAATATCCATAACCTTTGTTGAATTAAATCCCAATATCCTTTGGTCCAATTAAAATCCAATTCCAAACCTCCCTCTTTTATATATAAAAATACTGACAGAACCAGATTATCATCCTGGTTCTGACACCATGTAAGCTTAAAGTTGCGTATGGTGAGGGCATTGATGATGATAGCAAACTGTATTTGTATGCCTTCCTTTAAGATGCTTCTGCTTTTCACTTCAGATGTTATTGCACTACCCATTTACAGTCAGCCTTCAGTATCTGTGGACTTGCAATCAGTGGATTCCAGCATCCATGGACAGCAGGCCCACATTGTCCCCAATGATGACACATGCATGTGGCCACAACACCATTAAGTTTCATTGTCCGCAATAGCAGCATGGTCACATGCACGTGCTACCATGGGACAACAGGGGCTGGCCCTAATGGTAGTATGGCCATGTGCATACACTGCCATTGGGGACAACACTGGCTTGAGCATCCACAGATTTTGTTATCAGTGGAGGGGGGGGGGGTCTGGAATGGATCCCATGGAGATACCTAGGGCTGACTGTACATTAATCTCATAGTGCTTTGAGACTAATATAATGTAAATGGGTAGTGTAGTAACATCTGATGACAAGCAGAGGCCTTCTAAAGGGAGGAACACAAATCCCTTCTTTTGAGGAGCTGATGAGGATTCTGCTGCTTGTCTTCCACTCACTTGTGTTCTTTCTGTAAATTTCTCTTTGTAAATAGAGAAGATCTTACAGAAACCCTGTAAGTCTCCAGTGATCTTGTCTCTGTAAGAAGGACAAACCCAGACAACACCACTGTTGGAGCTTTCTAACCACACAAGAAAGGGGAATGACGATAATATCCCCTGTATCTTTGTGAATGAACAGAACAAAGCAGAGAAATAGGCAGAATTCTGTTTTGGGTCTCTTTCACAGTGAAGTTGTAGCCCTTTGATTATTATACAGTGGTTCCCCCGGTTTACGAATCCCCCGGGGAACGAAATCCCCGGGACCCGAAACCGGCGGGACCAAAAAACATCCCTCGGGATCCGAAGGATCCCCCGGGATGCGAATAGGAAAAACCGTGTAGCCCCTTTAAAAATCGGCCGCGCGGTCCGGCAGAATTAGCGGTCCCCCGGGAAACGAATACTTCCGGGTTACGAAAGGTAATCCGGCACAGATTACCTTCGTAACCCGGGGGACCAGTGTACTTCCATTCCATGAAATCCTGTAGTTTCATGTAGTTTTTGAAGGGTGTTATGTTTTGTGCAGCTTTGTGAGGTATTAAGATTTTTAGCCAGAGAGACATAATACCTCAGCAAACCACAAATCTCACGATTCTATAAAATGTAGCTTTGGCAGCTGAAGTAATATCAAAGTACTATAATTGTGTAGTGTGAAAGTGATCTCAATTCCTTTGACATTTTCATATTTCCAAGCTCATCCTTTTATAATTTTCTGAAGCTATATACATGGAAATATGTGTACAATTTCCTGGGCATTTTCACAGTCATGGGATTTTTATTTATTTATTATTTTTATTTTTATTTTTTGTTCCTGAACAGCCACATATTTGTACACGGTTTTTGATCTGACCACTATGTTGCAAATATCAGGAAAATGAAAAAAGCTGATGGATAATTGTGCTCTGGTTTGTGTATGTGTTCAGGCAATATGAATTTAGGTGAGTTTATTTTAATGTGTCACCCCCATTGATTACCTTCAAAAATTAGGGTTGACTAGCCATGCAGATGTGAAACCAGTAAAAATCCTAAGGGTTCCATTTTCCTTAGTTAAACAATTTTCCATTTAAAAACAACTTATCAGAAACAGACATCTTATGTATAGTTCATGTTCCCCTCTTACATGAGTAAAAACATTAGGTATTAGGTAAATGCATTGTCATTTTTTCTGCAAGTTCAGTACTGGAATTTTGGCTGGTCTCCCTGCCCTTTAATTAGTGAAATTAAGCCTGCTCAATAAAGAATTAACCTTAATCCACTCCCTTCTGAATTTGTCTAGAAAATGTTGCACTGCTGTGACCAGGTTAGATGTTTGAACTAGAAAGAATGCAGGAAATCCTTGCTGAATCATTATTTTAAGAGGAAAATACTGTATATTAAAAGATATATCACAAAGAAGCAGATGATTCTCAAGGGAATGCATCATTAGTATTTAATAAAATGATGAAGAATATATATATGTCTGTTTATCTGTCTATTTGGACAGATTTAACCCAGTCTGAGTCAGTCATGTATATTTTCTTTTCTTTTCTTTTTTTGTTAATATATTTGTGTGTGTGCGTGTTTATTCATATTATGATATGATATTATGCATATTTTCAATCATATGTCTCTTCTATTCTGTTTTCTTTGGGTTTTTAAAAAGCAAATTTCATGCAAATTATACACATTTCTCCCAAAAATTCGGATGTTTGTATAGCGCTCCGCCTAAAATATAGGTTAGAATACTATATTATATTATATTATATTATATTATACTATATAGTTATATTTTAAACTAACTCCATTTGTAAATTGTGTGTTATAGTTCTCAGCTGTAGACAGACTGACAGACAGACATCTATATCTGTGTGTGCAGTGAAAACCTACATCACAAGATTTGCAGATGCTTCAATGCAAAATATAATTATATTCCAACTTATATGTAAGTCTAGGAAGTATGAATTTGGTCAATTCACTTAAAAATGCAGACCAAAATCTTGCCTTATATAAACTGTTTCCAAGCTAGATAAGTCTGACAAACTGAGGATGATGCTGTGAAAACCTGTCTATATGTTATCTCCTTACATTATTATTAATATAATAACCAATACAGGAGAAACAAAGAGATTGAATAAGTTCATCACAGGGCTTTTTAAAAGTCCTAAATTACAAACAAGATCAGTTCCAGCTAATTTCAAGTTCCTTAGGCAATCTGCCTTCAGGAGCCAGTCCCATCTCCTCATCATACCTGTCAGTTCTCATGTTCGTCTGCGTTCATTATACATATTTTCTCTGAGGAAAAGCATATGCAGAGACTGCTGAAATTAAATAGATAAAAAGAATAGTATCATAGGAGTTAATATGCCATGTATCAGACTATGTAGTATGTTCATTTAGCCCAATATTGCTGACTCATCAAAAGCTCTCAAGGAAAAAAAAATCTGGTGACTGGTAATATTCTGTGATGATCTTTGATGCACTTATTTATCAGGCTCAGCTCTGCTTAATTTCTGGAATCAGATAAAACTGGATGTGTTCAGGGTGGTGCGGTGATAATACCATAATTCTACCACTAGAGGGTTATAGTACTTTCCCTGTAAACGCAGACGGAGCAAGGGCAATGTCATTTTGGCATTTCTTCCAGACACTAAAGAAAAGTTAACTACTAGTTGCAGTAGTAATAAATCCCAACACTCTTTTGACCTGTAACTGGAGAACTTACTGGCCATCCAGAGCCTTAAAGCTTTCCAAGGTAATTACGTGCCAGTTTAGTATTGGGGAGCAAGGCAATTAACTGTTTTCAGTACCACCTGAATTGTACTTACTGCATTTTCAAACCATGTTGCTTTCATATTACATCCATTACTTCTTAAACTAATCAATGTGCAGAATAATGGGGATATCTAATGATTCTTATGATGTAATGCAGACAAGAAGATAAAAAGCATCTGCATTATGAAACATAAAGATTTTATAAAAAGTGATTTCTTCTTATATACTGCTGGGTCATTTGTACAGCCAGAGTTTTAATACACACATCTACAGTGCTCTTATTTTAAATGGGATAAGCATTGATGGAATAGTAAAACTGAAATTACTTTCTGAATTATTTAGAACAATGACAGGAGGTGAAAACTGCTTAGTGGTTTCAACCATGTAGATAATGCATCATGATCAATAAATACAAGGTCTCTTTAACTTGAAGCTTAAAATTATAACTGCATTAGTAAAGAGGTCTGAAATAGATTTGCTGATTATTTATTCAGTTTTCAGAACTCTACACATGCATTCATTTATACAAAAATGAGTACAACCTGAAGCTGACTGGGAACATGCCTTCTTTCTCTATTAGGAATGGACAGACCTACAAGTTGTGGCTTCCCCTGGCTTCTCTTTTTTCCAGTCTTAAAATTAGGAGAAGTTTGTCTGGTCCCAAACTCTGAGAAATTAAAATAAAAGAGAGATAAAAAAATTCAATATATTGTTCTGCACATTTCTCCTGCTACATACTTATTCATATGCTATTTTGCTTAAAATACATTAAAAGAACATAAGAGCCTAAAACACCTAAGAACATAAGAGGAGTCACAGGTCTATCCAGAATTCTGGTTGCCAAACAATTGCTTTTATGCAACCTCAGTTGGCAGGACATGAATACAACTTCAGTTCACTTTTTTTTTGCAAGCAATTTAAGTGGCCTGATGCTTTTTTGCCTAATACACTTTAAAAGCAATTGTAATACTTACTGGATATCATTTTCATTTACTGGATAAATTTACGCATTCAAGGCAGTTCTATTAAAATTTAAGAAAATAAAATTTTTGCAGAATTGAGTTTGTGGCTAAAGCTTCATAATTTGGCCTGCAAATGTGGAGTAAAGGACTAAACAGACCACCCCTTTGGAGTGGCCTGCCACACTTTTCGGTGCCAGATCAGATACACCACCACCCCAATCCGGTCTTTCCCTGGTTCTAAAAGGAATGGTAAAATGCCGCTTCTTTCTGCACAAGGGAAAAGGTGCCTTTGCCACTGCCATGGCACTTTCCAACACTCTTTTTGGTGTGTGTCATTTGGATGCAGTGCCAAAGGAGTGCCATGATGCCTCCCACTATGTGGTCATGAACACAGCATGATGCCAGTGTCAGGGCAGCAATGGTGCATGTGTCGTGTGGACACCACACCCCTACTCTGCCCCGAGGCTGGCATTTAGAGCTGGCCTGTTGAGGTCCTAAGTTAAGTTTCCATTCGGTTGCAACCTGGATAATTATTTTCTCCCCATTTCTAGTCCCTCCTTCCAGCCTAGAAATGGAGAGAAAATGTATGTATTTTTGTGTGTATTCATCTCTATGCACTATTCATTTTCCCTGTTTATCCAGTGACATGCATAAAACAGAGAAAAACAACCCAAATTCTCCACCCACATTGTTTGTGTTTCCATCAATTTTACACTTTCAGCTGACACTGATAAGAGTGTGGGGTTGGAGTTGTGTGTAGTCACGGAAGAGTATCATCATTGACTCTTGCACAGGGCAAAACCTATGAGAGATTATTATTATTATTATTATTATTATTATTATTTATATAGCGCTGTAAGTTTACACAGTGCTGTACATACAATCTTATCGTTAGACAGATCCCTGCCCACAGGCTTACAGTCAAAAAGACAACACAAAAGGAAAAGGGGAAGGTGGTGGGAAGGGGATGAGGTCCAGTGGTTCTTCTCTCCCTCTGGGGCCTGGACCAGGCAGATGGACTGGAGGGAGGGCTTGGGTTCTTAAAACATAGTTAAGAGGAGGCATCCTGGGGCAGATGGCACAGTTCTGGGAACGCTTCCCTAAACAATATAGTCTTTAACTTACTTTTGAACCTGGATAGAGAAGTGATGAGGTGTACATGTGGGGGAAGAAGGTTCCAGGCGTGAGGGGCAGCAAGTGAAAAGGGACGAATCCGGGACAGGGCAGTGGAAATCCTCAGCTGGGACAGGAGACCTTGACTACCAGAGCGGAGGGGAAGAGAAGGAGTGTGAGGAGAAAGAAGGTCAGATGAGTAAGGAGGGGCCAGTCCGTGGAGGGCTTTGAAAGTCAGTAACAAAAGCTTGTACTGGATGTGGAAGGGGAAGGGAAACCAGTGAAGGGAGGATAAGAGAGGAGAAACATGGTCAAAGCGGCAAGCAGATGTGATAATACGTGCAGATGAGTTCTGGACAGAGATTAAAGGATGGAGGTGAGAAAGAGGAACCCCTGTCAGAATAAGATTGCAGTAATCTATTCGTGAGACCACCAGGGCATGGACCAGAGTCTTGGCAGTGGAGGCTGAGAGGAATGGACAGATTTTAGCAATGTTGTAAAGAGAGAATCTACAGGTCTTGGTGGTGGCCTGATTCTGGGGGATAAATGACAGAGAGGAGTCAAAGATGAAACCAAGACTGTGGGCTTGCTGAACCGGATGAATAGAAGTGCCGTCAACAGAAACAGAAAAGGAGTATTGAAGGGTGAGTTTAGGTGCGAAGATGAGAAGCTCTGTCTTAGACATATTGAGCTTCAAGCGCCGATGTCGCATCCACTGAGAGATGGCAGCCAGACAAGAGGAGACTTGCTGTTCAAGCCCTGGCAAAAGGTCAGGAGTGGAGAGATATAGCTGAGTGTCATTGGCATACAGATGATAGGAGAAAAAAAAAAAGAACTGATGAGTTTACCAAGGGATAATGTGTATAGAGAGATCAAAAGGGGGCCCAGGACAGAGCCCTGGGGGACTCCAACAGATAAGGGAACAGAGGAGGAAGTCTGACCACCTGTGACCACTGCATAAAATCTGTCTGATAAGTAAGATATAAACCAGTTGAGAACAGAGTCAGAGAAACCAAGGTCAGAAAGTAAGTCAAGCAAGAGACAGTGATCCACTGTGTCGAAGGCCACAGATAGATCTAGAAGAAGAGATCTACCTCCAGCTGGGGCAGTTCAATCTAGGATAATAATATTAATATTAATAATAATAATAATAATAATAATATTTATTTATAACCTGCTCCTCTAATGAAATACTCAGGTTTACCTGGTCTCAGATCTCTCTTAACTTCTTTGTACGTTGGGATTTTGAAACAAATCATTTGTGTAGAATCATAGAATCACAGAGTTGGAGGAGAACACCAGGGCTACCCAGTCCAACCAACTGCCATGCAGGAACACAGTATCAAAGCACCCCTAACAGATGGGTATCCAGCCTTTGTTGAAAAACCTTCAATAGAAGGAGACCCCGCCACACTCTGAGGGAGCGTGTTCCAGCTCTTACTGTAAGGGAGTTCCTCCTAATGTTGAGGTTGAATCTCTTTGCCTGTAGTTGGCATCCATTGCTCTGGTTCCTATTCTATGGAGCTACAGAAAACAAGCTTGCTCCATCCTCAATATCACACTCCTTCAAATACTTAAACAGGGCTGTCATATAACATCTTCACTGTCTACTTCCCTTGATCTAGACACTTTATTTGTATTGATGCAGCTTAGAATTATATTGGCCTTTATAGCTGCTGCATCACATTGTTGACTTACGTTCAACTTGTGGTCTACTGGGGCTCCTAGATCCCATGCACATGTAGTCTTGTTCAGCCAGGTGTCCCTCATCCTATATCTGTGTATTTCATTTTTCTGACTAAGTGCAGTACCTTATATTTCTCACTGTTGAAATTCATTTTGTTAGTTTTGGCCTAACTCTCTAATCTATTAAGGTATTAACTACTCTTCCAGATGTGGCATCCTCTGAAAATGTGACAAGCATGCCCTTTATTCTTTCATCCAAGTCATTGTTAAATATGTTAAATAGCACTGGGGTCAAGGCAGAATCCTGTGTTACCCCACTGGTCACTTCTCTCCAAGATGAAAAGGAGCCATTGGTGAGCACCCTTTGGGTTTTGCCAGTCAATCAGTTACAAATCCTCTTAGCAGCTGCATCATCTAACCAACACTTTACTAGCTGTATGAAGGGGATGTGGTGGCTCAAGTGGTTAAGACACTGAATCTTGATTGCAAGTTCGGCCAGTTGGCAATTAGAGGCCCAGGTGCCGCATGATGGGGTGAGCTTGCATCACTAGTCCCAGCTTCTGCCAACCTAGCAGTTCGAAAGCATGCAAATTCAAGTAAATAAATAGGTACCACTCTGGTGGGAAGGTAAACAGTGTTCTGTGCAATCATGCTGGCCACATGATCACAGAGTAGTCTCTGATAATGCTGGTTCTTTAGCTTAGGAATGGAGATAGTCCTATGGTTAGATATGACTTGGCAACCTTGTCAATGGGGAATACCTTTACTTTTGCCTTATGAGGTGCATGCAGATTTCCTGCACAGAAAATGTGAAGTCATGGGCTGTGGATGTGGGCTCCACTTTGCTTAAAACTAACTGATAAGGTATCTCTAGGACAGAAAGGTGAGCTCCAGATGCATACATTTGAATTTAATTTTTAAAATAATGTTAATCTTACTGAGAGTCTTGACTCTTGAAGTTCTTTAGAAGTTTTGCCTGAGGATGAAAATCGATGTTTGTATTAAATGTTGGTTTAACCAGAGCATAGTAGCAAGAATGGATGAAAGAATCTGCCAGATGTACTTTCTGTAACATTCACATTCCTTGAAACTTGAAAAGTTTATTCCATCCAATTTTTCACATTTCTTGATTTTTTTTAAAAAAAGGGCATGTATTTATCATCATATTGTTTCTCCCAAAATACACATGTTTCTAAATGATTTCTCCCAAATAGCTTTCCTTAATACAAGTTTTGAATTTTTTTTTTTTTTTTGCTAACACATGATTTTTTTTATTCATCCATAATGAAAAACTGCATTGTATAATTCAGAGAAGTACCTCTCTCTCTCTCTCTCTCTAGTAGTTCATATTACACATGGATCAAATTACTTGCCAATTCCTAGAACAATATTCAGATGTTCCTTCCTCCATGTTTATTTCATAGTGAAAATCTCTTGGCTTACCAAAAATACCTCATATGCTTCTCCTTAGAAGGAACTATCACATACACAAAGTTCTGATGCTAATTCTTGTTTTGACATTTAAGTTCTAAATATCTAAAAAAAAAATGAAGATAACTTTTCCACTATGAACACTGACCATGCTACAACACAGCATAGCATTAGAAACTACATATTCATGAAAATCAATAAAGAAGATTAGCAATTATAGGGTCTGGAGTCTACAAAGAAAACTAGGGAACTCACTGAGCAATTGAACAGCATCATAAGTTCTGGTGTAAATAAAAAAAGAGGCAATTTGAAAAACAAAAACCATCAAAGAGAAATGAAGGATTGTTTGGCTTTTCTTCAGGGTGCAGAAGAAAGATAAACATCAAGGCAAAATATCCTGACAACATGTAGATACAAAATTCAGGATGACAGTTTCTAATACTACACTTGATCTTAGCCAAAAGACCTGGACTGCACTATTTTTTCCTGGTTTAAGAAGTCTTCTGTCATTCCATCTCTCCATCCCACTAGTTCCTTCCAAAATGTTGTCCCTTCTTCTATATGCCAAACTACTACCACCTGCAGTAAAAAAACAAGGCACTGAACAATGATGGCTTTAGTAGCTTTTTTTTTTTAATACACAGAGAAGATGCCATTAGAATGCTTTGATTTCCATAGGTATTCCACCCCAGACTCATATAACTTTTCAAATGCATGAGTCACACTCTCCAGTGAAGCTAGGATTTGCTTCATCTTTCCCAACAAAACTATTTTTCTTTCTTACGGGAGAGTTCATGAATACAGAAAGGTGAAATGTATTGTGTATTACAATTCAGTTAGTCACCTCACCTGTATCAAAGATTGAAGTAGATGAATCATTTAATTCTACTGTATTAGCAGGGGAGGGATACCTTATGTCAAATCAGACATTTCACCTTGAAAGATGGTTTAAAGCCCTCATTAGTACAAAAAAAAAAAAAAAAAAAACCTCTTGAATTCTGTAGATGGCATGTAAATCCTGCCCACAGCAACCCTAAGAATAGTATTTGCCTATCATTCTAGGTTTGGGGTTTCAGAAATTCTGTCTTTCATCAGAAACAGACATGTGACAAAGAAACATAGAAGTAACTACTGCCTCCCTCCAAAGCAAAATGTCTATGTATATAGTTCACTGTGATGATGTAAGGGAATGAATTGTTTTTCTCTCGCAAGGTTGGTCTCCCTATCTGTTGCTCTAAGTGACACAACAAATAGAAGATTAGTACTTCCCTAAAGTCTTTTTTTCCTCTTCTTTTCTCTGTTCATTCTCTGACTTATCTGCAGTCTTTCTCTCCAAACTGATCTATGTGTGGCCTTTCAAGATTAAGGATTTATCTATGGGTTCTTCTGTATTTGCCAGAATACTTCAGGCTGCACCTGGAGTATTATGGTCACAAATTCCACCCATATCTCCCCCTTACCTATTGTAGGAAAACATCACAATGATAGACAGCTGCCTTCTCACACAGTCCCTGAAAGCCAGAAGTGGCCCAGCCTCTTTCTGACTCCAGAGAGACTTGCAGCTCTTGTAGGGATTGTGTGGGAAGGGAGCTGACCATTGTCACCGTTTTCTTCTGGGTATACTAGAAACTCAGAGGAAAAAGTACAGTTTTTAATGCAGGAGAAAGGGTAGAAACCCCAAAATGTTTCTGGGCATGCTGTAAATGGCTGAGACCTGATTCAGGTTTTTGGGGCTGTGTAGTTTAATCACACAGCCACATGGGGAGAATTTGATATATGGCGCCTCCTGCCCTGAGTGGGCAGGCACAGTTGCTGCGGGGCCGGGGGAGCCCCAAGCCAGCCATTCACAGGGCGCTGCACTTCCCGCCAGCAGGAAGCCTGCGGCGTGCCTGCTTCCTGCCAGTGGGAAGGCAGGCGCGAGCACACACTGCTGGGTGTGTGCCCACTCAGCCCTGGCGCCCAGGTGCCTGAGCGGGTGCAGCAGGTATAGGCCTGGCCATCTCTCCTTCTCCTCCCTTGGTGGCTTGGTGGCTTGCCTTGGGAGGAGGAACGCTTCTGTTGGGCCTCTGGCAGTGGAGGCAGTCTGGGCCGGTGCAGTGGGCGTCATGCCATGTTCCGGGGTAATTCGAACATGCCCTCCGTTTTGTGGCAGACTACCATGCATGCTCCCCCTTTTATAGGTGTTTGGTTCTTGTTGTCGGAAAAGGGGGAGTAATAGTGGGCCCTCTATTTGAGCATTGACTAGAAGCTTGCATTCGCTCCCACTCGCCAGTATACTTTTGTGATTATTACGTCCCAATTCTATATCCTGGGGCGGTTATCTGGTGGTTGTCCATTTGGTCTATTAACAGACCTCCAGGTCAGATCTAGTTTCGTGCCTGGGCCACCAATTCATTCTTGTGTTTTTATTATATTTTCCTTGCTGCTCGCCTGTCCCTGGACTTCTGCAATAACATTAAAACTTCCTTCTCGTTACAGGTGGACAGGTCATGCCATTTGATCTCGAAAGCAGATCTGGCACCTTTTCCATTGCTCAGGGGTCTTTTTGATATCATTGACCGTTTTCAGGCTGGACATCCCTTGGATCGGGGGCTCAATTCCACTTTCCAGGCTTGGAGCATTCCAAGCTTTTCTCCTTTCACTGCTACTAATGCCCTGCTTTCAGCCTTCTGTTTTTTAATATAATTGGAGTTTTGGTCAGAATGACAGAGCGGCTCTACCCCCGGCCAAGCTGGCAGGTAGCTGTTACGACCTTCTTTATGCTGGTAGGGTGCCAGGCATTGACTTTCTTCCAGGTCAAGCGAGCCCCTAAAAGGTTTCAAGGAGAACTTCTCTAGTCGGAAAGATGCTGGGCATCTCATTTGCTATTCCTTCCTACGTCAGGTTGTGGGCCTTGTCAGCTATGAGGCCATTGGTTTAAACAGCCTATGTCATCGCCTTGGTTGGGGCTCTCAAGATTAGTATCTCAGCGCATCAACATTTATGTGTCGAGGGTTTTTCAGGTTTGTAATTGCTTCTCGCTTACCATGCTGTTTTGTTTAGTTACACAGGTCCAAGTGCGATCAACATGGTCAGTAATCATCCATTTCCTCGGGCGTTGCCGTGAATCTCACCTTGGCTGGTATGAATTGTGCCTACTTGGACTTACGCTGCAACTGCTGGGCTTTTCCCTCTTGGTTGGCATCTGGATGGCACACCGATACACGTTTCCTGTTTTTTGCTGTGCTCCACTTGGCATTTTGGTGTGTGGGCCTTCTTCTTGAGACCTGGGGTCCATGCTTTCAGTATAGTGCAACAAAACTCATTTCCTGTTATTTGCTGTGTTCTGTATGGCATTTTGGTATGCGGGCCTCCTACGTGAGACTCGGAGTCCATTCAAAACTGGGCATCCCTGCTTTGGGTGTGGCACATCAATTGCCATGTTGCCTGTTTATTGCTGTGCTCTGCCAGCGTCCTGCATGTGGGCCTTCTCCTGAACCTGGTGTCCACCTTTGAGTCTGGGGATTCATGCTTCGGTCTTGGAGCTGTCACTCCTGCTACATACATTTTCTGCTGGATGCTGGATCGAGCAAAGCAAATGGCAAGTGGAGTTCCAGAGCTTTTGCTTGGCTATGTTTGTCCAATGAAGGACTCGTGCTTTGGACATTCTTTTGCGGGTAGGGTTGGTGGCAGGCTGTTTTTGGCCTTTTGTGGCAGCAGCACAGGTACTGGATCTGGAGGGCTGGTTTCCGTGCTCGGTAGCACTGGATAGGGAGTCTCTTGGGACCTGGGAAACATCACGGTGCGATGTGGCCAACGGTGGGTCACATGAAGTTTATCCTCCGGTAGCTGTGTAATTGCGTAATTGCGCAAGGGCGTTTTGTTGCCTCAAACGTGATCCCGATGCTTGGCGTACAAGCAACCTCACATCAGTCCAGCCTCGGTGTTGGTGATGTGCAGATCCAGACCTGGTGCTTTGGGCCAACCCTACCTTTGGTTTTGCTGAAATAAAGTTGTGGCCTTTTCCAATGCCAACCTGCTTCTTGTTTTTCTTGGGGCGTACCTGCTTACACTGCAAATATAGGTCATTTAGACAAGCCCTGAGCTGTAGAAATAATAGAGTTTGACATTGTCATGGCTTCATCCTACAGAATCCTGGGATTTGTAGTTTTATGAGGCACCATCACTTTTTGGCAGAAAAGACTAAAGACCTTGTAAAACTCATATCTCAAGGTTCCATAAGGTGGAGCAACAACACGTAAAGTGGTGTCAAACTGCACCGTTTCTACAGTACAGATATAGATGCATTCAGGGTGCTTCACAGCAGATTAAAAGCAATTATCTGTAAATACAGATAATAAAACAAGCTTAAATTTATAATATTAAAACACAATTAAATGATTATTGCATTCTAACCCTCTAAATAATAAAGAAAATAAAGGAAAAAAATGAAATAAAGGTATGGCACCAATTTACTAAAAGCTCTTTCTTCACCATCAGTCCATTTCCAAAAGCCTGTCTGAATGAAAAGATCAATAGAAAGGTGAACAGTCATCAAGTTTTCCTGTTTTGTCCTCACCAACTGTGCTTCTAGGGCTGACATAACCAAATGAGAGTCCTTTTCCTGAAGATTTTGACCTCATCATGAATGGATATCAAAATTCATTCATAGTCTGATAGTCTGGACCCAAGTTGTACATTTTCCTTTAGACAGAAGAACAGAGATTAAGGTGAATGCAGAGAAATCACTTAAGATGAACTGCTTCCTGTATGTTCCAACATTTACTGAGGAAAGGCACATGCAAACAAACCAGGAGTACAAAAATTAGGCCCTGGAGTATTATTTTTCTAACAAAATTCCCTTAGGTGTGTACAACTAAATAAGAGCAGAATTCCTTTTCCATTTCCATATTGCCAGAGTTTCCTTTACTCAAAGAAGCTGGCATTTTTTCATAGACACCTTTCTCTATTGTGTACTGGAAGATGCTGTGAACAATATGTTCTGGGCTCAGAGGATGCTGAATTAAACCTTCATTCTCATATTCTGGTGGGGGCAGGGCAGGGGGAGAAGAAAAACCTGTCTTCTAAAATGAGACACACTAAGACTTCCAGGTATTTAGCTGTGGGCAGCCACTGGCTTATGAAGTTGTCTAGATGAGCTCATCACAGCAGGGTAGGAAAGATAAAGATGGCTATAAATGCAAGTGATTTTCCCCTTTTTCATTCTTTATCTCCACCCTGAGTGGTTTGGATGGAACTGTACATGCCTTCAAATAGCTTGAGCAGTCAGAAAAGTGCGGTAGTTTGGGGGGGGGGGTTGTGTGTGTTTTTTCCTTTGCCAATTGTATTCCTGCTTTCTCCCTCTAATCTGTACCAATTTGATTTGAGCGAACAGGCTGATCTTGTCACATTATGTTAAAGACCTGGACACAGTGGACATTTGGCTTCTAAATCTGTAAAAGCTGCCAATCAACAGATAATACAGATGGATCTGAAGCTGAGGGGGAAAAGTCTTAGGAATGGGGTGACTAATGAGAAGCAGAATCCAATTTGGTCCAAGACCCACTGAGCTACACTGCCTGCTGCTCACATATTTCTCTTTATATAATGCTACTTGAATTAGTGTGCCCTTCTTCTAAGCTTCTCTTAAATATGACTGTTCTGATGCTCTGCAGGTCCTCCTCTAATTTTAGGAGAGCCATGCAGCTCACAACTGGAGCATGGCTTTGTCCTCAGGTTGTGAATTCATGCCTGAATTCATCATTTGGTACCTCTTGAATATTAAACAGAGATTATTTAGAATTGTGTTATCATGAAGCTGGAAGCACTGCCCAGTTACTAGTGGCATCATTTATGAAACCACAATTGATATGTTAATATTAGAAGCATTGAATAAGTAATGAGGCTGGTGGGGGAATTCCAAGTGATTTACAATATATTTATTTCATGAGAGAATTATTTCTGAATTAAGAAAACAATAGAAAGACAACATAGAAAAGACTTTCTGCAATGAAATAGCACAGTGCTGCACTAGATTTTATTATTATTTTTCAAAGTCCCATCAGACAGTTTTTCATAACTACATAGCCACCTATGGTCTATCTCCAAAGCTATCCCTAGAACCCTAGAGAAGGAGGATACATTACCATTCCTCTACAGTATTCCCAAAAGGCTTGCATTTCTAACATGATATAATCCCTCTTTTTGGAAACAGTCTAATAGATTTGTAGGGGAAACCACTTTTACCTGTAGTCTTATTTTTGGCATAAAGTTGTACCTTTCACAAAATCTCAGATTTGGAAGTAGTTGCAATTGGAACCTCCTGCCATGCAGAAATGCACAACTAAAGCACTTCCATCCAACATTCTCTTTACAGACTTTCCAAGGACTCTTTGTCCAATCAGACCCTGCTAAATTTAATCCTATTTATGTCTGTTGAGAAATAAGATCCACCAGTTGGATTTACCCCCAAGTAATAATGCTCTGGACTACAGCTTTATTTTTATTTTAAAGTATGGATTTGCTATGACAGAAACAGTGTTTCTTAAAAAGTGGAATGAAAGGTTTACATGGCAGTAGCAACCATCTTCCTCCACATTTAGTTCTTAGAGCACATTTAATTTAAATATGTTCTACAAAGAACTTCAAACAGGTTGGAAGCTCCTTTTTAATTGCACTGTTAAATGTCTAAATATAGAATAGAATAGAATCATAGAGTTGGAAGAGACCACAAGGGCCATCCAGTCCAACCCCCTGCCATGCAGGAACTCCCAATCAAAGCATCCCTGACAGATGATCATCCAGCCTCTGCTTAAAGACCTCCAAGGAAGGAGACTGCACCACACTCTGAGGGAGTGTGTTCCCCTGTCGAACAGCCCTTACTGTCAGGAAGTTCCTCCTAATGTTGAGGTGGAATCTCTTTTCCTGGAGCTTGCATCCATTGTTCCAGGTCCTGTTCTCTGGAGCAGCAGAAAACAAGATTGCTCCCTTGTCAATATGACATTCCTTCAAATATTTAAACATGGCTATCATATCACCTCTTAATCTTATCTTCTTCAGGCTAAACATCCCCAGTTCCCTAAGGCGTTCCTCATAGGGCATGGTTTCCAGACCCTTCACCATCTTAATTGCCCTCCTTTGGACATATATATTCTCCTCTTAGGCCTTAAAGACCAATATGATCAGAATGTAGATTTCTGACATTGTGTTGCTGTGTTTTTTGTTTTGTTTTGTTTTTTAAAAAAAGTCTTGCAGTATCTTCTGTCTATCTGATGTGAACTGGTACAGTGGCATTTTTCTAGGGGAGGAAAGATTCAATTTGTTTCACTGAAAAAGATTTTAATAAGTCTACAGAATATCATATATTACAAGTTATAGTGTGAGTTCAGGTTTAATGGGGAATTTCACAACTCTCTAGATCTGTGCCATTTTTATTTATTTATTTATTTATTTATTGGGGTTGTCTCAACATACCTTGACTCAGGATGGAATATGAGTAACTGCTGCAACTGATGGATTGCAGTAAAGGCTGTGAAAAATATCCCTTCTGTTCTTCTTTGTTTTCAGAGTTGATATTGGAGAAACAAAAAAGAACAAAAACTGCTCCAGAATTAAAAATCCTATAGGATAGACAGGTGAGGAGAATTATGAAAGAACACTAGCTTAAACTCTAGAATCTTCCTCCTTGAGGTTTTCTGTTGTGGTCACAGAATATACCATTAGCAACAAAGAGGGAGCCACCTCCTGGACCCAAAGATATGTGTAGAGTTCCAGAACTGAGAGCCTTGACATACTGGCCATAAAGGCCAGAATTGGGGTGGAGTGGGGGTGTGGTATCATGGCACTCCTCTGGCTCTAAGTCTAGATGACACAGTGCCAAAGGAGTGCCGAAATGTTGCAGCACCAGCAGCTATGAGGCCCTTTCTGCAGCACAAAAAGGAGCTGCAAAAAGCAGCTCCTTTTTGCACCATGGAAAGGCCAAATCAGGGCCACAGCATGTAGTTGCCACAGCTCCAAACTGGTGCTGAAAGGGGCAGATGCAGACCACCCCTTAGGGGCAGTCTGTTCAGCCCATAAGTTCACAATCTTTCTATACAAAAATTTACTCCCCGTTACCTTACTTGTCTTACCTCATCTTAATTTCAACTATGTATACAGAGGGAGGGGTAGTGATTAATCAAGATTATGTCTGATAGTGGATGGATTATGTTAACGGTATATATAAAACAATAGAAATTAATTTGTGAAATATGATATTGAAGAAAAAAATATATAGCAGACAGGAAAAATACAATAATAATTCTAGTATTATATACTAAATTAAGTATTGTAGGAATCTAATGAAATTTAATAAAGATAATAGTAGTTTATTTGTAGATTAGTAATAAATCTGAAAATAGGAAAGTCAATAATTAGGACAACTACACAAAGGATGAGGTATAGAAAGTTATTTTATCAAGACTGAATGCTGTGTAAGAGGGAAAGAGAGAGATTGAGAGAGAGAGAGAGAGAGAGAGAGAGAGAGAGAGAGAGAGATATTTTAACATCTATAGCATTTTAAACATATATATGAGGAACAGGCACAGCATGGTCCTTTCAATGACTGGAAATGGTGTATCTATTGAGTTTGGCTGGTAGAAACGGTGATGTTCATATAAATTTGGTTTTGGAGATGCTACTAAAATGTGCAAACCTCTTCATACTTGTGAAGGATGGAATCTGGGCCTAAATTCAATTGCAGTTCCTAAGTAGAGTCAACCCACTGAATGAACTGCTGAATCAATACTTTAAAAAATCCACTGGATTACTATAGGTTAAACTACAACCTAGGTGGAACTAAAACTGCCTTTGCATTTAGGTCTCAAGTTTTACATTTATTTATTTAATTAATTAATTTTTCCCAGTCTTGAGAAAATAAGTCAGATTTTCCCATCCATAACGTGCTTATAATAACATTATTGCATGACACTGAGAACTTCAGGCTATGCAGTTGCATAAACTCCATAGGGACTTATCCAGAAGAAAGAAAAGTCTATGGAAGCATCAAGACTTTATTTTATGTTAATTTTACCTGCACATTCATGGTTTTGCATCTAAACACTTTCTTGAAAATCCCAGGATACCCTTGTGATCTTCCTCCCCTTTCCCACTGATCACATATCAGATTTAGTCTCGGGAAATATTTCAGAAATTGACTTTCACCAATTTCCACTGAGGCCTTTTTAATTATTATTCAGGAGTTATAATCAAAGTGTTAAAATGCTTCAACAATATTACCCTAGTTAAGCAATAGGATCATTTTCATTTATTGGTAGCATTCCACTTTCCCTTGCTTTCCTTGGTAATGCATCAAGTTCCCTGAGAATATACTGAGCCCTTAGTATCTACTCATTTCCCATATTTAAATTTAGGATCTGATTAACATGGTGCTGGAACACATTTAAAACTCTGGAACACAGTTTCAGAAAATATTCTTTGTTGAGGTCCCCCAGAGCTCTAACTTCTGATATAATTCAAAAACATAGCTGTGCTGGTCTGGAAAATCAACTGGAAAATCAATATGCAAAGGGATCTTGTAGCATCTTTGAGACTAAATGAAAGTAGGAAATTGGTAGCATGAGTTTTTGTAAACTTGGGATTTTTTAGATGCATAGGGTAGACTGGAAAGTCCAGAGACAGACCTACATAAGCAGCCTGTGTGTGAGCATGTCCATAGGGATGCAAAACTTTGTACATGTGGAGATGAGGTGAGAAGTATAGCTTTTACGATGGTGCTTTGGGGGGCAAGGCAAGAGGAAGGATGTTGACTAAACAAAGATGAGTATATAACCTTATGAATGAGTATTCAGATGTAGTGTGGAAAACAAAAAGATATGGTGAAATGGCCAGGAGATTCCCCCCATAAGGCTGGGGGGTTAACTAATGTTATAATGTGTGCAGTTTGCAAGGCTAAAGTACAGTCTCTGGGCAACACGTGGTCCTCAGATCTGACATTTGTAGCACCCGAAGCCCTTAACCTTTGTTTTTTTTTTTAAAAAAAAATAAATAAATATAAAAGCATTTACCTCCAAACCTCATAGAATGCTCCCTCAAATATGTGAACATACACACATTCCTCCAACCACCCCAACAAGTATCTCAAAACCCCCACTGCCCCTTATATATCTCTATTTTCTTCTGTAGCCCCTCTCAAAATAGTGACTGGAAGTGTAAGAATGGTGAAAGAAAAACATAGGGATTTGGGTTTGCAGTGGAGTGGGATGCTGCCTGTGGGGTGGGGGGTGGGGAGTGGGGGGCTGGAGGGAAATGGTTCCTTATTCAAGTGGAGTTACTTGCCCCTAGCTTAGTTATTAAAAAAACGAAACTGAGTATAAATAGCTCATTATCTGTAACTAGTTAGTTCCAAGCTTTGTATGAAAATCCATATATTTTGTTGCAGTGCAACACAATTCAATATAAAAATGGCTGGGAGGAAGAAAAATGGAATGTGTGATTGTATAACAGTTGAATGTAACAGGTAAGTAATGCACATATTAATCAAAGGAAATATGTAAACTGGTGCATTGTTATTATACCCATGCTATGCAGAACACTCTCAAAGAGAAGGCAAACTTTTATGGAAGAAAAATAAAAATCTAATTAGTTTCTGAATTATTTAGCTCTAGAATCAGAGATGGAAACTGCTTAGCAGTTTCCAACATGTAGATAATGCATTACGATCAATAAGGGAGTGCAGTCCGAAAAGTAAAACCATATAGATTAGAAGCATACTAATAAATTGTTTAAAAGTCATAAGAACAATTGGCTTGCTGAGATAAGCAGAGGTTAAGATGTGCGATAAATATCTGAAGAATTGGCTACCCTTATATTTCATAATGTTAGTAGACAAAGGTGATTTAGAAATGCACATGTCTGGATCCATATGATGGGATTTTAAAATTCAGAATTTGGAAGAGTGGTACTGCTTGGATGACTTATATAGTTTACCTTGGGCCGAAAGAGAAGGGCATTAAGGGCCAGCTTCCTGGCAGTGTGGGGGTGTGGCGTTCAGACGGCTTATGCCCCCATCACTTCCGGGAATCTGCACAACTAACCACATGTGTTCTGGTATCACGGTTTCCAGTGGTGCAATGCTTACACATGCTGCCCTGCAGGAATGCCAAAATGTTGCAACAGGGGTGTAAAAAGATACTGCAAAAAGGAGTGGTAATTTGCAGGGGTTTTTTTTTGTTGGTTTGTTTTTGTTTTGTTTTTGTTTTTTTGTTTTTTTGTGGTGGCAAAATGCCAGGGTGGGGCCATAGCAGGCAGTTGCTGTGGCACCACCCAGCTCTTTCAGGGACAGTATGATTCAGGTAGGGTTCAGTTATTATACTTAGTGTATAATTCCCTCAAATGGTTTTTGGTCTCTAAGCATTCTCTATCTAAACCTGTAACTGTATTCTTTTTATTTTTCTTCTGGGTGTAATTTTAAGCATCCCTCATACTTTTAGACAACAGCTGCCCCTTGGTTGGTCTGGTCTGTTTTGGCCCATTGCTAGCTTTATTTAATGTAATTTCCTCTCTCACATCCTAAAAATCTAACAGGAATAGAGTGTCCAAGAAGCATGATTCATTTACAAAACAGAGCACATGAACTCGACATCCATTGCTTTAGTTAACATAGCTGAAAAAACAACCATCTAAAAGTAGACATATTTTCATTTCCAGTTTCACTAGAATTGTATGGTACAGCCTGTGGAAGGTCCCAAACTCCAGAATGCGTGCCCAGACCCACCAAAGTGACTACCCCCCACCAAGGACCACTGAGAGCTAGCACTGGACCCTGAATGGACAGTTGGGTTCTCCTTTCAAAACTGAACAACAGGTATTATAGCTGTATGTTTCTGATCGGCTGAGAAACCAAAATTTATGTTGTAATGTACTTTTCATTAGTTTATTGTCCAGGTCTTCAAAGACCTGGGACATCCAGAGGTCTGGTCCCTGGGGATTCTGTCCACCTTCCAATCCAGCATCCCTTGCTGTATGATATTCTCAGGACCTTTTTAATGTGATGTGATTTGTAAAGCTTTCCAAGCTCTAGGCAACTTGACTTAGATATTCTGAGGTGTTTCCTATGGAAGCAATTTGGCTTATTTCTGAGCAAAATCCAATGAATTTCCAGCACCAGTTCAGAAGCACTTGAGAATGTGATGTTCTTCAGGGACTACTTCTCTTGACCTATGTGCTACAGTTAGGAGCTGGAGGTGGGTAATGTTGCTAATGTTTGAGTAACTGTACCTATAAAAATACAGGAAGGATGTCTTTGCAAAATCTGGGAACATGGATAATAGTAGTAGTAGTTGTTGTTGTTGTTGTTATTATTATTATTATTATTATTATTATTATTATTATGTTATTTATACCCCGCTCTTCAGCCAAGGCTATCAGAGCAGCTTACAATTTGTTAATTAGACATTTCCCTGCCCTCAGGATTACAATCTAAAAAGACAAGACACAAAAGGAGAAGGGAATGGCAGTAGGGGAGGGGGAAAAGCCCAGCAGATCTTCTTTCCCCCAGAGGTCTGGGCCAAGGCAAATGGACTGGAGGGAGGGCTCTTCTTCTTTTTAGGCAAGGCCTGTTGGAGCTGGCTTGCCTTTCTCTCCCGCAAAATGGTGGATGGAGGGAGGGTTCCTCCTCCTCCTCCTCCTCCTCCTCCTCCTCCTCTTCTTCTTCTTCTTCTTCTTCTTCTTCTTCTTCTTCTTCTTCTTCTTCTTCTTCTTTTCTGATGTTTTGGAACTGAGTCGCTGGGAAGGATGTTCGGGGCCTGAAGATATGCATGGAGGCCTAGTGGTGTCTTCTTTGGAAAAAATAAAATAAAACATATATGAAAATCTGAGCCTAAGAAAAATTCAGTGATCATTCATAATGCTCACCTTATCTGTGAGGCAAACATTACAAGCTCTAGAGATTTTCAAACCAGCCATTAATATTGTGTTAGCTTCTGTTCTTGTAAGTGCTACAGAGAGGGGTTAACAGCATGATATAAACTTTCCTATTAGGTATTCTTTTTGAAGCAATATCTGTTAGAAGCTAACCCACTTCTACCTTTTATTTTCATCTTCCACATTCTGAATGTAAACCTTTTTCAATATGCCTGCAAAATCTAATTTTAAGTATAGGTCAAGGAACATTATTCTTTTTGAGAAGACACTGTATTTTAAAATCTTAGAGAGGATGGCATGTCAAAGAAACTTGAAACATAGATTGAATGGTCACAAGTCACATGCTTTCAGCCCTGGAAAACCCCATAATAGGTTTGACATAGAGAAATGCTTTGAACGTCCCCAACAACAACAATATCTATAGAATATATATTGCACAGGCCTGCAAAACTGAGGGTCATTAAAATTTGCTGGTTTTATAGGAATTTAGACAGAAATAGTTAGATTAATGTCTCAATGTTTATAAAGGTATAGAAATATAAAATCCATCTTCTTAAATGTTTCCTGTCACCTATGAAGTTCAATTTTTAGAAATGCCTGTTGATAAGAGAAAAAATGAACATAAACTGTATGTATGTATGTATGTATGTATGTATTTATATGCCACCTTTCTCCCAGAGCGAACCCAAGGCAGCTCATATTAGGAAACCAATCAAAATTCACAGTGCCATTTTAAAACTAGTTTAAATAAAATAAATATATAAATAAAACACACCTCAATAATAAAAAAGACTTCCTGGCATAGTTGCATATTAAAACCCAGCTGGGGAAAAAAGGTTTTGCCTGCCAGTGAAAAGAAAGCAAAGAGGGTTCAAGCCTAGCCTCCCACTGAAGGTACTTCCTGAGGGTGGGAGCAGAAATCTGTGATAGTGACAGGTCCAAGAGAAAGACTTCCCCTGATGATCTTATAGTTTAAAAAACATTTGAAAAAAATAATGGATGTGTGAAATAATAGTATTGTCCTTAATTTTGTTTTTCAGAGTTAAATCTGTGTTTGGACATTGTTCATTAAAAAGAGGCATATGTAGCTGGGAGAAACAACTCTGAAGATTGCTTAATGTTTTAGAGATAAAATGATGAAAACTCCAGAAAGGCAGAGGCAAAGATTAGGGAGTTTATCACATGGGAGGAATTTCTCTCAATTTCGAATGGAGCCAATTCGTAATTATGTGAATTTGCTAGTTTAGTGAATTCTAATTGCATCCGGAATGCGTTCAGAATTACTTCCCATTGCCTGAAAATGACTCCCCATTGCCCAAAGTTGCGTGAGATACTCTAATACACAATAACGTGAAACCCCATGATTGTGTTCGGATTGCCATTGGGTTATACCCCCAAATTCCATCATATGATAAATTTCTAGGTGAGAAAAAGGGACCAGAGAGGGGGAAAAAAAAGACTGTCATGGGAAGCAAGCAAACTGAAAAACTGATGGCAATAGCTGAAAACATGGCGATAATTGGAGCAAGAACAGTACCATACTGCTTAAAGAAGGGACCTGGGTAAAACTGAGACACAACCTAGATAGGTTTTCTGAAAACATTTGTTTCTGATTGTTTACTAATATTTCATTGCTTGGTGCGTGTCTATTCAGATTTTAAAATTTTTCTCCTATTAACACATTTTCCCCAGCACACTTAAAAAACTTTGCTAGCTAAAATATTGTGCCCTCTTCACCTACCCTATATCAGATAGCTGTTCATATACTTCCTAAAAGTAGGTATTTGAGAGGCTGGAGACATGATCAGAGAAGACAGCCAGAGAAATAAAAACCTCTCGTTGGTGGAAAAGGAGAAGAAGAACCTGCAGGAAGAGAAGGGCAAACAGGTATGTGGGTGCACTATTTTATCCATTTCCCCTTCCAGTGATGAACCAAGGCTTTGCCAGTTGTGATAGATAGGATGCCACTTTCTTACCCTTAATAAAACCTAATAGATTTCTTGCTTGCTCATTTGCTCTCTCCCCCCCCACACACACACACTTAATTTGGGGGGGCAGTTAAGGCACTACTTTTTTATTTTACATGTATTATTCACACTGGCAAGCCATCACTAAATCTGTGGCTGAAACCAAATTTCAAATTTGATGGATAAAATCAATTAGGTATTCTCAGCAGAGATAATAGATTCCAAGGGCCCTGGATGCCTCAAGGCTACAACCTCTGCTTAAAATAGAATGCAGTCAGAAACTGAAGACAGCCTAAGGTTTACCTTTAAGGCACTTGCTCTGAAATTCTGCAGTCAGGGTTGGGGGCGGGGGGGGGGGGAGAGGAAGGGAGAAGCACGTGTGAACTGTACTAATATTTGGATATGGACTTAAATAAATCTGTAATGCAGGGACTAAATATGGGGAATATCTCAGTTTATTTATTGAAACATTTGCAAACTTTGACATTTTTACAGATACCAGGGCAGTGCACAACTATTGTTAAAATGGCAGCAACAAAAATGACAGCAACAAATCCACAATAAAAACAAAGGGTAGTGGCAGCAACAGTAAAACAGACATAATATAGCAGTTTGGACTAGCACATCTAAAACTGACTTTTCCCCACAACTGGAATTGCAAAAGTGTGCTGGCTACAGGATGCCTGGAGTGGTAACCTAGATAAGTCACTTTTCAAATCATAATCTTATATACAAAGACAAAATATACCTCTCTGTGGTTACATTCCATGTCCTGAATAATAACTGCTTTGTATATTTCAGTGGGACACAAACTATACTTTGCATCCTTTCTTGGAGAGTTTTTAATTTCTCCAGTCTTTTTTTTCCCTTATGATTTTTTTTTTTAAAGTTTACACTGCATGCATCCCCCCCCCCCCCCCAATATATACATTTTTGTGCATCCTTGTGTGTCCAACATACATGCTTTTGGAAGCAGTATTCTTAATATACTATTGATTATTGTTGTTGTCTGCCTTCAAGTCATTTCCAGTTTACAGCAATCATAACATAACCCTATCATGGAATTTTCTGGAAATGAGTGGCAACTCACCCAAAGTCACCCTGTGGGTTTCCAAGGCCAAGTGGGCAATCATATCCTGGTCTTTAGAGTTGTTGTCCAACACTCAAACCACTACACTATGTTGGCTGTATTAAACACTTTTAATACAGTACATTTTGCATGATAGCATGAAGGTGGTATTTTCACTGGTATGTGAAAAATGACTGCCTTTGTGGCTGAAGAGTAGGGTGTAAATACTCTAAATAAATAAATATGTTCTTCTGTGTGCACTTTTACCCCCAAACTGCATTTTGTATGTACAGTCAGCCTGCCCTTTACAAGGGGGATCTGTTCTGGACCCCCCTGTGAAGGAGAATTGAGCGTATCCTTAAATCCCATTAAGGATAATGGGGTGCGCTTCCGTGGTGTACTGTGGTGTGCATGCCATGGGTGTGCGCCCCTTTGTTTCTGTTGGGGCATGCCTTCCATGTGAGCTCAAGTCTGCAGAAGGCAAGCCTGCATAAGGGGCGGGCCAGCTGTATTTTATGATTGTATGTATTTTATGATTCTCAGATCCCACTGCATGACTCTGAGTCACAGAGTTTAAACCTTTTTTTCCCCCCATGGAGCGGGGAGAGAAAATCTCAGGGTAACAATGCTACCTTTGAAAGACTGTTTGTTGTTGCTTTAAAAAATGTGTTACTTACTCAGATCGCTGCAGACAGCTTCTGAGATATTATGGTAGATATTCCATGGAAGTCAACACATCACCTCCTCCTCTTCACTCTTGCTTTCATATTCTCAAACTACAACTGGCACCAGGACTCTGTGGGAAAGAGTGGTCAGTGTGAGGAGATACTAAGCTGTGAAAGAATTGGGATGTAAATCCCTTTTTGATCCTTGCATGTAAAGATAAACTTTTCCACACTTCTGTCTTCCCAGTGGGAAAAAAACAAACATTGCTTGCAGTTCTTACCTTGTATCTGTACAATCAAGATTGTTTTGGTGTTGTTGGGGAATCATCTCTCTCTCTCTCTCTCTCTCTCTCTCTCTCTCTCACACACACACACACACACACACATACACACACACATTCTCTGTGGAATAAAATCCTTTCATATACAGCCAGTTATGCAGGAAAACCTCATACAATTGGCCCTGCCCCAGAATCAGGGGGCTTTTAAACATCACAGCAAAACCAGTAGCCTAGGGTGAGATTGTCACTGTCCCTGAATCTTTCATAGGAGACCACAAACATTCTGAATTTCAGAAAGGCTGTCTTTGGTTCAGCAAGCAAATATTCAACCCAATTTTCCAATACTTTTACTATGACTTAAACTAGAACATTGATATTAGTCATCGCTGCAGATGTTGGCCGAGATCCAACAACATTGTTTGGTATGCAAAATCACAAACCTGAGATCTCCTTCATTTCTTGTCCTGCTGCAGCTCACCATAGACCCAAAAGATGATCTAGAAGCATTCTCCTAAAGCAGGTTATTAAGGTGCACAGAGAGATGCAGATGGTAAACTATTATACCTTCTAGCACAAACAGAGATATCCAGGAGAAGTATTTCATTGGACTGTGGCTATTGGCTTGATTTTGGAAAGGAATTATTTCCATGTTCAGTTGTGATTTTATTTTCTCTCCTACATCATAACCACAGCAATTTGACTCTTTCCAAGTTTGTTCTTTTATTGTCTCACTTGTTTTGGCAGCTACTTAAAATGAATAATGCTGGTTTGTTAAAAAATGTTGCCTTTGGACTTGTCACATTTTTAATCAATGTTAAAGACATTTAATTTGTGTCAGGCCAGCACCTACAGCTTTTATCCTTGAACCAATGCTTCACAGTTTAAATCAGTTACCACAAATGCCTGATTGGCATACACAGATCTCTCTCTCCCTCTGTCACACACACACACACACAGAGAGAGAGAGAGAGAGAGAGAGAGAGAGAGAGAGAGAGAGAGGTAAAGGTAGAAACTGCTCCTAGATACCATTGTCCTTAATGCTTCAAGGCCAAGTCTAGTTTTTCCCTCACTGTCATTCTAATTCCCCTCCCTGAATCCTGCATGATTTGATTGCTCTCTTTTGCACCTGCTTGATCTCTGCAATGTCTTTATGTGCTAATCAAAGCTTTACATAATTTTCTAGATGAGCTTTCAACGGATTGCCAGAATAACTTTGAAGATTTATGCTCTGTATCCTGGCTTGCCCACTCTTCTGTTTCCTTCTAGTGCACAGATGGCTGAATTATTTGTAGCCATCATAAAATTGCCCTCCTAGTCAGTATCTCCAGCATTAAGCCCTGTGTTTATTTTTGGTTCTAAGCTTCATTGCCTCAGTTTTGCCAGCCCTGAGCTGCTGGTGTCCTTTCTCTGGCCATAATCTCTACTTCAGTCTGGTATGACTTATTTGTACATCTTTATTAGCAGGCTATTTGTGTGTGAAAGAGAATTCAGTGCATCACTGACTATTGCTCTGGACTATCTGCACACAAGAATGTAAATAATACAATGAGAAGTCACTGCATTTTCCAATGCCAAATTTATTATGTTTACCACAATTCTCTGTTGGAAAGTCATGTGCCATCCATATCCTGAGTTTGGCTTCTAGAGAATGTCAGCTCTTATTCACACAAATCATGATTCTAGTTCTTATGCATCCAAATAATCATTGGTAAATGTGGAGGGAGTATCTGAGAAACAAGAACTTTCAGGTATTAGCAAATTGAATTTTGATGCTCTCTCTACTCCATAACTAATATCTCTGTTCCTTATGCTTCCAACCAGATTCTGAATGGGATAATTTTCCAAAATTTTACATAATTGGGGAAACAAAAAAAAATTAACGGAGAATTTTTTTTTTCATAATTCTCAGTTGTGGTGGACAAACACCATTCATCTTTCTGAAACGTCAGATTTGGTGAGCAAGTACTGAGTTCCCTGAGAGTCATCATTAGTAATTCTTATTTGAATATTATGTTTCTAATCAGCTTATATGGTTTAACTTCATTTCCAAAGTGAGAAGAGTCTGGACATTAGAAGAGACTGTTTATGGCAGTAGTGGCAGTTGGTCAATGGTACTGTTGTCCCAGAGACAGATGGCAAATGTCACCTGAGAGGAGGGGCCTGTTATTATGGCAGAGATCCTGAAATTTCCCTTGAGTGCTCTCCAGGTTCAAGTGGAGCCAGATCCTACATTGTAATAGTATTGTTCTCTCTATGGTGTTGTGAAAAACACTCAGTCTTGATCTTTGTGTGTTTCTCTGCATCCTGCCTGCATTTTCTTCCTGTGCTTATTTCACACCAGGTCACATACCTTTGAGGAGGAAGGAGGTTGCAAAGGAACATGTGCATACTTTGGTAGACAGTTCTCCAGATATACAGACTGTTTAATGTACATATTTTATACAGATTTCCCAATTGACTAAAATGTTGTTTGTGTGCATTTTTCTAAGATATCTATTTTGTATACATCTTTCTGAAAATAAAAGTGGGGGGAAAGAACTAATCAGTCAGCTGGTGTTTCTTCCCAGTAACAGAGTTAAAAAATAGACACCACACTTTCACTAACAGTCTTACAGACCACCAATTGGAGGGAACTGTAACAATGACAAAACACATTTCTTCATTTTTAGTTGCTCCTGACCCCCACACTCAGATTGAATTTTCTAAAAATGTCAAGACTTTTCTACAATTTGCTTTTTAGATCTCATTTACTAGCTGCACATCATTGGATCACACCAGAACTAAACTTGGAAATGTTAAGGCCTACTGACTGACCGGGAACCCAAGTCTAGGTCCATTCATTATGTCATGTTGTAGTCAGTTGATATATATATATATATATATATATATATTCACTGGGATCTCAGGGTAAACATAATCAACATCTATGCATGAGCAAATATGGAGAAATTTATGTTTCAGATTGGCTATTTTTGAATGATAATGTCATTACTCATTATGATTCAGGACTTCTGGTGTGAAATTTTGATGGGTTTTAAAAATAAATATGTACACTAAGAGTGAAGGAGGAGGGGCACACATGAGAAAGATTAGTATATTTCTGGTAAATATTAACCAAGATCCTGCACTGAGAAGATGAGCCATAACTTTACACTTGTAGAATTATGCAACATCACCTTATTGGTGAATTGAAATACCTAATGTGCACGAACATCTGCATGCACAATGCACAGTGTGAATTAGTGTTCATCCATGTGCAGAGAACTTTCATACGCAATGGCACAGCATACAGAACTCTTCTTCCTCATCCTTAAACTCATACTACCATTCCACATTGGACAATGTCCAATGTGCAACCACTTCTGTAAGGAAAATTAGACACGGCTAAGATGCCAACAGGATGTTGGTGGGTGCTTTATCTGGAGGGGAGCATTTTCAAAACATTTAATTGGTGGACCTACCATAGCATAATTTCAAATCACTGCCAGCTCACTAGCTATGCTGAAAGAGAAGATGAAAAGTAGTATGGAGAAGTGGAGAGGGATCAAAATGAGTCAAAGGAAGAAGAGTAACAGAAGAATGAAAGAAAGAAGCTGGAAAAGGCAAATGTGAAGAAGGAGTGGCTGCAAAAATTAGTATAGCCAGGCTGGCCAACTGATGTGCAGAAGATTTGAAATTCAGGAGCCATGGAGGGATATTGTGTCCCCTCCAACTGAAAGATGAATCTGTGACTTTAGAGGTGCTAGATCTCAGCCTGATTATCTCTACTGAAGAAAATGCTGGAAACTAATAGCCAAGCTACAAAGTGATTACTATTGCAGAAAGCTCTACAAGAAATATTAGAAGCACACAGAGATTGTTAGTGTTACGAGTTATGCTCAATAAATATGAAGAAGGCACATTAGAAGGCTAGAACAAGAGAGTCTGGATCCCTGTCCATCTTGGAGAAGTCAATCCTCATTTTAAACTACAAACTGGATATTCCCTTCCTTATGCTGATGGAGAAACAGTCTCATTGATGAGTTCAGTAGAGCAATCAGTGCTTAATTGTCTTGTTTACTGAATGGAGACTCTGGGAAACTGGCTCAGACTGGTGCATCTCCCCATTGTTAGCTACTGTGCATTTTCCAGAGATGTTGGACAATCCTATCTAGATTTGAAAGAGGAAATGGCTATACTTAATTGGCTTTATTTCATGTATGCAACTCCATTGTTTTCAACTCC
Source organism: Urosaurus nigricauda (assembly GCA_034509955.1). NCBI lineage: Eukaryota > Metazoa > Chordata > Lepidosauria > Squamata > Phrynosomatidae > Urosaurus > Urosaurus nigricauda. The sequence continues at coordinate 255,875,129 of JAOEGL010000003.1, forward strand.
CGATCCCATCTAAGAGTCATTATCAGTACCCAGGGGGCACATTCACATCTGCCTTCAACAGGCAGGGAGAGTGTCTCCAGATGGTCTCCTTCATTTTAAACTGCCATCTTCATCATTGTGCTGCTGCTGCTCTGATTTCCAGGCATCCTGCTTACCTAGACTCTTCTTCATACTGCCAGGCCAAAAAAAATAAAATAAAATAAAAATCTCTCTGTGTGCTTTAGCTTCTAAACCTTTAACCTTAGGTACACCACTCTAGATTGTACGTCTGGCATTTTCCTCTTCTGTTACTTTGAGAAGTGGCTTGCATTGAGTATAGACTGTTCAATTGGTTTCTACTCCTTTTTCTTGCTTTTTAATATAGAAATTGTATGTGTGTGTGGGGGGGGAGGGTTTTGATGCAAAATCAGCTCATCCTCAAACTGATCCCCTTTGTCTCATGCTCATTTGGATTCACTCTGGCTAACTGTCCACTTTTATAAAGCCATGCCTTTGGCCTTTAAGATCTTATAGAAAGTTAGTGATTGGAGGAGCTTTTCTCTAAAACCAGTAAGCCCAATCTATTGCTCTTAACATTTCCAAATGGAATATTATTGTCATCTAGTCATAATATCTTCTCTGGTGAAAGAACAATATAAAACCCCTGGAGAAAGAAGACATGGGAATAGTGCTACTAAATCCATTAAGATTAATTCACAGGAAGGGGACATAGAATAAAGTCTCTGTTGTGAAATATACATACATTTGCATGAAAAGAATCATATGCCTATTTTCAGTCTATGAAGTAATTGGATCAGTTTCTTTAGCTGTTGCTGTACAATGATTGGTTAAAGTGGAAGGCTAGTGTGAATATTTCTGAATTGTAACATTTGGGGCTTTGGGAATATTAAAAATAAAGATGCCTTGTAAAAATACATGTTATTTCACTCAATATTATGATCACCTAACAGGTTAGGACTCATACCTGCTACTGTAGTCTGGAAAGGTGAAGAAAATGACTTAGCAACAAGTTACTCTTACTACTGTGTCTTTGGAAAATTCAGAGAAATGCATTTTTGTTTGACCAAATGATCAAATCAGATATTGTATCTTAGAATTTCTCAGGGGAAAAAAGACAAACAGACTTTCCCAGATGTAAGATAAAAAAGCCATGCATGTGACTTTCTCTTCTCCTCCTGTATTGCTCAGAAGCAGCACATACATGTGTGAATGTGTAAAAAGGAAATCTGTTTCACTGAAAAATAATGAATTACAGCTATGACCATTACAAGTTTAAAAGACTGTATTCTAGTTTACAGTAAAAAGTAATTAGTTTTCAAAGAAACCGTAGGAAAAATGGGTTGTTTGTTTCCCTTGACCCAGACTATTCATAGGCAGGAATTCTGAGTATTTATGGACTAACATTGAGGAGGCTTTCAAAAAGCATGTGTGATGTGAGTGAAGGATATCTCCCCTTTTGTCAAGATTTCCCAATAGGATATTCCTAAATCCTTAGGCATTTCTTAAATAACTCACTGTATTTTAATTGTATACAACTGGGGCATTTGTCTGTGCATATGTGTATATCAATTAGCAGGTAAAACAGATCATGGTTTCCCTTGATCTATGAGTGTAAGTTCTTGAGTGTAATAATTTCTCATTAATTCAAGCAGAAACTTCAATGGATAATTAGCTAGATGAGGTTTTATGATTGGTGAATAATAGTGTTTTTGATTACTCTTAGAACTGTTTATCTACTGTGATCGTAACAAGTGTCTCTCATTTAAAGTAGTTGTATAATTTAGATGCTTGATTAGAAATTAGTATGGATTCAGTGATTGCTATTTTCCTTTTATTTGATTGTTGTAGTCTTACATTTTTCAAAAAATAAGGCTATAATAAAATTTATATTCAAATGGCTGGGAAGTTATTGTGATTCTGATTCTTAATAAAACAATATGCTCACAGAAGCAGAGGTTCAGTTGCATGAAAATTAGTGCTCCCAAGCCAAACTGAAGTACAAAGTCAGAGCATAGGGAACCTGAAGAACTGACACAGGTCACAGAGAAATTATGATTGAATTAGAACTGATTTCATAAGTATAGTTTTCTAATGACAGGCCATACACTTTTAACGGGACTCTTAAGTGGCAAATACAGGATAATAATGCTGTTGCTTGAGAAACTTGGAAATCCATTTTGGAATGTTAAGAGTGTAGAATATAATGATTGTGAACTTGATTAAACATTTTACCTTGTACCTGTGCTTGGTACTTTTGAAAAGGAAATCTCCAGTGGTAAAATAAATATAACTAATTTTAGTTTAAGCCATCATTTCATATCAGAACATTTAAAAAGTCTGTTTTATAATGCTACAAGGAGGCACAGAATTGGATTAAGCTTTGAGAACTGAATTGTGCAAAAGAATTCACAATAGGTTATGGATACTTTTTACCAATATGATAGGAAGGGCTTACGATATTTCTTCTATAGAATAGTTGGAAATAAATATATCATTTTGTGGTGATTACTGTCTGTGTCTCTTTGTCCTTTTGAATTTGAAAAGTTAGAGAGACTTCAGAACTGTACAAATTTCACTGAATTGACATCTAGCAACAACAACCTCATATCCTGTTTCCCCAAAAATAAGACATCCCCAGAAAATAAGACCTAGTAGAAGTCTCGCTGAATTGCTAAGTATAAGGCCTCCCCCAAAAGTAAGACGTCCCAAAGTTTTTGTATATAAATATATATATATAGTATATAATAAATCCTTTCTCTCTCTCTCTCTCTCTCTCTCTCTCTCTCTCTGCCTCCCTCCCTCCCTCCCCCTCCCCCCTCTCTTTCTTTAACAATAAATGTAAATTCTTCTTCATGGAAAAATAAGATATCCCCCGAAAATAAGACCTAGTGCATCTTTGGGAGCAACAATTAATATAAGACACTGTCTTATTTTCAGGGAAACACAGTACACTACCTGTTTAAAGCATGATGCTTTTGTATTTCATGGTGAATGGCAGTTTTTAAACCAGAAGAACATAGAAATGTCTGCCAAAAAGTGACCCAAAGGGATATCTAATCCAATCTCTTCAAGACACAGGAAATACACAACTAAGTATCACTGGAAGATCAACATCTAACCTGTTGTTTTGTTTTTTTAAAAAACAAAATACTTTTTTGGGCTTGGTTTAAAAAACTCTTAGCAATCATACCTTTTTCTTTTTTTCTTTTTTGTTTCCTAAGGGCTTACAGACTGAGTATTCAAATGAATTATTCTACAACTTTTCTTTGTATCAGCATCAGTTGGTACTTCTCAGATTCTCTTTTTCCTTCTTTTTGAAAATGGGGGAAACATTCACCCACCTGCAGTCTCCCAAGGCCTCACTGTTTTCTGAGAATTCTCAATGGTTATAAAGAGAGATGTGAGATTCAGGTTCAGTTTACATGCAGATCTTGTGTTTTTAATACCACCTACTGCTTGCATTTGTTGCTTTCCAGAATGCACTCAGGAATAAGTTCTTATACTGAAATTGTTACCCTGATGCCAGACTACTCAAAATCCTGTCAAAATATCAAGGACAGTGACAAATGGAAATAATTTATTCAGTAAGGTGGACTAAGAACCAAGAAAATGTTCCCTGAGAAGGTCAAATGAGCAAATAATCTACAATACGCAGATCATTAAGTTCCCACAAGGGCACAATTAGACCCAGAAAGGGGGGGGGGGGATCTAATGGTTGTGCATTATATGTATTGAATTTTGAGAAAAATGAATATATTCTACAAATCAAATATATTATTCATATGTCCATTAAGCAAGTATTGGATGCTTCCCATTGGTTCAGCTGATCCACCAAGACCTTTCATTACAGAAGATGTTATATGCAAAGGCAATGTAATGAAATCAGAACCATACTGTACGAGAGCATCCATAGTAAGATGCATTGATATTCCAAGCCAGGAAAGAGTTTATGTTAATTGATCATACTATCAATTGGTCATTGCTACTGTCAAATGAAACATTATCTTAGTTTTGAAAAGATACTGAAAGAGTTTAGTCACTGTCCATATAGGATTGCACTCTTTGTTACAAAAGAAAAGAGAGACGTGAGGAAATAAACAAATGCTGAAATTGCAGCCCTATTTATTATTATTATTATTATTATTATTATTATTATTATTTTGGAAGCCTGATTTTCAAGGGATGTGTGCTCATAATGGCCTTTGGTCTCCTGGTCAGTGGCAAAGACCAGATCAATGCTTTTCTTCAGATCTGCAGTCCCTTAGAAACAAGTGTTCTTTCTGGCAGGAAAGAGTGTAGGCTTGCTTTACAGCAGCTATACCTTTCCTAGCTAATGGACGAGGCTAAGTTGCTCCATTTTTAACATCTACATCACACAATGTACCTGTCCCTAGAGTCCCACATATTTGTCTTTCTGAACACTAAGATTAGATTGGATTGTTTTTTGAATGAACTCCAAGTTCTTCTCAGCTCTGTTGGTCAGTTTACAACAACCTTGCACTACAGATTCATTTTGCTCATGGCAATAATATTTGGCACACAATAATTATCATAGCAGTAAACAATTATTTTATTGAAAAAAGTCTGAATACAAACAGCAATGTATATTAAAATTGCTACAGTCTGTATACTGAGAGTGGGTAGCCTTCCCAGTTCTGAAGGACATATATATCCTCTGGTGAAAATGGAATATGGCCTTATGACCCTGTATTGAAAATCCCTTGATGTCCCATTTTAAGGCTATGAGGGGCACAATTGTCATGCTTTCATTCCTTTCAGCCCTATTTTTTCACTATTCAGCACTATTTTTAATCTACCAGGAAGTGATGTCAAGAGATCTTAAGCAGACTGAGATGGTATTTCAAAATGCTGAGGGGCCACTACAAAATTTCTCCCATGATGGAATAATAATAATAATAATAATAATAATAATATATTCATTTGTATCCCACCTTTCCCTGTGTTGGATTGAGGCGGGTAACAACAAACAAGAACAGCAAAAAACAAACAATAACAATACAGTACAGCATAAAAAAACAATAATCTAAAATAGCAATTTAAAAAAATCAAATTAAAATTCACAATAAAATCAGAAAAATCCAATGGAAGCAAGGAAGTCTCAGGAGGTCAGTTAGGGAATGCCTGCTGGAAGAGTTCCGACTTTATTGCCTTCTTGAAGGCCTCCAGTGATGTTATATGGCAGATCTTCTCTGGCAGATCATTCCATATTTTTGGAGTGGCAGCTAAAAAGGTCCTCTGGGAGGTCTTCACCAGCCTGGTTTTCTTTGGCTGCACTAGGTTCCTCCCAGAGGACATGAGTGTGCAGGAAGGATTGTATGGGAGGAGGCGTTTCCTCAAGTATGCTGGACCCAAGCCATGTAGGGCTTTAAAGGTAATAACCAACATTTATACTGTGCCTGGAAGCTAAAAGGCAGCCAGTGGAGGAATTTTAAAATAGGTGTAATGGAGTCAAATTTAGAATTTCCTGTAACTAGTCTGGCTGCCATGTTTTGAACCAATTGCAGCTTCCAAACCTAGCTTGAGGGTTGTTCCATGTAGAGCGCATTGCAGAAATCAAGACAAGAGATTACCAGTGAATGTACAACCGTTTCTAGGTTCTCCCATTCCAGGAAGGATCGTAGCTGGCGTAGCAGCCGAAACTGATAATAGGCACTCCCGGCTGTCACATCAACCTGGCGAAGCAACAAGTCCAAGAGTAGCCCCAGGCTACAAACACAGTCATTTAGGGGAAGCTCTAGCCAGGTTGTTGCCTCACTTTCACCTCTTGAACTGCTATTACTCACCTTGACCTTTAAACCCTAAGACCCTTCCCCAGATCTGATACTCAGGCCTCAAGGTTACCACTATACCGGCCAGGTACATGTAATGGTTGTTGGGTTCAGTGTGGTAAAGCATGACAAATTATCCTTAATAATTATTAAATCCAAACATTCAGATAGGGATGCAGAGAATAAAAAGAATAAAAATTTATTGCATAAAATAAAATAAACATCAAACCTCAGGTGTATACACAGTGTATGGTCACACCTCAGTTTCAAACACAGTAACAATTCTTTCTGAATTAATTCTACACTGAATGTACCCAGATTGTTGGGGCTAGTACCTTACAGTTGTAAACCTCTTAGACACTACTTAGGCGATATGAAGTAGTATATAAATGAAGCTGTTTGCTTGACTGCTGTAATCTGTTTTGATTCCCCACCAGAAAAGGTGGAATAGAAATAAATCCTATTATTATTATTATTATTATTATTATTATTATTATTCTCAGGTCTGACAAGACCTATTAAGATTTATTCTGCCTTCATCTTCCTACTTGGCCCTGTATCTACTTCTAACTGGTGCCATCTCTACTTCTAATTGGTCCTAACTAACTCTTTAACAGACAAGCATCTGGTTTTTATATTTGTCCTCACATAGTCTCTTCCCAGCAGTCCATGAGCTACTATTCAGGCTTGCTCAGCTACTCAATTCAAACCCCCACAATCCTGTTTTCAGAAAATCTTAAAAACAAAAAAATGTTATAAAAGTGGCACAGACCATTTGAGACCCCACAGGATCCCCTGGAGTCCTGCATGGTTATTTCTGCTCAATTGACATGTCTTTTGCAGATTGCAGCAGCTAAACTGCTGCTTGGGGATCTCACCTTTATCTGTTTAACAGTGAAGATACTCATCTTCATCTGTGTTGCACAAGTCTATGTTGCACAACTACCTGTGTTAAGTCAAGATACTCATCTGCTCTGACCTGTGGACAAGTTATTTCCTATTTTTAGAGAAAAAGGGTTATCCTTGAACAAGTGACTAATGGTAAAATACCAACCACCTCTGTCTAAACTATGCTCATTATTTCCAGGATCATGGCAGAGGGGAGGAGCATGAAGATCAACAATATAATGAATACAGCACTAGTAGTCATTATTTCTAGATATTATGGTGAGAATGAATTATCATCAGAGTATCTCTCAACAATGAGTGCCAACTCTGAATTAAAAGATGCTATAGTAAAAAAACAAAAAAACAAACAAACAAACAAACAAAAAAACAGCTTAGGGTTTTGTTTCCCATGGTACAAAAATTACATTATTTTCTGCTTTTCCAGTGCTACCCTACTCTGCTGGTAACTTCTGAGAAGTTATCATTTCATATTGTGAACAGTAATTCTATTTTAATGTGGACCTTTTATAAATATTTAGTTCTATTGTACTTGTTTTCACTATCTTGACTTCCAGTTTTGGGGAAAATGTGGGGTATAAATAAACATGATAAATTCTATTAGATTTATATATCTCAAAAGTCCTTTCCTTACACACACACACACACACACACACACACTCCATGACCTCTTTGAGAGAGTAGATAATAGTTAAGAAGTATCTGGCTATCTGACTAGACCCAAAGAATAATGAAGAGTTCCAGGGAGTCCTATGGATATCATGGAGTTCCAGGGAGTCCTATGGATATCATGGAGGATGATGTTTTGATGTGCATCTGGCAATAATCAGATAGCCAGATATTTCTCTTCCATTTCCCACTCTCTAGTAGCCACCATGTGGTTATGGGAAAAAAAGAAAGCATGAAAGGTCCACTATTGCAGAACTTTATAATACATCTCTCAATGCAGGGGCCCATCCTGTGTTTCCCAAGAATCAGAAAACTCCATAGGTAACAATAATGCACTGGGAAGTCATTTCTAGGTCTGTGCAGGTATTTGAGTGTTAATCTAACTATAGGCCAGCACCCAAAACCTCAGAATCAAACCAAATGTTAGCCCGAAAATTTACCAATCAGCAAAAGATCAAGAAAACATGAGGTGAGCCTATAAGAGACCATCTCAAATCTCATGAGAATAAGACCTTCAGTGGAGATGAGTATCTTCAGGCTTCCATGCGATCTTAAATTTCATGGCAACTCCCACTCCCATGAAATTTTTGTGATGGCAGGCTAGTAGCCATCATGGAATAAGGAGATCAGAAAGAGTTTGCTAAGTAGGAAGACCTCTCCTCCCATTTGGTATTTGGTATGTAATTGAGACCATTTTGCTGTGTACACAATTTTCAGTGGTTAGTTGTACACATTCTTCCTACTCATCAGCCTCTTTCTGCTATATGGATATTTCTCCATAGAATCATAACATTTTGTAGGATTATGTAGGAAAATACTCACTTTTTCCTATAGTGATAAAAAACTCACAAATATGAATTATTTGCCTTCATGTGTGAGAGTGTAACAGTCAAAGATTTATATCCCTATACTGTAAATACTCTTGTCATATGGAGCCACTTTACACAAATAACAAGGATATGATTTATTGTCACTGACAGTCACAGTGGGGCTTTCCAGACCACCCAAAAGGGGTGATCTGAGATCACCCCATGAAGCAGCAGGATGGGGCTGAGGCTACCATATCAGCAGCCTCCACGGCCCCATCCCGCCACTTCCAGAGGCCACGGGGAAGCGGCAAACTGCTGGTTCCCCGTGGCCTCTAAGCAGGGTGCAGCGGGCGCCCAGGGCGCCAGCTGCACCCTGCTTGAGGAGGCGGGCCTGAAGGGGGAAAGGGGCCGCCAGCGTGGCCCCTTTCTTCCAGGGTCTTTGCTGTGGCTATCTAAAAGCTGCAGCAAAGACCCAACGCTAAAAAGGAGCTCCGTTTGGAGCTCCTTTTTTGCGCCATGGAAAGGGCACGATTTGCGCCCTCCCACTGCGCAAATGTGTCATGGCGTGTGCAGCGCATCTAGCAGCTGCGCACGCCATGACACCATCATGGCGCGCCCATGTGGGCACTGCCATTTAATAATGGCAATGCCCATATGTGCTAGGGTTAGGGAGGGTGTGAAAGCTGCACCCTCCCTAACCCTATTCGAGCTGTAAAGAGCCCTTATCGTGCTCTTTCATGCCCATCTAGATTGGGCCATAGTGAGTTCAGTTTCTGGTTTGGGCCCTAGACCTTAAGTCTTCACAATGAAGTCATCAGTCACCTCTTTATTAGAAACCAGACATTAGAAAAGTTTAAAATGCATTACAACCCCCTCCCCCCAAAAAAACTATAGTAGGCAAGTTAACAACAACATAACTGTGGACAAAACCTGCAGTGAAGTCCAAAATTTTTGCTTTACCTAATCAAGACTATTAAGAGGCTGTCAGAATGACAATTTATATTATTGGGAATTGTGCACATTTTCTCTATCAGCCTGGTATCATCACTTCTTTCCTATTCTAAGTAAGTAAATTAAATAAATATAATGAAGCTGAAATCATCAGATTCTGTAGCTGTTTTTGCCAGCTGCTACCATGTTATTGAGTAATACATCATTGTGAGGATAGTGTAGTTGCTGTGATGTATTACGCTGATACATCATTAGAGCAACTACATTCTTTTGATATATTAGACAATAACAAGCAGAAAGCAAACACTTGAAAACTCAAGTCAAACACCTTACGTAGCACTGTGTGTGTCCATACATGTGCCTTGCTTCCACAAATGAACTCTGGAAAGTCAAAGTAATTTTATAACATATTAAAAGTTATAAAAGTAGTGAGTTGAGAGCACATACATCAGAATTTTTAGATGTATTTTGCATCTTTCTCCTATCATAGTGAACTTCTATAAAGACAAAGACTGTTTCGACATTCAAATATGGTTTCTAGAGAGTCCTTCATTTATAAAAAGGATGACAAGCTTTTTATAAACCCTTTTCGAATCTACGAGGCTGTACAGACTGCCCCCAAAAAGGTGGTCTGGTGCTGCCTTCTTTTTCACTGCATCATCGCCACAGCAACCAGATGAAGCAGCAAAGGTGTGGTGGAAAAAGGGTAGCTGAAACTGGGTTCCTTTTTGCGTTGCAGTTACGACGTATGAAGCGCTGGCCATCACATCTATGATATCACAGTTGCACAGCTCCGTTTAGTTGTGATGTCATCTCTCCGTGCGACTTCTGTGTGGCACTGCGGAGTGAGGACGCCCTCGTCACATGTTAGGGTTGCAGAGCGTCTATTGGCTCTGCTCCTGGGCAACCCTAGCACATGACAGGGGACTCTTTCAAACGGGAGAAATTTCTCCCAATTCCGAATGGAGCCAATGCGGATTCATGTAAATTCGCTTGTTTAGTGAATTTACCTGAACCCCAGCTCCACTCGGAAGGCATTTGGAATTACTTCCCATTACCCGAAAATAACCCCCCCTTGCCCGAAATCGCGTGAGAAGCTTAAATTCGCAATAACATAAAACCCATGATTGCATTTGGAGTGACTTCCCTTTTGCCTGAATTTGCGTGAGAAGAATTAATTCACAATAACGTGAAACCCCAGGATTGCATTTGGATTGCCCTTGGATTATACTTCCAATTTCCCACGTCTGAAAGAGTCCAGGGGCGCTGTATCGGGCCTATGTTTAAGCTGCGTAAGGAAAGCATTTGGCTAAACACCCAACTGGATTCCCTTATAGGGATGCTTTAGGGACTTTATTTTGGTGAATTCTTATACAAAGTTACTTATGTGACCCTCTTGGACTAACATGTGGTTCAAAACTACAACTTGGAAGTGGTACATTTGGAACTACACTACAACTTCCAGAATCTCCCAGTCAGTTTAACTGCTAATTGTAATGAAAATAATTTTTCTGATCTCTGATTAGAACCTAACTATCCTCCAAAATTCAAAGTTCTCTTACTACTGTGATGCAGTTCCCATCAGTTTAAAATTCTGTGTGTGTGTGTGTGTGTGTGCACATGCACATGTGTATTTTGATTACAAGGCAGCCATTGTGTTTTGTTGATTTGAGTGCTGAACTATGGTAAACCAGGGTTTGAATCCTTCCTTGATTGTGGTAACTTTGGACAAGTCATAATTTCTCAGCTGCAAATGAAGGAAGTAGCAATGCCTCACCCAGCCACTGAACAAGTTTTTCCAAGAAAACCTTGTATTCTCGTTGTATAGTGTTTTGAGCATTGGACTAAGACTCTGGAGACCAGGGTTTGAATCTGAGCTCGGCCGTGGAAACCCCCAGGGTGACCTTGTTGTTTGTTGTGACACCAGAGCCCTCTGACAGAGAAGGCTAAACAAAACTACATTTTCCAGTATTCCATAGCATGGAACCATAGCATCTAAACTGATGTCAATCTGGATTATTTCTGCAGTGTGGTTGCAGCCTCAGTGAAGCTTACCTCTGAGTAAATATGTATAGGATTGTTATGCAGGTAACATATTGGAATAAATATTTCCCTTTCAAAATTATTCATTTGCTTTCTCCTGAGTAAACTGAAAAATGAAGTACAGGTGGACTATTATAAGTGTCAAAAATATAAATATAAATCACAGGATTTCAGTTGCTTACAAGTCACCACTGCCTTCTGAAGTTTATTTTCCCCTTTCCAACTTTAAAGACAAGAAAAGTGGCTATTATTACTGTCTAAAGCTCAGACGTTAACTTTCAATATTTAAATGGATTGATAAGCACATGACCTTATTAAAGTGTAGTGTTTTCCTTCTGTTCTTGGCTCTTGGTGTGCAATTCAAATACAGAGTGACAGCATTGACAATAAAATTATTATTCCTGTTAAACTCAGAGAGGGGGCAGTTATTTGCACATATAAAGAAAGGCTCTTTTCATGACTTCTGCAGCAACATGTAATCCATTAGTGAAGAGACCGGCAACATGAGTTTCACAAGCTACAAACAACAATCAATGAAATGGAGATGGTGGTGGTTGGCAGAGGGGAGAAAACAGGGCAAGTTGTTTTTAAAATGTGGAGATGCATAAACTTTTTATTTTATTTTATTGCTACAATCTTTGTGGGCAGAAGAAGAGATGGCATGACCTTAGCTAATGTGGCAATGATATGACATTACCACATTATGTGCCACCATCAGTTACTTGGCACACAAAAGCAGAGCTGGCCATGCTGGCTGGAAGATTTTGGGAGTTTTATTCCAAAAACCTAACTTTTCCAAGGTTTGTGAATACACCACACGATGACAACCTGGCCAAAATAACAAAATAAAAAAGACTGAAGTGACACAACATAGAAAATGGTTCAACATTACCACTGATAGCCCTGTGTTTTTACTTAAGCCTTGCTCATAGATGGCTTCATATTTGAGTGAAAGTTTCAGTGAAGTGACCTCAGGTATCCACCAGAGTTGGCAGAGTGAAAACTCAAGTGAGCCCTTGTATCTTTAATAATTGTGTACAGCAGGGAATTTCAACAGATGTTGTGCCTTACCTGGTCGTACAACAAACAATAATTGCTGAAATTCTCTCTTCTATGCAGCCATTAAAATTTCACATGCCCTCTCCAGTTTTCAATTTATTTGTAGCCCTAATTGACCCACCTATGTAAGCTGGGTGTCTAAATGGCTCTTCTACTGGTAGATGTAGCAGAAAACATAGGGGGAATACAGACTGGCAGACTGTCACAGGGCAGATACAGACTGTCCATATAGAATCTGCAGTAGACAAACTGTGCGGCCTCTGGGAGGTCTAAAAAAACCCCGCTGATCCCAGCAGGTTCTTTTTACACCGCACACAGGGTGCCATTGGCGCGCTGGCACATGATCATGATGTCCATATGGCATGGTCCTGCACCACATGGACATCATTAGTGCACACCCCATGTGGATGGGGGTGCATCAAGATGGCACCCACACACCAATAACAGGGCTGGGTGTGTGTGGACGTGCAGCTCTAGCTAACTCTAATTTTGGCCCCAGGCCAGCACAAAACACCAGTCTGTACCAGGCCATCATCTTCTGATCAATGCTGGGTGAGAAGCCACCTTTTCAGTCTCCTATGATGCACTACAATATTAGCATTGTGAGAAGATAATCCACCTGCAAAAAAAGAGATAATCCCAGGGTTTAAGTGAATGTTGGTGCCCACACCCACCACCAGAACAGCTCCTTCCTTGATGGCCTTCAGCTGACAGTTGAAGACCTTCCTCTTCGGACAGGATTCAAAATAGAAAGCTTTTAAAGAATGAGCTGGGGTTTTATATTGTTTTATTGTATTTTAAACATTTTTATTTTAAAATTTTATTTAAAAATTTTAAAACAATTTTATTTTAAAATTGTAAAACAATTAGCTGTGTCCAACCTTCAGGTTTACTTTGAGGCATGCTGTTTTGAATGGTTGGAGGACTGGTTCTTGTTAAAAGATAAAAAGGTAATGAATTTAGAAGGAAGCGACCTTAGATTTAGGTGCCATGGATATTTATTTTATGGTAAAGTGAAGGTGCATGGAGATTTTTTGAACCATGCCATCCATAAAGCCTTGATGAGGGTGTGGGATAAACATAGAACTTAGAGTTTAAAAGTCTTGAGCAACTTCAGGAAGAAATACTATCCTGTGGTTTGTTGTTATATAGACAGCTAAAAGAAAGATTCCTTATCAATATCAAAACCTTAGGAATTAAAGCAGCAAATAAAACTTTTGAGGAGATTTTAAATTTGAACAAACCTAAAAAAAATTCTAGGTATTATCAATTCCTATTTGAAGTAGATATGGAAGAAGAATATATAACGCAACAAATGATTAAGTGGGCTAACGATGTTGGACATAATATAATGTTAGAACAGTGGGGAAAATCTTGGAAGATAAGAATTAAATATACTTTGTTGCAAGATTTAAGAGAAAATTTATACAAAATGTACTTTAGGTGGTACTTATCCCCAGAAAAATTGGCTGGAATGTATAAAGGAGTCTTCAACAAATGTTGGAAAAGTGGACAAGAAGTAGGAAACTTTTACCACATATGGTGGAGTTGTAAGGTGGCAAAAAAGTTTTGGCGTAAGGTGCATGCCCCAAATAAAGGAAATTTTGCAATGTAATCTTAGTTTGTATCTAACTTTTTATCTGTTGAGCATGTGCCATACGCTGGAGGTTGAAAGAAAAAATGGTAAGCTTGTCTGTTATTTGACAACTTGTGCAAGGATAGGTTATGCAAGTAAGTGGAAATTAGAGAATATTCCAACAATGAAGAATGGCTGTATAGATTGTCTAATGTGATGCAACTAGATAAATCAACTTGTTTGGTAAGAAATCAAGACTGGGATAAAAATAAAAATACTTGGATTCCATTACAACAATATTTGACAAAGAAACAGATGGAAAGTATTGGGGAGTTTATGATATACACCTGAGGATGGTAAAATCTGCAACCTAAATGATGGCCAGGTCTGGTTGTCAGAGTGAGTGAAACATTTCTAGACTTTTTTGAGACTCAGGAGGTATTGTTTTTGTTAAAGTCTCTTTGTCTTTATGTCAATAGGATGGTAATAGGACAATTATGTATGATGGTGTCAATACTGTATGGAACTGGATTATATGCTAGATGTTAATTTCAATACATGATTAATATGGGTATGTATGTTTAGTTATTCATGAAACTTTGTTGTTAATGTATTTATGTATTGTTTTCGTAGTGTACTGCTTTTCTTTTTTGTTTTGTGTCTATGGTATTTTATATTATTAAAATAATTAAAAAATTAAAACAATTTGATATTTTAATATGCAGTTTGTTTTAATTATTGCAGTAATGTAAGTCTGTTTTAATGCACTATTTTTATGCTTTTAATTGCATCATTTTTAAAAGATGTGAGCCACCCTGAGTCCCAGTCTTGGGGAAAGGGTGGGATATATATAAATATAACAACAACAACAACTTAGAATTGCCAATTGACTAGAAAAGCCTTGGGCCTAAATGTCTCTGACCCAATTTCCTTTCATAGCACTTTGACCTTCAGAAATAAGCAAGAGATTTTCACTCTACAGAGAGAAGCAGGGCACCTCATGGCCAAGTTGATGTTAAAGACATAGCAGCAGGTGTATGTAATTAGATGATATGCTAGTACATACATCAGTACTATGGAATGGCATAAGAGATGAGTGATTCACCATGTTAATCAGTGGGTGCATAAGTCAGAGAGGTGGCACATCCCCCCAAAATAGTGGCACAAGGTCTGAAATGTAGGACAATAAAAGGTTTCATGCTATATCCTCATTAAATTAAGATTTGGGTTTAATAAATGCTCAAAATGTGCACTTTGTTGACAAGAGATTAGCATTAATTTCTCCTTTCTTCTTATTGTATAAATTAGAGAAAAGCCCAATATGAAAGAACAATTTTATCAGTAATAGGCAGCTGTGGTTTATTCTGGACACTGAAATATATTTTTGCCCTAATTTATATTGCTGCTGATTCTGGATTTCACATGAAGGTCAGACTCAGAACCAGCCTTCCAGATTTAGCTGCAGGCTTTGCAAGACAGACTCCACAATCATTTGCCCTGCAGCTTAGAATAATTCCATATTTATACTAGTCACACATTTAGTCCAGCTAAATTACTACATGATTAGACCGCCCATTAGAAGATAAGATAGACGTTCAAGCTGCAAAGATTCTTTAAATGGGACATATATGTATGCATATAAATAGACACATGACTGACAGGCAGGAAGAAAGAAATGTACAGAGAAAGACAGAGAAAAAGAGAGAGAGAGAGATCAGCTTTATTCAAGTAGCAGTCCACAAGCAACTGCAGGTGTTTGATGGCAGACAGTTGTTTCAAAATAAATAATTATGCAGACATCCTCATCATGTCCATACTATCACTAATTTTCCAGAATGTTAACAATGATTTCTCTGGTCCTATTGAGAGCAGCCTGTTGAGCAGCTTATTCATACTGCTATTTAGTTGAAATTAGTTTCTCCCTATTGCATCCCTTTTCATGTATCACCTATTACATGTATTACCATGTATTTAGGTTATTTACCATGTATTCACATAATTACTAAGTTGGAAGGGGCCTTGTAGGTCATGCAGTTCCACCTGTTGTTTAATAGATAACCCAGAGTTAGAGCATCCTTTCCAACAAATGGCTGTCCAACCTGTGCTTGGGGGGAAAAATCTAATAAGGCAGATACCACAACCTCACTAGGTAATTGGCTCCAAGCCCAAGAGTTACCACAGAGACATGTATTACCATGTATGGATGTGAAAGCTGGACAGATGACAGGAAGAATAAATTCATCTGAGATATGGTGCTAGAAAAGAGTGCTGAGAATCTCATGGACAGCCAAAAAGACAAACAAATGGGTCCTAGAGCAAATCAAGTTGGAAACTTCCCTGGAAGCCAAGATGAACAAACTTAAGCTGTTGTACTTTGGGCACATCATGAGAAGGAAGGACTCATTGGAAAAGACAATAATGCTGGGAAAAGTGGAAGGAAGTAGGAAAAGAGGAATGCCACTTGCTAGATGGATGGACTCTATTAATGACACAGCACCAAAGGAGCGCTGTGATGCTGCCCACCATTTGGTTGGGTGCACAGTGTGATAGCGGCATGACAGCACCATCAGAGCTTGTGTCATGTGGACGCCACACCCCCACTCTGCTCTGAGGCCCACATATAACGCTGGTTTGTTAAGGCCCTATAGCTCTTGTTTTCTCCCCCATAAATATATTGCAGCAATTATGTGTTCAGGTCTTTTACTCCAAGTCACACATCGATTCTCAAGTCTCTGCCTTCAGGTCTCAAGTTGAAGTCTCGAGGCTGGGTGTCAACTTTAGAAGAAAAGAAAGAGGAGGTGGGACATGTTTCTCAGAGGGGAACAGCAAATGTGTTATACAATGGTCTTGAGATGGAGGTTGAGGTTTGCTCATTACCCTGTTCCTGATTCACATCAGAGGAACTTTCTAAAGCCTTCTGCCTCACATTGCCTAACACATGTGCTGTTCTTATCCAAGAAATGTGCCCTGTACTGTGGTGGCGGGCCTAGTCTACTGCTTGAAGTGAATGATGATAACAAGCTGGTCACTAAAAATATACAAGTCACAAGTCAAGTCAAGTCAGTGCATCATTTATTGCTGAGTCAAGTCCAAGTCCCTTGAGTCTGACTTGAGTCCAAGACAATCAACTCGAGTTTACATCATTGCATTGCAGATCTCCACATAAATGAGCAAGCAAATGATGGGGGTCAGAGGGAGGGAGTTTGTGAGATTTCCATACAAGTTGAGTGAATGACTGAGAATTAAAGACTCAGCATAAGTGTGTGTGATGGCGCAGTGGTTAACTGCCTGTACTACAACCACTCACTCAAAACCATAAGGTGGCGAGTTCAAGACCAGCAAATG
Organism: Urosaurus nigricauda; assembly: GCA_034509955.1. Taxonomy (NCBI): domain Eukaryota; kingdom Metazoa; phylum Chordata; class Lepidosauria; order Squamata; family Phrynosomatidae; genus Urosaurus; species Urosaurus nigricauda. The sequence goes on from JAOEGL010000003.1 coordinate 255,892,276, forward strand.
GCTGAAGCTTGACTCAGGCTTGCATCCTTCCGAGGTTGCTAAAATGAGTACCCAGATTGTTGGGGGGCAAATAGCTTACAATTGTAAATGGCTTAGACACTCCTTAAGGGTATGAAGTGGTATATAAATGAAGCTGTTTGTTTGTTTGTTTGTTTTGTTTATCATATGAGAAGTGAAGCTACAACAAAATATTGAAACAAACCCTGATAGTTCTTATGTTTGTCTCCATAAAGAAGTGGGCCTTGAAGAGGGATTTGCAATTGGAATTTCCAGGCGGAGTGATTCGCAATTGAGGATGAATTTGCAAATAATATGGTTTAAAGAGGAAGCACTGTACAGAGGATAAGGATGCAGCTGATATAAACAGAAGCATAATGCAAGTTAGGGTTGGGAAAGAATATTGCAGAAGTCATGATTCTCAGCAAAAATGTCCACTTTGTCACCTCCCAGAAACAAATAACATCTTGCCCTAGAAATCTGTGTTATTTATGAGGCTTGCTGTATATTCTGGAGAAATAAAATATACAGTAAATCAGCTGTATTTTTTAACAACTTGTGAGTTGATAAAAATGCATGCACTTGAAATACACACCACATGATTTATTCAAAAGGGACAATTGAAAGTATTGGGGTAGAATTACAGAATCATAGAACTGGGATGCAAAGACCATCTAGCCCAACCCCCTGTCATGTGGGGTGATACAATCAAAGCACTTCTGATAGATGCCTAATTATAAGTTTATATGTACAGCACTGTGTAAACCTACAGCACTATATAAATAAAGGTTAATAATAATAATAATAATAATAATAATGACTATTGATCCTCTGTTTAAGAAACTCTAAAGAAGGAGACCCCACTACATTCTGAGGAGGATTGTTATATTTTCAAACAGCTCTTATCATCAGAAGTTCTTCATAATATTGAGATGGAATCTCTTATTTCCATTGCTCTGTGTCCTAGTGCCTGGAGCAGCAGAAAACAAGCTTGTTCCATCCTCAAAATTTTTCAGATATTTACACATGGCTATCATGTCACATCTTAACCTTCTTTTCCCCAGACTAAACATGCCCAGCTGTCCAAGCCATTCGACATATGGCATGATTTTCAGGGCTGCTACTATATTGGTCACCCTCCACTGGACACATTGCAGCTTGTCAATATCCTTCTTGAAGTGTGGTCCACAGAACGGGACACAGTATTCAAGGTGAGATTTGAGTAATGCAGAATAGAGCAGTACTGTTATTTCCCTCAGTGTAGAAACTATACTCATATTGATGCAGGCTTTTTTAGCTGCAACATCACACCATTAGCTCATGTTCAGCTTGTCACCATCCTAGATTCCTTTCACATGTATTGTTGTCTAGTCAAGTGACACCATTCCTGTACCTGTGCATTTCATCCCCCCCTCCTCTTAGTATAGTACTTTACATTTCTCCCTGTTGAAATCCATTTTGTTAGTTTTGGCTCAGCTCTCTAATCTGTTTAAATCATTTTGAATTTTAATCCTGACTATTGGAGTAGCTACTCCTAATTTGGTGTCATTGGCAAATTTGATAAGCATGTCCTCTACGCCTTCATCCAAGTCATTGATAAAGATGTTGAATAGCACTGGGCCCAGGACAGAACCTGTGGCATCCCACTGGTCCCTTCCCTTCACAATGAAAAGAAGCAATTGTTGAGTACCCTTTGGGTTCAGCTAGTCAACCAATTAAATCCCCACCTAAAAGTTGCATTGTCTAGCTCATATTTTACTAGCATTTTTGAAAGAATATCCTAGAGGACCTTGTCACAGACCTTACTGAAATCAAGCTATACTGTATCCACAGCATTCCCTTCATCTGTCAAGCTTGTAACTCTATCAAAGGATGAGATAATGTACGTAATGTGAGTAATGTGTATGAATTTATATGTAGAATGGGAAAATGTCTCATAAGTGATAGCAACAAAGGTTGGGAGAAATATGCATGTGGGATTTCAGAATAAGAGTTTGCTTCCTTTGCAGAAAGCAGGGAGGCCATAACAGCACAAGGAGACAATGACAACTGACTGTAGATGAGCTGTTCTTTTCATTTTGTCAAACATAAATTGGAGAGATCTTCCATATATATATATATATATATATAATTCCACATATATCTTCTCCCCCTCTCATTTCAAAAGAAATAAGTCTGTCTTAAGAGATACAAAGAGAATTGTGTCAATTGGTACAGAAGGAAGTGGTGTTTTTTTAATATTAATAGACACAGTTATGTCTTGATAAGTAGTTTTTTTTCTGCTTGACTTTAAAATTATGTTTTCAGCAGGTGAGATCCCAGCAGCAGATGGATAGTAGGCATTCTGTAAATCAGTTTTAAAGTAGCTGTCACTTTTAATATGTAGAATTATAAAGGTAGCTGCTATGTGAAACTCCTCATTTTATTTCATAGAACAAAATGTAACTGCAATGTTGTCCCTTCTTTTGGAATATACTAGTGTATGAAGCACTATTTCCTCTTGCTTCCCATGGACATTTTTAATTCCTCTTGTTCATTGCTAACATATCATTGATGATTGGTCTCCCCATTTTCTGTCCTTGGATAATCAGTGGCAGATGGTGGCTTCCATGTCAGTGAAATCCATTCTGGGTGTAATTCCAAAATTTCCAGTTGCTGAACCCCATCTCCAACATATGTTCCATACTATGGAAGGCTCCTCTAAAGTCTGGACTGCTAAAGTAGATTCAAATAAACACATAAACACACCATGGATAGCTGTCCCTGACCAGAAGGTAGCTGGAACTGTTCATGGGTTGGATTGACTATGAAAATATTAGAAATGAAAGCACATGTGAAGTACATGTACACATTACTAGAGTCACAAAAAAGCTTACCAATTCTGGTAGATCTGATGTCCAGGATAGCAATGAAGCACAAGCAACAAGCCAAATGAGGCAGGAAAAACTCCCTATACCCCCTGAAAAACTTATGAACTATATGACCCTGTCCATCATCTGCTGTCCATTTAGAGAGGGACCTAGGTGTGTCTGTACCATGTATTTTCCCTTTCACTGAATATTTCTACCTCTTATCAACCCTTCAAGGACCAAAATAATTGGGCTGCTGGCTGCTTTTAACTCACCTCCACTTGTCCCCCCAGAATGCCAAGACATTGGACAACTACATTCAGTTATGCTGAAGAACTGTCATACAATACTTTATTTTGTCCACCCAACAAGTAAAATGAATGTAACAGCACTGCACTACTTTGTATAGTAAAACTCTCTCAACTCTAGTTCCTATAGTGCCATAGTGATCTCCTTTGTCTGAATCAGCATTTGTAATATAATTTTAAGTCTTGGGGTGATGATGATTATAGACTCCCACTTTCCTCTAAATTTTGCTTTGACTGGGCACAGTGTCTCCCAATCACAACTACACTGAAACATAGGATTTCTGAATTGTTATAACAAATGACAGAAATTACTTCTTTCCAAGGGAAAACTGTGGGGGAAAGGGAGAAAGAGTAATGGATGGATCACTCTAGCGTGATAACACTAGAGTTATCTACAGAGAGCAAGCTCGTTCTGTATACAATGAATGGGCAAAAGAGTTCTTGCACAATTTCATCTAGAAGGTAAGATAGTGTATGATTGGATGATTATATGAAATGTTGATATGTTTCTATTTTGTTTTAGTTTTATGGAATACTAATAAAGATGTTTTTAAAATGAAAATTAAGAATTATAATATTGTGTATTCCTGCATGTCAGGGGCCTGGACTTCATGGCCCTTGTGGTCTCTTCCAACTCTATGGTTCTATGATTCTGTGATTCTATGAATCTATATCTTATCCACATAAGATCACATGCCCCCTCTCCCCCCTCCCATAGAAACAGGCAATGAATAGAGACAACATTTGACAGTTTACCCTAAGCAAATTGATAGATGTCTGTATCAAGAAGCTTGCACTACCCATCATTCCCACTGTCACAGGATATGCCTGCATTACACAGTTAGATTAGTTTCATACGACTTTCATGGGTTCATCCAATAGAATCCTGGAATTTACAATGTGATGTGAGTTAGTAAGAATTCTCTGTAGTTCCCCCATACAACAAATGCCAAAAGACCCCAAGAAGAAAGGGTCTGAGAATTAAATCAGTTTAATACTGTAGGGTAAACAGGAACTCAGATAGCTCAGGTGAATGGATTAGATCTCTTTAGTGCAGAAGTTTAAATACCTCATCACAGTGCAAATCCCATAGTTCTGTAAGATGATGATATAAAGTGGCATGAAACTGATGCTACTTGACAGTGGCGAAAGAAATGGAAAGACATAACTAACAAGATATTAATGAGAGCAGCAGATACACCTGATATTTTGAATTTAGACCATGTTTATTAAAAAAAAAAACCACAGGTAGCAAATATGGGCTGTATTACCTAGCAACAAAAAATAGAGCTGCCCCTGGCCCACACACTTTTTTTTTTTTTTTAAAGAGAGAGAATACTAGTTTTTACTTTTTCATGCACTGAACCGATCAGCAGAGAGAATATATTAGATATATCCAGCCAACTCATTTTTCTCCTGTCAGTTTTGCCATGATTAATGATAGCAAAGAATTGCTTAACTCAATTCTGAATGACACTTCTGGTATCATTCATTGCTTGGAATTTTGGGGGTCTGTTATCATTAACTAAATATGAAATTGAAATTAAACCACAAAGACAGATATAACCACAAAGACAGATATATCTATTCCATCCCCTTTCTTTATTTTTTATTTATTCTCTAGGAATAATTTCATCAGGCTTTGCAAATGTTTTTGAGATCACCCACAACGTTAAAGATTTTGAAATTAAACAGCAATTAAGCTTGGTGCATTTTATTGCTTCAACTAGGCATATTGATATCCTTTTAAGCAGACAGTTCTAGATTTTATAATTATTAATGCACCGAAGAAACCATGGGCCCTGAGATTACTTCGGAATGGAAATGCCTCTGATCTCATAAGCCAGCTTTAAAAATAATCAATAAGTAAATCATATACTTTGTAAAAGGTAGGTCTTTTTAAAGTACAAATGGAAGCCTAGAAAATATTAAGAACAAAACCATAGCTAAATAGATTTATCATAAAGCCTGATGGAAGCGTGTGTGTGTGTGTGTGTGTACAGGGGGCACGAATGCATTATAAATTATGCTGAGCTCTTAAAATAAAGAAACAAATAGATAGATAAAATGTCAAATAGGTTGTTAAAAGGTGAACTCTCCCTACCAGCAAAAATGACTAGACTAAGGTTATTGTGTGTTGGCCATATCATGACTCAGCAGAAAAGACAATAATGCTTAGTAAGGTGGGAGACAGAAAGAAAAGAGGAAGACCACATTACAATCAATACACCTTAATCAATAAATCCTCAATCAAGGAAGCCACAGGCCTGAGTTTGTGGGAGCAGGAACAGGGTTGTTGGAGGTCTCTCATTCAAAACATTAATCAAAGCCAACTTGACAGCAACTAACAATGTGGAATCTTAAAACTAAGGCCCAGCTTTCTCATAGTTCAATTATTTCTTCCTCACTGTTTGGAAGTAAAGATGAACAAAAAGGCATTAGAAGACTTGCAAAACTTTCCCCTTGTAACTGCTGCTATCCATGTTGTCTCTGCTTTTCTCAGGAGGAGAAAATATGATTTTTTTTTTTTAAAAAAAGAAACAATGTTTTGATTGAAAACTATGTTAGCCCTAGAATATTTTACAGGATATTTTTAAAATTAAAAAAATACAAATCAGTATCACAAAATATTTATTAAAAGTATTATTTTGTAATTTTTAATATTATATATGTTCCACCTTTCTTCCAATGTGGGATAGCTTACAATATTAAAGTAGAAGACATTTAAAAGAAATACAAAGTTAAAAATAGTTAAATAAACAGTTATATTAAAAAACATTAAATTATAATACAACATAATAATAACAGTAACATAGGACACCACAGTGAAAAGTCCTTCTATAATGTCCAGTTAAGAATCAAAGAGCAATAGAATACTAAGCAAAAAAGTCTTTGACTGAAACATAGATAAGCCAACATGTCTGTCTGCTTACGGAAAGGAACCAGAGAAGACACCAAGCAGTCTTCATAAGGGAGGGAGTTCCAAATCATGGAAGCAGCCACCAACAAGGCTGTCTGCTTTATCCTCACTATATGTGCCTGATAATGCCCTTCCCCAGGAATCTCAAAACTCAGGCAGATTCATTTCAGGAGATATGTCCTATAAAGTTATATTGGGTTTTAGAGTATTAATCAGCACATTGAATGTCTTACCCACTAGCAAATAAAGGTCAGAATTCTGTTGGAGCCATACAAATGTTCCTTTATAAATATAATTTTTTGGCTGTTATACAATGGGTGTATTCAGCACATGGTTGTGTAATGGTTATAAGTGTAACCATTACACATGAGACAGTGTCAAACAGAGTAGAGACATGCAATCAGTTGGATTTACAAAAGTGTTGATTCGTCATTCAACAATTGATGGAATGGCTCTAATCTCACTCCTCACTCCTGGAACCTTCTTCCCCCACATATACACCTCATCACTTCTCTATCCAGGTTCAAAAGTAAATTAAAGACTATATTGTTTAGGGAAGTGTTCCCAGGATTGTGCCATCTGCCCCAGGATGCCTCCTCTTAACTATGTATTAAGAACCCAAGCCCTCCCTCCAGTCCATCTGCCTTGGTCCAGGCCCCAGAGGGAGAGAAGAACCACTGCACCTCATCCCCTTCCCACCACCTTCCCCTTTTCCTTTTGTGTTGTCTTTTAGACTGTAAGCCTGAGGGCAGGGATCCGTCTAACTATAAGATTGTATGTACAGCACGGTGTAAACTTACAGTGAAATAATAATAATAATAATAATAATAATACTCTACCTTGAGATTTATTGACGGGATTCTACCCATACAGTTGTACTTTCCTGCATGGGGATAACTGTTCATCAAAACATTCCACGTTTTATCCATCTTTATGAACAAACACATCGGCAGATTTATCAGTTACACCATGACAATTTTCAGAAGAAGGGTGGTGTAATACAACCACCATATAAATATATAAATGTAGGTTTACACTGCATAAGCACAATATTATACATAAGCCAATGGACCAGGCACATAAATGGGGTCAAATAGGATCACCATGGATAGATATAAGGAGGTACCCAGGTGGGGTTCAGATGGACTGGATTTCCTTATGGACCAACTCAGCCAGCCAAGGCTGAGCCACATTAGCCCTGATCCCAAACCATAACAATCTGTAGCTTGACAGCTGGTCAACAGTTAATGGAGCCTTTCTCAACCCATAACTCAAAAGGAGAACATGCCTAGGCATGGTCCCTTTTCTTACCCCTGGATTCTACATCTGAGGAGCAAATTTGAAGGTTTTTCTTTTCAACCAGTAGGTGACAGGGTTGTCAATGCCAGATCAGTTTTCCCCTGCCACTTGAACAACTACCTGTTATGTGGCCAATTATTTAGTACAGAACCACCTAAACCCATCATCCTATGTTATTTTTCAGGTTCAGTATAACTAGGTGAGGAGAAGAAACCTTTCTTGTAAAATGGTTGAAATAACAAGAACTCCTACTCATCCCCCAAAGGCAACATCCCCTAAACTACAGCCTGACATTATCTAGATTCCAGGAGGGTGGCGTGAAACAGAAGATTTATAGATTGAGGGGTGCAGGTTTAAATGGCTCCTTAAATTCTACCCATCATGGGCTTGTGGACCCAGCACTAACAGCAGCTGTGTAGTAAAGCAGGCAATACATTTAATTAAAGGCCAGGGAAAGCACCCTCTTTAAATGGTGATGGCTGATGGAGAAAATCCACATCTCTCTCAGTACTTTCCTTAGAGATGGAGTCACTCCTAAGAAGGCCCTGTCTGTAGTTACCACAAGCCCATATCTTTCTGCTACCAGAAAAATCAAGGAGCTCAGGGAGCAGGTGATTTTTCTCAAGAAGTAAATGCACAGTGGAGAAGGTTTAAATGTGGAGTTCAGATGAATTGTAGCCTAAATCATATTTCTCCAGAATCTGGAAGGATTTCACTGATTGTAGTAGACATTTTGAGAGCTTTGGCCACGATTCTCTTGCATACTGCCAACAGTTGTACATTTTCCTGGGTCACACAAGGCTTGTACAAATGGGGGAAAAGAGGCAGACAAAGGCCAGCCCTTTCTCTCCCAGATCGTGGCTGTGCCAATCAAATGGTGCAGCCATGATATGGCTGGGAAAAGGATCTGTGAAACACAGTTCCTTTCTGCACTGCTACCAAGGCACCATTAGTGCCCTGGAGCAGCATGATGATGTCTCTTACGTGCTGCGCCATTTGGACATGGCACACAAGGCACGTAATTGGTGTGCATGCTGTGTGAATGCACACATGCCAAAATAGCACCAGAAGAGCACGGAGCATGCAGATGCTTCACTCTCCCTAGCCCTAAAATCAGCCCCAGGCTAGTGCTTTGTGCCTGCCTGTACTGTACCATAGTGACCACGACTGAATGCACAGAACAACTTTTGGTTCCAAGCAGATTATTTTTCCAGTGCTTTCTTTCTTCATGGCCAAAGCAGGCATGAGCTTTTTCCTCCTCCTGGTCATAACCTACACTGACCATTAGACCAGTGTTGTGCACCAATATTGTGGCTTTAACTTTGACTGAGAATTAACAGAAGGAGATATCTGAGGAGAGAAGTCAGACCAAGGAGGGCCTACAGCTACAGAATACAATCTGTCCCCAAGGTCCAAATACCCAAGAGCAGACTCTTTGGATAAGTCCCTCTTCAACCAGAGCATGCATGTGCTGAGAAGAGACCTCTTTCATTTATGCTACAAGCACAAGCCAAACAGAAGCAGAAATGAAGCTGACACTCATGCACTAGCTGAAATACCAGAATGCCAAGCAATTATCCATTTAACTGATAAGGTCGGGCAGCAGCAGCAGACTGGAGTCTTAATTGACAGCCTCACATGTGTTTGGATTTCTTGAACTCTTGACAGTTCAGACTGATGATAAATTAAACAACTTGTCTTTCTACTTCCACCACTGTGGTCTAATCTGCACTGCAGAAATAATGCAGTTGCATCACTTTTAACTACTATTGCTATGGAATCCTGGGATTTGTAATTTGTTCTGGCACTAGAGCTTTATGACAGAGAAGGCTAAATGTCTCAAAACACTACAAATCCCAGGATCCCATACCACTGAGTAATGCCAGTGAAAGAAGTGTCAAACTGCATCATTTCTGTATTGCAGATTAGACTTTTTTCTTCCTGACTGCCTGTTTCTGTGAGTCACTCTGGATTCCTTACTACATCTCACTTCATTCTGACTCTTCTGTGACTGCCCTGCCCCATCAGAGACTGAATTCTGATTACGAAGCAGAGCCCTCCCTCCAGTCCATCTGCCTTGGTTCAGGCATCAGAGGGAGAGAAGAACTTTTGGACCTGATCCCCTTCCCCACCACCATTTTCTTCTCCTTTTGTGTGATGTCTTCTTAGATTGTAAGCCTGAGGGCAGGAAAGCATCTAATTAAAATAATAATTGTAAGCTACTCTGATAGCCTTTAGGGCGGACAGGTGGGATATATATATATAATTAATTCCTGGCACTTTCTGATTCTAAATGCAGGGCACAGAGAAAGGCATTGGGCCCCTTGTTTTCCTATTGCTGTATCCAGGCCCCTTGTTTCCAATGGATTGTTCGGTTGCTCCTCTGGTTGGCTGTTTTATTACTCTAGTACCTTTCTTGGCTTAGTTATATGTGCTATTTTGTTTGTAATTAAATAATCCTATTGTTTTATTGAAATATTTTATATCTATTAGTTCTTTTCTTGTTACTGATTTGATAATGTATAAACCTTATCACAGACTCACTTCTGAGTTGCCATGTCAGAAATGACTTGAAGACACACCACAAGAAACTGAACTGCTTTGTTGCTTCCTTGCTTCATTGACTGAACAAAATACTGTAATGTGAAGTGATCCTGTTCAGAATTCTATCCAGTCATTTATAAATTTCTCCATTCCATCTTTCTCCCTGGTTTTTACCACCTTGTACCCAACAGTCAGTCAGCATTCCAAGCTCATTGAGCAAATGTGGATGGAACCACCTGTAAATAACAGGAAGTTGTTAGCTTTCAGAAGTACAACAATTTTTTTTATTTTTTTTTATTTTTTGCTGGGGGGGGGGGATCAGAAAAAAAAACAGACCAGTAAGAGACAAGCACGACAACAACTGGATGGGAAGGTAATCAAGTATCCTGGAAAGGGAATGACTTGGAAGTTGCCTGGCTTGAATGCTGTGTAATCAGTACAGTCCTATCTTAGTTAACAATGCCTCTGATGAAGAAGCTCTTTCTAGTTGGACATTTATAGCAGCACCAGCATTGGGAGGATGGCAATGGAAGGTTGGAAAAGGAGACACTTTGTTTGTCAAGTTGCAACAGCATGTCTGCAGTAAACAATGCCATAAAAGCTGAAGCTGAGGAAGAATGGGATTCTACTCTAGCCAAACTTCTATGTGTCTCCCTAAAACAGGAAAGTGGCAGTTCTTTACAGGATCCCTTACTGAGTATGTGTGAACAACAATCAGAAATAATAGAAAAAAGCAGAGTCTGTTTTACCAGCTACTCCTGTTAAGCATACATACATAAGCCTATCCACCAAAATAGAAACCATAAAAACAGTGGAGTCTGATGGGAAAAAAATAATCCCTAGATGCATTTTGAAAGAAGTCTCCAAGTTATCTCTAGAAGGTAAGTAATGTTTTTGGAGATTATCAGATGGGGGATGGGACCTCCTTGTTCCATCCCTTTCCCATTCTCATCCTTCCCATGCAATCATGGGAAGGACTTTCAGACAACATTGTGCTGATCCTGTCACTGTCTTGTCCAGGAAGGACAGATGACAGTGATCAAGCAAAATACTTTCAAATGATGTCAACCTGATTCTGTCATTGTCTCATCAGTGAAGTAGAATTGTCCCACCATTGCTCTTCATTTTGCATTAATGGAAGAACCAGTTATTTAATTTCATGTGTTTGTATTGTTAATTTTGAATAAAATGTTTGCTGAAACATTTTTTCCTCCAGTGCAGGAACCTATCTCTGCTCTTTCCATGTTATCCCTTCCTCTGGTACCAAATTTTCTATTAAAGAGGTAATGCCCAGGAACACATTGACCTGATTGACTGAGGTATTCCTGTACTTCATACTACAGCCTTTTTTGTACAGCCTGTTTTTTGTACAAATATGTCAACCCACTTCCAAGTCCTTCTCTTCCTGGTATAATTCTTCTTTTTTTTCTTTTTCTTTTTTAAAAAGAGCTTCATATACAAAATACAATAGAATGCATTTGAATGAAATATTGGATTGCATCTCATTTTTGGTGTTTATTATCCCAAGTGAGTATCTACAGCACACAAAATTATCTACCTATTGCTTTTCCACTCACAGGCAAAACAAAAGCTGCCTGTTATTAAAGAACATTGTTTTCATATCTGAACTGCCTATCAGCCAACAAAGATGACCAAGAACAACAAAAACTAAAGCATGTTAAAACTGTAAAAACTGTACTTCCACTAACATGAATAACAGAAATCTTGAGTCATTAATGTGTATTATTAATCTTTTCAAATCTCCTTGAAGTTAAATAAAGAATTTCAACAATCCTTTGTTAAATAATTGCAAAGAAGCATTATTGAATACCTAAATAAAATGTGCTGGGAGAGCATACATATTGAGGTGAATCATGGAATATCACATTACCAATATGCTTTAAAATCTAACACATGCATTTTCAACTGCACCAGTTAGAGAAACCTGGAGTTGATTTCCATCTGAAACCAAAGTTCTAACCACCCCAGTCATCCTTTTGGAAGGATTCTGCTAATTTAAATCATTGCAGCTGTGTTTCTCCATCTGTCATTCTCCTCATGTAGAACAGGGTCTGCATATTTCAGTTATGCTGCAGTGGTGCCCAAGTAATTCATGAAACATGTGTGTTCCAAATTTAGTTTGAGCATTACTTGAGCACATAAACTTTGCGCATACTCAAAGGCATTCCTTCTTTTCTAGCACTGCTTTACATTATTGTCAAAGTTTTGCATCACCTTTGGGCTGGTAGCACTGTTGTTGTTAGCTGCCCTCAGGTCAACCTTGACTCATGGGAACCCTGTGTATGAGACATCTCAAAGCTTCCCTATTCTCCACTGCTCTGCTTAGGTCTTGCAGATTCAGGCCCATAAGCCTTTCTGGAGTGCAGTCTTCATTTCTTTCTGCAGCCTTCTAACTTTCCTATCATTGTTTTCCAATTATTCATGTGTTTTCATGACATAGAATCATAGAATCATAGAAATTTAGAGTTGGAAGAGACCACAAGGGCCATCCAGTCCAACCCCCTGCCATACATGAACTCCAAATCAAAGCATACCCGACAGATGGCCATCCAGCCTCTGCTTAAAAACCTCCAAGGAAGGAGACTCCACCACCCTCCGAGGGAGTATGTTCCACTGTCGAACAGCTCTTACTGTCAGGAAGTTCCTCCTAATGTTGAGGTGGAATCTTTTTTCCTGCAGTTTGCATCCATTGTTCCGAGTCCTGTTCTCTGGAGCAGCAGAAAACAAGCTTGCTCCCTCCTCAATGTGACATCCCTTCAAGTATTTAAAGAGGGCGATCATATCACCTCTTAACCTTCTCTTCTCCAGGCTAAACATCCCCAGCTCCCTAAGGCGTTCCTCATAGGGCATGGTTTCCAGACCCCTCACCATTTTAGTCGCCCTCCTTTGGACATGCTCCAGTTTCTCCACATCCTTTTTGAACTGTGGTGCCCAGAACTGGACACAGTATTCCAGGTGGGGCCTGACCAAAGCAGAATAGAGTGGCACTATTCTGGCCAAAGTATGGCATGGCCAAAGTATGGCAGCTTTAGTTTAGTTATTGGGGTTTCCATATATAATTCAGGTCAGATTTGTTCTTGTATCTGTTTATTATCTTTCTAGTGGTCCTCAATATCTGCAGAACTTTTCTCCAGCACCACATCTCAAATGAGTAGATTATCTTTTTACATGCTGTCTTTACTGACTAGCTCTTACATCCATACCACATCACATCACATAATGGGTAATTACAATGGATTGGATGATTCTTTTTTTTTTTTAATGCTCATGTTAAAATACTTTATCCTCCAAAAGTATTCAAAGAAAAGAATAAACTGATGTGCAAGAGAGAGCTCTTTGAAGCAGTGGATATGGAAATGGAAACCCCAGGATTTGATGAGTGGCTGAAAAGAAAGGAAAATGTGGGTATTCATGGGAAATGGGAATGTGTTTGTGAACTATATGACAAACAGCAATGGCTTCTAAGCATATGAAAATTACTGCTCCTTTTTCACATAGGGTTTGGAAACCATGCCCAATGAAGAGACACTTAGAGCTGGGTATGTAAAGCCTGGAGCAGAGAAGATTAAGAGGTGATATGACAGCCCTATTTAAATATTTGAAGGGATGTCATATTGAGGATGTAACAAGATTGTTTTCTATTGCTCCAGAGAACAGGACCCACAGCAATGGATTCCAACTATAAGGGGGAAAAGAATCCACCTCAACATTATGATGAACTTCCTGATAGTACGAGTTGTTCAACGGTGGAGCACAGTCCCTTGGAGTGTGGTGGAGTCTCCTTCATTCGAGGCTGGATGACCATCTGTTGAGGGTGCTCTGACTTTGTCATTCTGCAATGCAGGGGGTTGGAATGGATGGCCCTTGTGGTCTCTTCCAACTGTATGATTCTATGGTTCTACCTTTGCTAATCAAGCGTTCAGCCATCAAAATATTTTGATGCCCCAGTCCCCCTATTTTGAAGATTTGGTGCCAAGTTTCATTGGCGTCACTTTTAGTTTTGCATGTATGCTAAACTAAACAAACCCCTTTTAAAATAAATAAATAGATACATAAATCTCAATATAATTGGAAAATGTACAGAAATCACCCTCTCTTTTTACAGTCCTGTCAATCTGGTCAAGAGGGACATTTTGCTATGTCCTAAAAGAAGGACCTTCTAGAGCCTGGATAACCTCAGAAGGGAAACAGAGTTGTCTTGCTCATTTTCACTGACCCATCTTGAGTATTGTATTTATAAAAATGCTTGAATAGGGCTCTTGTGCATTTATGAACAGGGAAGAGGAAGCCATCATGGTGTAGTGGTTTGAGCATTGGGCTATGATTAGGGTTCAAATCCCAGCTCAGCCATGGAAGCCCTCAGGGTGACTTTGGGCAAATCACACTCTCTCAGCCTCAGAGGAAGGCAATGACAAACTCCTTACAAACAAACCTGTCAAAAAACAAAACAAAACAAAAACATGATAGGTTCACCATAGGGCTGCCTTAAGTGAGAAATGACAACAGCAACAAAAGGAGAGAAAATAGTCTAGGAACATCTTTCTTTCCCATATTTATACCAAAATCAATCAACTATCTATTGATAGAAAGTAATCACTTATCCGTGGCCTTACCCTGAATGCTCACCAATGCAATTAAGGCTTCTTCTTCTATGCATCACTTTCTTAAATGCCTCTTTCTTTTAATAGCTTCTGCTAAATTAGCATCGTCATCATTGTGTGCAAGGGGATTAGTGACTCTCTTAAAATGCAATCCCATTTACCAGAAACATGCCAACATTGTAAAATAGACCAAATAAGTAACTTTGACTCCTTTCGCTTGCAACACATGTCTCCCATGCATTAAATAGTAGGTAAAGCAAAATAAGACACTTATTTGGGAATAATTCCCATGGTTCTCAACAGAACTTTATTTGGGTAGATGTGCACTGTATGGCATAATACAAATGAGAAAAGAAACCTGATGAAAATATTTATGGAACTGAACATGTTCGATCCTCTTGTGTATTTTAGGAATCTACTACATGAAGCAAGATATCTGATTTCGAAATACCAGATGATTCATCCATAATATAGCTGCCAATTCATTTCTTGTCCGAATTTAATGACATCACACTGGTGATATCATTCAAAGAACTAAATGATTTTGGACCTTGATACTTGTAGCAGTTTTTCTGTCTATATATCCTTGCCTAAAAACTGGTAGCTGCTAGTGGGGCCCTGTTCCATCTCCCTTTAGGGAGAGTAATACAACACTCACATAGGAGAAGAATCTGTTGATGAAATGCCCTCCCAGCTGACACCAACATGGGTCTCTTTCAGGGTCCATGTAGAAATCTGACTTTTTATTAAAGCCTTCAGGACATAGCCTTATTACTTCTTAAAGTATGCATGATTAGGGTTTAACCTGTTTTAGCCTTCTCTACTGTTTTAACCTGCTGATTTATTTAACATGTCTTTATCCTGTTTAAATTCTTTTCTTTTTATCTGTAATTTTTTACACTGTTTTAACTGGATGCCAACCTGAGATTTCACAATAGGGGATAGGATAGAAACATGTAAATAATAAAAAAAAATCCACTGTAGATAAAAGCTTTGACTATTTGTGTATTTGATTATTTGATATTTGCCTATTTACTTATTCCTACTAGCCTTATTTTTCAGTCAGCAGGATAGGCAATGGCATCTTTCAATACTATGAGTGGGAGAACATCCTCTGTGACATCTGGAGGCAACATTGGGAGGGAGACGGAAAAACACAAACACACACACACAACATATAGCTTTGTCCTCTGACACCTTGCCACATCCCCATGATGATGATGATGATGATGATGATGATGATGATGATGAGGGTGGTGGTGATAATGATGGTGATGATGGTGATGATGATAATGGATTTCATTTGTATGCTGCCTTTCTCTCAGAATGGGACCCATGGCAACTCCTAGACCTTTGAAATAAAATTAAAATTGCCATGTGAAACAATATTAAATCATTTGAAAGATATACAACATTTTTAAAAACTCTTTCCCCTTGAAGTGGTTGCCTCTTGTTTCATTGTAGGGCCAACTCTAGCAGTCTTCCTCCTTCATCCTGTTGCCATCCTGTCTGGCATAGAGGATAGCAATATAGTGGCAAGAGGGGAAAGGCCCTGGGCACAGGACCTAGAAATGAAGTAAGGAAGGCTTTGAAGAAATAGGTTGTTGGGAGCCAGCAGATTTTGGTCAGAATTCTGTTGATATCTTATGCATATATAAATTCCCCTATGGAAATATATTTTTTTTTTCTGAAGTAGAATGTCTGCATGCAATTCAGGTTTCTGGATCTAGAGTTACACATGCAGTGCCTCTGCACATGCAGATATAATAATCCAAGTTGTGCATGAACATTTGGTTGGTATTTGGTTGCACATTTGATGTCTTGGTTCAGTTGCACGGCAGTAACATTCCACATAAGGTTCATGTATAAATCTGCTTGTGGAGATATGTGTTACACATCCCTGATGTAAGATCTTAGCCTTTGTTGGCCTTCTTTCACATCTAGTGCACAATCTGAAAAAAAAAGTGTGTCTGCTAACACAGCATATCAACAGGTTCTGATTTGTGTGTTTACAACTCATGAACCAGCCGTGCTGGTTCAAGGACTTACAATGATCTAATGCCTCTTGATGCAGTGTTTCTGATCACTTCACTTGCCATTTTTGCTTTCCACAAGTCCTGCTCCAAACTTCTGTAGATCCCCTGGTGCATCTCTGTACCTTTCTCCCCCATGACTAGCTCAACTTGTGACTATATTTGATTCTTGCATTGTTAACTAAAAAATGCTTTTAAGGAAATCAATACAGGATCCTGAGGGATGGCATTTAGAAATCCAAATGTCTTCAAGCTTTTGAAGCTTAATGGAGTGCTTATCTCAGCTATTAAAAATTCTGGACAGTTCTGAAGATTAAAAAAGAAATATTGACAAGCTCATTAAAATTAATGGGCATTGAATGTTTGTTTATCTGTCAAGAAGGATGGGAGTGGGGAATCATGAATGTTTTCCAGTCTTGCTACTGATGTGTGAAAGGTGAGGCTAGTGATATGACATATAGTTCAAATCTATTACAAGTTTAATCCATGCAGATACATTTAGAAAGATGCTGACATCCTGATCCTCTGGTCTCCTTTGAAGAACCAGTGAAATATAGGTCAGACACTGGGATTTTAGTATTGATACAAATACATTATATTATGTACAGCTACTGGCCTTGAAACTACTTGAGCTGTTCCACTGCTGCTAGGGAATGACCTGTTTGGAGCTATTTTCAGTTATCCATTCCTTACCAGTTATAACCTTTGAACCACCACCCATGGCATATCACTTGTCAACACAGTACTTTGTCATCCATACATTGGAATGTAGTTCGAAAGCTTATAGACTTCCTGTGTGTAGTTACAATCAGGGTTCCTCTGTATAGAAATGTACTTGCTATTGCTATCCTTCCATATGGATGGGCATGTGGGCCCACCTGGGTTCCCAAGTGGATTGCACTTTTTGTGGTCTACTTGCTTTTTACCATTATGACATTTCACATTCTTTCAAGGATTCTTTAAGACTATCATTCTGCATTAATGGCTGGTTAATTAGGAAGGACTTATCCAAATTTCTCTCTCAATTTGGAGACAATTACTTCGTCTTATCTCCAGATTAGAACTGACAGAATTGCATTCAAAAATTCTTCACAGACTAACAAGAAGTACGATGCAGAACAGAAGAAAGCAGAAGAACAATAACAGACTGAAGGTGCGGAAATTCTATCATTCCAAATAGCAATGTGATCTTGCAAGCAGACACTCATAACAACATCCATTTCCGTGACAACAGTGAGCTACTGAAGCATCCAACAAACATTTCCAGTGATTTCAGTTCCAAAAAATAAAAATTGAAGGCAGCAATCTTAGGAGCACTGCAGAATAAACAGTGGAAATATCTGGCAGCTGACACATGGGATGTAGATATCTAGGGTCGATTCATAATATTTGTTCTGTCTAAGGGCCACATTGGTTCCTTGGTGTAAATTTCCTCATATGTATTGGTTGCACTAGTTTACACCCAGGGAGAATCTGGCCTCCAAAATACCAAAAGATAACTCATTTAAATTTGACAGCAACTATTATGCTCAAAAATTTTAGGTGGTAATTGAATGCTGTCAAAGCATAGCAAAAATCCGACTTAATCATGACAGATATGAATGTCTCCAGTTTCGAATAGTGTGTAGAAGTGGAAAAAGCTAAAGAATTGAATGAATTAAAATAAAAGCATGTTTGTTTCATTTTGTAGTCAAGAATTGGCAGTGAAACATTAATGAAATATTAATAACTGATAAATAGATGTCTTAAGCTAGTATACTCAATAATACACTCAATAATACAATGTGTCTTTATGTGTGTCATGGTTGAACTGTTGGTCTGTGACCTGGGAGATCCAGGATGAAGTCTGCTTGAGCCATGAATCTAGTAATTTTGAAACTGATTTATTCTACAAGGTTTTCACAAAGATGAAGAAGATTTTCACATCAGCTCAGAAGCGCTGGTAAAATGTTGCTGGATCGTTGAGGAAGTGTGGGTGTGTGTAAGCCTGGCGTGCTTCCTCATCATCAGGGAATAGTCGGCTGCCCTCTAGTGTAAAGTGAATCATTCCAGGAGAGGGGATTTCCTCTGAATGCAAAGTTTCCGTTCAGTGGAAATCCCCTATCTTGGAACAATTCAGTGATGCTAGAAGGAGGCGACGATTCCCTGATGACGAAAAAGTGCGCCAGGCTTTCACACACATACACACATTTCCTCAATGATCCAGCAGCGTTTTACCAGCACTTATGAGCTGGTGTGAAAATCTTCAAAGGTTGACATTCTATTGGTGGCATGCACAGACACAACTGAAAGTTAATCCTGAATACATGTCTTTTCAGGAGTTGTGATAGAAGAATTTAGCACCTTCACTCATAGCAACCTGTACTCGACATTCTGTAATCAGTTTAGTGGAAAATGGGGGTGTGGTTTAACCAGGCAATATCTGGCTGTATTCCTGCAATTGGACTCATGGAGAAGTAGGCAACCTCTGGACCTTTTATCCTTGTACATTTCACTTCAGAAACTTATCAGATGAACTCTGGCCACTAAATATCTGCTAGGGAGGACCTGACACCAGGAGAATAATAAAAGAGCACAGAGAAGAGGGAGGGAGAGTGGAATTATACCTGGCATAATTGTATGCTCTCCCAGCACAGTGTAGAATCTTGACCAAAGTGGCATGGAAAATTTGGATATTTCCTTGTGCTTATGAGAGGTAAGGTGGAATCTAAATGTGAATTAACAAACAAATAACCCAAAAACTCAGGATTTGTTTTTGGATCAACATTTTGAACTGGTTAATTCAAAACTTTTACTTTAGGTATTCATTTCAGAATCCTAAAGAGTTTTTCCTGCATGTTTTTTTTAACCATCTTCACCTGGTGAAGAAGCTATTATATGAACTTCACTGGGCAAACAACAAGAGGTGATTGGGTGTAGTGAACAGACAAAGAGAAAAACTAAGAGGTAGCAGGCAAAATCAAAATTAAATCAAAGACACCTTTTCTAGCACTTCTTGCCTATGGGCATCAAGGCAGAACTTCCAAGACTATCTCAAAATTTCAGAGTTGATGTACTGCTGTACTATAATGCACCCAAGACCAAATGCAACAGTCAAAATGGAAGCATATTACCACCTAGTTATCAAGGTGCCATGTTTGATCTCCTAAGAACATCTCCACACTGAAGAACATGCTAAGGGAATGGTGACATGCATTGGTAATTTACAGGTCACAACACTATACTTTCCCCATCCATAAGTATTTTCATCTCCTGTGTGCCTTTTTTCAACATACTCAAATGGAACCCTCATGGAAATGGAAACAGACATTCCCACTATCACAATCAAAATCCTTACAGTTTTACAAAATCCTTACAGTTTTAAGCAGAGGCTGGATGGCCATCTGTCGGGGATGCTTTGATGGAGAGTTCCTGCATGGCAGGGGGTTGGACTGGATGGCCCTTGTGGTCTCTTCCAACTCTATGATTCTATGATTCTTCATAAGGGTGGCACAGAATACTCCCACTGCCACCATAGCTACTAGTCTTTACAAATCTCGCTGAAGATGAAGGCTAAGCATCCTGCCTTCCTCTGGCAAGGGGGCATAATATGTATTTGTAACACTATTGTGGAAATGCAACAGTAATGAGCAGCAGTAATGGTAATAATAATAAATTATACATAAAGTTAAATAATGAGGACATGTGATGTAAATTAAATTCAGTGGATGCTTGCTCAAACTAAAACAGACATGGGTTTTCGACTATTGTCTCTTAGGCTGAGGTATTGATATCCTTGCCACTTATCCACTAATTCTGGATTCTGTCTAGGTATCAACATCTGGTCAACTTAGTACTCAGTTCATGGTGGTGGTTAAACCAAAGAGGCTGAGTCAATATCAACACTTCATTGAATCATTCTCAGGTCTTGGAATTTCAAGATATTTATATGAGAATTGAACAGGTTCTTTTGGTATTCCTTTTAGGCTACTTATAATATGGATTCATAGACTCAAACACACACATATCCATGCCCCTTTGAGAGAAACACAGTCATAGCAATATCTAGGCTCCCAGCTTCATTATATAACATTACATTTGGCTCTCCACATTTGTGAGGGTTAGGGGCACAGGACCCCTGTGAAAGTAGAAAAACTGTGAATAAACATGAAATAGTAGAGTTGAGGAGAAGGCCTGGCCTGGCTACCAGGTGCGAACTTCAGGTTAAAAAGTGGGTGGCTGGTGGGCACTCAAGAGAAGATGAGAAAGAAGAATGTACACCTGGCACCCAGGCCCCATCACAACTTACACTCCCTCCGGAAACCTGAGGCCACTGTGTGCACATCTACACAACAGCCTCTAGCTTTAGGAGGGGAAAACAGGAGGAATAGGTGCCTGGTGGCTAATCTGTGCCACCATCCTGAAGTCTGATGCTGCCAAGTGAATATGCAACAACAGTCTCAGGCTTCAGGAAGGGTAAAATATGAACAATGTGCTTCCAGCAGCTGGGCCAACTGCTGCCCCCACTGCCATCTCTGAAGCCTGGGGCTGCTGCATGAAAGTGTACACAGCAGCCTCAAGTCTCAGAGGAAGGGGGAACAGTAGTGGCAAGGCCTGATATCCAGGTGCTCCTTAGCCCATAGAGACAGTAACATAAATTGAGCAAAGGTTTGGAAGGCCTTCACTCAGTTGTTTTTAACGTTGATGTTAGTTAATCTAATTTTAAGGGGTGGGTGGTTGGGTATGGGTCATTGTAAATTTTACCTTGTATTTTTAATTGTTGTAACCCGCTCTGGTTGGTTGACAGAGGAGGGGTCTATAAATAAATAAATAAATTATTATTATTATTATTATTGATCATCTATATGGGCTAAAGGACCCAAGCAAAATGCTGCTTCCTCCCTGAAAAGTGGCAGGAAAGTGGCTGTGGGGGGAGGCTATGGCAAACTCACAGTCCAATCTCTGGATGTTAAAATTGCAAAATTCGAGACCTTACTGTACATTATTACATCATATTATATGGTCATCAAGATGTCACCCTTTCATCAGGACATTTCATAGAGACTGTCTATTTGGTTCTTTAATAGGCTTGGTAATAATTAATCATTAAGCATTTAACAGCATCATCAACATCAAAATCAGGTTAATCACACTTTCCATAGTTTCTGATAGTGTCTGCAAAGGCATTATATAGATATTTCTTTGAGGTTTTTAAATATACATGTACAGAATTCTGTCCCTTGTAGCATCCTTAACAGATTTTATAATATATCTTACCCTATAATCCATGCAGATATACATTCTTATCTGTTTGAAAATTTCCATAATTCCAGACTTCTGTCTAACACAGGAATTCAAGAGTTATTTTTTTGTTAATTCTTAATTGTATTAATTACAACACAAGTATATCTATTCTTAATATAACTTTAACAGTACCAGCATAGATTTGAGATAAGGTAGACATTTTTCCTATCCTACTTGTCCCAGGATATCATGATTTGCCTTCTTTCCAAATTATACTGTAGTTCCTCCTTGTTCGACTATAGGCACAAATGTTTCAAGTTGCAGGTGTTTTCTTTCTCTTATTTACATTTCAGAGCATCTGTAATTCTTACCAAACTGAAATGTACTATAACTAGTTTTCTGCTAACACACACACTCCCACTGCTCTAATTGCCTGTATTAAATCAAATCTTAAACCATCTATATCTGATGTTTGGGTGACTTTTTCATTTTTAGAGTTATATGAGCAGGGAACAAAGTTGACAACTAAATAATCAGCCTGAAACAAACCAATATGGATGAAATGGACAATAAAATAATAGTCTTTGTTTACCTTTGCAATAGGGATTATATATATAATATAATAAGAGTAGTAACAAACTCTCACATGCAATAAGCAGATTATTGGTCAAATTAACAAGGTATTAGCAGAGTATTATGCTAGAACAAAGAGCTGGGAAATGTAAGAATCAGAAATAAATGTCTTTCAGAAATATAAAAGAAATGTAGAAAGACCAAAGTTAAAACCAGCTCAAATCCTCATTGTCATTTTCTCAACCATCTGTTCCTAAAAGGGAAACCTAGCAACTGAATAAAGAGAAACAGAAGAGAATTGACTGTATAATTTCAGCGATTTAACACAATAATCTCCAATAAACACTGTGATCTTAGCATTCTGATGACATTCTTGTCCCAATGTGTACACTGGAGCAGTAAATAAGCAAAGTTCACCTTTTCTCTTCCAAGTCTTCCTTACACTGCTGCCTTGAAATTTTCTTGATATTGTCATGTAGGAGGAGCACCGTCTGTATTTTCCCTTGTAATTTGTCATGTCTGCATCTATCAATTGCTTTGGTCTGAACTGCTTTGGATTATGCCATTCTAATCCAGAATCAAATCAGATCATTCTGAGCCAATTTAGAACTTCCACACATTGATCCAAATCTGTGTAATTCAGTTTGAGATTCAGGGTTTGGTCCAATTGGTCAAATGGTGGAGGTCTTTATAACTGCATTTTAAAACAATTGAAGGAAAATATTGTTGAAATAAAAATGGAAGGAGGAACATTTATATAAATTGGGAGGGGACTGGAAGAGATAGGTAAAGAAGATGTGGGCCAGAGAGTAAAAGTTCTTATTCCCTTGAATGGAAGTTGATTATTATTAATTCTAGTATTACAACATCACACATTTGACTAATGCTAGTGTGTGCATGAGGAAGATATGAGGAGAGGAAACTGCCTTATGCTGAGTCTGATCACTGATCCCTATAAAACTATGGTGTCTGTGCTGCAATATCTGCATGCTGCAGCACAGACATGCCATCAAAAAGGAGCCACCCTAGGCTGCTCCTTTTAGGGTGCATTATAAGGGCTGTGATACAGCCCTATGATGTCTCTTCCACCCAGAGACATTTGAGTGCCCAGGCGCCCTTACGTCACAAGGCTGTGTCCTGTGTGGATGGGGCTGCAGCCATGTACTGTAATGATGCTCATACAGCCTTCTGCTGTATTAGGGCTCGGCGCATATGGATGCTGCCCTGTATCGAGCCCTAATATTGGCACAAATGGCCTGTCTGTACTGAGCCTATGTTGTCAACTACACCTCTACCAGAGTCCCAAGCAGGATTCTTTTATAACTTTACCTGGGGATTCCAGGTGTTACTTGTGGTTTTTAATCTAAATACTAATTAAATACTAATCATTCTGAAATGATGACGTCACGTATGTTCAGGGTGGTGTGGTATACTTTTGCATATATGGCCCTCTAGGAAATATGTTACTCTCTGACCCTCTATATGTTTTTGGATTGCAACTTCTATTATCCCTTGTCATTGAATATTCATAGTAGCAAGACTAAGAGGTGCAGGCCAACATCTGGAGGTCCACTGGTTTCCTTGTCCACATGACCCCAAAGCCAATGACCCAGTACTAGATTCCAAATAGAGGAGGTTCTATTCAACAAAACACAAACAACGTTGAAATATTCTACAATTTCATGCTTTCTTCTGATATGAAATGCTCCAAACATTTTCCTGTTAATCATCCTGCACCTTTTAAAAATAGTTTCATCTGTCAATTTAAATTTAGATTAAATAAATAAATAACATGCCCCAGCAGTTTATAATGTACCAGACTGCAGGAGTTCAAGGGTAGTTATTTGAAGAAGCAGTGTAATTATTCCCAGCATTGAAGATGCTGACAACAAGGCTGATGTTTGAATGATAGCTGAAGATAAAGGACATTTGACTGTCATTTGAATAATTGGATTGAGATGTGAAAAACAGGAAACCAACAATTTAGAAAGGAAAGGATAATTCCAGATTACAAATGGCAACTTGGGGATTTTCATTAGTTGGAATTCACAAGAAAGAATAAAAAGGTTTAAAAGGTTAATTATTATCAAAACCCATTAAATAGTCTAAAAGTTAAAAAGGGATGAATAAGAAAATTACAAGATAAAGTATTAACTTTAACCAAAAGAGAGAGAGGCAGGAGGGAGAGAGAAAGGATGTTGCTGTGAATAGATTGACTCAATTCCCTATTTGAATGCAAGTACATATGTTCTTATAGAGTGTTTTCAATTTTTTAAAAAATCACTATTTTTCTAAATGAACATATTATGATATCTTATTTAGGGAAACAGAGACTGTTGGTGGAATTATTGTAATATTATAAGTATGAATGCTATCTCTTCTATCTGTCCACACATGCCAAATGATTTTTTTAAAAAACATCAGATATGTAATACACATAGGAGTTGTACAGACTGCCCAAAAAGGGCAGTCTGGCACCACCTCTTTTAGCACTGCCATTGTGCTGCAGCACCAAGATGCTGCAGTGCAGTTGCGCACCTGAAAAGGAGCAGGGAAACCGCACTCCTTTTTAGGTGTGCAGTTGTGGTGCAATAAAGTGAAAAGGTGCCATTTGGAGCCTTTGCACCGCCGCAACTGTGCAGCCCCATGTGGAAGCTGTGCAGTTGCGGCGGCACCATTACGTACGCCATCTAAAAGGCATTATGTAATGGAGCTGGCACCATTACGTACTAGGGTTCGGGAGCATGTATATGATGCTCGCTCAATGGCACCACCCAGGTGCCTCTTCAAGCCTGTCTGTATCAGGACATAGAATGATGCAACCCAATCACGTTGGGATCAATTTTTGTATGGATTTGATCAAGCCTCCTAACATAGGAGCCCACCATCTAATACATATTGACCTCAATCCAACATCCACTCAGCATGGCATAAATATCCACCTGGGCACCTATGCTACCCTCCCTCTGACTTAAGGTAAAATCCTTGAAGCTACCCTACATAGCCATTCTGTGTTTGTAGCAAGCAGGTAAAATTGGAGAAGCAGCTGACTATGACCTGATCTACACGGGCACAGCACCATTAGGATTTGGAAGTGCACATTGTTTACACGCTCCCGAACCCTAGAATGTAATGATGCCGGCGCCATTACGTAATGCTGTTTAGACGGCGTACGTAATGGCGCCGCTGCAACTGCGCAGCTTCCACACAGAGCTGTGCAGTTGTGGCATCACAAAGGTGCCAAATGGCGCCTCTTTTAAAAATCGTGCAGCAACTGTGGCACAAAAAAGGAGTATGGTTTGCCTGCTCCTTTTTTGTTGTGGTGCTTCACCGC
The DNA here is from genome assembly GCA_034509955.1 of Urosaurus nigricauda. Classification (NCBI taxonomy): domain Eukaryota; kingdom Metazoa; phylum Chordata; class Lepidosauria; order Squamata; family Phrynosomatidae; genus Urosaurus; species Urosaurus nigricauda. The sequence goes on from JAOEGL010000003.1 coordinate 255,917,978, forward strand.
GGCATCTAGTGGTGAAGCTCTGCAGAAAAAGAAAAAAAAGTTGCTACAGACCGCCCCTTTTGGGTGGTCTGGAAAGCCCCTATGGGCCTGAAAGGACAGGCCAAAATAAAGCTGCTTCAGGTCACTTTGGAGGCATGCTGTTTAAATGACACAGACACATCTTAAGAGGCTAGAAGCTGCACCAAAGCTGCACTCTAGTCCTTAGGACAGGAGTGTGGCTTTGGCATGGCTTCCAACCTCTTAGGACTCATGCAACATTTAAACAGCATACCTTCAAAGTAACCCAAAGCAGCTTTATTTTGGCCTGTCTGTTTGGGCCCTACCTCCGCATAGTGAGACACAAGTTATTATGGTAACACTGGCACTACCAACACTGGCACTACTAGATCTCCCTACACAATCCGCCCCGCACCTTAAGAACAACTGATAAAAAACTGTTAAATCTCAAAAACACGAGACTAAATTCTACGACTCATTCAGCGTTCTCAGCTGTGGCTCCAAAATTATGGAACAACCTGCCGGAGGAGATCCGTCTGATACCTTTATTGGAGGCGTTCAAAAAAGCACTAAAGACGGATCTCTTCCGGCGGGCATATCCACTCGTCCTTATTTAATCCCCATTGAGTCAGAAACTCCCCAGATTGTTGATATGCTATTGTTGTAATTGTTTTTAATTGTTGATATATTGTTTTAGACGTTTTATTGTACTGGATTTTAATATGTTGTAAGCCCGCCTCGATCCGTAGGGAGAGGCGGGAGAAACAAATAAAATTTATTTATTTATTTATTTATTTATTTATTATTATCTCAGTGCTCATGGTATCAATCCATCTCTGGCTATGGAAGAAGTAGCCAGACACTTCTCAGATCCTTTCTGCTTGCCCTGAAACATAGAATGGCCATGTGGGACAGCTTTGGTGATATACAATAATTCAGGGAGGTGATCTTTAGTCATGGTAGAGAGAGGAAGTGAATATCAAAGCCTGCTGTGCCTGAAAAACAACAATATCCATATATGCTTAGGTGTGTACATGTCTCTAACTGAATTCTGACCATTTTTTTAATGGCAGGGATCATTTCTGCAGTTATTTTGATTTCAACATAATCTAAAATCAGTCTAAACTCAAGACTTTAATATCAGTATAAACCCAAGAGTTTAAACTCAAGGATAGCTTGTTAAATTTCTGGTCTTCTTCAGAACAATCAAATATGTCAGGAAGTTGTGGTATTTGTTTCTGTAGTTTTCAGGGTTTCTTTAAAAACCATTTAAAATGCCCAAATGACATTTATGGTGTCTTGGACTGTTTCCTGTCAATTCCAAGCCCCCGCTGCAACATTTTGTTCTCATCCTAAAGTAACTTTCTTTTTATTTCCATGGACTTTTTCACATGGGAAAAAATAGTTTAAACTAGTCATAATGCAGGGCCATCCAGGGTATTAGGGACAATTTTCCCATTGCTTTTCAGATGACGCTGCACACAAACATAAAGTGAGGTAAATCACGTTTTTGCAAAAATACCATGGTTTCATTTCCACTTCATTCACGAATTTGCTTTCTTCACCCAGTTGCAGCAGTCTGAAAACCATGTCCCCGAGTCTCCCTGTTCCCAGGTTCCCAGGTTTCCTATGGGATCATGGGCTGTGCCAAGGAGAGGAAAGCAGCCTTATTCTTAAAGGGACACACATACACACACACACACACACACACACACACCTCTTTCCCTCACGTGACTGGTCTTCTTCTCTAATGGAGCCTCTAAGCAGCCTCTGAAAGGAAACAGCTGGTGGGAGATCAAGAGAGAGGACATTTTGTAATTCCTCCTGTACACGAGGGAGAAATGGAGGAAATGTCCTGGAAAAGGAGGACATCTTCTGGCCTATAGGGAGTGAAAAGACAGGCCTAATGCCATCGGGCCAGAAGAAGAAGGCCCTCCTTCTTTGCCAACTGTCATCTTCTGGCCTGGAGGGAGTGAAAAGGCAGGCCTAATGCCATCAGGCCTGGCCTCGGTTAAGAAGAAGAGACCTCCCTCCAGTCTGTTTGCCTTGGACTAGGCATCAGAGGGAGAGAAAAATGCTGGACCTGATCCCTTTCCCCACCACCATTCTCTTCTCCTTTTTTGTCTTTTTAGATTTTAAGCCTGAGAGCAGGGAATCGTCTAATTAAAAATAATAATTGTAAGCCACTCTAAGAGCCTTTAGGGCTGAAGGACAGGGTATAAATACCGTAAATAAATAAATAAATAAATAAATAAAGGAATTTCAGTCCTCACTGAAACCAGGCAGGTTTATGGACCAGCCCAGTCCTCTTTCTCTTTAGTGTGTGTGTGTCTGTGTTTGTGTGTGGTTTTATGGGAGTTTTCAAAGGGAAACCTCAGCCTTCCTTCCTCTGAAACAGCTTCTGGGAAAAGAGGATTTTCCTCCCTGGTTTCCCTTCCCTCTCTGGAGCAGGCGCATTTGTGCACTTATGGAAATGACAGTTTGGAGCACAAAGAATCATAAAATCATAGAATCACAGAGTTGGACGAGACCACAAGGGCCATCCAGTCCAACCCCCTGCCATGCAGAAGTTATTTCCAAGCTAGCAAAGGGGTTTATCTTCATCTGTCTGAAACCCAAATTTGCTTTCAACCCACTTTCTTGCCTAAGTAATATGCTTTTCAACCCTTGTTGTGCTCTCTGTGTGATAAGCATTAGCAGATGTGTTTGCTTTTCTGGGATGCTAACACTTTAACCATTTTTTGGGATGGAAGTACATAGGTCACCGTGTGAAAAAGTCCCAAGAAATATTTGAACAATATGTTGTTGTTGTTGTTGTTGTTGTTGTTGTGGTTAGCTTTATTTATAAAGTGCCATAAGTGTACACGGCGCTGTACAAAAACCAAATAAAATCAAAAATATGTAAAAAGCTTGCCTATGGCGTAAATCTAGAGATTAAAACAAGTTAAAAATATCATAAGAAACAAGTTAAAACTGCAGATATCAAATATTAAATCAGGCATTAAAACAACCAGGTCACAGTCACAAACTTCCTAGGAACGCTTCCCTAAACAATATGGTCTTTTAAAAATACGGTTTTAAAACTGGTTAGAGACATGCTTGTAAGGGGAGGAGGTTCCAGGAGTAAGGGGCAGCAAGCAAGAAGGGACGAATCCGGGACGGGGCAGAGGAAATCCTGGGCTGGGACAGGAGACCTTGGCTACCAGAATGGAGGGAATGGGTGGGAATGTAGGGAGAAAGAAGTTCAGAGAGATAGGGAGGGGCCAGCCCATGCAGGGCTTTGAAAGCGAGCAGGAGAAGCTTATACTGAATGCGGAAGGGAAAGGGGAGCCAGTGGAGGAATGGCAATAGGGGAGAGACATGGTGGTACCGGCGAGTGAGTGAGATGATGTGAGCAGCTGAGTGCTGAACAGAAATTAATGGGTGGAGGTGAAAGAGAGGAAGCCCTGCCAAGAGAAGGTTACAGTAATCTAATCATGAGACTACTAGGACATGGACCAAAGTCTTTGCAGTAGAAACCGAGAGATATGGACGGATTTTGGAAATATTATAGAGAAAAAAATCTACAGACCTTGGCTGTGGCCTGGATCTGAGGAATAAATGACAGAGAGGAGTCAAAAATGAAACCAAGACTGCGTGCTTCCTGAACCGGCTGAATAGAGATACTGTTGACAGAGATAGAAAAAGAGTATTGAAAGGTGGGCTTAGGAGGGAAAACAAGAAGCTCCATCTTGGACATGTTGAGCTTCAAGCGCTGATGGTGCATCCAGTGGGAGACAGCTGTCAGGCAAGATGAAACTTGCTGCTTGAGCCTTGGAGAGAGGTCAGGGGTGGAAAGGCAGAGATGAGTATCATCGGCATAAAAATGATAAGAAAAACCAAAAGAACTGATAAGTTTACCAAGAGACAGTGTATATAAAGAGAACAAGAGGGGATCCAAAACAGAACCCTGAGGAACTCCAACAGATAGGGGAACAGAGGACGAAATCTGGCCACCTTTCTTTCTCCTCCTCTTTTTTTAAAAATAGAGTTATACTGTAGTACATAAGGGAAAGGACACTTTTGTACTATAACTCAAAAAACTAAATCAAACAGGGGGGAAATGTGTATTTCAAATAAGGAATCACCTTAGGAAACCATGTCCCAAGTTTTAAAATAGAAAAACATTGAAGAGCCCTAGCACAGATCCAAGCAATTATTCAGCTCCCCAAAAGAAGGTGACAGCAAATGGAAAAACAGGGAAAACCTGGGGAACAATATAGTAAGATGCCTGGTCTTTTAGACCAGGAAAATGTGAGGTATATACACAAAAGAAATATTTCTGCTGTATAGTTAATGTGGAATATTGTTCAGTAGTGGAATACATGCAAATGGCTGTATGTTCAATTTCTGCTCTCAGTTTAAAGTATCCATAGTAACCCAACTAGAAAAGACACTCACCTAAGAATATGGACTGACTGTGACTGGGAGGGAGGCATGCACAGATAAGGTGGCGTCTTCTTGCGGTGGGTATGGAAGAGAACCCTTTTCTCTTCCATACTCACCACAAGAAGAAGCCACCCTACCTGTGCATGCCTCCCTCCCAATCACAGTTAAATTGGGAGGAGCATTGCATTGGATCTGCTGGACAGACTGGAAAAGAGTGGCTAATCTGTACTTTGGGCATCTGCATGGTCTCTATTCTTTTATCCCTCCATGGATTGGAAAATACATAAAGTTTTGCCACATGATTATCAGTTGCATAAGGACTGGTAATCATGTTGAGCATGGCAACCATGGAGCTCAGGGTCCCCTTCTTTCCTTTCACTATAGATGTCCAGAGGGGAATTGTATATTGAATGTAGCAAACTAATTAGTATCATTACAGTTGTGGCCATCCCACTGGACAACTGGTGTCTGGTCTCTCTGTCTTTGTGCAGTAAGTCCTAGATTGTGAATGGGTTAAAAATGTGTGTGGTTTTTCAGAGACAGCAAGAAGAAAATTGCTAATATTACTCACTACATCCTTCAAAAAGAAAATTAGTTGAAAATTACATTCCTGCTGACTGGCGAACAGATTGACATGCAGAGATTGGCCTTTTAGGAACACAGCAAACTGCCTTTGCATAAAATCTTCCAGCTTATTACTGACTACACTGACCAAAAGGTAAATCTGCAGAGCTTTAGACAAGAATCTTTCCCACTCCTACCTGGAGATGGAGAGATTAAATCTTGAGCCATTTTCATGCAAAACAATATGCTCTGTTACAGAGCTACAACCCGTCCCTTGGGAAAACTACTAATACCCAAATCAGATAAGCTACATGGCTTGAGTCCAGGCTCTCTGGGGTCCATATCTTCCCATGTGAGCTTTCCCAGACTCTTCAGACCTCCAGACAATGTCCTTCCTTTTCCCCCAATACCTTCACAGTCATCTCTAGTGAGGAAAAGAGGAAAGTGGCTTCTTTGTAGCAGCTCCCAAGCTTTGGGTTGAAATGCCTTTCCTAGGGAGGCTATGATGGCTCCTGTTTGTCCTTCTGTCTCAAAGTGACAAAAGTTCTATTTTGATAAGCTTTTAGGGAGTTATTGCTAGGGATGTTATTGTCTTCTTTCACTGAGCTTTCATTTTGCGGGTGGAGTGGGGTCTTTTCAATTGATTTGTTTTAATTATAGAGAGAGCTTCATTTCAAGCTAACAAAAAACTTTTTGTATGATTTGTTTATGTGCTTGTATGTGCTTTTATTTGTATTTACTTATATTTATGAAAAGCTTCTGAGTCATCTTGCCACTGCAGATGAAACTGCAGTTTCTACTACATACTAAGGATTAAATCTGTTTGTTCTTATTGTTAAATTATAAATACTTCTAAGTTGTTGAACATTATTTTTCTTTTCCTCAGGATAGCTTGTGTGTTTTTGTGTGTGTGTGTTTAAAATACCCATTATATTATAAATTTTGAGAGACTTAGCTGTACTTTGTTGTTGTTTTTTCTCATTTAAGAACTACCTTGTGTCCCATGTTTTGGAAAGAGAAAAAGAGATTAATATAATTAATTTATAATTTAATAATAAAGTAAAAGTAATTGCCTATTAGACTCAAGGCAGCAAGCAACAAATGTATTGGTCCTGTTCATTTTCTAGTTCTTTAGAGACCAAGCATAGACTGAGTGTCCTACTCAAACTTCTAGACTAACTCCAGACTGCAAATAGACTTGCAGTCTACCTCATGGGGAGCAATGCAGGTTGAGGACTCCAAGCCTGGAAATCCTAAATCTGAAAACTTTCAAAACACAAAACTTTTTCCCACCAGCTTCTTCCTTAGAGGTGGTGGCTGTGTGGCTCCTGCATGTTCATCTTTCAAGTCCTCAGTCTCTCTCCGACCTCGTGTCATGTCTCATACACAACATAGGGCTGGTACAGACCAGATCTTTAAGGCACTCTTGTCACATGCTAGGGTTGCCACACACCCCGCAACCCTAGCACATGACGAGGGTGTTGTCCGTTACGTAGCACCGTTTAAACGGCATATGTAATGATGCCATTGCAGCTGCGCAGCTTTTAGACGGAGCTGCACAATTGCAACGGAATAAAGGCACCCTATGAGCCTTTTCCCTTTATTGCGTCACAACTGGGATGCTAAAAAAGAGCGGGTTTTCCCTCTCCTTTTTAACTGTGCACCTTCGCTGCAGCGTCTAGCTGCTGCAACGAAGGTCTGCAGCAAAAAAATATGTGGCACCCTTTTTGAGCAGTCTGTACCACCCCATAGATAGCACATGAACAAGATGCCAAGCTGGGGAAGGATCTGAGGCTGGAGAGATATGTGTGAGCAGGAATGCCACAGCTGCCACCTGAAAGATGGAAGTGGCTAGTTGGCAGGCAATAAAAAGGTGCAAGACTGGAGAGAGACTAGAGATCTGTGAAATGGCAGGAATCTAAGTGTATTCCTTGGCACAGATCCAGATTCTTGTGTCTCTCTCCACCAGCCTCTTAACAGTCTCCAGCCTCACAAATGAGATACAGTTACATACTACACTATGTGCACATTCCAAAATGTGGAAAAAAAATCTCATCTCCAAAAAAAGTCTGGTTCCAAGCATTTTGGATAACAGATACACAACCTGTACTATAGTACTATTACTGTCAGCAGTGGACTTGTACTGATTTCTGCTAAGTAGTATAAAGAACTAGTGTAAAAAATTCAATTTATTTACCCAGGAATTCTCAAGACATGGGCATACTGTCAGGAGGTGAGCTTTTGATTCATGGGAACCAGTGTATGTTGTTGATACTGATACTGAAAGCCTGCTTTCCTGTTGTTACTACTGTAAATCCAGCTGTGATCTCATTGAAAGGGCTTGCAGCAATCAAAGCAATCACTAAAATGTTTCTTAAATTGAATATATTCTGTGTTTGAAATGTCATCTAAGTTCCCTGTAGGTTGCTGCTTTGTATTGCTAACAGCCAGAGGGATGCATGGAGGATGTGAATAGCATGTTAAGTTGAAAAGTTAAAACTGATTAAGTAATGCTGTGGTTCTTGGTACACTGAAGCTCTGGGGTGTATTTTATAACAGAGTATCTCTCAGCAATGTAGCAAAAGAGGGGTGACACCCCAAATTTAAGATTCTAATTTATATATTAGAATTCGGTAATACAGATATTTCAGTTTGGAACTCAAGATATTGAATTCAAATGCTCATTATTCAGTGGTATGGCAATTTAAGATAACATTTCATCTGCCTTCAAGGTTATAGCCTCCATTAAGTACAGCAAAATTCAATTCTGATTGTGAGCCTAAGGCAGAGGTCAACAATTGCATGCAAGAAAATGACCAATCCCTCCCCCCCACTGCAAACCATGGTAACAAACCATATTGATGTCATTGCTTGTCATCACGTTTGGTCACAAAAAGAACATGAGACTTGGGGGAATTCAGAGAGGGAAAAAAAACTGCCATGTTTACAATCTTGTCAAGTTGAAGTGAAAAACAAATGCTTTAACATCACCCCGGGACTGCAAAAATGAGATTTAGGGCAGTACATTTTCCCATTCCAAGCCTAAAGAAAAGGAGTAGAAATCTGCATGCCTTATTTGTAGTGCAAGTGGAAATTCCTTGGAAACACTTGTGACTGGCAAAGGTAATTCTAGATCTGTGAAGGAAGCTTGTTTCCATTCAAGTGATTCCCTTGCTGGATCAAGTCCTCTTTAGGTACTGGGGTAATTCTGTGGAGACTGTGTACCACAGTGAAAGATGGTCTCTCTAGGAGATTTTAGTTCCACGATCTAGCAGCCAGGGATGTCACTATGGTTGGCATCACCCTTTGCGGTAACTAATGGTGTCACATCCAGCCATGAACCTCTTCCAGACCATACCATACAGAATCTATAGTAATTTTTTTGTACTAATGTTACCTATATATCACACTGAATGTACCAACAATAGTTGTGACATAAACAATTAGTAAAATTAAAATTACACCTTTAAATTACAATATCTACAGCCTACATGTATTTACATCTACATAGTTTCATATGGTTAAAAGTGAAAATTTGATAAGATGCAACATTTTAAAGAAAAAATTAAAATAATATATTTTTTAATTTTTATTTTGCAAATTATTTTTTAATCAAACATTTAAAATTTTAAGTGGATTCTGTATATCATCTTTGGTGGCAATGTACAAAAAAAATGGAAACTAATCCATAAGAACATTACACTTACATTTTTTTTAAAAAAATATACCAGTTAACATCTGAATAATTTTATTACATATAACAGATATAATTTCTAATAATCTGGTCCAAGATGAAGTGAAAGTGTTGTTATATATGATTATTGCCACCCGACTGACATACGCTAAGTATTGGAAATCTAACAGGGTACCATCGGTAGAAGAATGGATCTTAAAATTGAATGAATTGACTATACTAGATATTTTATCAATGCTTGATAATAACAGAACTACCCAGCAATATGAAGAAAAGTGGAAAGGAGTAGCAGTACTATGGGAAGATAAAATATATGACAAGTTAAGAGATGTTAATTCAGTTTTCTTTTTCTTCTTCTCCCCCCCCCCCCCTCTTTTTCTGTTTTTCTTTATGTATCTGGATGTATTATGTAATTTTTTTTTTTTTTAAAAAAAAAACCAATTTGATGGCAAATAATGATAATAAAAACATGCCTATGACTAGTGTTGCCAGATGCCCCTTATTGTAAGGGATGACCATTATTTAAGGGTCAGAAACCTTTTGCCATATGAATATTAAACAAGACACATAAAAAAGTTAAAAATTGAAAATTAATTTGCTAAAAACGTAGGGGTTTTCCCTTCTCCTCACACTGAACCTTGCCCCACCCACACCATCTCTTCAGTGTTTTAAAGGGACACAGGCATACACTACAGCCTGCTGCTACCAAAAGACATATATTTGGATAGCAGCAGTGTCACCTGGTGCAGTCTGCATCCCCCACACTCCCTAATTGATGTCCCTGCTGGCAACACATAATGTTGGAGCTCTATAAAGGAAAGATGAAAGTTACAGTTCTTATTGCAAAATTCACAGTTCTTATTGCAGAAGCTACAGTTCTTATTGCAAAAGGTATAAATGTCTTAATAAATGGAATGGGGGAAGGAGGAATGAGAGGTTTCTAAAATCAAATGTTGAAGACCCAGAATTTTTAATGTTTAACTTTTTAAACTGTAGAATTGAATCTCTGTAAATGAAACCATTTCCATGCTAAAGTGATGTGTCATCTGTTTATTTGTTTTTCCTGTTTCTTTATCTTTAACACTTATATTTTTAAAGCTCTATAGATAACATTTTCTGTTATAAAAAGCAGCCACAGAAAGGAAAGCCTTATGGATCAGGACTTTGGCAAAGAGGAGTGGGTCTAATTTTCTGCCTACACACAGTGACTTTGTTCCAATATATCACTTTCAGTTGCTACTTTGCATTGGTAAAATCTAGAGCAGCCAGTGGATCAAATGTTGAGAGGGTAGCAAATTCATTAATTTTCACAGCCACTTCTTCTGCAGCTATTGTTTCCTAGTGTTACATTAGGAGTATGATTCAGCTTCTGGATGTTCATATACAACTTGGAGTAACACGCATGAAACCAACAGTGGCAAGAGACCAAGGTATAATTCAGAGTGAAGCACAGGTTTCATTCAGTTTTCAAATACACCTATTGTAAAAGTAAATAGATAATATATCTTCAGAGAAAAACATGAAAAATAACATCAGTGATCCTTTATTACAGTAAAACAGTAGACCAGATAAGAGACAGAACAGTTCCAAGCAACCAAAACACCAGAGAGTTGCAAGGAATTTTGTGACAACAGTCTCAAGACACTAGGTGCTTAATGAGTGAACATATCTTATTTAATAGCCACTGGGATTGGTGATCTCTCCTTATCTCTTTTGATGATCTTGAAAGGATTGGAATATGGGTGCTTAGTGAGTATAAGGGCCCATCCATGTAAGTTTTCACAGGATAGGAACCTCTTGCTACTCAGGCCCTCCGCTGAAGTCTTTGCAGGGCCCACCCTGAGCTGCTGGAGTCCTGGAAGGATCAGGGCTAAGTCATCAGGCACAGTCAGCTCTTCCCACGTAGCACAGCTGGAGGTGCAGCCCTTTAAGGGCTTCATTGGCCTCCCAACCCTTGCCACAGCAACATTGTCTTTTGCATTTCCTGTAGCTGTTCTGGTTGTATTTTTACTTGTCTTCTTTGACTTGCCTTACTTGATCCTTTGCCTTTTTCCTCACTTTGCCTCTGGCCCATTGAACTCCTGGAACTCTGCCTTGCTTTGCTTATGAACTTTATTGGACATTTGTGGACTGGCCCTCCTACTCTTGTGACAGGTCCTTGGACTCTTTAAATTTCACCATCGACAGTCTCAGCCCTGGCAGGCCACCCATGCCTTGGACCTGGAGAGTGAGTCAGCATCTCTTTTTAAATGCTTCTGGATTGGTGCTCTCTCCTTCTTTCTTTGACAATTCTGAAAGGATGGCAACACCTCCTTAGTGTCTGGCACCTTCTGTTGGCAAGTAAAGCCCTGCTACCTCAGCCCCCAACTCCACAACTCATACAGGCCACCACTATCAGAAGCTGCAAATTCCTGGAAATCTGACTCTTCTGTACCCAAATCTTTCAACTCCAGAGGATAAGTTATGACAATTTTTTTAGAGAGATTTTGCAAATTTTTTGCATGTTCTTGTTATCCTAGGTGGGATGAATGAAATGCACTCTTATCTTCTTGAATTAATTGGTTGTTGTTTTTTTGTTTGTTGATTTTGGTTTTTTTTGGAGGGGGGGGGACTATTTTTCCATTTTCCCTATCTTACCCTTTCTCCCCAATATTTTTATTTCCTACTGTTGATGGCCTTGTTCCAAGATCTCTTACATGATTATGTGAGATGAAAGATGAAAGGCTTTCCAAGAAGGTTCTTTTTAGTAGTACCTGCCATAAGATACTATGCCCAGAGACTATGCCTGCAACCTATATTGTTATGGGGAGCAGTCCTAGACAAAAATGTATTATTCTCAGCATTTTTACTGGTGTGGTGTAGTTTTATCTCTAATACATTCTTAGATCTTGTTAAGGTGTCTATTATTTTAGATTCTTCTGCTTTTAATTTGTTTTGTTATGCAAATTTTGACTTGATTAATATGGATTTTAGAGTCTCTCATTTGTATTATATATACACTCATTAATTACAGTTATTACTATTATTTGTCTAAATCCAATTGTTATTCCCAACTAGAATAGGCCCATTGAATCAATGGAATATACATGTATGTTGACTTACCAAGTTTTCATTGATTCAGTAGGTCTATTCTACTAACATTTGGACTATGAAAAATATTATTAACTATCTGAATTTTAAATGCATAACACTTGTAATGGATGCACATTGTAATATTGCTAGTTACACTATTTAACTGGTTTGCTTTTAGCTCATTCTCTCCAGTCTGTCCAAAAACAAATAAGAAATCCACAAAATGTGAAAGTGCACAAAGCTTTAATAACTCTTCTCAATGTAGAGAAATGCAACCTTACTCAATAGCTGTTCATTTTCATCACCAGGAAACTCAGATAACTTTTTGTGTATTATTTTATTATAACCACTATTTTTTTTTTTTAAAAAAAATGGTTTTGTATGTGTGTGTGTGTGTATATATATATGTGAAGTAAGAAATTCAGTCATGAAATATTAACTCAGTTTCAACAGCCTAGATACTGAATTTTCTAACAACAGAAAAATGCAACTTCAAATGTGGCATCATTAGTAATGTCAACTTTATTCTGCCAGCAGGGAACGAAAAAAAATGATTAGAAGATGTTACATATAGAAACGGCATGTAGTCAAATATCTTTAATAACCTATTTCAAAACATGTTGAATGTATTTTCTTAGCTTCTCAGATCTGTTTAGCCTGTAGGGTAACAGTTAACCCTGCTGTCATCAAAGTTAAGTTGCCCTTGGCTATTTAATCCACTAACTAATATCTCCAGTCATACAGGTAGCCACTTCAATCAATGCACAACAAAGCAAACCACAGGTCTGAAATTCTCTTTTCCAATTTATAATTAGAATTTTATTATTATTATTATTTCAGTGTTCTTGTAATTCTACCTCTGGCTGTGTTGATGTGATTTACTAATCGTTCTCCCTTCCCTTCTTCGTGCTCTTCGGAAATACAGACTATTTATGTAGTGCTATTCCACCTGTTCTGTATGGTAACCCCTGATGAGCACAGTAATTACACACATTCAAAGTTATCTATAGATGGATGCTTCATGAAGGAGGATATAGAACTTTCTAGTCTCCTGTGGAACTTTCCATGCCAGTTGAGAAATTACCTGGACAGAATGAAGCTCATGTACGTCACTCTATCACAGGGATGTAATTAAAGTGGAGGAAAAGAGGCAGTATCTGAGGCTGGGATGGGGAGAAAGGGTTGTTCCACACCAAATTTGTCATCATTGTTCCTGATTTCTAAAATCCGATTTCCTAAAAGTATTTAACACAACCTGCATTTAAACTTAATGAGAAACCCAGACCATAGAGACCAATTTTGAACAGACAAAATAAAAATAAAAATAAAAAAAGATGATAAGAGGAATAGTAGAATCAGCATCAAAGGAGATTTCTAGGGTCATATAGTCACATCCCCCACCAGTCCAGGAACTTCTGCTATAGATTAAAAAAAAATGAATGTCAAGCCTTAGTTTTTTAAGACCTATGCTTTTGAATCCCAAGGGTTTCTCCTCCATCTTTAAATATCTGTGCGTCTAAGAATGTCTTGGGATTAACACTACAAAATGTGATACAGTTTATCTCCTAAAGCATTGTGGGAAGCACAGCCTGCAGAACTGGGGGGGAGATAGACTGTTAGAGTGCTGCTAGGCCTTTTCAATAAAAGTTAAGATCAAAAGGCAGAAGAAAAACCCTTTTCCTTTTAAAAGTAAAATAATGCAGTTGGCACTTCTACATCAAAGAAATGCCTGTCACCCTGCCAGTCTACATAGTTATTTATACAGTCAATTAATGGTCAAAAATAATTTTTGAAATATTTATTCCAAAAGAAGTTAGTACCATAAACCTTTGTTTAATGGAGTTTACAATATGTCACAGAATCATAGCATCATAGTGCTGGAAGAGACCACAAGAGCTCCTGCCATGCAGGAACACACAATCAAAGCACCATGGACAGCTGGCCAGCCAGCTTCTGTTCAAAAACTTCCAAAGAAGGAGACTCCACCTCACTCCAAGGGAGCATATACCACTGTTAAACAGCTCTTACTGTTGGGAAGTTCTTTGTAATACTGAGATGGAATCTCTTATCCCGTAGTTTGAATCTATTGCTCCAGGTACTATTCTCTGAAGCTGCAGGAAACAAACTTACTCCACCTTTAGTATGACATTCCTTCAGATGTTTAAATAAGGCTGTCACATCTCCAGGCTAAATATGCCCAGCTCTCAGTCATTCTTCATAGGACATGGATTTCACACCTTTCACCATTTTAGTGCCTCTCCTCTGGACACAGTCCAGCTTGTCAGCATACTTTTTGAATTATAGTGCCCAGAACTGAACATATTCCAGACGAGGCCTGACCAAAATAGGATAGAGTGGCACTATTACTTCCCTTGATCTATTTAAACAAATATTTAAAAAATATAGACTTTGTTGTTTAAGTATAACTGTATCAAGAAACAGGAGAAAGAGCATGGTGTAGTGATTTGAGCATTGGAGAAGGAACCCAGGAGTACAGGATTCAAATCCCAGCTCAGCCATGCAGCCCCCTGCACTCTCTCAGCCTCAGAAGAAGACAATGTCAAACCTGTTCCAAACAAATCTTGCCAAGAAAATCCCATGATAGAGTCTCCATAAGTTGTAAATGACCTAAAGGCAAGGGCAATTATGATCAAGCTTGGTGTCCTCAAGGAAGAATTAAAAAGGTTTTCTTCCCTTCAGCACAACCTTTCTCAGACTTAGAACTGAGACAAAATGTGACTTGTAACTTTGGCAAAGACTAAGTAAAATGAACTGATGCCTGAAAACCAAGTAACAAGAAAATCTTCTATAGTTTTAGTAGTTTGAGGACTTTTAATTCATAAAGAGAATGTTACTTTCTCTTTAATTTGTAAGCAGGCTGGGTTATTAAAGAGTGATTTCCTCCCCACCCTGAAAATAATGTGAGCCAAGACATGTGCAGTGACACATGATGTCAGTCTGTTGTGTCACTGTAACCTCTTGTTTTGTATCTGAGCTTTTTCACATGTGTATTGATGCTGCTAATCACTGGGCTTAGTTGCAAGCAACCCAGCTGAGCAGCTTTCAAGTGATTAATCAATGGACTAAGCACTCCATAGACCATAGTCTCAGTACACAGCCTTCTTCAAACTGGCCAAAAGAGCCTTGCTTCTTATATCTGTAGTTGAAGTCCCAGATGCTCTTTAAAATAAACTGTAAAGGGTGTGTTAGGCCATTTGGAGTTGGGTGATATTTTTGCTTGGTTTGAGTTTTGATAAGAAATTTCCAACATTCCAAAATCCCTTCATAAACAGAATGTAAAAACATGAGGAAGAAAAAAGAAAGAAAGAAAGTAGGAGCTCATCAAGAGCAGTTAGTGTAGTGAGCAAACCCCAGAGACAGCCAAGCAAGGAGTACCAGGCAACCAGCCAATGGGAAGCTGGCTGGGTGTGGCTAGAGAGAAGCCTGGTTGCTGAGGGAAAGAAAAGGTAGTTAGTTGGAGCTTGGCTGGGAAAAGGGAGACACCACAGAGGGTGGGTGTACTCTAGGTTCCTGAGGGGACAAGTGTAGGGTTTTGGAGAGTCCAGTGAGGGACTAGTTAGTTAGGTTTGAGGAGTAAAAGAGACTCTTAGCACTCTGTGAATAAGGATTGAATAGTAGTAAGATTGCCTAAGTGGCTTTAGTGTAGGTTTGTGGTAAAAGAATCTGTAACTAAGAAAGACAAACAAAGCAGTTAAAGTATTTAGGTCATTTAGGTCAATGATTTTGAAACTTTGTTCCTTTGGGTGTTTTGGACTTCAGCTCCCAGAAGCTCTAATCAATTTGACTAAATGTCAGAAATTCTGAGAGCTAAAGTCCAAAACATCTGGAGTTAATTGATCCCATACCAAACCAAGGTCATGCTGTGCTATTATAACCCTATGGTGCCACTTTAACAGCCATGGATGTTACAGAATACTGGGATTTGAAGTTTGCTAGGTCAGTACAGCTCTCTGGCAGATTATGAGGATAGAGCAGTGTCAATTACAGTGATATCAAAGTGCTGTAATTGTGTAGTGTAAACAAGACACAAGTTAAGAATAAAATTGTCACTGTGGTAGGATGAAAGAATTTCTGAGCCATTAATAGAATACTGGATGGGTAATATTAGTTGAGGTGGCAAAGATGGGAGGGGGATATTTACAGTTAAAAGTTAGTGACTGTCTTCCCCTCTGCTAATTCCAGTGCCCTATTCTTTTTTAAAGGCAGGCCACTTTTCCAAACCCCAGCTTAGTTCAGGCCTTGTTGCTGAATGTCATTTTTAAAATTGAGAGAAGTTGGGAAGAGAGATTTATCCTTCAGGATTCCTAGTCACTCGGGGAACCACATTAATTGACTGTGCTACACATCTGATTCAAGTTACAAGAAAAGAGATTCCAACTAAATATTAGAAAGGACTTCCTGATGGTAAGAGTTGTTCAATAGCCACTTCAACTTTGGAAGGTAGTGACTTCTTCTTTGAGGAAGTGTTTTATAAAGAGCTTATATGGCTACTCTCAGGGGTACTTGAGGGTTGGATCTCCACTGGGAGAAGTTTGGAGAGATGGCCCATGGGGTACATTCCAGTTCTATAAGCCTATGAATTTCTTTCTCTTCTTTTCATCTGCTGGACTTCTGTTGCAGCCAACTACAGACTGATCCACTGGCTTGTCTTTTTGCAAGTATAAAAAGGGGGTGGAAATGACTGTGGCCATCTAATAATTTTGAAAGAAAAGTTATTTTTACCCACCACTCAGAACCTTTACATTGTTAACTCAACATTCATGAGTTGGGGGAAGGCAATGTTATACAAATGAGTTTATGTGATGGAGCAGAGAAGATCTCACTCCTGCTGGATCATCATGTGCCATGGGTTCCAGCTATGTTGAGCTTGGCTACAAACATTACATGAGGAGCATGAGAACAACCATAAAGTAATGCAGCTGCTGGTAATACCTTAATTTCCATATACATGATAGCCTTAGAGATCAGTTCTGTGGTGCTTAGAAACCAACAAATGCATTGTGTAATCTTTTCTTGCCCAAATTGTTTTCTGTCTCACACAGTATTGTTGGGTTGGAATTCTGTACAGTCACTTAAAATTGATATTTAACCAAGTTAGATTGAGAAAAATAGAAAGGTGCTGCAATGCTACTCTTAACAAGATGAAATTAGCTATAAGAAGGAGGAATAGGAAGATGAAGGAATAAAAATATGAGAATAAATCAGCTGAAAAATTAGTAGATGCTTGAGTATGACAAAACAACTGCTCATAGTGTAAGTGGGTGGATGATGATAGTGTAACATCACAGAACAAATGTAGAAAAGAGAAACTGAAGGAGTGCTAACTGTTTGACACTGGGAAAAATATAGACTAACTCAAAAAGTTGAGAATAGCATCAGAGAAATATGCTGGTCATTCTGGAAACTGTGAGATAAACTGAAAAGAAAGGACAGGTGGACACTGTTTCCTCCACAAATGATTTTTTTTTTGACAAAAAATCAATTGCCATTTGCAAGTTATTCATGTCAGCCACTAAATTGCTCATTGGACAAATTGTACGTTGAAATGGTTCCTATCCATTTATCATTTAAGTACAATAAAAGAAACACTGTAGTGATTTGAGAGTGGTCAAGTGCAGCAATTATCAAATGATCCGATCATTTAAGTGCTCTTTTGGAGGAAGTATGGATTTGTTGCTCAGTAATGTTGCTGTTTCCTCTCACTTTTGCATAAAAGCGAACAAGGTTAAAACAGAATTGAAGACTAGAGTTTGCATGAAGACTTTCAGCCAAGTGTAGACACATATATCATAGTTCCTTTAGCCTGCTGTAGAATCAGTTTGTTTATGCAACATTTTAATTTCCATCACACAGTTCTTACTAAAACAAATAAGTATGGATGGAATTTGACAATAATTTCCTTCTCCATGGAATCAATTTTCTTTCTGCTGTGAGAAAAAGTTTGCATGCAGTTTTTGGTCCCTTTTCACAATTCAAGACTTATTCTGTGCAAAATTTGCATATGGTTGTTTTGCTCCATCACCCTATGTTTCCTCATTATTTCTACTATAGCAGTTAGTGCTATAGGATACTGACACATCAATAATTTACTGTACCTATTTCATTTTTCAGCTTGGAAGTGCCATTAGAAAAGTGAACTGGTAAGAAGCCAGCTTTGTTCTTGTAGTGTCCTGAAGCTATAACAGAGTAAGTAAGTTATACATACATACATACATACATACATAGAGAAAGGACCTGCAATACTAACATAGGTTCATGTAGTTACATGAGGATATGTTTTTTAAGTTTAATGTGTAAGGAGGTATGCTACAATGTTTGCCCCACAAAATACATTATCACAACATCAGCACAAACTTCCCTCACAGCTGTTCAATTGTCAGAAACAGAGAGCACCTGGGAACTCACCAAGTGCAGTTCTGTAGCTGCGAGGAAAGAGGAACCATGACCCTTCCACATTTTCAGCATGTTCCCAAACACTAAATGGCCAGGTAGGTGCTACCTTTGTTCTGTGAAGTTGTATTTCATTAAAGAACTGTGAAACTATATAGGGAAAATATTAACAATGCATTCAAATCCTATGATTTAGCTCCTCTGCCACAAAGATCTCAGGTCCAGGTCAGGTCCAAGCAACTTAAAGAATCATGTCTTCCCATACAAGCTGTTTTCGCAATATGTGTTTTTTTCTTGTGTCTGTATTTATTTGTTTATTTGTTCTGAGTCCCACTTTTTGAGAAAATACAGGATATAAATAAAATGGATGGGTGAGTAAATGTATTACATGCACACACTTGCATGTGTTTTGCAACAATAATCCTGTAATCTTAATAAAGCATTTTCATAACTCAGATTACATGCTGCATTATTTACTGTTCTTAAGTGATGCTTAAGTTACAGTTGGTGGTTCTTAAATACTGTTATATTGTGCACCATTGTCTAGGCTGGCTTAGTTTTTGTAGACTTTGTTTTTCTTTTTACATTGGGATTCCTTCCAAATTAAAATTAGGAAGACCTGAATATGAGATAGTTTGGTCCAAAAAAGAACCTTGACCCTTTGGCCAGGTTCTCCAGACAGTGAAAAATACTTGAGGAGAGTTTGGTGTTTGGGCTGCCGCTTGAAGGGACCAATTATATTCATGTCAGCTAGCCATGCCAGGAACTAAACTGGAGAGTGGGGACAGAAAGCCACCTTCCCATGGGGACACATAGGAATGACTTGCCCCCATAAACATATACATTTTAGTTTCAGAGAACAGAATAGTAACCTTTTGGACTACAACTTCCAGAATTTCTCATGCACCATGGTAAGTCAGAGGTATAATGGGAGGTGGAGTCTAAAATGTTGTTTTTCTGCACACATTGGGAACTAATGGAGCCAATATTTCCACAAATCTGAGGAAAGAAATTGTGGGTATATTTTCCAATAAAACAGGGAGCACCAGCTTTGTTGATCAGTGTAAATGTGGGCAGAACATGGCATCAAAAAGATGGTGGTTCCATTGCCCTTCTCTGCCATTCTGGGATAGCAACAGGACAACTGAATTGAAGTCTGGTCAAAGTGTTCTATGATTCTTGCACTTATTCTTTTTACAAAAATCAAACATGGATATAATAATAATAATAAATTTTATTTTTATACCGCCCTTCCGAAGATCAGGGCGGTGTACAGTTAAACAGTTAAAAACATACACAAAAATTAAAACATTCAATAACACTCTAAAAATATAGTATCAGCCAGGGTACAATGGGAACATCAAGTCCGATCATAATGAGGGAATGATAGAGTGACACAGGAGAAAAGGATCATCGATAGGCTTGTTCAAACAGAAATGTTTTTAGCCCTTTTTTAAACACATTCAGAGAGGCGGCTAACCGAAGTTCCGTGGGGAGCGAGTTCCAGAGGCTAGGGGCCGAAACGGAAAACGCCCTTTTTGCTGTTGACGATAATCTAGCCTCTGGAACTCTTAGAAGTTGTTGACCGGTAGATCGAAGTGTGCGGGGCGGATTGTGTGAGGAGAGACGGTCCTTCAGGTGTTCTGGGCCCAAGCCATTTAGGGCTTTATAGGTAATAACCAGCACTTTGTACTGAGCCCGGAAGCGAATAGGCAGCCAATGAAGATCTTTCAATATTGGTGTTATATGGGCGGTCCTGGGAGCACCAGTGACCACCCGTGCTGCCATATTTTGCACTAGTTGTAGCTTCCGAGTGTGATACAAAGGCTGCCCCATGTAGAGCGCGTTGCAGAAATCCAATCGAGAGGTTACTAGGGCATGTACTACTGTTTCAAGGTCCCTCCGGTCCAGGTAGGGACGCAGCTGGCGTATCAGCCGAAGCTGAAAACAGGTGCTCCTGACCGTCGCATCCACCTGAGAAGTAAGATGGAGCGACGAGTCAAGGAGCACCCCCAGACTGCGTACAGTGTCTTTCACGGGGAGCGTGACCCCGTTCAGGACTGGTGGAACCACCTCCATCCCTGGGCCAGGGGAACCTATCACGAGTACTTCCGTTTTCTCTGGATTCAGGCTGAGTCTGTTTTCCCTCATCCAGTCCATTACCGATTCCAGACAGGCCACGAGAGGAGCGACGCCATCCCTGGTCACTGCATCAGTCGGAGACATAGAGAAGACTATTTGGGTGTCATCAGCGTACTGATAACACCGCGCCCCATGCCTCCGGATGATCTCTCCCAGCGGTTTCATGTAAATGTTAAAGAGCATGGGGGACAGAATGGCTCCTTGAGGGACCCCAGATGTAAGGGCCCTCTTATCGGAGCACACGTCCCCCAGCTGCACCATCTGGAACCTCCCAGAGAGGTAGGACCGGAACCACTGGAGCGCAGTGCCCCCGATTCCCACCTCCGCCAGGCGTTCCAGAAGGATACCATGGTCGATGGTATCGAAAGCCGCTGAGATGTCCAAGAGCACCAACAGGGACACGCTACCCCTGTCGACGCCCAGACGGAGATCATCGACCAGGGCGACCATGGCAGTCTCAACCCCATGGCCCGCCCGAAAACCGGTTTGAAATGGATCTAGAAAATCCGTTTCCTCCAAGATCGATTGAAGCTGGAATGCAACCGCCCTCTCGATCACTTTCCCCAAAAATGGCAGTAGCGAGACAGGCCGATAATTACTATGAACCAGGGGGTCGGGGGAGGGCTTTTTCAATAATGGTCTTACTATGGCCAGTTTAAGATGGTCCGGGAATTGGCCCTCCCTCAAAGATGTATTAATAATTTGGCGTAACAGCAAGGTTACTGCCAATCCCCCCTGGGCCACTAACCACGAGGGGCAGGGATCGAGAGAGCAGGTTGTCTTCCGAACACTTCTAAGGATCTTGTCCACATCCTCGGTACTGACAGACTCAAACTGATCCAGTACAACAGAGTCAACGGAAGCTCCAGACGCCTCTATTCTGGATTCTGCTTCAATTCTGGTGTCCAGACCTTCGTTTATCCAAGAGATTTTATCCGCGAAGAAGTTGTTAAATTGGTCACAGCAGGCCTTAGTAGGTTCAAGGATCTGGTTCAGGGCAGGAGGGAGCTGAGTTAGCTCTCTCACTACCCTGAACAACTCTGCTGGACGCGACTCCGCGGACGCGATACGAGCAGCAAAGAACGAGTTCTTAGCTGCTTGTATTGCCTCTCCATAGTCCTCCAAATGAAGGTCTAGGAGAGCCTTGTCGGATAAACGCTGGTGTTTCCGCCAGATGCGCTCTAGCCGTCGCAGAACCCGCTTCCTGGCCCGGAGATCTTCCGTATACCAGGGCTTCCTTTTGGAAGCAGGCCTGAGAGGGCGCTTGGGAGCGATACTGTGTATAGCCCTAGAGAGATCTGTATCCCAGGTGTTAACTAGGGCATCAACAGTGTCGCCGTCACTTCCAACCATATACCCCTCTAGGGCTTCTTGGAACCTTTTGGGTTCCATCAGCCTTCGAGGGTGGACCATTCTAATAGGTCCGCCACCCCCGGGGGGGATCTGGGTCGAAGCCTTGATGCTTGCCTCCACCAGGAAATGATCCGTCCATGACAGGGCGGAAATATTGGTAATTTCCGCCCACGGAGTTTCCATGTCCATGCAGAAAACCAAATCAAGTGTATTCCCCGCAAAATGCGTCGGCCCCGTAACAAGCTGAGACAGGCCCATGGCTGCCATGGTATCCATGAATTCCCGAGCCGCACCTGATGGAACATTGTTGGCCGCGAAGGGGATGTTGAAGTCCCCCAGGACTAGAAGCCTGGGGGACTCCAGCACCAGCTCCGAGACCAACTGTGTCAGCTCGTTAAGGGAGTCTGTTAGCGCACGGGGTGGCCGGTAGACCAACAGAATCCCTAGACTGTCTCTAGCCTTCAGGGTCAGGTAAATGCACTCGATATAGGTAGTCTGACGGACATGGTTCCTGGTTAGAGACAAGGTGTTTTTATGCACCAAGGCAACACCCCCCCCCCCGCCCACCTAACCTGCTCTGGTCCTTCACCGAGTACCCGGACGGGAGGGCCTGAGCCCACACAGCATCCCCTTCAGGCCCAAGCCAGGTCTCGGTAATGCAAGCCAGGTCACAGTTGTTGTCCTCAATCAAATCATAAAGCATGTGGGTTTTGTTCTTGATGGACCTGGCGTTGCACAGGAGCAGAGACAGGGTTTGTGGTACGGTTGGAGTGACCCTCAGGTCCCCTTGGTTAGGAGAAGGACTGGAAGGAGAGATAGATATTAAGCATCGATCTCGCCTTCCCCTGTAACGCTGGTCCTTACTCCTACCGTCATACCTCCTCTTGCCCCACACAACTGGAATAAAAGCCCCACTCATACCGGGGGGTATTCTCTATGCCTCCCCGAATTTAGTTCCCAACGAGTCCTCACAGTCCCCTTCCCTCTACTAACAAGTGATGGTACAATGAAGATTGTTTGATGTTAAACAATCATAAAAGATACGAATACAATTTGTGTTCCCAATATATGCACCCGGCTTAAAGTTCAAAAAAGAAAAAAGAAAAATAAGGCAAGCTGCAGTTTCCACTCCCGGTGGCAATCCCAGACCAGTAGCGTCTGTTGTCGTCCATTGTCCTGCGGAATAGAGCGGTTCTCTCCCAGTCGGTGGTGAGATGGCTAGGCTGCATGACCGTACCGCTGCGCAACAGCGTAGTCGCACATCCACACAGCTGTGGAGGTGCGTAAGTGCGCAGCTCCAAGACCGCAAGGCGGAGGAGGAGGAGGGCCGGGAGCCGGCTATTGACAGTGCCGCTCTCACCGGCACCGCCCCCTCTCAAGCCGCAGGTGTTCCGGCGCTTGGCGCTGAGTCCAGGGAGCAAGGCGGAGGAGGAGGGCCGGGAGCCGGCTTTTGACAGTGCCGCTCTCACCGGCACCGCCCCCTCTCAAGCCGCAGGTGTTCCGGCGCTTGGCGCTGAGTCCAGGGAGCAAGGCGGAGGAGGAGGGCCGGGAGCCGGCTTTTGACAGTGCCGCTCTCACCGGCACCGCCCCCTCTCAAGCCGCAGGTGTTCCGGCGCTTGGCGCTGAGTCCAGGGAGCAAGGCGGAGGAGGAGGGCCGGGAGCCGGCTTTTGACAGTGCCGCTCTCACCGGCACCGCCCCCTCTCAAGCCGCAGGTGTTCCGGCGCTTGGCGCTGAGTCCAGGGAGCAAGGCGGAGGAGGAGGGCCGGGAGCCGGCTATTGACAGTGCCGCTCTCACCGGCACCGCCCCCTCTCAAGCCGCAGGTGTTCCGGCGCTTGGCGCTAAGTCCAGGGAGCAAGGCGGAGGAGGAGGGCCGGGAGCCGGCTTTTGACAGTGCCGCTCTCACCGGCACCGCCCCCTCTCAAGCCGCAGGTGTTCCGGCGCTTGGCGCTAAGTCCAGGGAGCAAGGCGGAGGAGGAGGGCCGGGAGCCGGCTTTTGACAGTGCCGCTCTCACTGGCACCGCCCCCTCTCAAGCCGCAGGTGTTCCGGCGCTAGGCGCTGAGTCCAGGGAGCAAGGCAGAGGAGGAGGGCCGGGAGCCGGCTTTTGACAGTGCCGCTCTCACCGGCACCGCCCCCTCTCAAGCCGCAATTCACATTGGTGAGCAGTTACACTATTTGCTGTCACCAAAAATATGAACACAAGATGATGAGAGGAAGAAGGAAAGAACTGTTAGGTGCTGGCAGGCATTTTGCTGTCACTGAGATGTTATTTGGCCAAGACAATTTAACTAACCATGATGGGTTCTTATGTTACAGCAGCCTCTTAAAATTCTTCCATATGGTGGCTGCTTATGTTCCAGCTTCTATTAGAGATGTCTCTCTAAATTCTTCCTCACCAGCAGTTTCTTTATGTAGTGGCAATGCAGCACAATAAGGGTGCACTCCAGATTCCAATTAATCCTGGATTCAGAACTAAACTGAGCTGATTCAGAGAGAATCTGGAGACGTGCAAATCCATAATAAGTCATATCTGAATCATGAATATTCATTAGCAATTTGAATCACAGAGTGTAACTCTAAAAACAGATACAGTTCTTACCAAGCTCTCTATTAAAAAAAAAATAAAAAGGATGGGAAGAAAGCGAAAAGGGAGTGTACATTTTTAACTAGCAGTCTTAGCTTCTAATCCTAGAAAATGATTTCACCAAGCTCTGCTCTAGAGCACTCCCTCTGCCACCCTGGGCTGCCCTCATGATTTCAGCAGGGTCACCCAGAAGACCAGTCTGCATTTCCAGGGTGGCACTGAGGCCTGCTGCTGGAGGGATATAATAATAATAATAATAATAATAATAATAATAATAATAATAATAAGATTTATTTCTATTCCGCCTTTTCCGGTGGGGAATCAAAGCGGATTACAGCAGTCAAGGAAACAGCTTCATTTATATACTGCATCATACCACCTAAGCAGTGTCTAAGCGGTTTACAACTGTAAGCTACTTGCCCCCAACAATCTGGGTACTAATTTTAGTGACCTCGGAAGGATGCAAGCCTGAATTGAGCTTGAGCCCTTTTGCTGGTATTGAACTCACCACCTTATGGTTTTAAGTGAGTGGCTGTAGTACAGGCATTTAACCACTGCGCCACCAGGGCTGTCTTGGAACTCCCTCTGGTGCTCATTTTGGAACATCTCTCTTGGAACTCCCTCTGGTGTTCATCTAACAGCCTCTGGCACTCTCCCTCCCTCTTCCTCTTCCTCTCTTTTACCGGTGCACCTGCAGCAATGGGTTTACATGGGTGAGTATGGGGAGCTTTAAATTAAAGTGTGGGTGACGCATTGCGTGCTCTCAACAATGTTTTTATGTTGTCTCTTTTACTAGTGCACCTGTGGTGAGGTGTTTACATGGGGTACTTTAAATTAAAGTGCCCTTTTAATGCGGCACTGATGTCACTGCATTCAGACATCTTGATAAAGGTGCACACATTCTGGGAAGAAGTGGGAAAAAGCAGCTTCTTTTTGAAGCAGCTTTTCTCCGCATAAGGTGGCTTGAGGGCACTTTCCAGCTGGCTTCAAAGTGGTTGTAATCTAAATGCTCAAAGTACCTTATTTTGCCCATATGTTTTGCCCCTAAGTCACTTTATCCTCATAAAAGTGCTCTTTTCCTGCTGCCTCCTTCTCTGCCACTCTTTCTCAGATGACTAGCCAGAATTGGTGTAGACAGTAGGTCAAAGAAAGAAGGGGAGCACATACCTGAGAGATTTCAGGGAGCAAGTTGCATCCCAGAAAGGCCAACAGAGAATGAGGATGACAGAAGAAGAGCAGCCTTGGTGGACATTAAATGAATTAGAGGAGAAAACAATAATTTTCAGTTAAGGTGCATATCTTTAAGGCTAAGCACCCAAGGAATGTTCTCTTCTCCCCCTTTTCAGTGCTGAACCATTCAAAAGTTTATAAAATTTGCAGTTTTAGTTAGTACAAGAGCACAACTTTGCCTTGGAAAGTTACACTGTATCCCCACTGTGTAACTTTTAAGGCTGCACAGAGTTGACAAAGTTGCACTGTTTTGCTGTGCCATGAACAACAGCAATAAATACAAATGAACTTTCCAAGTGCCTTTTTTTCCTTCCTGCCAATGTTTCCTAAATGGTTGGGAAAACCAAATTTCAACCACATTAAGGAAATTGTCTAATATTCCTTCCATCCCTACACAAGAAAAATCTAGCATATGTGTTTCAATTCTAATAGCACATTTATCCAGTGTTTTGCTTATTTCTTGGGAATTGACAGAATCTTTCCAATTCCAGTGATGCATCAATGGCAAAAACTGAGCAATGGCATTCCCTAGGCTAGGAACCTAAGGCGATATATAGACAGCACAGACAAGACCCCATTCCCAAGAGACATAGAGGCTACACCTTACAGGACCAGACTTATGGAGAGTAGCAGAATAGGGCTATCACTAAGAACTTGAAGAGTTGCTAGTGAACACTGGAGAAACTCTTCTCAGTGTGCCATATCAAGTTATATGTTGTCACTGCACCTGATCATCAGTGAATCAGGGCACGTACTGTAAAACTTCAAGATTCATATCAACTTCCATGTGAGTATAACTCTCTTGGCAGAATGTGCAACAGACACCCAGATATTTGCCATTTTACAGGAAGGGAACTGTGTCTAGTTCTGGGTTTGCACTGGAAAGAACAACTGAACCTGTCTTGGATCAAAACTTTTGTTTTTAAAGAAATAAATGCTGGGTGGGTGTATGAATGTGTGTGTGTTTGTATTTGTGTGTGTGTGTCAATAAACTGGGTATTACAAGTATTAGATTGTATTCTCTGCAAGCTACTTTGAGTGTCCATGAGAAGATAAAAGTGGGTTATAAGTTACAATTTACAGCCACTGTCACACATTTTCAGAGAAGCCATTTTTATGTCGAGATTACTCAATTATGACTTTCTTTTTTTTTAAAAAAAACTTTTATTGATGATTTGTCCTCAAAATAAGATATAGTTCTGTACCCATCCTGCAATCTATTCAAGAGCATTCACTATGGAAGTTGGAAAGAAGTCAGGGCACATCCCTTTAGGCATGGAACATTTATTTAATGCAGATGGTCATATGAGGAGGGGGAGCACAAAATTGATTCCTAACTGCATTACATGCCTTCAAAGACAGAAGAGGCATAATTGATCAAACTAGAAATGGACACTAGACATGCTAAAATCAAATTATGGCCAGAAAACCAAAGCTATGTAGTGTAGCTATCATCTGTTAACATTGCTAATGTATCTAAATTAGGATTCTATTGATCACATAAGATATATAATACATGAAAGGTTAAAAACATAGAGACAGAAGAAAAGTCTTATACAGGTAATGATGTCCACAGACACCATTAACATCCTTGGTGTAATGGACCTGAAATTCAAGTAATATTGCATTTTGGCAAGAACACTATAAGGCTTTGTTCCTTAGAAATAAATCCCTCCTACTTCAAAAGATGCCTCCACCAGGAACCTTCTATGGATTGCTTACAGTAGTAACGAATTAGAGAAATGCAAGATTCTAGCTCAATGTATTCTATCATTCTGCCCTGTGTTTGATTCTGATAGCTTGCACCATGGAACAGAAGTGTGCTCTTGAAAGCAGAATTGAGAAGAATATTTACAAAAATGTCTTATTCTTGACAAGAGAGGCTTTCTCAACAGGAGGGAAGGGAAAATCCAGATATAATACCATTAGAAGAGACCTCAGAGGAGAAATGTTCATTTACTAGTTCAGCTCTTCAAAATAGAAACAGTTTATGATGTCTCCATTCCTTAATGTGTTTTGGTAGGCGTTTCCAAAATACTGAAATATAAGAATATAAATTCTACCATAAAGATAGACAGACACATTTGAGTCAACATACAGTCCTATGTATATGATCTGGGGCAAAAAAATGCAATCTTCTGTGCATGTTTCTGGTGCAGAAAATAATGTTTAGCAGGGGGGGGGGGAAGTGTTTCTGTACAGAAAACAATATTTTTGGCCTATAAACCTTCATTTTTATATGCAGAAAATGTGTGTATGTGCCTGTGTTCCAGCTGGGCTATACATACATATGTCACAGCTGAGTCATGCCCATTATATCACTACCAAAAACATTTAGCTCTCTCAAGATCCTTATAATTACAAAGCACCAAGAGACAAAGGACATTTTTTAAAAAGCCATTAACAATTACATGAGGCTTATACCATTTATTCTAATATGAGATGGGATGAAATCAACACTTAGGGGTCAATGTATTAATGAAACAACATACTTTTGAAAAAGGGCTGCCTGAAAATGCTAAGGCTTGAAGCAGAAATAAAACATTCAGAGAAACTCAAAAATACACTGGGGGGGGGGAGAGTATTCTGTGTCAACATGTACAAGTGAATACTGAATTTCACAGCCTGAAAATGTATAAAATTATGAGGGGGGAAATGCAGCATGTTAAGACATGATAAATTTGAAATAAAAATTATACATTATTAGCAAATGAAGACAAAGTAATCAATGTTTGAAATTACCTGAAGGATAAAATTAAGAAAAAAACTAATTTTGACTGTTTTTGAAAGAGATATTTCAGTGACCAGCAATCACATCAAATACATAGCAGTAAGCTTGCCACATTCTGTAAAAAATATCACCAAGCTAACCTTTAATCAATACATGGGTATAAATTTACCAATGTGCTGCTTAGAAAGAATAATGAGAAGTAAAGCCAAAGTTGGTTTTCCTATTTCTGGATGTTATGTTTTGCAGTACTAGAAGTGCAATGCCTTGCCCCACAAAAAGGCAAAAATTGGCACCGTAGTGAAGGCATCAATAGTCTTCATTTAATATAATATTTTGACACATTGAAACTCAAACAATTATTACAGATTAATTGTACCCACCAGGATGCAGATTACATTATTTTAAAAGCTCTGAAAACTTGGATGCAACAAATTGACTCAGTCAGTTTGAACCAAGTACAGTTGGGTAGATGATGCCAATTTAAACCCCTTTCTGAAAGACAACTTGTATGGTATGGAAACACTGGCACAGAAAGCTTCCTATTTTAAGTCCTATTTTAAGCCACTCACTACTCATTAACCCTAGTAAAAAAATGCATTTCCGGAAATGGGAGAATAAATGATCTGTATAATGGGGCAATACTGAAATACAAGGAAGCAGATTAGAAAACAATTGTCAGGAACTACCTCCTACTGGTTTCAATAACTGCAAATGATTTATTTTTAAAATTTTCATTTTAAAATTGAAAAATAGAGCCAGAGATCTTTAACCTGATTTGACTTAGGATTATAACAGTTAAAAATAATTTGAAAGGTATGGCATTAGAAATGTACAACATTCTTGTGAATATCCAGTATAATAACATTCAAAGAAGTAAACAAGTATGAAAGCAGGAGGAAAAATAATAACATCTTCAACCTTATGAGACATAATATGAAACACAAACATTTTAAAGCTTGCCTCAACTAAACATACCATAGATAAAATTGTCTAAAAAATGATGGCCAGAATCCTGCATAGCAATTATGAATGTGTAGCCTACAGTCAATTATTAGTGATTATTATGTATTCATGATTTCTGTGTAGTCTCAATGTTAGGGGCTACATAGGGATAGGGAAAGTCTTCCAGTCTAGTCACACACTCTCAGCCTCAGAGGCTAGCAATGGCAACCCATCTCTGGAGAAACATGCCAAGAAAACCTTTTGATTGGGGTGTGTTTCTCCTTGGGTCAGAAATGATTTGAAGGCAAACAACACATGTACAATCACACACCATTTGCTAAGAAGCAGCTTCTATGATCAAGGGGTTTTTGTTCTCCTGTCACTTAGAAAGTAGCTGGCTGATGGTTCCACCTCATTCAAATGAGTCATCTCTGGTACAATGGGAAATTGTAACAATGATCCTTCTTTTACTTGTTGTGCCAGAGATTGCTAATATGAGATGGTGGAAACAGCAGCTAGATGCTTACTGAGCAACAGGAGAAGAGACCCTCCATTGGTTGCAGTGCCTGCTTCCCAAGAAATGGGTGCTGGGTGGGTCAGGTTGGGATTTACTGTGTAGTATCATAACTAAAGTGCTTACACATCTGTAAATCCTATACAGGATTCTGGTCAATCTGTTGCTGGTGACTAAGGGCCAAATTAGACTGGCAAAAAATGCCACCTTCGGAGTGGTGTGGGGGTGTGGCGTATGCATGACACACACCCTGATGCCGTGTCCAAGCCAGCATCATGCCTCCCTGCTGTCCACACAGCAGGCAGTGTCACAGCATTTCTGTGCCACAACATTTACATGTGCCATGGCACAGAAACTCCAAAAAGTCACTGCCATGGTGGAAAGGCAACTTCTTTTTGGGCCAGAAAAATGCTGAATTGGGGCCACAGCATGCAATTGCCTTGGCCCCCATCCAGCACTCAAAGAGGCTGTGTAGAGCCACCCTTTTACATCTATTTGTTGGGCCCTAACTCCATTAAATGTAAGCAATGCATACAAATATATGAAGGTTGGTGAGTCTGTGAATATGCAGGCATATATCGATATATATCTATATATGTCTATATCTATATATGTGGTAATACAGATATTTTGTTGAAAAGGTTTCAAAGCAAGAAATAAAATACAATAATAATACTGGTGGAAGTGAATCTATTAACCCTACAAGCGAGGAGAGGGAAAGAAAAGGTTTGCAATCAAACTTCACATACCTTATAGAATCATAGAATCATAGAATCATTGAGTTGGAAGAGACCACAAGGGCCATCCAGTCCAACCCCCTGCCATGCAGGACCTCCAAATCAAAGCATCCCCGACAGATGGCCATCCAGCCTCTGCTTAAAGACCTCCAAGGAAGGAGACTCCACTACGCTCCGAGGGAGTGTGTTCCACTGTCGAACAGCCCTTACTGTCAGGAAGTTCCTCCTAATGTTGAGGTGGAATCTTTTTTCCTGCAGTTTGCATCCATTGTTTCGCGTTCTAGTCTCTGCAGCAGCAGAAAACAAGCTTGCTCCCTCCTCAATATGACATCCCTTCAAATATTTGAACAGGGCTATCATATCACCTCTTAACCTTCTCTTCTCCAGGCTAAACATCCCCAGTTCCCTAAGGCGTTCCTCATAGGGCATGGTTTCCAGACCCTTCACCATCTTAGTTGCCCTCCTTTGGACACGCTCCAGTTTCTCCACATCCTTTTTGAATTGTGGTGCCCAGAACTGGACACAGTATTCCAGGTGGGGCCTGACCAAAGAGTGGCACCATTACTTCCCTTGACCTAGACACTATACTTCTATTGATGCAGCCTAAAATTGCATTGGCCTTTTTAGCTGCTGCATCGCACTGTTGACTCATGTTCAGCTTATGGTCTACTTGGACTCCTAGATCCCTTTCACATGTGGTCTCATTCAGCCAGGTGTCCCCCATTTTATATCTGTGCATTTCATTTTTCCTCCCTAAGTGCAGAACCTTACATTTCTCTGTGTTGAATTTCATCTTGTTAGCATTGGCCCAGCTTTCTAGTATATTCAGGTCATTTTGAATTTTGATCCTGTCCTCTGGGGTATTAGCTACTCCTCCTAGTTTAGTGTCATCTGCAAATTTGATAAGTATGCCCCCAATTCTGTCATCCAAATCATTAATAAAGATGTTGAACAGCACTGGGCCCAGGACAGAACCCTGTGGGACCCCACTGGTCACTTCTCTCCAGGATGAAAAGGAGCCATTGTTGAGCACCCTTTGAGTTCGGCCAGTCAACCAATTACAAATCCATGTAACAGTTAACTTGTCTATCCCACATTTTGCAAGCTTGTTTGCAAGAATGTCATGGGGAACCTTGTCAAAGGCCTTACTGAAATCGAGGTATACTATATCCACAGCATTCCCTTCATCTACCAAGCTGGTAATTTTATCAAAAAAAGAGATCAGGTTCGTTTGGCATGACTTCTTTTTCTGAAACCCATGTTGGCTTTTTGTGATTATGGCATTGGCTTCTAAATGTTCGCAGACTCTCTGCTTAATGATCTGCTCTAGAATCTTTCCTGGTATTGATGTCAGACTAACTGGACGATAATTGCTGGGATCCTCTTTTTTTCCCTGTTTGAAGATGGGGACAACGTTTGCCCTCCTCCAGTCTGCTGGGACTTCTCCTGTTCTCCAGGAGTTCTCAAAGATTATTGCCAATGGCTCCGATATTATCTTTGCCAGTTCTTTTAATACCCTTGGATGTAGTTCATCTGGTCCTGGAGATTTGTATTCATTTAGATTAACCAGGTATTCCTGTACTGTTTCTTTACTTATTCTGTGCTCAAATTCCCCCAGTCTGTCCCCTTCTTCACTGTCCTCAGGTTGAGCACCTTTTGCCTTTTCTGAGAAGACTGAAGCAAAGAAGGTGTTGAGTAATTCTGCCTGTTCTTTGTTCCCTGTTAGTATTTTGCCATCTTCTGCACGCAGTGGTCCTAACATTTCCTTCTTCTTCCTTTTGCTGCGGACATAGAATTGGCAATGACCTGGGAATCAACTCATTTTTTTTAACAAAAGGGCTGACTATAGTCACTGACACTCTCAGAGAAAATAATGAGTGAAATGAGATTTGAGAAACTTGAAGTTGAACAACAGTATTTATGTATTAACTACTGTATACACTTATAAGTCTAAAAAGATAGTTTAAAAATTGACCCCAAAAAACTGAATCGACTTATCCACAAGTCAATGTAAGTACTGTACTTTAACTTTTATTTTTAAAAAAGAACTACCCCCTGGTTAAAGGCAAGATTGTAATCTGTCCTAAAGGCACTGGCACCTTCTAGTGTCTCATCCATCCAACCTTTTGTGTGAGCACCATCAGTTATGCCTGCTGCAATTCTATAAGTTCTTTGGCATTGTTTTCCCCTTGCTTCATCCATTATCTGCTTTGTTACATGCCCCTAAATTTTACCCTCAACTTATCCATGGGTCATATCAAAATCCACATTTGCCCACCCCCCCCCCCCCCAAAAAAACCCTGCCCTTGATCTACATGAGGTAGATTTATAGTCAAGTATATATAGTATATTAATCACACAGACACATATTTTCCAGGTGCGTAGAAATTTATGGTAGGATTTGCTAGAATAGTTAATTTAATAAACAATGGCTGGAATCCTGTTGGGCAGTTATGAAGCACTATAATTAAGAAAGTGGCTCCCATCTCAGTCCCCTAATCCATACCTACTGGACAGCAGCCATTGCATCCAATGAAGGTCTTCTTTCCTATTGAGTGGGAAGCAGCTAAGTAACTTTCCTATCCTTTCCCATAAGTGATCTTCATTGTGACAGGCAGAACCAAGGTCTTGT
Source organism: Urosaurus nigricauda (assembly GCA_034509955.1). Lineage (NCBI taxonomy): Eukaryota > Metazoa > Chordata > Lepidosauria > Squamata > Phrynosomatidae > Urosaurus > Urosaurus nigricauda. Next base: position 255,951,009 of record JAOEGL010000003.1, read on the forward strand.
CACAAATCACCTTTGTGCTGGAGATTGTTTGTGTGAAGTCGGGTGGAGCCATCAGCCAGCTGCTTTCCAAGAAGCAAGGAGACAAACCCCTATTGATCAAAGTGGCTGCTGCTCAGTAAGTGGGGATTGGAGGCCTTTCATTGTCCCTATGTTTCCTCTAAATGAGGGAATACATAGGGATCTTGAATCTGAAACAGTCATGAATGCATAACTCTAGCTTGCACATTTGCAACTGCCCAACAGGATTCTGGCCAACATATGAATTATATCAGCAGTCTTGTATGGAATCCTGTGCCATGAACATTATGCTTCAATATGCAGCCTAATCTGCTCGGTTGTATGCATAATAATACCTTTTTTGTAGTATTAAAGTTTTGAGAATTTTTAGGTAGCCTGCCAATAAATTGAATATCTCTGTGAGAATTTTTGGCTCCAGTACTGGGACTACTGGTTTGTTTGTTTATTTGTTTGTTTTTCTGGTGGTTCCTAAAAGTAACACAAAAATGTCCTCTCATAAAGCACACATACAAAACAAACACAGAAGTACTGGGCTGATTAATGACAAAAATACAAGCCATCCATCCAATGCTTCCAATTTTTAAAAGAACATCCAACAAGGGAATAAGTATCATTTATTGTTGTTCGGTGTTTTCAAGTCAACTTTGACTTATGATGACCCTATTGTAGGGTTTTCCCAATAAGATTGATTTGGAGGAAGTTTTCCATTGCCTCCATTTAAGGCTGAAAGAATGTGACTCACCCAAGGGCACCCAACGCATTTCCATGACTGCCTGGAGATTTGAAACCTGGTGTTCCAGAGACCTAGTCTAGCAATAGTGCAAACTGCACAAAACCATGGTATCTTCTGATATGATGTGGTTTGGGAGATACCATAGTTTTGTGCAATTTACATTATTGTATTTAAAATTATACTGACAAATGTGACAGTTTTCACTCCAAAGAGGACAAAATGTCATTTCACAGGCAAGGAGAAAAATCATTCAGATTTTGTTCTTGTAGTCAGATAAGGATGCACATCTCTAGTTCAAAGGTGAAGTGATTCACTGTTCCTACATGCATTATCCAAAAATAATTATTTGATGCTAACTGATCAGTGTGAGAATGAACTATTTGCACTGGGATTTACACAACTGGCACTATAATGAGAGCCAGTAGTAAAATGAACATTAAAGAATTATGTCAGGGATTGAATACCACTTATATTATAGGGAACTGGAATCATTCCTTCTCATCATTGTCAATTTAATTTCTAAACTTACATTAACCATGAAAGTGTGCAACAAATGGATTAATATACCCATCATTAAAAAAAACCCTGAAAGCTAAATGTACAAAATGGCTATTAATAAAACTCCAGGTTGTCTTACCTCTGAGGGATGCTGTTGTGTTGGGCATCCCTTGGGCAAGCAGGTGCTCAGAGTCTGTGCTGCATGAGATATCACAATGGCATTGTGACTGCAAGATTTCTAATGAGATTTTGCAGCAGATCCTGGGAAATATCATGGGATGGGAAATCCCATGAAAATTTGAGCATGATCTCTCAGCTAGACCTTCTAAGGTACCAAGCTGCAGATTTTAATTTGCTTTCTTGTGGTTCTTAGTTATCCAGGTGTTTCATTATTTTACTTTTTCTTATTCACTTTATTCACCATTCCACACACTTTCAATGTGGTTGCAGATATAGAATTTGATGCACTTCCAAGTATGTCTCAGGGATCATCTGAAATACAATGAACCCGTTCGATGTAACTGTCAGATTGCAAAACAGAATACATGTACAGTATGTTTGCATCTTTTGTTTCCTTACTCAAGTTCCCTCTATTACAACTGGAATGGAGTCTTTACCTTAGCAAGAAAAATTGCACCACAGTAGGAAATGAGACATACTGTGTTGTAGAGTGAACAGCAGCAAACAAATCTAAAAACCAGTGATGCCACAGATTAATCTTGAGTAGCAAAAATGACAACCTGCCTTAAGTTAATGTAATTTGCCAGTTGAAGATGACATGAGAACTGAGGATATAAGAAAGTGCAAATATATAAGTCAGTGAGAACTGAGGTCTTGACAAAGAACATGCAATATTTGCCAACCTAATGAAATATGGTCATTTTATTCCTTGCTAATTGCTTTAATTTTTCATCATCAGACCTCAAAGAATAATGCATTAGAAACTGTAGTAATGTGCTTGTGCCACTCAGCCTACCTGTTATGCCAAATTTTCCAGAAATTTTGTTTTGAATGCCAAGAGATAGATAGATAGATAGAGAGAGAGAGAGAGAGAGAGAGAGAGAGAACTCAAAAAAGCCATTCAATGTCTGGATGTATTTTTGGGACAGAGTTCAGTACTTTGGATATAATTTTTATAGTTCAGCTAAAACCTGGTGTGGATTCATCGCCCTACTGAAATAAGAGGAACCAGCTGCCACTGGTTTAAAAAGGAAGAGATACAAGGTGATGTTTGAGAACCTGGAGATCCATTGCCAGTACAAATGGATATAAATGAACTCAGTCAGCATGTTCCCTGACCTAATTTTCCTGTGACTTAATTGCCTGGCCCAGTTTTTCAAATTTTCACTCTTCATTTACACTTTGATTTTATTATTGTCCAGATGGTCAAGACCACACTGTAAAAATGTGACAGATATGAGAATATGGAGTGGGCAAAAGGGAAAATAGACTAAGGTGCTTCATGAAATATTATCTCAAAATGTGGGGCAGAAAGGGAACTTTTTTATTCTATTGTTGTTAATAAATTATTCTATCATGGTATCAAACTATTGTTCCATTTGAACAAATGACTTCATAACAGTTCTTATATTTAGTAATGTTCTAATTTAAGAAGATACTGTTCAAAAATGCCATATGTCAATGATGGGCCTTGATCCAATGTTAAATATGAAATATGTGAAATGAACATATATGATGTTTCCACCAAGATGTCTTGCTAATCCTCTCCACTTTTGACAATTTATTTCAGCAAGAGCAATTCATCAGTGACTAACCAGCCCAGCATCAGAGAATTACTCCTTCTGTAATTTTCCAGTATTGTGCTGTTATTTCTAGATGCTACAGATAAAACTGAAATCATTTCTTTGTGGCAATTCCCCATTTTCCACATAAAAGATTTAAAATATTTTTAAAAAAAAAAAAATCTGAAAAAGTAATGTTTTTTTCATTTGGTTTAATTAGCTTAGAATTTTTTCTCAAATTTCCAGGACTGTTGGCAGAAGTTTCCCGTGTATTCAAATATGCCTGTATCCTCATCCTATGGCCTTTTGTCTCAATAGAATTCATGCAGAATAGCAAGCACTCACAGCCTAATGCAGTTGTGAAGCAGGTATGTTTCCATGTTAGGATAGGACAAGTCATGTTAGATAATTGGCAAGAAAGGTCCAATGTGGGCATGTCTGATGCTCATTGGGCACTTCTGATGTGCATTGGGTGCTCCTGTTGAGCTCCAGCATTTCATAGCCAGTGTGCAGAGGAGCACTGGAGAGGGCACATTCCATATTGGGCCATGGTGCATCTGGCACTCCATGATTGCATACTCATTCTCCATACCTAGTAATGACACAACAATGGTTGAATATAGATATTGCAAAACTACTCTGTCTATTCCTTGCATACATAAAGTTTGCTTAGGAATACATAATTCCCATAATGAATTCCTGCTAATAATAATAAGAATAATGGTGGTGACAATATGTGGCAACTAAATCATAAGAATTTTCTTGCCAAGATTTATTCAGAGGAGGTTGGCCATTGCTTTCCTTTCAGGCTGAGAGAGTGTGACTTGCCCAAGTGTGGTGTTCCTTGACTGTGGTATCCCAGAGTCTTAGTCCAACATGCAAACCACTACACCACACTGGCTTTCAATAGTAATAGTATTATTATTAATAATAATAAAATTAATTTCTGTATTTTTATACATGTGTCAGCATGTTCTAAACAAATAACGGATTGTAAACAACATGGAGACTACAGATTTCTGGCATGGCAGAGTGTGTGACACTGAAAATCATTTGCACCTTATACTTGCTGAATTTACATAAACTTGATAACTTTGTCTGCCCTTATTCTTTGGATGCATAAACTGTATTTCTAAATGTTCACCTGACATTTACTGTAGTGCTAGAAATGTAGGAACTGAAGGAAAATTTCATTGGTAGGAAGATATATACATACATACATATATATATATATATTGCACGGGGGGGGGGGGGTGCCCTCAATCATGCCTGTAGATGCACCTTGGAAAAGCTCGTATCCAATGGAACAATGATACACACCATCAAGAACACATACAAAAAAGATGAGGCCCTGACTATCTAATTTAATTTTTGATATATAAGGCTGCGTCGGCACTGCACAGATAATCCAGTTTGACACCACTTTAATTGTCATGGCCCAATGCTATGGAATTCTGGGATTTGCAGTTTGTTGTGGCACCAGAACTCTCTGACAGAGAAGGCAAAATGTCTCACAAAACTACCCTTCCTACTCTTCACTGAGCCATGGTAGTTAAAGTGGTGTCAAACTGGATTATTCCTGCTGTGTGGATGCAGCCTAAGTCCTACCAACCTTTCCTATTCACCCGTCCCTTAGCTCTATGAGCTTTGTTTGGGTTTAAAACCCCTCTCTGTAGTCATACTCACCAGTACAACAACCCTGACAAGATATATACATGTGCATTCTAAAATGGAACCCCTTTGATAGTCTAGCCAAGGACAAACAAGGGTTAAATCTTTTTTTTTTTTTAAAAAAAACCTTTCTGGTCCAATCCTGTGGCTAACATCCATGCTGAACTCCAGCATCAACCCTTATTGTGTTTGCTAATTTTCCTGATTATACTGTTGAAATACTGAATACTTCCATCCCCAGTCAAGGTTTTATTTATCCAAGCAGTTGGTCCTGCAGTTGGTGAACAATACATTGTAAACAAGAAATACCACTGATAGGAAATGTCACAACCAGAATGTGAAATATACACAGTATATGTTGCAAGCTTTCAAAGCTCCACTGGCTTCTTCATCAGGCAAAAGTGTTTAAAATCACAGATGAAGATAAAAAAATTGACAATGTTAGCCATAAGCTTGCATTTGGTCACATATTGTAGTTGTTGTTTTCAGATAAGATGGCATGTGGAATATTCATGCAGGCAGGTCCCTCTTCTTTTTGGCCATGTAGGTAAAACAACAAAGGTGATTTTTTTAAATGGGACTTTTGTCTTGTTAATGGAATTTAACTTTTATTTTCTAGACTTCAAGAATTTTCCAGTACTCACATGGCCATATCACCCTTCCTTAATCATTTATTTGTTGCCCATACACTGGTGCTTTACTCAAAAGTTTATGGTGGCCCGTTTTAGATGGGCAAAAAAGGCGCGTTTAGGGCTAAAAAGCCCGCTTTTAGGGTTAGGGAGGGCGTAGCTTTTACACCCTCCCTAAGCCTAAACCGCGTGGAAGCCGCCATTAAAAGATGGCGGCTTCTACACGGTGGCGCCGTACAAGTGTCATCACGTGCACAGCGTTTTGACGCGCTGCGCACGTTATGACGCTTTTGCGCCACGGGAGGGCGCCAATCGCGCCCTTCCCGCGGTGCAAAAAAAGAGCTCCTTCTCGGAGCTCTTTTCTTGCAGCGGGTCTTTGCCGCGGCCTTTAGATGGCCGCGGCAAAGACCCAGGGAGAAAGGGGCCGCAGCGGCGGCCCCTTCCTCCCTTGAGCCCCGCCGAGGGAAGCGAGGTGCAGCGGGTGCCCAGAGCACCCGCTGCACCCCGCTTGGAGGCCGCGGGGAACCGGCAGTTTGCCGGTTCCCCGCGGCCTCCAAAAGTGGCGGGAGGAGGCCTAGAGGCTGCCAGTGCGGCAGCCTCGGCGTCATCCCGCCGCCAGAAGGGGCAAGTTTGGACCGCCCCTTTTGGGGCGGTCTAAAAAGCCCCCTTATGCCCACAGGGAGCCATTGTTACTGGAAAATTTAAATTATTTAGATCTGTCAAAAAACAAACAAACAAACAAAAATGGTATATAAAAAAGAGAGCCCAAGAAAAACAGAAGCAGTAACACAGAAACATGAGGCTACTAAGTAAAAGATATCCCACTGAACTAAACAAAAACTAAAAAAAGTAAATAGTCTTTTCTCCTTATGAAACCACAAGTTTTGATTCTCACATCAAAATAGTAACAAAGAGGTCTGGCACAGGCATAACTGCAGCGGCAAACTTCTGCTTCCCCCCAGCCTCAAAGTGGGGTGCAGCGGGTGCCCTGGGTGCCCGCTGCACCCCGCTTCCCTTGGTGTGGCTGAAGGGAGAAAGGGGCCGCCACTGCGGCCCCTTTCTCCCCTGGGTCCTTGGTGCAGCCATCTAAAGGCTGCACAAAGGACTTGGAAGCAAAAAGGAGCTCTGTTTTGGAGCTCCTTTTTGTGCCACGGAAAGGGTGCGCTTGGCACCCTCCTGCAGTGCCATGTCGTCACGACGTGCACAGCATTTCTAAAAGCTGCACGCACCATGACGACATCATGGTGCATCCTTATGGATGCCGCCATTTTAAAATCGCGGTGCCCATACACTTTAGGGCTAGGGAGGGACTAAACGCTGCACCCTCCCTAGCCCTAAAAGCAGCTTTTTAAGCCCTATTCATGCCTCTTTGTGCCCATCTAGATCGGACCTATCAGTCCCTGGATTCCATGGGAAGAAACCATGACAGCTATAGTGAAACATAGTGCAGTAAATCTGTACTGTTACAAACCTCAAATATACCTAGTATATTTAGGAGATAGATGAAAAAACACGCACACATACACACATACATATATATAATTTTCAAGTTATGGTGACAATAATGCAAGCCTATCACAGGGTTTTCTTGGCAAGATTTGTTCAGAGGAGTTTTTGCAGTGGCTTCTTCTGAGGCTGAGAGACTTGCTTAAGGTCACTCAGTAGGTTTCCATGGCAGAGCAGGGATTTGAACCTTGGTCTCCAGGATCATAGTCCAACACTGGAGCCACTACGCCATGCTGTTATGGATGTGTACCAGCCTTCAAAGACTTATTTGGAACTAAGGCTGAAGCAGATGGTCCAGAAGAAGTGGCCTCTGGCTGCTCCAGATGTGATTAGGCAGGGACCGCGCCAACTGAACAGTCCGCTCCCAAAGCCACCAGAGGTCCCAAGCAGTGCAGACAGGAGTCAATCTAAAATGACTCCTTTTTAATCTGGTCCTTTGGACCAGAACATGGCCTTGGAATGGCTTCTGGCCACTTTGGGGGGGGGGGGTTGTTATTATATAAATGCCATGCCCCAAAAGCAGCTGAAAGCCGCTTTATTTGGGTTGTGTGTTTCGGGCCATTATTTCAGTTTACAGGATGATCTTTCAACTATCTTATCAATTTATTTATTTATATCTGAAGTTTTCCACAATAATGGGACTCAGGGAGGTTTACATGTTATGAAAATAACTACAGATTAAAACATAAAAAATATCAGTAATACAGAGAGAGAGAGAGAGAGAGAGAGAGAGAGAGTACCTTATTGCATGCATTTTAGGTGCTGATCTGGGCATGGGACAGGGACACTTGGGGATGCGCATTGCCGAGGGAGAACTGATTTTAATCCATACTGAAGTGTCCTCAAGCCGGCCCCATTCTATCGTCTAGCGCCCAGATGTTCCCATTCTGTGCTGAGGCACAAAATTTTGCTCCATTGGAAAGCTTTCCGGCAGAGCAAAATGGCATGCCTCAGCAATGAATAGGAATGGCCTGGCACTGGGAGATAGAATGGGGCTAGCTTAAGGACACTTTGGTGTGCAGTAAAATCCATTCTCCCTCGGCCACATGTGTCCTCTGCCCATGCCCAGATCACTAACGAAAGTACATGTGATAAGGTCCACACACACTGTTATCATATATGCTTTTAATATAAAATTTTGGACTGTGTGTGGAGTTCCTTCATGACCTCAAACTGACCTGCCAGGCTAGCAGCCATAATCCCAAAAGCAGAGGGTCAGGTAGGCAGATGAGTCAGACTCACAAGACCCCTGAAAAACAATACTTTGGAAAGGTTTGGGAGTTGCTAAATGGGAAAGCCATCACCTCCAAAAGTAAAATCTTTGTTTTAGGTCTCACATTGATGAGCCAGTGATTAACTTAACTCCTCTACCATCTCCTCTTGATTGTTGTCAGACCCCTTTGCTTAGACATGACAATGCAAAGCCTTAGTTTGCAATGCAATACCTTTGTCTAGGCTTCAGCCAAACCATTAAGCACCTTTGCCAGAGGGGATATTTTCCCCATAAAAACCCCCAGTTGTAGGCTCTCAGTGTGCCAGTCTGGAGGTCTGCATACTCCATGTCAGTCTGATCTCTGAACTGGACACCGACAAGAGCTGCTCAAACTCAGACTTGTCCCAGAAATCACTGTCTCATTCGGATCCCCGAGGAGAATCTCTGCTTTGGTAAGCATCACCATTAGTCAAGCCTCAAACTATCCCCACTGCTAACCACTGATTTTCCTGAGCCTTGTATGTGTGTGTGTGAGAGAGAGCATTGTGTGATTTTCTTTATCTTTAATAAATTGGACATTATTAATTAGACAAGCCTGTCTCTGCTCAATTTCTTGGAACCCCGATCTTCTTGGTATACACAGCGGGAGGCGACCTCGCAGGGTTGTTGTAGCAGACCCATCTCGCAATTTGAGCTAATAGTAAAATTCCCCAACTAGGCTCTTGGCTACAACACAACCTATAGAGTTCAAATAATTTAAAAGTCATTAAAAGAGAGATTTTTTTAAAAAAAAAAATTAGGCAGCACAATATTAGAAGCCAATGACAGTCATTTCCTAAAAGCTGGGAGAATGAGACAGTTTTCAAACTTCTTGACCTCTTTAGAGAGGGAATCCCAGGTCCTAGGAATAGCCACCAAGGTTGCCCTATCCCTCATACTCAGCTAACCAACCTGGGGATGTACTAGGGCAGAGAGAAGGGCCTCTTCCAAAAATCTTAGAGCTTGAACAGGCTTATATAGGAAGATGCAGTAAAAAAGCATAATGAAAGCTACTAACATCTAATTTATAACCAACACTTCCAAGGGAGTCAACTGAAGTCATGTGACTGAACAAAATGCTTGTTATGCTGAGAGCCTTTGCAAAAGAGCCTGGAGTTGTCAATAGCTTTTATTAAACAAAAATAAAATAAAGATACACCATGCATTCCTTTTCCTGACACTGTGCCATTCAGGTAATGTTTTCTCTCTATTTGCAACAGCTATCTGTACGATTTAAACCATATAACATATCAATTTGCACTTTCTAAGAGCTTAATGTAAGCATTAACTGACATCTCTTGGCAAAGAGAAGCTGAGCACAAACAAGAGGGAGCAGATGTGACAATGCAAGATTTTTTTCTCCCCCCCCCTTTTTTTTTTTTTTAAAAAAGTATTACACCTTCATTTTTATATGCTTATATAATCTACTGCTACAAATGCTATCAGTGAAACAGATGGACACAGCTACCTGTCTGGGATTTTTTATTTATTTTACTGATCAGTGTCATCTTATATCATCCTTCTTTTACACCAATTTTTGGTGCACACAACATATGACCCACCAAGCTTACAGACTGTTAATTCAACAGCCGTGTGTTGTGGGTTGATTTATATGATACCTGTTTTTAAAGTCCGTGGCAGAAAACAAAAGCAGGATGTTTATTGCCTCACTGTCAATCTCCATCTATAGTTGGTTGGTTATTTTTGGCTTGGTAAACAGTAAGGCCCACAGGTCTGCTAGAAAGGTGTGAGATGGGCTTGTGCTGAATTATTTTCTTCCTATTTAGGCATTACATTGTTAGTTGGATTCTGCATGAATGCAAGAGGAAAGCACCAACTTCACTTCTGTTGTCACTTTCTTTGCATGGAAGGTGAGGTGTTTTGATTTGTTGCTGCAACTTGCAAAGACTCTCTGGGGTCTAGGCATTTACTTGACTAGGTTTGTCTTTCCCTTACCATCACTGTGGTGCCAGAATTCATCCTCTACTCTGCTTTATATCTACCTTCTGGCTAGAAACAAATAGGCTAGATTAAATATTCCTTGCCCCATCTTCCTAAGTATGTGGGAAGGAAAAAAATCTCATTTCACTTTGATCAAGTTGACTAGGTGACTGAACAACCCATTATCTAAGATTAGAGGAAAATATGTTCCCTGCCCCCTGCTTCCTGTGTGTTTGAATGACTAGCTGTGGGCAAGATTGATGTGTGATGCATACTTCTTAATGTTGTCACCATAGGCCATTCCCAAGTCTCAGGTTTTCACCCAGAAACCTAAGAGCCTGAGATGACCCTGAACCGACAGCCCTATATGGAGATGTTACTATTTCACAGAAACTTTCCCCACAAGTGAGAAACCTTTTTTTCTTCCGCATGGGCTGCATGAATAAGAGTATCTCCTCTTCACACACATTGCTTTCCCTATGGGGAGAGCAGGGGGGAAAGATGGCAAAGCTAGGCACTCCCCCTACTCATGTTGCATATGACCAGGTAAATAATACCTGAATAGTGCTAATGTGTTTTCTGTCAACCTCAGTGAAGCAAAATAGCTACAATTCAACACTATGAATCATGAAGAGCATAGGATCCCAAGCCAGACGTCTTATTTTGCCATGTAACTAATTGCACAAGGCCCTTTTACCATCCTGGCAATAAAATATAACAACACATTAAGTAGCTAACACTTTTCTGCCTTTTCATGACATTCCAAATCTGCTATTTGAGACACCTGTCTAGATCTGCCCAATGCTAGGGCTAACCTTGAGAAGGTGTTATCACAAGAAAGAGAAAGTGGAATGCTAGTGGAGGACGAAATGAGAATGATCAATTATTTTCCTTCATCTATTTTGTATCTGTGTCTATTTAGCATTCAACAGAACAGTTTAACAGATAATTAGCCATTAGTAAAGTGCCTGCCTAATGACCCATGAATTAATGAATCATGAATTAACCCCCAAAATAAACACTTAATACACAAGCTGACTAGGTGACCGAACTCATTCCAATCCCATTGAAGAATACCCACATTTCTTGATGGGTGATAGTGTGTGAAAACTTCTTTCAAGTCATGTCACTGTCACTGGCAGTGTGCAACAAACTCCTAGGGCTATAAAAATTTCACTGAAATTTAGATGTCTTTTTTTTTTTACTTGTTAATCTCATTTAATAATGTAGTAGTTCATATGCCTTTCTAGAAGAAAACCATCCCCCCGCCCCCGCCGCCAGTTCAATACTCGCAGAAAGATCCATGGTACATCTGTGAAGTAAAGGTTTGGGAGTCTCTCCCTGTACTCCAGATTCTATTTTAGAATTGGGAGGAATGTAAACCTAATATTATTGGTAGCCTCATACTGATGCTCTAATATATTTGTGCAAAATTACCATATATACTCGTGTATAAGTCGACCTCATGTATAAATAGAGGGCCAGTTTTGGGGTCAAAATCATGGATTTTGATATGACCCATGGATAAGTTGAGGGTCAGACTCAGGGGCACATAACAAAGGATCTAAATGGAGAGAGAAAATACACCACTTCAATCCCTCTTTCTTCCTTTCCCTCCCAAGGGCCACAATCTGGGCATGCAAAATGTGGACATAAACTTCCAGTTTCCCGTCCTTCCCCACAACTTTCCCCAAGGCTGATAGCTTACAAAAAAAAAGGGGGGGGGGACACAGACCTCTGATTTACCTTCTCTCTCCCTTCTCCACAGCTTTCCCAAGGCTCACGGAGAAGTATTACCATATTGACCCTTATATACATCTACCTAGGATTTTGGAGCCCATTTTTGGGCTTAAATTTTTTTGATTTATAGATGAGTATATACAGTATATCAAAACTGTGATCATGACACACTTAGACACTTACTCAGGGTTTGAAAATCTTATCCAAAGAAGTAACAACCCATAGTTTTTTGTTGGGCTTTCGGGCTATGTGGCCATCTTCTAGAAGAGTTCCTTTCTGATGTTTCACCAGCATCTGTGGCTGGCATCTTTAGAGAATATTTGTCTGGAAAAGGATTAGATATATATATATCCTGTGTGAACCTGGGAAGGGAGGAGAAATAACAACCCAGTTTCCACTGTCTTAAAGTGATTTGTTTATTCTGACCCACTATGTGTGTTTCCTTCTCACACATGTACAAGGGACTCTGGAACTTGTAGTTCTTAGTTATGATCTGTCATGTAAGATAGAAGAAAAACAATTTCTGTGTGTCCTTTAGTCTCATCCAGTCCTAGTTTACATATACAAGGAGAGTCTTAAGAAACATGATGGTGAAATAAATATGGTAACAACAATATGTAGTTTGACTACAAATGTTATATTTTATATATATATATATATATATATATATATATGTATGTATTGAACATAGTACAGTAATATAGAAAGTTGCCTTACACTAGATTATATTTTTAGTCCAACTAGCCCAAAGTTGTTGACTGTATTGCCTCCAGGGTTGCAGAAAGCATTATTTCCACTCTATATGGAGATTTTAAGGAATATACATTGGGCATTTTGAATGCCAAACGTGTTCTATGATAATGCTATATTTTCTCCTATTCTCTTTGCAACAAGTCTGTAGGCTTTTCAGATGAGCTAGGGTGGAAAGACCAAGGCTTCAGTATAAATATAAATAACCCTTTGAGACATGGAACTATGAAATAAGGTCCTCAGAGGAGTCTTCACCCAATTAGTAATACCTGTTTGGCTACAAGCTATGGCTTGTGACTGGGGTTTGGGTTACCTATGCCTGATTGGAAAGGAAGCATCCTTTCTCCAGCAGAAAGCATCTCCCCATATAGATTTCATTAAAAATAGTTTTCTTAAGAGTGGTCATAGCTGACTCCAAGGCTAAGTATAAGGAATTCTGATCCTAGAATTGCTTTGTCTCACAGTGTCTCAAGATTCTTTTATCAAGAATCTGGAGTGCAAAGAAATTATTTTTCATCTTTTATATTGGCTTCATGGTGTTCAGTGTTCAGTGGCGCCTTGTAGTGCAACACCTGTATATGCCATAAAAAGTAGAGCTAGCATATGTCCAGCAGAAGTACAATTTGACCTAGACATTCCCTAGTTCATAGCAGATGTTCTTTATTACTAGTGTAGGTCTCACATTTTGTAACATCATTTGGACAGCATAATCAACCCAAAGTCAACCAAAAGCCATTTGTCACTGCTTCATTTAAAGTGTTCTCTGTGTAGGCCATACACCCCAGTGCCCTTACCGTGAGTGATGTTTAGCAATTTGATTCATTTTTCATTTTGCTTCATCCTCTCAATAGCTGAAGAGTGATTTTGCTAAATCACAGCTAAGGAGCATGATCTTGATCCCAGCAATATCTCCTTTAACACAGAATTTATGTATTTATTAATGTGGGGAAATGTTTAATTAAGTTTTCAAATTCATTACAGACCTTTTTCCCTGTGTGTGTATCTCTGTGTCTGTCTGGGTGGGTGGGTGGGGGGAGGGGGGCATAGTTGATATGATTTCTTAATGTCAAACTGGAAAGTGACCTAAAAATATAATTAGATCTTCCCTAAAAAACAACACTTGACTTTTGCTCATGCTATAAGATTAATGATGTTTGTGTTTTGTCATCAAGAAACAATAGAAGATAAAGTAGCTTGGTATTTTCTTCTCTGTCTTCCCTTTATGATACAATTCTCCATTGATAGCTACTTGGTGGCTCATTTTAAGGCTCCCAGAAACTCTTGTACAAAAATGCAATAAAATTCTTCCTAGTTTTTAATGAAATGGCATTCTGATTATCATTTTAGCATTGCAGGGGGAGACTCCTATCCTTAAAAGTTAGTTGAACATATTACTATAAACTTGGCCCTGAGCCTCTATGGAAAATTGGCTCCATTAAAGCTTCTGGATATGGTTGGTAATTGGTATTGGTAACCTAGTTTTCAGTGTCAATGTCAAGTAAGTTAACAGAGATTGAGAGCAATTCTGAAAAATGTCTGAAAGCCCAACCAAAATGCAGACAGAAGAGGCCCATGTCCTCATCTGTTGATTCTGAGATTGCCTATTCTTCCTGACAGAACTCTCTGACTGAATATATAAGTAATTTCCAAAATATTGTATCAGTGCTTTCCTCCTTGTTTCATAGATTTCTGGGAATTACTTCCTTTTTGTAAAAACCAGATTACTATGAATGGCTACCTGAACGGATAACCCTTTTTTCAAGGGTGGCTATATTTAATGAAGAGCTGAGTGAGCTGACAAAGACAAGACAAAGTCCCTTTTTTTTTTTTTGCCCTTTCTCCCTTTTTCCTCCTTGTTCTATGTCTTACTGAAAGTTCTGTAGCAGAATTAACTCTAGGAGGATGGTAGAGAAACACAGGGCTTGTCCACATAGCCTAAATAAAGCCTCTCTGTGGGGAGACAGGATGACACATGGCCCAAACCCCAGTTCTGTGCAAACAGATCAGTTGAAGGCCTGCCTGTTAAGCACCAAAATGGGGGTTAACACTCTTAAAGGTAAAGGTAAAGGTAGTCCCTTGATATGAATGTCTAGTCATAACCAAATGTGGGGGGCGGTGCTCATATCCATTACTAAGCCATGACAACTCCGGAGTTACCTTCGGCCTTCCCACTGAAGTGGTACTTATCTATCTACTTGCATTTGCATGCTTTTGAACTGCTCTTAACACTCTTAACACAGATTTAAATACATCACCCTCTGCTCTAGATCTTCCAGAAAGCTCCTCCATTCTGATACTGGGTAGCTATGCCCCTCTCTATTGTGTGGTGCAGCCACTAATGTTTCCAGTTGCATACTTGTAGGTCAGAATGAGGTACACAGTCATATGACCATGTGTTCCTTGTTCTGACAACCTCAGACTTAAGTGACCCACAGTAGTGGTGGATGCATTATGTGGTTCAACAGAACACATGTGTGATCAGCCACCTGACATTGGTTTGGAGGGCCTTTATGATGTGGGTGGGTCAGGGAAGCTCCAGGGATAAGATACTCCAGGCTGCCCCACATGAGTGCAGATAGGAGCACAGACTTTCAATGTCAAGTTACAGCAGCATGTCCACAGTGAACAATGCAATAAAACTTGGTCTGAGAAAGAATGGGTTTCTTTCCTAGCAGCTCCTACTGTAACCATATGTGCCTGCCTTCAACAGTCAAGGTAAACAGCAGCTGCTTCCATAATCTCTTGCTGAGCATACATGCACAGAAAAATAGAGGAAAAAAGTAGTATATAAAGGGAAAGCCAGCATGTTCTAGTGGTTTGAGCATTTGACTATGACTCTGGAGATCAAGATTCAATTCCTCACTTAGCCATGGAAACACACTGGGCGATCTTAGCTGAGTAACATGTTCTCAGCTCCAGAGAACTCTGTGATAGACTCTTCTTAGGGTAGTCATAAATTGGGAATGACTTGAAGGAACACAATAACAAGTATATGAAACTGTCTCACCAGCTTGCTGTAGCTTGTTAAAAAAGAACATCTTTAAATGTCACCTTCAAAATGGAAATCATAAGAAACATGGAGATGGTGAAATAAAAAGTCATCCTTGGATGGAATTTGGAAGAAGCTTTCAGGTAGTCAAAGTAGGTTCAACTATTTTTATTTATGCAAGCCTTACCTGATCTCTGTTTCATTTCACATGTCCATATTATGAATTTTGAATAAAACCTTTGCTGAAACATGTTGAACTGCTCTTTTTTTCTTTTTTTTTTCTTTTTTTTTTTGCACACTTTCCATATTATTTTTGTCTGTGGTACCAAATTTTCATTTGAATTAGTAAACTCCAGAACACAACTACCTCATTAACTGTGGTTTTCTTGTATTCAGATATCTAGCTCTCTCCCGAAATCTCAGATTCATAAATACTTCAGTGTCCTACTAGTCTTTTAAATCAGAAAGAGATAGGTGCAATTTTCAATGAAAAAGGAAAGGTAATTAAATACCAATTTGATTTGGCTCAGTTAATGATTGTTGGAGTCACTATAGGCTAGGATACTATACCCTAAGAATGTTGTAAAAAGATGGTAGATAGGAAATGATCGACACAAGGATAAATCTACATCTTGTAAGATCCTTCAAATACTGTTGTTTGCAAAACAATTTTGCTCCAATGAGGATTCCCATAAAACTTGACAAAATAGGTGTGCATTCACAGTTGAATCACAAAGCTTCTATTTTTATCAGCCGAACTCCAGGTGCTACATTTGGAATATGTTGCTACCTAAGCATTTTCTGTGCATACTCTGTGGAATATTGAGCAACAATTTCTGCTCCAAAATAAAATGGTCACCTATTTTTAAATCTATCAGTGCAAGAACAAAGATATGTGTTCTGAATAGGCGAGTACACTAGAGAGTTTAGCTGGGGTCTCTGGGGTTTTAATTAGAGATCTTGATAGCTTTTGTGTAACACCTCTAAGGCCTCTTATACTTCAAAATAATTTCCAACTTTTGTTCTCCCTTGATCAGTAGTAAAGCCAAAAATAAGGATAGGTAAAAAGACAATCTTTCTGAGTTAATTAATGTCATTTCCAAATCAAGTAGAATTGTTAAATTGTGAAGTAAACTTAGGTAACTTTATTCCTCCTCCTCCTCCTCCTCCTCCTCCTCCTCCTCCTCCTCCTCCTCCTCCCAGAGACTGAGATCATCCTCCTCCTCCCAGAGACTGAGATAGGTACTACGGGGCATGTATTCACAGCTGTGGAGAAAAAAATGGGAGATAGAGGTGCTTACTATGGAGGAAAACTGGCACCCCATACACTCTGCATTTCAGACAGACACTGAGAAACCAAAGGATGAGTTCTGCCAGACAAGGTAGACCAGAATCCCTTTTCATCTCATGTTTCCTTAAACATCCCCTGCCACCTATTCCTGGAGCTCAATTTGTGAAGCATAATTGATCAAAAGAGGTTCATTTATATACAAACAGCTTCATTTATATACTGCTTCATACCGCCTAAGGAGTGTCTAAGCAGTTTACAACTGTAAGCTACTTCCCCCCAACAATCTGGGTACTCATTTTAGCGACTTCGATGCAAGCCTGAGTCAAGCTTGAGCCTTTTTGCTTGTCTTGAACTCGCAATCTTATGGTTTTGAGTGAGTTGCTTCAGTACAGGCATTTAACCACTGTGCCACCAATCTGTGCCTCTCATCTTCCACATACCAAAACAAACATTTTACTTTGGAAACCTTTCCAGGTTCCATCTAGGGGTGATCAAACTTTTGGTTTCTGATGGAAACTCAGAAACTTAGATTGGTGTAAAAGTCTAAAAGTATGACCCCCAAAATGAAACCTCTTTGTGACGAGGGCAGCTGTTACAGTCTTCATGACCATTCAGCCACAACAGTCAGTCTTCCTACATACATTGTGAATGTCATCCTCAGACCTTGGTTTGAGTTCTTTGTTCTCTCTTTCCCAAAACTTGCAATCCCAAACTTCTCAGCTTGTGTCCCTTACTTCCCAGCTTTCCATAGACCTTTATCTTCAGGAACAGGTATCTATCACCTCATCTAACTCTAAGTCTCAGCTGTCCCCTTTCAAGTCTCTATATTTGGTTATATTTGGTTGTATATTAGAATGTGTTATCTCTCTGTGTATGTTACTTTTTATTTTTCTTAATAAACTAATGTATACTTCACCCTGACTGAGTCTTCATAGTGAGTACTGGTATAGCTGGTGCTGGATACTGTAAAGACTTCTTACCTGTTCTTGCTTTACCAAGCTGAATGTTTCCTCAAACCAATTAAAGATACACTGCTTCCCTCCAAGGAGGCTCCAGCAACCTGTGGTACCATCCAGTTTTTTAGTCATTTTCACAAACCCCTGTTGGTTTGGCATTGTTTTAAACTTAAAAAATTATTGAGTTACTCATAAAATAAAGGTTTACATTTTAAAATGATATGCCATTTTTTTAGTTTCTACAGATTTTCTTTGTTAGTTTTTATCACTTCTATAGATATAGTAACATAGAAAATTTTCATACCTGGCTGAAAGGTTCCTGAAAGATGCCTGAAACGACCTTAAAAGGTTCAGGCAGGGGAAGTGTCTGAACCTCTGGAGCACTTCTCCCAAATGCTCTAATATCGTCATGGAAACGGAAACGCTTGCTTTGCGTCTAGAGGGAATCAGCTCCCTTCAAACAATTCAGCCTCGCACAGAGGCATCTTCCATTTCCGTGACAATATTAGAGCGATTGGGAGAAGCACTCCATTCAGACAATCCCCCTGCCTGAACCTTTTAAGGTCATTTCAGGCACCTTTCAGGAACCTTTCAGCCAGATATGAAAATCTTCATAAACACATGTAATTTTTTTGATGGGGGGCATTGCAAAGGATATGTTCAGCACCTCCAGATGCAGTGCTAATGCCCCCAGGGAGTGTGTGCCATACCAGGTAGAAAAGAGAGGTGTCATTATGGGCCTTTTGCAGCACCATCGCCACGTGCTAGGGTTGCCTGGGGGCAGAGCGTATACACACCCCATGACCCTAGTATGTGACAAGGGAGTCAAGATGGGGGGGGGGCTGTTTACACGGGTGCTGCCATCATTATGTAAGCACAGCACAGCAGCCACCCGGTGCCACATGGTACTTACATAATGAGTGCTACACTGCCACTACACTGCTTTTTGCAGTTTTTTTTTTCCAACCAGCGGGAAACTGTGTGGTTTGGCCTCTGCAGCTTCCCTCCAGTGGAAAAACAGGTGCCAGGAGGGCACCCTTTTGGGGCAATCTGTAAAGTCCCTATCTTCTCCATTCTCCAGACACATGGTGGAGATCAGGGGAGATAAAGTTAACTTTCCAAGTTGGTTTCAGAACTGTTTCTGGGTGCTACTTGGAGCATGTGGAAGCTCTCTGGGAAGAAGGAAGGGATGCAGAATGGCATGATCACAGTATAGCATCTTGGCCTTGCTTTGCAATACATTTATCTTCAAAAAAATTGGGTTGCTTTCCCACGTTTATCATCCCTAAACTCTTTTCTCAGATCCCTGATTTGCCCCACCAGAGAATAAAGCAATAAAGACTTCCCTCTCTCCATTTCCATGTCTTGCTTCCAGCATTGCTATGGAAGATTGGTAAAGGGAGAGGGGGCTGGTAAACCAGCAGACAAGTATTATTGTATAGAATCACAGAATCATAGAGTTGGAAGAGACCACAAAGGCCATTCAGATCAACCCCTTGCCATGCAGGAACTATCAGTCAAAGTATCCTGGACAGATGGCAATCCAGCCTCTGTTGAAAGAGATCCAAGGAGAGAGACTCCACCACTCTCCAAGAGAGTGTATTCCACTATCAAACAGCCCTTAATGTCAGGAAGGGCTAATGTTGAGCTGGAATCTCTTTTCCTGTAGCTTGCATCCATTGTTGTGGGTCTTGTTCTGTGGAGCAGCAGGAAACAAGCTTGCTCCCTCCTCTATGTGACATCCCTTCAAGAATTTAAACAGGGCTATCATATCACCTCTTAACCTTCTCTTCCCCAGTCTAAACACCCCCAGCTCCCTAAAGAGTTCCTCATTGGGCAGTTTCCAGACCCTTCCCCATTTTAGTTGCCCTCCTTTGGACACACTCCAGTTTCTTCAAATCTTTTTTGAATTGTGGTGCACAGAACTGGACACAATATTCCAGGTGGGGCCTGACAAAAACAGACTAGAGTGGCACTACTGCTTTGCTTGATCTAGACACTATACTTCTATTGATGCAGCCTAAAATTGCATTGGTCTTTTTATCTGTCACATTACACACTTGACTAATGTTCAATTGTGGTCTACTTGGACTGCTAGATCCCTTTCACACGTACTCTCTAGCAGCCAGGTGTCCCCTATCCTATATTTGTGCATTTCATTTTTCTGTCCTAAGTGCAGTACCTTACATTCTCCATACTGAATTTCATTTTGTTAGCTTTGGCCCTGCTTTCTAGTCTACTCAGGTCATTTTGAATTTTGTTCCTGTCCTCTGGGGTATTAGCTACTCCTCCTAATTTGGTTTCCTCTGGAAATTTGATAAACATGCCCTCTATTACTTCATCCAAGTCACTGATAAAGATGTTAAATAGTACTGGGCCCAGGACAAAACCCTGTGGCACCCTACTGGTCACTTCTCTCCACTTATCTCTCTGTTGGAACTTCTTCTCCAGGAATTCTCAAAGATTATTGCCAGTGGTTCCGATATTACATTTGCCAGTTCTTTTAATACTCTTGGATGTACTTCATCTGGTCCTGGAGACTTGTATTCATTTAGATTAACCAGGTATTCCTATACTACCTCTTTAGTTATTCAGTGCTGCATCTCCCCTATTGTGTCCTCTGCTCCATTATTCTCAGGTTGAGCACCCTTTGCCCTTTCTGAGAATACTGAAGCAAAGAAGGTGTTGAGTAATTCTGTCTTTTCTCTGTCCCCTGTTAGCATTTTCCTATCTTCTTCATGCAGTGGCCTTCTTCTTGCTTTTGCTGCGAACATACCCCCAAAAGCCCCTTTTATTGTTCTTAACCTCGCCGGTAAGCCTGAGTTCATTTTTCGCCTTAGCTTTTCTGACTTACCTCTACACATGCTTGCTATTTGTTTGAATTTCTCTTTGTTGATTTCCCCATTTTCCATTTCTTATACGTGTTTCATTTAAAACTTAGCTCAGTTGAAAGTTTATTAGTCATCCATCCTGGTTTCTTGAGACACCTCCCATTTTTCTTCCTCAGTGGAACTATTTTAATTTGTGCCTTCAGTATCTCCCTTTTGAGAACATCCCATTCATCTTGAACTTCCTTCTCTTTTAGTATTCCTGACCACAGGATCACCCCCAGTATGCATGACAGGGGGTTGGACTGAATAGCCCTTGTGGTCTCTATGATTCTATCACTCTATGATTCTATGATTTCTCTAAGTTTACTATAATCAGCTCTCCAAAAGTCTAGAATGCATGTCTGACTATGCCTGGCTTCTCCTTTCCACTGTATAACAAACTCCAGGAGAACATGATCGCTTCCACCTAAGGATCCCACCTCTTGCACCCTGTTAACCAGGTCATTCCTATTGGTTAGGTTCAGATCTAACGAAGTCATCACAGTGCAGCAATCATAGGATATTAACACATTGTTAAAAAAATGTGATTTACCTCTTCCATTTTATAATCTCATTCAGGTTGCAACTGGTATTATCGAATGGATTTTGCCACTATCACCACTTCCCAACTGCATCCAGTCAAAAATCTGGCTAAAAGCAACCCTCAGCTAGTTGATCTTCAAAGCTGGGAAGCTCCAAAAAGAGGCCAGTTGAGGATGGATTTTAGTCAGATTTTTGCCTGGATGCAGTCGGGAGGCAGTGATGGCAATAAAACGGGAGAGATCAATCACATTTTTAACAATGCAATAATCTCCTTAGTGTTGGACTGGAACTTGAGAGCTCCATGTTAAAGTCCCCCCCTGAACAATGAAACTGACAGGGTGGCCATGGAGGAGTCAGTCCTTCTCATTTGGACATGGACTGGAGTCCACCTTAAACTCATTAAAGTCATGCATTTCAACTTAAACTCATTGGGGAATAGAAGGGATATGGGGTTGGTAGGGAATCTTTTGGTAGTAGTTCAGCTCATTTCAGAGCCACTTATACGAACTAGGGAAGGGGGGAAGTCATAGGCTGCATCTACACTTAAGAATTAATGCTCTTTGACACCTCTTTAACTGGCATGGCTCAGTGCTATGGAATACTTTTATACTTTTGTGAGATATTTGGCCTTCTCTGTCAGAGAGTTCTGATGCGACAACAAACTGCAAATCTCAGGATTCCATAGGAGGGACAGTTAAAGGAGTGTCAAACTGAATTAATATTGCAGTGTGTCATCAGCCTTAATCTTCCAATAAGGCTTATTTTCAGAACTCCAGTTTCAATGTCAAAACAAAAAGGACTACCAAAATATATTTCTTCATTAGTTTTGTATCTAATGTAGTAGTGAAATTGTATGCCACTATGCACAAAATATGCAGTTGGAAAATTGATAATGTGCAGTTAGAAAAATAGGGAGGGAGAGAACTATGGGTAAGTGCATTAGGCTCATTAAGTGTTCATTAAGCATATACAAATGCACATAAATTAACACTTTTCTAAAGAAAACTTATTTCTAATGAAAACTTGGCTACATCCTTCTACAGGCCCACTTTTTATGTATTAGGCCTGTTTCACACCTTACCTTCCTTTTCCTTTGTGGGATAGGGGTGTGATAGAGAGATTTGTGTAGCTAAAATGTCTATTTAAACACACACTCACACATGCACCTCTGCTACCAGCTGCTGTGCTATTCTTCAGATCTCCTTCTTAGTATGCAGATAAATAATAATAATGTGTGCCCATAATAATAGTGTGTGCATAATTAATTAATTAAATAAATAATAATAACAATAAATAAACTTTTATCCAATATTGAATATGAACAAAATAGGCAGAGGGGAAATTTGAATGAAATAGCACAACCCATAGACAACACAGTTCCTTGCTCCTTTCTTGATTCTCCTTGACTTAAATTTTCCTAGTAAAGGACTCAGCCTGAAGACTGAACATTTGGCACCTTCATGCCATCTGCTACCTCTCAAGTGCTTGAGCTCCTCTCTGTTTCAGTTCATCTTCCTAGCCAAAATACTGAGTTTTCATTAAGATGGCATGCTGACAGTTACTGTCACTGTCTGACACCAGTAGATTCAAACAGCCAGGTGTTTACTAACTCACTTTCTCCTAGCATTCAATCCAAAGTAGTAGGATTTGTTCTTGCTTTGTTTTTGCTTTGGTTTCTGCCCTGTATGAGTCTACTTGTAACCCAGCATTTTTAAAAGTTGTTTTTCAACCACACTTCCTAAAATTAAGGCCAGCTCAAGCATCCACTTGAGGCATGAAAATGGGACGCACATACACACACACACACACACACACACCTCATGTCTAGGAACATAATGCTCACAGCCTACGAAGTTAATTTGGTATACAATGTAGGAAGTTCCATAGATGCATATCCCTATCCCTGGAGCAAATAATACAGCAGTAAATTAAATAAAAAATCAATTTGTTGCCCTTCTTGCCATTGAAAATCTGCTATGTAATGCATCTGTCTCATACTGCATAATGGTCAGGCAGTTCCTGTCATAATTCATTGGAGCAGCATACAATTGGTGTGTGTGTATGTGTGCATGTGTATGCATACACATAAACATGTATATATACAGACACTGAAACCAATCGTATTGCCTCAGTGGTACACACACACACACACACACACACACTCCTGCTTTTGCTTTTGCTCCCAGTACAGAAGCAAGCTTACAACAAATGAACAACAAATGTACCAACCAATAAAGTAGATAAAAATAAATAAAGTACAGCTAAAACTTGTTTGATACAAAGGTTTCAGAAAACAGTAAATAAGCAGTTCTATTAAGAACACTAAATCAATCAATCATTTATTTATGGACAAAGACAAAATATAATGTTATTACTAAGAAAGGTGATTTAATTACAATGACACATGCTGACCCCATGTTATTTGGAAGTCCCTTTTATCATAATGTCAATGTGTAATTGTTTTTGTTTATGTTCTGTATGTATGTTTTTCTTATGATATAGTATGGTTTATGTAGATTAATTGTTTCATGTTGGATTATGTTCTCTGTGTGATAAATCATTAATATATTATTTTTAAAATGGCCAAATATAAAATAAAATTCATAAAATACATTAAAATACACATAAATACACTAAACATTAAATGAAAACAATTTAGATGCACGTGAAATCATAGTAAAAAGTATAAAAGCCTAAGACACCCCATTAAAAGTGCTGCCATGAAAGCATAAGACACCTCATTAAAAGTGCTTAACTTTGGTATGTTAAAAACCAAAGGCCTATTGCCTGCTGGTGGAAAGAGAAGACAAGGCGACATCTAAGGAATTTCCATGAGAGGCAATTACAGAACTTGAGAGAACCCACCAAGGACGGTCTCACCACTGTCCTCACTAAATGCACCTGTGATGAGAAAGAAAGTCATTCTCCAAACATCGTAGAGTACAGACAGGCTCATAGAAGATATGGTCTTTCAGAAAGCCTGGACCCTAGCCACAGTTGTCATAGAGATAGGAATACAGATTTTCTTTGAAAGAATAGGTACACACACACACACACACACACTCCTATCTTATGCCTAGATGTTTATATCTAAAAATCTTTCTCTTGCTTTTTTTCAAAATGCATATATTTTCTCTGAAAAACCTGAGAAATTTTGAAAAACTGCTAACTAAAACTAGACCTCCCAAGATCTCTCTCCTTTTGCCATTGTGTTGGAAGAAACATTTACACCCAGGAGGTGGTAGTTCTGTGCAAAAAAGCTTTCCCCACACTCACACCATGGAAAGGGATGGGAGTACTACCAATGCTGGTCCCTTTTCTGACATCTGCACATCAGGTAGAAAGTCTGACAGCAGACCCTATGCTTATAAAATTGTATGCACATAGGAACGCCCTACACATACAGCTAAAAGTGGAGAGATTAAGAATATAATAGCCCAGAACCATTGTTCTGGACAGAGACAAGAACCAACAGTTAAAATAAATTCACCCTAAGTTAAATTGGGGGCTGTGTAGACTGGCCATTAAGGCTGGCCTGGGGGCAGAATGGGAGTGTGACAGCCACATGATGCATGCCCCCATGGCAGTGTGACGCTGCATGCCACACCAAACAGCATACAGTGTCACAGCACTCTTCTGGCGCTGTGTTTAGGTGATGCAGCACCAAAGGAGTGCCATAAATCCATGCCAGTGCTGCCTATGATACCCTTGCCAGGGCACAAAAAGGAGCCAGATCAGGCCACTGCATGCAGTTGCCACAGCCCAATCTGGCAAAGATGGAGGTGGCTTCAGGCTTCAGGGGCATCCACACAGCCTCCTTGTCATTTTTAGGACATCTAAATTTGTGTGTGCGTGTGTGTGTGTGTGTGTGTGTAAAATGATGTCCGATGTTGGATTGTCAGCATAGCATTTTTCTAGAATTAAGTAGTTAGTTATTTAAGGTATTCATTAAATGACTCATAATTATTAATTAAATGGTCCACAAATTTTACATCATCCAGTTAATTCTTCACCAAAAACTAGTTCTCTTGGATTTTTGCTAAACTATTTCAGGTTTGTTTGTTTTTTTCATGGTTGGAGAATTATGACATTTAGGTCACATGCTCATACCACTTACTCAAAATTAGTGCCAGTGAAAGGAATAGAGATAAGGACCTTTTTTGGTTAGTAATCACATTTAAGGCATCCTCCCACATCTGAACCCCAATTTGAAAAAAAAAAAAATATCAATGGATCATGATGGTAATCTGAGAGATCCCTCAAGCAGAGTTATCAAATTGCCAATTCAAAAACCAAACAACAACTAGTCCCAATAAATAAATAAATAAAACTTTAATTTATACGCCGCTTTTTGTGGAAACAACCATGTCTTCACACACACAGGGTCTAGAAAAGAAAAGAAATAAGGAGAGGGGGCTCAACAGACTGCCCCTAAGGGTCGACCTGCAGCCGCCCCTTTTCACACCAGATCGGAGCTGTGGCAACCTCATGCCATGGCCCTGAGCCAGCCTTTCAAGAGCATAAAAAGGAGCTGCAAAAAGCAGCTCTTTTTTGCATCCTCAAAAGGGAGCCATAGCTGCATTGCCATGGCTGTGTGATGCTCCTTCGGTGCTGCAGCATATCAGCGCAGTACCAGACGAGAGCCATGATGCTGCTTGCCATGTGGAGCACACAGCATATAGCGTCATGGCACCCTGGGAGTGGAGTCAAAGCATATGTCTTCTGGACACGAGGTCCTGACTCCTCCCCCAGGCCAGCCTTAATGGCTGGTCTGAAGAGGGCCTAACTTGGGTGATTTATTCATTTATTTGGTAAAACATACAAGAATAGCTTAATTTGCAAATTACATAATCCAACACATGATCTAATGAAAGAGGAGAAAAGAAGAAGAAAAATGGCTTCAGGTTAAAGTGATGCTACAAGAGAGATGATATGGAGAAGGAAACAAACAGTGTATTATCATATATTGAAAAATAAACAAACAGAAGGTTGCTGTAAATATATGCTGTGCCTAAACTCCTAGAAAGCAATGTGCAAACTAGCAGAAAGTGAATACAGGCATGTACGCTCTGGTAACCTCACATTTGGACTACTGTAATGCGCTCTACATGGGGCTACCCTTGTGCCTAACCCGGAAACTTCAACTGGTTCAAAATATGGCAGCCAGGCTTGTTGCCGGAACATCTAGGAGAGAGCACATAACACCTGTGCTTAAATTTTTCCACTGGCTGCCGATTAGTTTCTGGGCACAGTACAAGGTGTTGGTTTTAACCTTTAAAGCCCTACACGCCTTGGGTCCATCTTATCTCAGGTACCGCCTCTTCCCATATGAACCCCCCCCCACATGCTCCGGTCCTCTGAGAGGAACCTGCTGCAGCTCATGAAAACCAGGCTGTCACAGACCTCCCAGAGGGTCTTCTCTGCCACCCCTCCCAGGCTATGGAATGGCCTGCCAGATGAGATACATCTTATTACGACTCTTGTAGGCTTTTAAAAAGCTATAAAGACGTATCTCTTCCGGCAGGCCTTCCCAGATAGTAGCTAAATCTCCCCGGCTCCAAAGCTACACTCACACTACACTATAATGCTAAGGAACGACTGATTGGGTCGATTGTATTGTTTTTATTGGTTGCATTTTCATTCTGTTTTTAACTTGTACTAATTTAATCCTATTTTAAGGGGTGGGAGGTAGGGAATGGGGTGTAAGAATTTCTTAACTGTACTGTTTTAAATTTGTTGTACCCTGCCCCAATTGTTTCCTGGGGGGGGGGGTATTTATAAATAAATTATTATTATTATTATTATTATTATTATTATTATTATTACTATTAGGTTGCTAACATTAACAAATCTATATTACTGGACACAAACATTTCTTAATATCTATATAATTGGGACAACTTCAGAAATGCTGGAGAGTAAGAAAATGAGGTTATAAAGGAAGGAGAAAATACTAGGAAACATTTTTTTTAAAGGAGTGGTTGAGAAATTAGGCTTTCAAAAATTTATGCAGCTGTTTCCATTTATCAAAGCTCACAACAGGGAGGGAGGGAGTGCAATTTTCCAGAGTTATTCTGATAAGTCTTTTTGCACTGGTGTCTGGCTTCCATTTATTTTTATTTTATTTATTTAAAGTATTTCTAGGTTGCTTCCCAGCCCACATCAATTCCCAAGGATATGACCAAACACCATTTAAATTGTGACTGGTCATAAATGTTATAGTGAAGTCTTTACGCTTTCAATGTAAATGTTATTGAATTAGATATTTAAAGCTTACGAACAAATAATTATAATATTGACCTTTTTTCCTCAAGCCTTGTCTTCAAGGGCCAAAATGCCCACCCCCTGGGTGGTGTCCTGTTTAGATGGTACATGTTCAAAACACCAGTTTGGGTATGAGCTATTTGTATGTCTTGAAAGTCATCATGCACCAAACCTGGCCCCTGCACCCTTTAAAATGATGCAAATAACCCACTTTTTGCACTGGGTTTGGTAGTAGGTAGCTGTTCACCATGTGGCTGAAGCTTCTGTCATCAAGGGACATGGCTCACAGATGCAACAGTGGTGATGGGCTATACAGTGGATCACATATATGCAAACAGCCACCTATAGCTGCTGGTAATGGTAGGTAAGAATGGGTAACAGGAGGAGGTAATGGGAAAGCTCCATGACCAAGATACTCTAGGGTTACATCCTGGGTTATCCTATCTTGTGCAGAAAAGGCCTCACTTACCCAACTTTGGTTCTGATTTCCTGTTCCAAATTCAGGAAAATGAACTGGGAGGCGAAACAATATAAGAGCTTGGGAAGAGATTGCTTGCTACTTCAGAACATTGCTCCAGGATATGATCTGCTAGGATATACCAGGATATATACAACATGCTAGCAGCATAACAATCACCACTTGTGGTATGGAGCAAGGTATCACCAAAACAAAGCGATGTGTGCATGCCACTTTACAGTGCAATCCAAAAGGTAATTTCCTGCTCCAAGAAGTAGTACAACATTTAACAGGGAGAGCAAGGAAAGAGATGAGAACGTGAAAGGTATTAATATGTATGTACTTGCATAATTATGTATGAATACACATCAGTTTTTATTGTGTATGAATATTCATAATCTACAAACATGTGCAAAGGGTATGAATATGTGCACTTGTGGTAGTTTGGATGTCTTCTTAACATACATTTTTTAAGTTACATATTTCATGATTCCTGTGAATGTGAGCTTTTCAAAAGTCTTCCATCCCTGTCTGCAGTTATTCCTTAGTTGCTTGTTTTAATTACTGTTCCTGTTTTTTTCCCCATTTTCATTGCTGATGTCATTCCAGTGATGCCAGAGGACTCACTAGAGAATACTCAAGTAGCACAGGAAGAGAATTATGAAACATACTGGAACTAGCTAGTAAGTGATCCTTTCCAAATAAAGTTTGCCTTTTAAAATTGTATTTCCTAATCATTGCTTGGGGAGGCACATGATTTTATTAAAATGAAAATGCATTTTGTGTGGGTAGAACATAAATTGAAAGAAGTGCCTCAAGTCTATTCTCAGCATTGCATTCAAGATCTGGTTATTTTAGGATTGGGCAGAATGAAGCCCAGGGCTCTTTTGCAGCCCCAATGTGTCCACACATGCCTCACCCCGCCCCCCCTCCCCATTAAGGAAAACCATTATTTTTCCCCAAACCTCCAAGCTTCATGGGGAAAATAATACATTTGGATCTCTATAGATCCCCAGATGGCCCGGCAGCATTATCATCAATGGTAGTACATCCAAGTGGCTGCACAGACATGGTCACACACTTGCCAGTATCCATTGACAATAATAGTACTTGAGGTCCCACAATGTTTAATATCCATGGGGTGGGGATCTGGCACCAAACCCCCACTGACATGGAGAGATGACTATACAGTAGGCCCTCCTTATCTGCAGATGGCAAGCACTGCCATTGGGAACAAAAGTATCTGATCTCCCTCCTTCCCCCCTCCCCCATTCCTTACCTTCTTCCTTTTTGTCCCAGATTGACTTTGGGGGTGGAGTCTGCCACCCAGGTAGCTGGATGGAGAATCTGGCCTCCTGAAACTCAAGCCTCAACCTTGGTGCTGGCTCCCTCTGGCCAACAGGACTCTGGGGCTTGGTTTTGGGGGGCTGGAGGGAGCCCGCACCAGAGCCAGAGCGTGAGTTTTGGAGCCCAGGGGCCCTGTCCCAGGTGCTAGGCCTGTGGAAAGTACTCCAGAACTCAAGCCTCAGCCCCAGCCCTGGTCCCAGATGACTGGGCAGAAGACTCTCAAAGCCAAGCTGGGGCAGAAGCCTTGGAGGAAACATGTAAGGAGGGAAGGTGGAGGGAGGGAAGGGGAGGAGAGGGGAAGGGAAGGAAAGGGAAGGAAGGAGAGAGAAGGAGAAGGGAAGAAGGAGGGAGGAAAGGGGGAGGGACATTTATCCCATTGTCCCTAATGAGGGTGTGACCGCATAGCCACACCACCATTAAGAACAATGGGAATTGAGCATCTGTGGATTTTGTGTGTGTGTGGGGGGGTCCTGAACGGATCCCCTGCGGATACCAAGGGCCCACTGTACTGGCATTTTCAGAACATTTCTAGATATTTGTAGACACAAAACCTGACAAATCGGAGGGAAAAGCCAGTTGCTCTTCCACCAAGGCTTATGGATGCTACTAATCATTTGGGGAGAAACATTTTCATCAATATTTGGGTATTGTGAGATCTAGAAGGTGATCAGGGGGTACAGCCCTTCCGGATCCCATGAGAGCCAATGCATCCCCTCACCCCTAACAACTGCCCATTCTTGGATTATATAGATAAAATGTATAAAGGACATAAATGGGGAAGTTTGTTCTGAATAGGAATGCAGATACCAGTTTCATTTGTGGTTCTACCTCACCCCATATCAATAGCAATAGCAATAGCAAGAATGATGTATACTGCTTATCAGTGCACTTAAGCACTCCCTAAGCGGTTTACAAATATGTAAGCTAATTGCCCCCAACAAGCTGGGTATTCATTTTAGCGACCTCAGAAGGATGCAAGGCTGAGTTGACCCTGAGCCCCTGGCTGGTACCGAACTCACAAACTTGTGGTTTATGAGTGAATGGCTGCAGTACAGGAATTTAACCAGTGCACCACCAGGGCCACCCTATGTATACCACCTTTTCAAAATTCAGGAGGAGATTGACAGAGACAGAAACTCCTTTGTGATGGTGGACACTCATTCCCTGTCCATTTAAGCATATTTGACTAATGCCAATGTTGGCATTGTTATCCTTTAAATGTCAAGTTCTCCTGAGCATCTGGATGCAAATAACATTGATTTATTTATTAATTTTATGGGCTGTTTATTTTTGTCCTTACATCTTTTCTAGGTTTGGATTAACCTGAAAGAGATTGGATTAACATGGAAATTATACATCTCCCCTGCCTTGCCCTCTCTACTGTCTGACCTATCTCCCAGGGTTGTTGAGGGGGGCAAATAGGAGGAGGAAGAGCTATGAATGTGAGTCTCATTGGAATAAATGTGGGATGTAAATGTAATAAATAAAAAACGGGGGGTAAAAATCAGCTGAAGCAGCAAACTGCTTCTGGGTTGTCTTTTCATTGCAGTCATGCATAGGAAAAAAATGGAAAATAGTGGCTGGCTATTTATTTTTTGTTGATTTACAGTATTTATACCCTGCCCTTCAGCCCTAAAGGCTGTCAGAGTGACTTACAATTATTATTAGTTTTAATTAGACAGTTCCCTGTCCTCAGGTGTACAATCTAAAAAGACACAACACAAAAGGAGAAGAGAATGATGGTGGGGAAGGGGGTCAGGTCCAGCAGTTCTTCTCTCTCTCTGAGGCCTGGACTGGAGTGGAGTGGAGGGAGGCTTCTTAATCTCTGCTTCTTAATCTTGTGGTGGTGGTGGTGTGTCTTCAAGTTGTTTCTTATTTGTGGTGACTCTAAGACAAACCTATCATAGGGTTTTCTTGACAAGTTTCTTGTTTATGTTGTTTGATGTATTGTTTGCCATAATAATAATAATAATAATGTTTATTTCTTACCCACCCCTCTGTAAAACAATCGAGGCGGGGTACAACAAGGTTAAAAAACATATTACAGATTAAAATAATTCAAGAATTCCATCCCAACCTTCCCCCCCCCCCAAATAAGATTAAACTAGTTAAGTTTAAAATTAAATTACTAACAATAGAAATACAATACAACATAATACACAAATAAAAACCACAATGCTGGCCATAGCATGGATAGCAACAAAATACAGAGGGGGGGGGAGATAGGGAGTTGGGAATTGGCTGAAAGATTTTAGGAGCCGAGTAGATTATACAGTTTCAGGGAAGGCCTGCCAGAAGAGATGTGTCTTTAAGGCTGTTCTGAAACAGTCTAGCGATGTAATGAGACACATCTCATCTGGAAGGCCATTCCATAGCCTGGGAGCAGAAGCAGAAAAGGCCCTCTGGGAGGTCTGCGCTAACCTAGTAACCTTGTACTGCGCCCGGAAACTAATCAGCAGCCAGTGGAGAGCTTTAAGCACAGGTGTAATATGCTCTCTCCTAGGTGTTCCGCTAGGAACTGAAATATCTGTTTTTCTATTCCTGAGCAGTCAGGTATCTTCATGTGACACTTGGGCAGAAAGTAGGTAGGGAGTTATGCAATATCATGATTTTATTTTTTAAAAAGATTTTCCTGTTTTTAGTACCATTGCTTCATCATCTGTTGGTCTGCCCAAGGTGACATAGATATTCCATTTGAACTACTGTAGTGTACTCTACAAGCCAGCACAGTGGAACACATTGAGTATTGAACTAGAGCTTAATAGGCCATGGTTGAAATTCCTGATCAGCCATAGAAACTCACTGGGTGAATTTGGGCAAGTAACATACCCCTAGCTTCAGATTTAGGCATGGGCAAACCCTCACTTAACAAATCTTGCAAAAAAAAAAAATCTTGTGATAGGTTAGGATATCCATAAATTAGGATATCCATAAATTAGAAATGACTTGAAGGTAAACAACAACAACAAAAACAAAAACAAATATGCTCTACATTGGCTCGAAAACTTCAGCTAGTCCAAACAGTAGTAACCAGTTAACTATAAATATCACATGACTTCCTTGTTACAACTGGGTTTTGATTTGTTTCGGGATAAAAATACTGCAATTACACAATCACAAAAATGTTGAATATTGAGAGAAACATGAGATATATTGAAATAATTCTTCCTTATCGTCATCATCATCATCACCATTATGATAGTCTTTTATGACTTTTACATAATGCAACTTTCCATAGACCTAGTTAAGTAGCAGAGGTGCTAAGAAGGTTACTCAAGAGCGAAACAGATGGGCAAGAAAAAGTGGCTTGAAGCTGCCTTTTCTAATGCCACATTGAAACCCCACCAGCCACAACACCAGCTCCCAAGGCAGTTAGAGTAGTCACGCCATAATTACATGACATGGCTTCAAGCCAGGAAGAAGCAGGGAAAAAAACTGCTTCTTTTTCTCTGCATAAGGCACCTAAAGGGCACTTTCCTGCTGGCTTCAAGGCGTGTCATATAAATGCCACACCTTCAAGCCAGCCTGAAAGCACCTCTTTTTGCCTGTCTGTTTAGCCCCTCAATTGCAAAATATGTAATGGGCCACTGGAAAAAGTGTCCAGTGTGCACTAGCACCTGATGCTCATTGGAACCAAAACAGTGTTCATAAGTACAAATATACATCAGTCTTGTATATCGGCTCCATTGCATATCAGGCACCAGTGTACATTGGTCACTTTGCCAGCTCTGCTACATAATAAAGTAACAGATGCCCTCTACTGGATATGGATGTTGCACAACTGTGAAATGCTAATTCCCACAGACATAAATTCACTTATAAAGACAAAATGCCCAAACATCATTCCAGCTGATAATAGTATCTGAATGAGCCTGCCTACATTTGGGGACAGTCTTTCTGCCACCCCCAGAGGCACATTTTGTGAAGAGCTCCTAATTCTAGGCATTAGAGTCAACTTCCTAAGGAAGCTGGATGATGATGATGGTGGTGGTGGTGATGGTTAATTCTGATAGGCTGTGGGGAACTACATTATATGACATTTAATACTCTGCTCAAAGTGTAAGTGATATGTTATATATATGTACATTTCAGCAGAGGGTGAGCAATAGCCTATATTATGATAGTTTTCTTGGGTGATTCTTATTGAAGAAATCACTGTGAAATCACTATGAAATTGTCAATAATATTATTCAATATCATGCATATCAACTGTGTGACATGGTTCTTTGCAAGTAATTTACAATGGGAACTGAGCAGGTGTTCAACAATGCAAAAAGAAAGTATAAGTGAAATTCAGCACAATCTTGCTCGTGCCTTCACTAGCTAACCTTCAGAATAGCTCCCGTTCTCTATTCTAAACAAGATGTATCTAACTGGTGCTTAATTTATCTGAACTATTATTGAGGTATTTCAGTAGCTTTTCA
This sequence comes from Urosaurus nigricauda, assembly GCA_034509955.1. Classification (NCBI taxonomy): domain Eukaryota; kingdom Metazoa; phylum Chordata; class Lepidosauria; order Squamata; family Phrynosomatidae; genus Urosaurus; species Urosaurus nigricauda. The sequence continues at coordinate 255,984,630 of JAOEGL010000003.1, forward strand.
GCCTGATCTAAAAATAAGATTGCCAGACAGGTATTTTACATTTCAATTAAGGTCAAAACTGACCCCCCATGTAAATTACCAGGTTTGGACAGTGTTGTGCACAGAAGGATATATTCTCATTAGGCAAATTACTCTTTTCAAAGTATTAAGCTTGAAACCAAGTCAGCCTAAAGCTCTGTAAATAGGTTGGTGAAAGAAATGAATTTGGATGTATATTAATCCTCTAGTTGTCTCAGAAACCACCACAGATGAACTGCATCAATATCAGGACAAAAAGAAGCAAAGCAAGGTTGTCTGCAAGTTGATAGATGAAACTGACACACTTTTTTTTTATATTGTTCATCTCTGCACTCTGAATATTTTTTTGGTATTAGCTATGCATGGGGAGTACATGATGTGGAACCTCTATCCCATGAATCAGGTGTGATGAATGCTGACAGCATTTTCTGCACAGAAAATAATATTTGCATTGTAGAATACAGTACTATTTTTATGCATATAATGCTGTTTTCTGAGCTAAAGAACCATATGCAAGTTTTGTACAGAATGTTCTAAATTGCAAATAGCTGTCAAAATGGTGTGGTTTTTGAAAACTTTCTCACAGTAGGAAGAAAATTACTTGTTTCTACCTTCAAGAAGAAATCTAGTACACAATTATATCCCTGTCTCTCCAATAGCAAAATGTGGGTGCTGCTTATCAGATCATTCTAGTGTTTTTATCTCTGAGAAGTTACACATTTTAGCGATGAAGAAAGAGATGATCTATTATTGTTATTGGTTCAGTTTATATCCCACATTATCTCAGAAGTACTTAGGGTGGATAATTCCCATATACTCACAGTTAATAATTGCACATCACAAATATCTAGAATTACAAATCTAAATGAGTGACACACATATAGAATTATAAATATCCAAATTACAAATTATTTTGAAAGGTATACTTTTGTGTGCATTTCTACATTTGACTAGAACATCTGTCTGCAGCTTTTTCAAATATGTGAATCTTCTTTCTCTGAAATGTATTGCAAGCCTCACCAATGTGCAGAGTTCCAAGGTGAGATGTGTTCTGTACCACTAGCAGTCTCAGCAGGTGTGAAATAGATGTTTTCATAATGGAATGAGAATCCAATGAATTCAGTTTCTATTCGTAAGCATAAATGTTGCCTCTTTGAATACTTGTGCACAGCTCGGGGGGGGGGGGAACCTAATTATATGTCATGGCGAATGATCTATTTTTAACCCCTCTTCTCTTCATTTTCTGTCTTTTTGTCTTTCTCTTGTATTGCCTGCTCATCACGGAAATGTAGGTCATAATTTCCTTAGAATGAAGATCAGTGTGCAGTGGAATGGTGTTTTCAGCCCCCTCCTACCAGTATGACAATAAGAGCATTCACCACCACCACCACCCATTACAAATCTTCATCCTACCTTGGATCACTCGTGGGAAGAAGCTAGAAACATCATCTTATTGCACTTCAATAATCAGCAAAACAAATCTCTCTATCACTCAGTGCAACTGCTGACTGTGAAGATAGCCACTGTGCCCTTTTGTTAACACAAATACTGAAAATTAGAAATGCTTAAACACATATTTGTAACTGTTGTACAGGATGCAAAAAAAAATATAATTACTACCAAGGACCTTCACAAGTTCAACCTAGCCAATGAAGAAATAGAAATAGTAAAAGAATTCTCATACCTGGAATCAAACATTGATAGAAATGAAGACTGAAGTCAGAAATAAGGAAAAGATGAAAATGGGGATGGTGGCTATGAGAGAACTAGAAAATATTCTAAAATGCAAAGATATACAACTGAGCACAAAAGTTAGAATCATACAAACTATTGTATTCTCTGTTACCATGTATGGATGTGACAACTGAACAGTTAAGAAAGAAGATAGGAAGAAAATCCATTTATTTGAAATGTGGTGCTGGAGAAGAGTGCTGAGGATTCCATGGAGAGCCAAAAGGACAAACAAATGGGTCATAGAACAGATCAATCTGGAAACCTCCCTAGAAAACAAGATGACCAAACTGAGTCTGTTGTACTTTGGACACATCGTGAGAAGTAAGGACTCACTGGAAAAGACTATCATCAAGTTGTTACTTGATGAACGTGTAACCACGATAAGGTAAGCCTGCAATTAGTAGTTAAGAGAGCAAATGGCCAATTTGGCCAGGCGGCTATGATAGCCAATCTACAGACTATAACTGGTTTGGAAGTCTGCTGGGAGTTTTGGAGCATACTAGTATTGTATGCTCTCTCTGCTGGTGGGAGCATACTGCTCTCCATGCTGGTTGAGAGCATACTGGTATTGTGTGTTCTTCATGCTGGTTGGGATCATTTTGCTCTTCATGCTGCTGGAGCATACAGGAATCTGCAGTGTTCTTCATACTGGCTGGCTTTGCTCTCCATGATGGTATATGCTGCTTGGAATGGTAATGCTTTTCATACTGAGATAGTATGCTGATGTACTAGAAGCTATGCTGAGCCATTCTACTATGTTTTTGCTTCAAGTATTTTATGACTCTGCAAGTAAAGCTGCTTAATGTACCTCCAAGACTCTGCTGTCATTTTTTACCTCAACATACACCCCAACAAAGACAATAATGCTGGGAAAGATGGAGGAAAGTAGGAAGAGAGGAAGGACACATGCTAGATGTATGGACTCTATTAAGGAGGTCACTGGTATGGGGTTGCAGAAATTAAGCAGATCAGTGGAGGACAGAGCGACTTGGAGATGTCTCATTAATATGGTCACCATGAGTTGAGATCGACTGGAAGGCAGTTAACAACAACAACAAAAACAAAAACACATGTTCCTTTGTCAGATTCACAAATAAAATGGTGCAGCAGTTGCTTTATAGCAACTGCAGGTATTTCTTCACCTTATCCAATGGGGGTGGTGCCCATTGACACAGAATATGTCCAATGTCCCTGGATATATCTGTGCCCATCTCAGCTCTATGAAGAAACCAAAGGAATGGTCATAAAGCAGAGACTTACATGAGTTGTCCAATTAATTAGACATAGACCAAAGACCAAGTGGCACTCTCTAGAAGCTCTGTGAATGTTAAAGCAGAGCAGTTATATCAAAATCTCTCCCCCACTGCCTCTCACAGATAGAATGGCAATTTCAAATGATCTTGAATGATTGCATCCCTTTTCCTCCTTCAATGTTCAGATGTTGAACAGTGCATCATGGATGTGCTAACCCCTTTAAACTCTTCTAAGCTATGCCATAATGTTCCATGAGTTATACTATGAGCCCTGGTGGCGCAGTGGTTAAATGCCTGTACTGCAACCACTCACTCAAAACCATAAGGTGGCGAGCTCAAGACCAGCAAAAGGGCTCAAGCTTGACTCAGGCTTGCATTCTTCCGAGGTCACTAAAATGAGTATCCAGACTGTTGGTGGCAAATTAGCTTACAGTTGTAAACCACTTAGACACTTCTTAGGTGGTATGAAGAGATATATAAATGAAGCTTGTTTGTTTGTTTGTTATGCAGGTATGTACAATGATCACCTTGAGTGACCATTGTCACATCCACTATATTATGACATGCACAGAATTAACTCAAAGGGAAAACAGTCCATAATAGCATAACCTCCCCACATAGTGGATTTAATTTTGGATTTCATTTTGGAATACTAAAGCAAGTTTCTTATTTTTAAGATCTAAGGGACTGAATAAGACCAAGTTATGTTAATTCTACTCAGAATAAGTTTCATCTTAAGTTCTAAAATCAATACAATGAATTTAAGGTCCTTCTCATTTTGAAGGCTGCTGTCCTCCTTTTCATGGGAAAAGTTGAAAACTATGAAACCAGTTGGTTTGAGGAAATGTTTTACTGCATGAGCCACTGCTTATTAATGACAAGCAGAGTTAAAACTAAATACTTTCCAGTGTAATAAATAGCTTTTTTGTGACTGAATACAGAAGATTTTTCATCTAGGAAATGGGATGTAAATAAATAAGGCATTTATTTCCAGGAACAAGTGAGATGTCAGATAGATGACTTAGATTTCCTCGTAAAACAGATAGAATAAAACCAATTATTTGAATATTGGTTCTGTCCTGCTTTACTATGAAGTCTATTTTTTTTTTCATTTTCCAAGGACTTGGACTTTTATTGTTCTGATCTAAGTAGTGTTTCTTTCCTATAGATTATATTCAATTGTAATTTAACTCTCTAAAATACTGTATTTGAAGACATGCATGCATGCTGTTATAAAACTGAGGTAAACCCCTTTTCCTGGAAAACAGAGCTCTTTCAGTCTTCTCATAAACACTATAGTATTTTGCTGGTTAATAGAAAGGGCTAGCACATCTGTTTAAAAAAAGTTACTTCCAAGCAGATAATATTGGTGTATGCATTTTCTGTTTTCGCTGGGGATCTGTTCTGGGCTCCCTGCAAAAATGGAGACTCGCAAGTATTCAAGCCACATAGGCTTGAATGGGGTGCCCCCCCCTCCATGAGTGTGTGGAGGGCATGGGACACAGGGACAGTAATGTACTGTACTGTCCCCATTGACAGTACTGTCCCCATTGACAGTAATGGAGGTTGCCCCTCCAATCATATTCAAGAACACAGATCCCAAGTCTGCAAGAAAGGAGGGGCGACTGTATTTTGGAATGGAAGAAGCAACACATGGATCTCTAAAATAAAATTGGTTTCTACAAGAACACAACCTGGGAGTTCCAAAGTTGTTATTGCTGTTATCTCCCTTTTGCTGGAGGAGCTGAAAGTCAGGAAACTGGATAATATTTATGCATCAGCCAATGTACCACTTGAGCAGTAATAATGTAGAACAACTGTACTTGCTTTCAACACCTCTTCTTTCCCCCTTTAGTATTGTTTCTTTCTAAATCCATATTGGTAGGATAGAGTGCTTACTTGATTGTACTCAACAATCATGTTCCACTGATCCTACATTACATTATGAAGTACCTGAATCTTTCTACGTTGCTTGAAAAATCATCCTGCAAATGGTGAACACATTACTCATATGTCACACTCATAATGCAAGTGTAGCCAACTGAAAAATGGAAGTATAGCTCTCCAGTCAATATGTACCAAGAAGAACTGGTTTTTTACCTTTGTATAAGGGGAATATTGACTACCAAACACAGAACAAGACTTAAAACATATCACTAAATTGCTTTTGTCACCAGATGAAGTATTGCAAACACCTCTGGAAGTAGATATGACATGTGTATGTTGTGTGAAGATGCATTTCTTTTTTGTTCATCTTGAATCTTCCAAAACTCAAGGGTCATCCACACTGGTCAAATAAAGTGGCTTCTAACCACTTTGAAGCCTTGCTGTTTAGATGACACATGAGGTGAAACTGGGTGGAACACAAAATGAAGCCATACTGTGGGGATAAAAACCAGAGAAAAAGAAGCTGTGGTACTCCAATTCAAGGCAGGAAATGTGTGGCATCACACCAGCATTTAAACAGCCAAGCACCAGTACAGGTTTGAGGCAAAGCAAAACACAATCGCCAATAATGCAGTGGATGCAATCACAACATACACAAACCAGACAGTCCAACAGAGGCACATGGGGTGAAGGGTGTTTGTGAAAGAGGGGTGTATAGGGGACCTCCATGATTGTGCTTTGCCAATGTATTACTGACCACACTGGTGCACTGTCCAGGCAGTGCATTGCAAATGCAACTGTGTGGCATGCCATATGGGTGGGCATCCAATGGAATGGCATCTGGGCAGGAAGAGGGAAGGAACTGGAGGTTGCAGGCAGTGTATTTTTGCAATGGTGTGCATGCATGTTGAGGAGACAAAAAAAGTACATATGGCTTGATGCTGCGTGGTGCAGACAGCTAATGGGTGTTTGGCCCATCTTGGGAGCACATTGTGCAGACAGTGGGGTTTTGACCCACTTTCAGAAAATTCAAGGTCAACCTGCATTTTCTTGGCTGTCTGCTCCAGCCCTCAGTTTCAGGGAATGAGCAGCATCAATGTTTGTGGGATGAAACTCCAGAGCAAAGTCTTCAGTAAGGTATAATATCTGCTACCTATGCAGCTCATTGGCACAAATGAACCAAGCAATTGCAAACTGAGATTCAAAGTTATGAAAGTGACTTTGCAAAATCTCCACATGATTAAAGAAAAATAAAATAATATTGAAATAAGATGCTTTTAAAACTCCTCTTGATTTTCCTTGAGTGGGTAAACACTGTTTTTCTGCAACTCATATCACTTATCAAAGATATCACATCTCTGTGGTTCAAATGACTCACGCTTTTTGAAATGTCTAGGCTAGTCTTTATGTTATAAATAAATTAGAAAACACTGCAGAAGGTAAATTAGACAACAGACAAGTTTGGAAGTCTTGACAGAAATCATACACCTGAGAGGCTGATTCATTGTTGAACAGGGTTGGACTTTACACAGAGGGAAAAAGACACCCATCTAGAATATATTACCTGTACTGTACTTGCAAACTATTCTGTTGAGTCACTTTTTTATATTTCCTGCCCCTTCAGCCCAAGATTGTAACAGAGGAAGAGGCAAGCAAAAATATTAATTCTCTGCACTATGATAGGCTGAGACACATTGATTTTTCCCATTAATCTCAACACATTATAGTTATACTATTATACAGTCCTTCCATTATTAATACAGAAGCCCCACCCCACCCTCTCTGTGGGCTCAGTATCCTCCAATTTTAGCATCTGCATATAAAAAAGAGAAATAAAAATCAAATACAGTATTAAATTATTTTTTTTAAAAAAAATTAAAAATACATTATTAAATCATACCAAAAACAAACAAATAAAAAACAGTGAAGGGTATTTCTGCCCTGCCCTACTCTGCCCTGCCCAATGGCCTCATGAGAAGATTGTGGTGAAGGCTTTTGGCACTCCCCTAGTGAGAGTAAAGTTGCTACCACCACTGGCCATATAAACCCCACCCCCACCCCACACTGATACTCACTTCCCTCTCTTCCACTCTTGCTCTCTGTACCATGATGGCAGCTGCCTTTGGTGTGCATAAGAGGAAGAGAACAAGAAAGAAAGAGAAAAAAGAAAGAAAGAAAGAAAGAAAGAAGAGAATGGGCATCAGCATTTCATGTGTGCAATGGTGATAGCTGCCATTGGTGTACACGGTATGGTGAAACGGAATAGATTGGTTGGCATTCAAGCTCTATATACTGCAAAGTCTCTTTATATAATGGACTTGAGCATCCAAATTTTTATTTTATTTTATTTTGTATCTGCAGAAGGTCCTGGAAACAATTTCCCACAGATAGAGGGCCCACTGTAGTGAACAGCACCACAACAGCAACAATGTAGAATCTAATCGCTGCACCCATCTGATTGGGTGGGCAGCATGACTCTGGCTTGGGGACAGAGTCGGGGCTTCTGGTGTGCAGTTGTCACACCACCCACAAGCTGGCTCTTATTGTCGGTCTGTTTTGCCCCTCATTTATTGGAGTCTTTGAAAAGTCCTGCAGGACTAACACCATCCCTCACACTCACCATTTTCTTGCCCACCTGACATGGCCATGCAGTGGATGAAAGGAGGTCATGGGTAGCTGAGGACTGTCATCTGATTACATTTCAGTAGCCAACACACAAGGTGCAAATGTTCTCTGAGACCTAAGGTGGCTTCTTCAGAGTCCCTGGAGGATGATGTTATTGTCATGCACTAGCCATCAGAGCATAATCAGATGACAGTTTTCAGCTGACACCATCTTCCCTATAGGCAGCATATGGCTGTATTGGGTGGTGGTGATGGTGGTAAGAACATGGTGAGTGCAGAGGAGAGACACTTTCTACCACAAGTAGAGCATCTCAAAATCTGGAGCATTTTCAATTATATATGTTCACAACAGGCAGCAAATATAATCAGAAGCTCATTTCTAGTTTATAGAATGTCCATAAAGAAGGACTATTGTCAAAAATGTGCTGGCCTCATTCTTTCTTAGGTTCTGGAGGGTTTTTTTTTTTTAAAAAAAAATCTGTTCATTTCTGTTAGTCAAAATGTCATAACAAGTAGCAAGTAACAAGAAGCAAATAGCAAGAAGGAAATATCACCAAGACTTGAAGGGATACAAGATTTAGACATTTTAAAAATCTGTCTGTCTCTCTGTCTATCAAGCAACGGCCTTGGCTGTGGTGTGGGTGAAGGAGAGCAATCCCAAAAGTAAGCTTAGTGAGCATAAATAGGCAAATTAGTGCACACAAAATAAATAAAAATTCTGAAAGATGAGGATTAGAAGGCTGGAAATATGGTCCTGAATAAAGAAGATCTGAGTCACATCACATTTGGCTGTAGGCCCTACTTTTAGATGTGAATGTGCAGTTTTCAGCTTGATTCTGTTATTCTGAATGCATCTGTTGAGCAGATTTTTTTGACATTTGGCTCAAGGCTAGGCCTAAGGCAAGATTAAGTATTGTTTATTAATTAACAGCCCGTACTTCTAAAATGTGGCCATTTAGTGATTTATCACTAAAAGTGTGCTCATCATTTCTTCTCCTTTTTCTGACTCTTCAATTAGTCGGAAATTAATGTTATTCATTTTACCAGATGTCATAGAAAGTGCCATTGGTTTATCAGTTTATTGAATGGTTTATTAGTTTATGACCTTGTGGACTATATGCCCGTGTTGTGGCTTTAGCTGCAGCAACAGTTTAAAATGTGCACAGGAACTACTGCTCTGCCCAGTAAAATTATTGGTGGGACCATATAAATAGAAAAGTGTGTGCTGTTCTGGTCAATTCACCTGGAAAAAAAAATCTTTGAACTGGGAAATGGACAAAGGGGCAAACAAAATGACTGGGCCTGAAACAACACCTGCATGAGGACAAATTACAATGTTTGGGTGTATTTAGGTGACAAGAAAGCATAAGTAAGGTGACACGATAGAAGTATATAAAAATATGCATGCTTTTCTCTTCTGTAATGTTACTATCTGCAGATGCAGAATGGTGGATGATTCAAGACATACAAATCAAAATATTTCTTCATAGTTAAGCTGTCATAGTTAAACTGTTTGATCCATGCACATAAGATACATACTTCTGCTGCTTTAAAAAGGATTAGATAAAATCATGGAGCTTGGGGTCATAAATAATCATTATTCAAGATGGCTATGTATCACCTCCACTATCTATAGGCAGTACACTTCTCTGTAGCAGTTTCTGGGGAAATTTAAGATGGAGGATGCAGTTGTACTCATGTACTGCTGACAGCCTGGCCACTGTGTGAACAAAATGTTGAATTAGATAGACTTTGGTATGATCACATGGCTATTGTATTCCTATTAAAAGCAATACTTGTTTCTTTCCTTATGGAATATTTACAGGGCATTTTAAGGGTAAATATGCCGACATATTTAGATGCAACTAGAAAATATAGTGGAAAGTCTGTGCCTAGGTTTCCTGAGGTTTTATAAACAGCTGTTTTTGTTCATTAAGGTCTCTTGATTTGGAATGAGGTTCTGATGTAGAAAGGACATCAGGGTTACATCTTTTTCTTCATACTGCTTCTGTGATACAAGGCACTCCACACTGGGCTATTTGCCATACAGTGAAAATTATGCACGGACCGTAGAGCTAACAGCTTTTAACTTGTATATTCAATGCTTTTGTTAACAATGTTATTTTGCTTTTGTTAACAATTTATCAAAGTTCACAGACCTGGAAAAGAAAGACTTGAAATCTGAAAAAAAATGTGAGAGAAAATATGTTAGATGAAATCATCATTCCAAGCGTTCAGTGCTTAACTCTTTCTTGGCTGTTTGAATGATTTTATAAGTTCAACCTTGAGTGTCATGCTGACTTGAGTTATTTGTTTTTTCTGAACTTTGACACTTATATTGAAGACAAGTTACATGGTCCCATCAGTGCTAGAAATTGCTGTACATGTTGAATTTGGTCAGTGCAAATGAGGTGTGTGTGTGTGTGTGTATTTCTCTTCCGTTTTGAAAATAGCAAAATATCCAATGTCTTCCTCTTTGGAGATGATTTTTAAAAATCTGAATGCATTAAAAAAAAAAAAAAAGCTAAGTTAAAGTTTTCTCCACCTCTTCACTATTTCGTTGTTACCCCTAGTCAGAACCTCTACAATAAGACTGCAAAGTAGTTTGAAAAGAACTTTCACACCAAAGCAGCATAAGGTGACAAATTTCTACTCTAAACTATCAGTGCTGTTTTATTCATTAGGGTCTTGTCTGCAGTGACATGGGGCAGCTCTGGAGTTCCCTGGCCCTTCCCTCTTGTAAAGACCCTCCATTCTGGGTGTCTGGCTGCATGCTTGTCCTGCTCAGACACCCAATGCATCCACTACTACTGCAGGTCCCTTTTTGCTCTGAGGTCAAAATGAGGCAACCAGCTGAGAGCCTTGTTCTGACCTCAAAGTGAGTGAATAGTGGCATTGGTGGATGCACCAGATGGCAGAGTGGGACACATTTCAGACAACCACCTGGCATCAGAACAGAGGGCTCCTGATCTTCCCAGAAGCTCAGGAGCAAATAGTAGGTTATTTCAATGTATGTTAAGGGTGTTATACCCTGGTTGTGGAGATGAATGAGCTGGCTGTTGGCCAGTCCTTTTACACCAGAACTGGGATTTGGGCCATATGTCATCTAGTCTCTCTCTGCCAACAAGATGGTAGGAAACCATTTTATTTGCTCCATGTGGATAGGACCCAGATATCTTTAAAAGCCTAAGCAGTAGAAAAACTTCATTTTCTCATTCCAAAAGTCTATGTGGTACCTTGTGAGTCTTTCATACACAAACACATTGCTGATTAGAATTTAATATAGTTTTTTTAATTGATTAACAGACACAACAGAGCCTTGATGAGCTTTTAGGTTATTGCTGGCAGTATTGCCATAAACATTGCATGGTATGATTTAAATGTGGTATAATTTCTAGTAAAGCTTCAGGAAGGCAGATTGTTTTTTTAAAAAAAAAAAAAAGAAAGAAACCCCAAGTGTGCTATTTCTGAAATGAAGCCTTCCACAACGTACAACAGGGACATACCTTCTTCAAAGTTCTCTTGGTTAGGATAAAGCTGAAGAACTGTCGAGATGTTCAAGTGTTGCTGGAGAGTGTGTGAGGTTGAGTATATTGATCATCCAAATTTCATTCTTCTCCAGACAGAAATATTTAACTAATATGTCTATGGAACGTTAAGGCTGAAATACCAGACCTACTGTACTCACTGCACACACGTACATGCAGACACGCAGTCATTAAAACCAAGAGGACAATAGGGTAGACAATGTATTGCTTCTCCGTCAAATCTGTGGTAAAGGTGAGTCTGATAATTGTAAAACCACAAGTCTTTCTTCATGGTCTGGTAAATTAGGGGAATCTAACTAAAGAGTTTGACGGGGAAATGAGTACACCATCAGGGATAACCAGTTGAGAGTCTGAAAAGGATATTGTGTCTCCTTTCAATTATAATTCCTTCAGGGAGAGCCCTGTACAATGGCAGAAAATGAGAACAATATAATCTAGTTTTAGAAAGAAAAAGAAAAATGCTTCCTAAGAAAATCTAAGGGAAAACTGAACACAGCAGTCTCAGGGTGATCAATGTTGAAGTGAAACAGTTTAAAGAAGTAAATGTTTGAAATATCCACTTAATTGCCTTTAGGATATGGCAGAAATATTAAAAGGCGGGTGGCAAACATGGTATCCAGTCATTTTCAGCAACAGGATAAAATTGTATCTGATTCATTTCTTAGAAATATGAAAAATGGTTTTGGGAACTAAAAGTTTTTTATGTGATGCTGTGTTTATGTGTTGTGTGGTCAAACAGTTGTTTTCACCACTTCTGCTTCCATTACTTTTAAGATAGTTCACACCATTTTCCCAGGGGTATTATTTTCATGAAATTGAAGTGTGGATGTGAAGTATAATCATTAATATTTGCTCTCTCAATGAAGAAAGGGCTGTGTGATTCTTCATACTTTGGAATGTGACAGGAGGAAATTAGTTTGTACAAGAGGAAGGAAGGAAGGAAGGAAGGGAGGGAGGGAGGGAGGGAGGGAAGAAGGAAGGAAGGAAGGAAGGAAGGAAGGAAGGTTGGTTTCCTTCACAGAAAACATGTATTTTGTGCAAGAAATAATTATGCTTATGTAAAGATATTGCTGGTTTTTCCATTCAGAAAACACAGCAGAAAAACTATTTTTTTCCCAAACAGGGAAAAAAAAAACTTTGCCTAAATTTTATCCCAATGGCATAAAATGTATGCAGTGTGTGTTAACCGAAAATTTACAGATTTACGCACTTAAAAAATATTCCTGCATTTGTCTTGGTGTGTGTGTGTAAAATATTAGTGTGTGTGTGTGCATGCAGGAATTTACACATTTTTATTTACACAAAATATATTTCTGCTCAGGAAAAATGAGGTATGTTTGTCCACAAATGAGTTTTCCCCAGCAAGCTCCCTAAATATGGATCGACCTCAAAAACTGTACAGCCTCAAAAACTGTACAGTGAGGATATTATTTGTTCTTGCGTGTGGGTCTGAAATAATCATATATTTACACCACTAGATTAAGATAGTCATAGAACAAATTTCAGGGCAACATTATAATGTATAAGCTCGGCCAAGCACCTATATGTCCCACACTGGTATGCCAAATGGTAGAGGGTGAAGTATCCATTCCATCATACCCATATTATTTTTTTAATTTATTTTTATTACAAAAAAAATCTTAAAAGTACAACATCCATACCAATACCAAATTCTATGATTCTATGAGTACAATACATCATACCCATATTAGAGGACCACTAATATGGGTGTGAGCTATGGATAGTGAAGAAAGTGGTTAGGGAACATATATATATATATATATATATAGAGAGAGAGAGAGAGAGAGAGAGAGAGATTGAGAGAGAGAGAGAGAGAGAGAGAGAGAGAGAGAGATGTGGTGCTGGAGAAAAATGCTGATACCATGGACAAACAGAAAGACAAACAATTGGGTCCTACCACAAATCAAGCCTGAACTTTCCCTGGAAACCAAGATGACTAAGTTGAAGCTGTTCTACTTTGGCCACATCATGAGAAGGTATGACTCATTAGAAAAATACAATGATGCTAGGAAAGGTGGATGACAATAGAAAGAGAGGAGTACCACACACCTGATACTGTACTGAGCAGGGAGGTCACAGGTCTGAACCTTCAGGATCTAAGCAGAAAGATTAGAATAGATGGTTGTGCAGATGTCTCATTCACAGGGTTGTCATGAACTGAAGTCAACTAAAAGGCAGCTAACAATACAAACAACAGGGTAACATTATATAGGTGGTTGCATTGATCCAGCAAGTATAAGCAAGTAGGCCTCTTGGTATATAGTCTCATATGCATGTAGATACATACAAATGCTCATTTACATGGATATAATTATCTAGAAGCAACACTTATGCATGTGAAAGATCCCTTGCTACTTACTTTACGTGTTTTGAAAAGGCCTTGAGAAAAAACAACCCTCTTGCCCGAAGAGCCACTGTTGCTTGGGGACTGTCCACATGGCCAAAAGGCTCACATCATCCACCCACCCACCCACCCCCCCGCCCCAGCCTCATGCCATCCTGTTTGGATAATACAGGCCAAGACCCCAGGATGAAGATCCATGAGGCCAAGTGTATTTCATTAGTCCTTCAAATGGTTCTACAAACCCTTCTGGAAAGAAAGAATGACATTACATGAAAACTGAATGCCAGATTAGCACGGTTAGTAAAACATTAGTAAGATTTACTGAATTTTCCCCTATCATCTAAAATCAAAGCACTACCATTTCCTTCTAGGTAATGTCAAGGCAGGATATTGCTAACATTTTGCTGAGCTCACCTTACAGGCTTATTCTGCAACAAACAACAATAGCTTTTACAAAGAGCCTAAATTGGCCTGAGGCATACAAGACCCACAGTATAGCAGCCTAAGGCATATCTATGACTTGGTCCAATATTATGTTTTCATCAGCTCCTTTGTACAAAAACAGTAACAAAAAGGTCATGCTAAGAAAGAGGAATCTAGAAAGTTTTGCCAGGAGTTTTCATAACTCCATCTTTACAATACCATTGAAGATTGAAACATTCCAAATGCCTTATTGACTCAGAGATTGGTTCTGCTACGAGCATGAAGGCCCTCAGATATGCCATTATTCCTCATGAGGGGTGTCCCTTGAAATTCTTCAGATGTTTGGTTGTCAAGAACATCTAAATGTGGTGTGTAAATAATTTTGATAACAATTTTGGGAAGCCCTGATTGTTGTTTTGCTTCAGAATTTGATTCCAGTTTTCTTAAACAATTTCTTTCCTAACTGTTGCAAAGTCCAGTGACGCTACTCCTTTACTGGACGTTCCCATGATATTGAATCTTGAGAACCTCTTCTCTTATTGGGCTTACTAAGACCTCATATAAAACATGTAGGATCTAGATTAAATAAATATATAAATTAAAAACAATCAGACTTCCTATTTTGGCCAGTCATTTGTGCACATTTCTTATCAATGTTCCTTTCCAGGTTTCTTACACGGAGGCCAAGGAAATCTTACAGTTATTCCTAAGACTTAAGAAGCTGTTTAAAAATATCATAGCTGCCACTGTCTCAGAGTGAGTATATTCGTGATGTAGAAATTTTCTTCCAGCAAAACTGAAATACATCTACCCAGTAGGAAAGAAGCTATTTGAATTCTGTCTTGCCCTCCCTCGTGTTTCCATTGTGTTTTGTGCTCTGACACAATTTTAAAAGCTGCTTAGGTTTCTGGAATGGCTTTTGCAAGATGTAGTCTGCTGCTGAATCCCTAGTAAAATGACTGAAGGCAAATACAGCTCAGCAGCATTTAAGAATTATTTTCTTCATTAAATTTCCTTTCTAAATTGGTCTGTAATTTCAGTTTTAAAAACTCGAAGAAAAAAGCACAGGGTTGCTACCAGCTATGAAATTATACAATCTTTAGTTTAAATTCATTAAATAGTTATGTGGAAAGGGGAACAAGCCATCTGTAATAAGCTAAAATTGCTGACACAGTCCTCATAATAGGTTCTTTCCCAGAGGTTTTTATTACAGTTATATAAGAAACCATTGACTTACGAAGTTCAAAGAAACTTTCAAAATAGATTTCTCTCTCTCTCTCTCTCTCTCTCTCTTCGTTTTTTTTCTCTCTCTCTCTGTTATAGTCTTGAGTGATGAAGAAGACTAGAAAGATGTTGCACATAGTAATTAGAACTGTGCCACAATGGGAAAATATGCCCAGGGACTACACATCATATTTTTATTGTTATTTTCAAGAAATTGACAATGTTTTTCAAACAAAACAACTTTTGACTATTGTGAATGATAGCTTAGAAATCTAACTGTTCATTCCATTAGTTAAATCACAGTTAAATGACACACACACACACACACACAGAGCCCAGTGTCCTATTTGCTATCATTGTAGTCTTGATATTCTAATCCTTGGAGTTTAAAATGGAACATTTACCCACTGACACAGAGGACCAGACAAGTATTCATTAAGAAATAATATCACCCCAGTTGGTAATGTCCTGATACAATATATAAATCTCAGGAAATTTGTAGTTGTCTCCTCAAATAACTGCTAAGTGCTGTACACATTTATCATGCAAAAGTTTCCAGATACATTCCCTGACCTCCCTAGGTAAGTCTGAAAGAGATTCCTTTCTAAATTCTTGGAGAACCATTGCCATTCTCTACATTTGTACAAAACACTGTGCCAGGTACCAAATACACTTCCTGTATGTAATTCACAATGGTAGAAAGGATGGGAAAATTATTTATTAAAGGCAAGAAGAGAGGAATCCACGTGGATGGTGTGGTATTGTTCACCTTTAGCATTTTCACATACATATACATGTCAAAGAGGTACCTGCAGTTCAGGAAATATATTGTGCTCAGAAAACACCATTTTCTGTGCAGAAACCATGCTGTTGTACAGAGAGTCCATTTTTTTTTTCTGCTAAAGGTGGGAAGAGTGACAGCAGAAATCACCATATTCTGGCCCAGGGGAGGGAATACTGGGGAAATTATTATTCTTATCTAGGAGGGCAAAGAACATGAAGATACATACTTATATATTCCCCAGTATGTTTCTATTATAGACAGCTCCATGACTTTTTTTACAAGGCAGATAGTAATTCAATATAAAATAAGTTCTCCTCCTTTTTCCTCCTTCCTTTCCTCTGTCTCCCCTATGTGTATGTAACTTGATAAAAGTTATTTCAGGGAAATATTACTTCCTCCATTTCTGTTTCCTTGACAGTTCCCCTAATAATGTTCCAAACATTAGGGAGCATGGAAATGTGATTTCCTTAGACACTTAGATTTTTTGTATGAACATATTATAGGGACTACAAGTCCTATAGGAAAAAGATCTCCATATTTGTATAGGAACAACAGGCCCTATGTGCTCTGATGCCTGGGGGTATTGTCACTGCAGCCATAAGATAGTAACTGGAAAGATTCATAATTTTGGAAAAAGAGTCAGGCCTCTACGAGAATGGTCTAAAGAAACATGAATTCTCACAATATAACTTCTTAGGGTTTGGCAGGGTTTTCCCATTGTTGTAGCTTCCATAACTCATTACATTATTTGGAGAGGTGTATATGTAGCAATTTCTTGGATCCACACTAGGACTATTCAAATCTTTATTTTTTTTATTTTTTATTTTAATTTATTTAATTTTTATTTTATTTTAAATCTCTTTTTAATTAGAGATTTTTGAGAATTGTTCAGAACAGTTCCTAAAAATCTCCTCGTCTGGGACAGATTTGGAATGGAAGGGAAGGGAACCGAACAAGTGAGGGACTTCTGTGTGCA
The DNA here is from genome assembly GCA_034509955.1 of Urosaurus nigricauda. Lineage (NCBI taxonomy): Eukaryota > Metazoa > Chordata > Lepidosauria > Squamata > Phrynosomatidae > Urosaurus > Urosaurus nigricauda. The sequence continues at coordinate 256,001,466 of JAOEGL010000003.1, forward strand.
GTAAAATGTATCCTTCATTCATTCCTCATTTGTTCCTGGTCCCTCCCATTCCATTCTGGGACCATTCTGCCTAGCCCCTGGGTGATAAACTTCTATGTCTGAATATCTTTTTTAAAAAATCCAGAGAGCTACAGTAACAAATCTCACAAACTACCAATATATTTTCCACACTTATGTCTGAAATTGGGCTAGTATATGAGCTTTTGATCTCTCATTTCTGAAATATAGTGTGGATAGTGTATCCATCACTATTAAGAAAATGTTAAAATGGGATGTGTGTGTGTGTGGCACAGAGGGACACACATTGAAAAGGCCATCTGACGTTGCAAAAGGGGATTCAAGTAATGGGAAGATCTTGGGGCAGATGCAGGGCCAGAATACTCCAAGCTGCAGACACCATCTGATTAATTACTTTCAGCAATTACATTCACAGATCCAGTGATTTCCAATTATGAATGGGTCTAACTACTAAAACCTCACTGACAGTAGTAAGGCTCAGTAGAAGAAAAACATTCTAAAAACCATTCAGCTAGTTGTGAACAATGTAAATCTTACTGGTAGTAACAACTTGTGTAGGTGCATTGCATAAATGAAATTAACTCATGTGTTGATGCACCATTCAATAATTGTGTTCAATAATTTTATTCAGGCCCTGAGTACAGCAACCAGGGGACACTACTGACTATATGTGTGCGTGTGTATCTTCAGATGCAATTGAGCCTTCATTTTCCCAACATTTTATTTTATAGTTTTCATTTGCATTCTCTTCTGTCATCTTATGATCTTAACTACAAGTCATAAAAATAATAAATATACTGTAGCTGTCAGCAAAATTAAGTATCCTTAAAAAAGTCTTCCACCTGAGTTTTTAGGTAAGTTTTTTTTGCCAAAAGGGAAAACAAGACAACCACCTGTGTTAGTAGATTTATTTCATTTACACCCAAAAACTAGATGTTATGCATACTCACCATGAATAAGACTTTATATCAAGAATATGTTAGTAGTCTTCTAAATGCTCTTCATCCAAATTTTCCATGACCACATTTTTTAATCATGAGTCTGAGGCAGAGTTGATGTATTAGGAATTATGAAAATACAGATCAGTATCAGGGCTATGTTAGTTTGTCAAAAACGCACTGCAGAAATAATCCAGTTTGAGACCAGTTTAACTGTCCTGGCTCAATGCTAGAGAATCCTGGGAATTGTACTTTACTGTGGCACCAGAGTTCTCTGACAGAGAAGTCTAAACGTATCACAAAACTACAGTTCTCAGAATTCCCTATCCAGGGTGGTTAAAGTGTTCACAAACTGGATTATTTCTGCATGTGTTTTGGACCATATTCAGTCAGTCCATTCTGTCCATCATTATGTAACATTTTCAAATCATACAAACATATGCCTTTTTTCATGCACAAATTTCTTATGCATTCTGTATTGTTTTTGCAAGGGTTTTTTTTCCCTTAAGGAGAATTTTTGAATATTCTGGAAAACACTTTTTCTAGTGAACACATTTTTGGTATATTTGCCAATGATTTCTGTTATTTTTACATTTACATTTTTAGGGTACTTTCTTATATATAATTTCTGGAGGGGGTGTAATATTTGCAAGTTCCTCCAGTAGCAGGAAACTGTTCCATTATTCTATATCATCTATTTAAGTAAAGCAGAAGGCCATGAAGGAGTGGCCAGGGGCTACTCTGGCTGTGATTGAGCCAGGACCATGGTGGCTGCATTGCCCACTCTCAAAGAGGACCATGGTGGCAGTCCCAAAGAAGCTGCTGGCAGGAGCAGATTTAACCAGTTCCTGAAAGGTCCTGCTCTTGATGCCCTAGTGCAGCCTTGGACCAGCTCCTGGACACTTTGGGGTGGGGTGTGCACATTACAGATGCCCAAAAAGTGGCTGGAAACTGCATGAGGAGCATACCAGGAATGCGACAACCCAAAATAGCTGGCATAAAAGGAAGTGGAGAAAAGCTGCTGTTTTGGCAGCTGGGTTGGATACTGCGGTGGCAGCCCAGATTGGGACCAAGTGCATGCAGTTGCTGCAGTTCCATGCCAATTGGGGGGGGGGGCAACTGGCACTGGAGAAGCCAGAGGCTGCTCCATGCTGCCAGTCTTCATGACCTTTACTGGCCAACCTTCCCAATTCTGATGGAAACATCATTAAGCATGATGGACCTTCTTCTCCCCTTGCAGCTGATGCCTGGAAAAAGTAGGTTGGGGGATTTACGATTGTGACAACAGTGTTACAATCATTACTATATACGGAGCATGAATGCAAAACAGTTACCTAGATCTACTAAGCAGCAATTATAAATACAGAATAGTTACAGTTGATTTACTCATCCCTAACTATTCCATATTCATAACTGCTGCTTAGTCATGATTGTAACACTATTGTAAGAATCATATCTCCCCACCTAAACCTCCTTTACTGGGTACCAGCTGCATGGGGAAAGGAGATCCATTACCTTAAGTCAGTAGCTGATGCAGAATACTAGCCCTGAAAGCTACAGAAATATTCAGAAATGCCATCACAGACCATGATTGGATAAATTTGTAAACAATTTCAGTGATACAAATTTATTTTCCATCCCTGTTTGGTTGCTGTGTCAATATCAAAATAACTGCCAGTAACACTGTGATATGAGAAGGACATTTAATTCTGCTTGCACATCCTCAATAAACTCACAAAGATGACTTCAGCACTATTTCCTCACAGCCTATTCTCTCCCTTTCTCTCTGTCTCTCTCCCTTTCTCTTTTCCTTTGAGTGTTGTATGTGTGTTTGCTTCTGCAGCAGTGCCTTTTTCAAACCTGTCATTGGAAAGATTTTACCTTTTTAGTTGATGACATTATTGAGTAGCCCAAGTCTTTCTATCTTTAAATCCAAGTCAATCAAACCCTTTAACATCTTAATCATGCGTCAGTTCCTATTGGCTCTGATCCAAGGCTATAATTATGTTGCTTGAATTAATGTATTACAAAATGGATTCCAGTTTAAGTCTATAGAGTAGACTGCGATTGATACCATGACCCTTATATTTGCAAAATAGTTAATCCTAGCCAAAAAGAAAAAAAAAAGAAAAAAAAGAAAACCCTCCAGATCCCTATTGATTTCCAAAGAAAATACTGAAATGCCAAGTCATGAATACCTTAAGTTTATTGCACAGGGGCTCCCTGGAACAGAAGAAGAATGTAACAAAAACAGCTGGGAACAAGTGAGGAATGAGTGGGGGACACATTTCACTGCACACAGAAGTCCCCATCCCATCCCGTTCCATTCCATTCCCTTTCATCCCCAATCTGTCCCAGAGGAGGTGATTTTTGAGAACTGTTCAGAACAGTTGGGATTGGGAACTGAAGGGAAGGGAATGGAATGAGTGAGGGACTTCTTGTGTACAGTAAAATGCATCCCCCACTTGTTTTGTTCCCTTCCCGGCCCCTTTTGGACTGTTCTCGACCCATGCCTGGAGCCTGTGTGGTAAACATATCTGTTTAAAGCACTCCTCACTAACATACAGAAAAGACATTTTCAGCAACTTATTAAATGTTAGATCTAATAATTATGCAGACACATTTTTGTATAATCCTTAACCATCATCAGATAATATTTTTATTTTGTTAGTTTATAGCTTACCTTTCTTCCTACATGGGTCTTAAGGCGCTTTACAAAAGGACTCGTTCTTACATGTGGGAAATGTGGGGGTCCTCCTGGTGTTGTTGGACTATAGCTCTTAGTAGAACTAGCAGTATTGCTAAAGAGAAGGAATACTGATATTTTCTCACCCCCTCTCTACTCCTAGACCATGCTAGAGATGTAGCTAGATTAGAATTTCCCCTCAGTAACTTTTCTATCTTATAATGGAGTTCATATAATAAAGACTTAGGGGCTAAACAGACCAGTGTTATACACTGGTGTGGGGATGGCGTAGGGGCATACTGTAGGCACACCAGCTGCATCACATTGCACACCCAACCACATTGCAAAGGGCATCATGGTGCTCCGTTGGCACAGTTTTTAGGCACCAAAGAAGCACCAAAAAACCATCACTGAGGCAGCAGGGGCACCTTTTTGCTGGTGCTAATAGAAGCAGCAGTTTCCCTTTCCTTTTAGTGCTGGCAAAGCACCAGATTGGGGCCACAGCATGCACTTGCTGCAGCCCTGATCTGACAGGAGTGGCAGGAGGCTGCTCCAAAAGGGTGATCTGTTGAGCCCTTTAGTTTGTTCTCTGAGTCACTGGTGTCTTTGTTCCTTAGTAAGATTTTATGTACCAGTGCATTGCACTGATTTCTAACACTGCTGACTATTACTGGCATCTTGTTGAGGCATACATATGTATAAGTTTCCCTTCCATGTACCTATATTCTTCTTCCTTTACAGTGTCCAATGCTCTGTATGCTAGGAAGAGCTATCCACCATCCCACAATTTACACAGCCAGTAGCACAGATGACCCCAGTGGATCTCAGCGCTGAAGGCATCAAGCTCAACCAGTGATGGAAATGGTTCTGCCAAGACTCAAGAAACAACGGCGGGGGGGGGGGGGCGGATTCAGATGTGAAAGGGATTGAAAGGCTCAAACTAACCAGTTCACATTTTCATTTAAGCCCATCAGTTCATTTCCATGACTGGTTAAGCTGGTTATATAAGGGGGTTGGTAAATAGGAGAAGAATATGATTATTCTTGAATGAAACAGAGTCACATTATCTGAATCTCTGGTGGGCTTTAATGATAATGTAAATTGGTTGGTTTGAGTTTCTCACTGTCCTTCCACACCCTATATTCTTCCCTATGTTTTTCTTTCTCTGAGTTTTGGCAGGACTGTTCTCATCACCAGTTCTGCTGGCTATATAAGAGGCTCTGTGAGCAGGAGAAGAACACTCTTTTTGAATTTAAGAGTCACATTGTGTGAACTGTGGATTTGATTAGGGGGCTACATTCACATTATTGTCCTTTCATATTGGGAAGTGTGATATTGATATTGTTTTGTTTTTGTTTTTTTGGTAGAACCCTCTGGTGCAGTTTTCTTTCTTTTTTTTCTCTTTTTTTCCCCTCTAGGGTTTTCAGCCACAGGGACTTTTGTTGGTTTGTTTACCTTGATGCATATCTGAAAGATCTGGAGTAAATGAAACACAAAGAGCACAAAGAGTAAGATGATACATGCCACAATACTATGAGTCAACGTTGAGTTGGGTCATTCAATGTTCCTTGTGTTTTGAAACCATTGTGCTATTCAGGAAGAGTAACCACATACCTTTTCTCATAAGTAGCATTCAATAGAGCAGCTTGTCTTCTGAGATAACAACTGCAATGGAGCCAAAAGAGTGGAGAACATTCTCAAGGACATTTTAAACATTTTTTTTAATATAATAGTGGTTTTATTGCTTATGTAGACCTTTAAATTCTGGCTCAGCCCATATATTTCTTCATCACAGAACCTATCATTGACCTTGGAATACTGGTAGCCTTGATGGTAGAGTAGAATGTGTGCTGGAACAATTGTCTAGCTATTTTGGGATTTTCTGAACATAGATATTTCAGAAAGCTTACAGTTGTGAATCCATTAACATGATTTTATGAATTACCTTTTGCCATTCAGTGCTCTAGATATCAATATTCCTTCTCTTTAGCTATACTGCTAGTTCTGCTAAGAGCTCTAGTCCAACAACACCAGGAGGATGCCACATCTCCACATTTGCACTAAAGCAAAGAGTTCAAGATACTTTAACTCCATCTCTGTTCCTAGAATCCATTTGTGATCTATCGTATGTCACACTAATTTCACTGAATACATTTAATGATTGCATTTTTCAAAGTGAAAGCAGAATACCATGATTTAGAAACTTTCATATTGAACAGGTTTGCCCATTTTGTCCAGTGATCTTTGCTCTTATCACGCCAAAACATGTGATGGTGGTGGTGGCGGCAGTAGTGGGGAATTAGAGTTCACAGGACCAATACTGTTATTTTTTAAATTAGTGTTAAGTAGTGTCTGAGACCAGAACAATAAAAGATAAACATAAACTATTAAAAGTCCTTTAGTAAACAGGGAGAAGAAAGAGAGGGCAGCTCTTTTGTTCTTTTGACTGTTTCCTTCCTGTCAGCCTACCTGCTTTCATGCTTCTGAACCAATGAGACTTAATATAAACAATAGAGGCTATTATTTTACTTCTTCACATATATTTATATATTGGAGAATATTGTGGTTTGTTGTTGTGTGCCTCTAAGCACTTTATCACACTCGGGAATTGGAAGTATAACCCAGTGGCATTGAGAACGCAATCATGGACTTTCACGTTATTGCATGATAGATTATCTCATACAATCACTGGCAGTGGGGACGCATTCAGAAAGCAATCATGGGGTTTCATGTAATTGCTGGCAGTCCGAATGCAGTCTGAACGCAATCCTACAGCAATCCAAAAGTAAGCAAATTTGGTGAACTAGCAGATTCGCAAATCCTATTTCCAGGCTATCTTTTGCCTGGTTATCTTTTCTTTCAAAATTGAGCAGAACACCTCCCATGTGAAAACCTTTAATGTAATTGTGTTCATTTCTGAACTGACCTCATTATCTGTTCTTTCGAAATTGAGAGGAATCCCTCCTGTTATGATAACATCCTCTTTTCCAATTTATAGCAACTCTAAGGTGATCCTATCATGGGGTTTTCTTGGAAAGATTTGTTTGAGATCATGTGAATTGCCCAAGGTCTCCCAGTAGGTTTCATTACTGAGCAGGAAATCTCACTCTGGTCTCCTTTTTCTTAGTTCAAACTGGTTCTGATGTTTAAGTTGTTTTAGTATGTGTGTGTGTGTGTGTGTGTGTGTGTGTATATATATATATATTTCTTCTGAAGATGATGGTCTATTTTTTTTTTTGAAAGAGACAATTTGGATAATAAAACCCAATTTCTATAAATACAAATATTGATCATTATTACAAGATGTTGATTCTGCTGGAGAAACTTATTTAAATCTTCACACTATCTAAAGTGTGGGCATTAGATGATCATAATTGTCTGCTCAGTTTCTGTAGTAACACAACACTAGTTTCAGTGACTCTAGCTGTATTATTCGATATTTCAATTTTTGTACAATCAGAATTGGGGACCCACACACACAGTTGTCTACTAGAATACAACTTTGGGTTTAACCTATTGCACATTTGCCAGAAAGAGTCCCATCAAAACAAATAAAATGAAATTCAACACAGAGAAATGTAAGGTACTGCACTTAGGGTGGAAAAATGAAATGCACAGATATAGGATAGGGGACACCTGGCTGAATGAAACTACGTACGAAAGAGACCTAGAAGTCCAAATAGACCATAAGTTGTACATGAGTCAAAAGTGTAATGTGGCAGCTAAAAAGGCCAATGCAATTTTAGGCTGCATTAATAGAAGTATAGTGTCTAGATCCAGGGAAGTAATAGTGCCACTCTACTCTGCTTTGGTCAGGCCCCACCTGGAATACTGTGTCCAGTTCTGGGCACCACATTTCAAAAAGGATGTGGAGAAACTCTATGATTCTATGATCTGTGACAAGCGTTTCCAGTGATAGCATGTGGTTATACAACATTCTTCTCTCAGAGATCTGGTTGTCCTCAATACTTTTGCTTTTCATGCAGCTTTTAAAGCAATAAGCAATTTTTAATGTGACCTTGCTTGCATTGTTTGTATTATATGTTCACTGGCTTTTTAATTTATTATTTTAAATATTTCTAATATTATAAAGGTAATATGTGATTTTAGACATATGTAATTCCTGATTTTATCTGTGTTTCAGTGTTGGTTGCTGACTGCTTTTATAAAAAAAAAATGGGATGCAAGCTGAACTCCTTATCCTCATCATCTGTGTTGAAAACTGGAAACCTTATTGTCCAGCATTCTGAACTAGGCCTGTTTTCAGTTGATGATTTGGCTGAAGTGGAGTGCCTTTTCCTTTATTTCCCTTTATGACTTTCAAGAAAATAAGCAAGCCTATTAGCATGCCTTTTAATATATGAATCTGTAATCTAAATACATAGAAACAATTGCCATGAGACTGAATATGCCATTTCTGCTCCCTTATTTCCCAAACATAATTAAAACTTAAGGTTGATAGGCATGTTGAAAAGCATTTTAATATATGTTTACTGTAATTATAATGTAGACTACTTGAATTCTCACTACACCTGCTAAAATTGTTTCATTTGTTAGTGGAAATAAATTAATGTGGTTCATTACATTTTAATAATGCACTCAGTAAACACAGCTATTTGATATTGATAAAAGAACAATGGTTTCTTTTGGCCTGATTGCCACTCAGGTATGTTTAAGTGCCCAGTATAACCTCTTGAAATTTGGAGGTTGTGTGTGTGTGTGCTGTTCAATGATGAAATGCCCACTTAGATCAAAATGCCCAGCTTTCTCCATTTAACAGCTACTTTCAAAGAAAAGATTGGAAAATTGCTGTTCACAACTTGTTCACATCAGTTCCACAAAAGTCACCAAGGAAGCCCTTGCAGAAAGGGGAGCTCAGTGCATACCAGAAAACCTAAACCTGCAAAGGATTAGGTTATTTTAAGTCTTGACTAACATATCTGCTTGCCTTCAATCCACCTTTCAAAACTCAGTTGTACATTCCCTAGATTTCAATAAAACCTGCATTAAGATTTGTTGTTGTTGTGTGCATTCAAGTCATTTCTTTTTTTTTATTTTATAAATTTTATTTACATTAAAAACAATACACTTTTTTTCAGTTAATGAATGATAACACACAGATTCACAGATAATGAGTTTAAGAGAAAAATAAAAAAGTGAAGAAAAAAAGCAAGAACGAAACAAAAACAAAAATAATAATAATAGAAATGACGAATATACCAAATCTATATGTTGCGAAAGGAAAAGAGAGAAAGGAAAAAATGTATGTATATAGACTTAATAATAGCTGAGTTAGTCATATAAAGACTGTCTCTTTTCTCTTCACAGTTACTATCCTTCAGCTATAGAAGCTTATAAAATATAGAGTAAAAAAACTTCCTATAATTTTCAATCTGTGTCTTAATCTTGATCTTCATATATATATATATTTTAGCATAGTTCAGATCTAACAGTTATACAGCCTTTATAACATATCTTATCTACCACTTCTAACTTTTATCAGAACGGGCAGTTCAATTCCTTAGAGATCTGTCAAGTGACTTTCAGTCCAATTCAACAAAAGAGAGAAAAAAAAGAAAAAGTAGAAGACGAAAAAGCAAGTTAGGAGAGGAAATACGCTTTTCCGGAACTTAAACCATTGCCAGTCAGATATATTTTGCTAAACAATTTCTGTTCATATCCCTGAGTTGTTATATTCTCTATTTGGTCATTTGAGTTATATATTGTATATTTCTCTATTTCTACTAAATTCCTTTTTGACAATTATTTCAGGAATTTCTGGTAGGCTGAAAAATCAAGAATCATCTCCTTTCCTTTCCTTTATATATTTAGCAACCGATTCCCATTCTTGATTGCAACGGTTGACCATTTGGTCTCTTAGAAGGTATGTTAGCTTATCCAGAGTCATCATATCATACACTTTAGCAAGCCAATCCTTTAAACTCGGTTCATTCTTATTTTTCCATTTTTTGGCAAGTACCATTCTAGCAGCTGTTAGTAAATAAAATAGAATTTTTCCATGTGTTTTTTCTATTTCTTCGTCTATCATACCTAATAGAAAAATCGTTGGTTCAAATTTTAACTTCACCTTTATCATTTCCTCTATTGTGGACTGGATTCGTTTCCAATATTTTCTAGATCTACTACAGTCCCACCACATATGTAAAAAAGAGCCCTCCTTTTTATCACAGTTCCAACAAATATTATTGTTGTTCTTATATATCTTGCTTAGTTTTACCGGTGTTAAATACCACCTGTATTGTATCTTGTAATAGTTCTCTTTTACCTCTGCACTCAGTGTATATCTCAGTCTCTTATTCCAATTTCTTTCCCAACTGTTCAGGAAGATTGTTTTTCCCACTTCTTGAGACCAGCTTATCATGAATTGTTTGATTGTTTCATCTTCCATTTCTAAGTTAAGAAGCAAGTTATATAGCTTAGATATAGAGTGCTTTTGATTATTTAACATAATTTTATCAAATTCCGTTTCACCTATTTCTAGCTGTGTGGTTTTTAGGTCTATCTTGTATTGTTCTAAAAGTTGTCTGTATTGGAACCAATTACATTTATGCCCATCCATATTGAGTTCATTTAAAGTTTTAAATACATATTTCTCATTCTCTTTTTTCAATAAGTCCTTATACGTTAACCATCCCGTCTTCTTCATTTTTGTCTCTTTGTAGAACGCTTCATTTACAGATGTCCATTCCGGCATTTTTCTTAAGAAGATTCTTTTATATTTCAACCATGTTCTTAGCAGCGATCTCCTTATCACGTGGTTGTTGAAATTATTGTCATCTTTAGCTTTATCGTAAATCCATACTTATTATCTGCTCCCTCCAATTGTAATAATTTTTCATTTTTAAGTTGTATCCAATCTTTTATCCACTCAAGATTACATGCATAAAAATAAAGTTTGAAATTGGGTACTCCTAATCCACCCTTTTCTTTTTTATCTTGAAGTATTTTAAGTTTCACTCTGGGTTTTTTCCCTTCCCAAATGAATGCTGTAATATCTTTATTCCAATTTTTGAAAGGCCCCTCATTTTGTATTATTGGTAATGTCTGGAAGAGAAATAATAATTTGGATGTCACGCACATTTTGATTGTTGCAATCCTTCCCAGCCAGGACAATCCTAGCTTAGCCCATTTTCTAAGATCTTTTTTTATTTCATTCCATGTGTGTTCGTAATTGTTTTTGTACAGATCCGAGTTTCTTTTTGTGATATTTACACCTAGGTATTTTATTTTTTCTTTAATTTCAAAACCTGTTTTTTCTATCAGACTAGTCTTTTCTCTTTCTGTTAGATTCAAGGCTAGTATCTTAGTTTTTGTATTATTAATCTTTAGGCCTGCTACCCTTCCGTATTCTTCAACTATATTTATTAATGTCTCTATTGTTTCGTTTGGGCTAGCTAATGTAAAAACAATGTCGTCTGCATATGCTTTGAGTTTTAATTCATTGTTTCCAATTTTTATACCTTTAATGGATTTTTCTTCTCTGATTTTATTATTTAATATTTCCATTGCAATTATAAAGAGCAATGGAGATAATGGGCAGCCTTGTCGTGTTCCCTTTCTGATATGTAAGCTTTTAGTCTTCCCCCCATTTACTAACACTTTAGCTACTTGATGATTATAAATCTCTGCAATCCATTTTACAAAATTTTCTCCTACATTCATTTTTTTAAGTGTCTTTAACATAAATTCCCAATTTAGATTGTCGAAGGCCTTTTCTGCGTCTAGAAAAATCAATGCGACTTTTTTCCTTGTGTCCCTCCCTATATATTCTATTGTATTTATTAAACTTCTTATATTGTCTTTTATATGTCTATGTGGTAAAAATCCACTCTGGTCCGTATTTATCCATTTTTGTAATACTTTTTTAAGTCTATTTGCCAAAATGGCTGCAAAGATTTTATAGTCGATATTCAAAAGAGCTATTGGTCTGTAATTTTTTGGATTTTCTCTGTCTGTATCCTCTTTCGGTATCAGTGTAATGAATGAGGACTTCCAGGACTCCGGGAAGTTCCCCTTTAAAATGTTGTTCATTACTTCTGTGAATGGATTTGCAATGGTATTTATTACCTTTTTATAATATAAAGCTGTTAGCCCGTCCGGTCCTGGGGACTTACCTGCTTTTAGTTCTTTCACAACCTCTTTTATCTCTTCAGGAGTAATATTTTTGTTTAAATCCTCATACTGCTCTTTGCTTACATGTTGTATCTTTGCTTCATTTAGATATTTATCCATTTCTAGTTCTTCTATCTTGTTTTTTGTGAAAAGTTTCCTATAGTATTTATGAAAAGTATCGATTATTTCATTTTGTTCTGTGATAATTTTATCTCCATCTCTTAGTCTCCATATTGTTGCCTTTGTTCTGTTCTGCTTTATTTTCCAAGCTAGCCATTTTCCTGTTTTGTTTCCATGCTCAAATAACTTTTGCCTTGAATATTTTATTTTCTTTTCCATCTCTTCTGCTAGAATAAAAGAGATTTCTTTCTGTAGGATTTTAATCTCCTCCAGTAGTTGTTTATTATTATCTCCTTTACTTTTTAGCAAATTTTCTTTTTGTTTGATTTCATGCATAATTTTCCCCATTTTCCTATTTTTATCTTTCCTTCTTTCTGCACTCTTCTGTATAAAGAACCCTCTCATTACCGCTTTTGAGGTGTCCCAAACCACATTTGTCCCCACTCCTTTATCTAGGTTTTCCTTAAAAAACCATTCAAGGTTCTTTTGTGTTTGTTCCACAATTTTTTCATCTTTCATTATATTTTCATTAAGACGCCAGTTAAATTCTTTCTTTTTTATCTCTATCTCCATTGTTATAGGATTATGGTCTGATGTTATTTTTGGTAGGATGTCCATTAATTTTACTTTAGGGGCTAGAGTGGTCGAGATTAGAAACATATCTAAACGGGACCATGACTGGTGGCGATCTGAATAGAAAGTATAATCTCTAATATTTCCATATTTTGTCCTCCAGATATCCATTAGAATTAAATGTTCTTTCAGTTGGAAGAAGGATTTAGGGAGTTTACCTTGCTTTTCCTTAACTGGTTTTTGAGATTTTCTGTCTATTTTTGGATCTATCACACCATTCCAGTCTCCCATCATAATTATCTCTGAGTAGTCATGTTGTGATATTAGCTTTTCTAATTTATTGTAAAATTTGTCTTTGTTTGTGTTGGGTGCGTATATTCCTACTACTAATGTTTTTTCAGTTAATAAGTTTAGTTCCACTCCGATAAAATGTCCTTTTTTATCATTAAATATCTCTTTTGCTTGGGTTTGTTCATTTACATATATCACCACCCCCTTTTTTCTTTTATCTCCTGCTGAGATAAATTCTTTGCCCAGTTTTTTATTTATCAAATTTTTTTTTCTGTATTTTTAATATGTGTCTCCTGTAAACATAATATGTCCAATTTTTGTTTAATTAGGTAGTGATATTTTTTTTCTTTTTTGTGGGGTATTTAGCCCTTTTACATTCCAAGATAATGCTTTAATTACACTATTCATATATCGTTCCAACTGCTCCTAACATTTGTGGGTCTTCTTCGATGGAGTTTCTGGACTCTTCTGAATCGTCCTCTTTCTCAGACGTGTTATCTTCCCTGTTAGCCTTTGCGTCTTGAATCTTTGATGAAGCTCTCTTTCTTTGTTTCTGCTTCTTCTGTTCATCTTCCTCTTGTTCCAGATCTTTTAAAAAGTCTTCTAGAAAGTCTCTGGCCATTTCGATTGAACTGATTTTTACTCTTTTCTGTTTATATCTAAATGATAGTCCTTCAGGAGTTTCCCATTTATATTGTATTCCTGCATCTCTTAGTGTTCTGGTTAGAAAAGTGTACTCCTTCCGTTTTCTCAACACTGTTCCGGGTATGTCTTTCATTAGTTGTAGTTCTACTCCATTCACAATCAGTTTTGCCTCAAATTGTCTTTGTAGTACCATTTCTTTCATTCGTGTTCTCACGAAATAGATCACAATGTCTCTAGGTAATTTTTTTTGTTTCGCAATCCAAGAGTTAACGCGAAAGACCCTATCCAGTTCATCCTCCATCTTTGTTTTGTCCTTCTTAAGAAATTCGGCCAGGATCATAGCTATGCTTTCAAAAAGATTTTCGTTTTCCACTTCTGGTAGACCTCTTATTCTCAGGCATCTTTCTCTCATCTTTTGGTCCCAGATGACTTTTTCTTCTTGCATTTCTTTTCTTTTATCAATTTCCTCTTTTAATCTCTCCTCCAGTTCTTGATTTTTCCTCTCTAGCATTTTTACTTTTGTTTTAACTTGTCTAACATCTGTTGTTATGATTTTGATGGATTGGTTAATCTCATTTAGGTCTGTCTTAATGCCCTGGGATATCTCCCCCTTCATCCTTTCCATATCTTGCCGTAAATCTTCTTTGTCTCTTTTCATGTCCCGTCTAAGGTCTTCTTTGTCCTGCTTCATCTCTTGTCGCATCTGTCTTATCTCCTCCAGCATCATTAGTGATGTATCTTGTGGACCTATATTTTCCAAAGATGACCTTCTTTGCATGTGTCCTTGTGTTTGTTGAATTCTAATGGTCTGTAGTCTGGTATTCATTTTGTGTAATTTTTTATGTATTGTTAATATATATTTTTTATTTTATTGACCCGAGCTTATTGAAGCACTTCTTATTTTTATGTCTTAATTCAGGTATATTTATTTTTCCCACTAGCGGTCACTATTTGATAATTATAGCAATTTGCTTGAAGTTACCTTGTCTGAGCTTCTTAGTGTTTCTTTTCAGTAATTATTTTCACCTGTGTCCTTGTGCAGTTGTTTATCTTATTTCTTCTGCTTACTTAGCCCTTCTTCTTATTCCTTATCGCCCAAACCGAATGTCTCCGTCTCTTGCAGACTGGCTTCTCTTCTCCTCACACACACACCAGCCTTTCCTCTCTCCCTTCTGCGTCCAATCCTCTTACTTTCAGCCTGGTTTTTCCTCCTTCTCCGTCTCTTGCAGCCTGGCTTCTCTTCTCCTCACACACACACCAGCCTTTCCTCTCTCCCTTCTGCGTCCAATTCTCTTACTTTCAGCCTGGTTTTTCCTCCTTCTCCGTCTCTTGCAGCCTGGCTTCTCTTCTCCTCACACACACACCAGCCTTTCCTCTCTCCCTTCTGCGTCCAATCCTCTTACTTTCAGCCTGGTTTTTCCTCCTTCTCCGTCTCTTACAGCCTGGCTTCTCTTCTCCTCACACACACACCAGCCTTTCCTCTCTCCCTTCTGCGTCCAATCCTCTTACTTTCAGCCTGGTTTTTCCTCCTTCTCCGTCTCTTGCAGACTGGCTTCTCTTCTCCTCACACACACACCAGCCTTTCCTCTCTCCCTTCTGCGTCCAATTCTCTTACTTTCAGCCTGGTTTTTCCTCCTTCTCCGTCTCTTGCAGCCTGGCTTCTCTTCTCCTCACACACACACCAGCCTTTCCTCTCTCCCTTCTGCGTCCAATCCTCTTACTTTCAGCCTGGTTTTTCCTCCTTCTCCGTCTCTTGCAGCCTGGCTTCTCTTCTCCTCACACACACACCAGCCTTTCCTCTCTCCCTTCTGCGTCCAATTCTCTTACTTTCAGCCTGGTTTTTCCTCCTTCTCCATCTCTTGCAGCCTGGCTTCTCTTCTCCTCACACACACACCAGCCTTTCCTCTCTCCCTTCTGCGTCCAATTCTCTTACTTTCAGCCTGGTTTTTCCTCCCTCTCCGTCTCTTGCAGTCTGGCTTTTCTTCTCCTCACACACACAGTACACAGTCTACAATATTTATCCACAGTCTCCTTTGGAAATAGTTGATTGTTTTAAATTTTTATATGGAGATATCAGTTCAATGAAAAAAAAGAAAAATAAAGGTCCTTTTAAATTTGATTGATTTTGACTGTTTTGTTTTTAGTCAGATCTGAACTATATTAGGTTTACTCACTTCGGATTGCAGACGATTGTTAATGATGAGTTTCGTGATTAGCTGGTGGCGTCTTTGTGCCACTCAAGGTGGCGGCCTGAGTGTGGTTGCGTTCTGTCCTTTGGTCCTTTCACCTCCACGCTTCCGAGCAGCAAGATTCTCTTTAGCTGTCTCCCAGCGCAGCCGGACCCCTATAAGGACACAGCCGTGTCTCTTGTATTCAAGATGACAGTCTGGGATTGTTTCTCGATGTTTTAAACAACCCCAACCACATTCAGCAGGCGATTCTAAGCCAGCACTGCTTAGAATTCGCTCTCATCCGACGCCATTCCAAACCGGAAGTCAAGTCATTTCTGACTTATGGCAACACTATAGTAAGTCTATCATAGGGTTTTGCTATCAAGATTTGGTCAGAGGGGATTTCCCATTGCCTTTCTCTAGGACTGAGAGAGTGTGATTTCTCCAAAGTCAGCTAGTGAGATACCATGACCAACTGGACATTAAACCTTCATTTCCCAAAGTCCTAGTCCAACACTGAAAATACCACACCAAATGGGCATAGAGTAAATCTCAACATATATCATGTTATGTCATGCCATGTGCTTAGAGAACAAAAGGCTAAGGTCTTGCCTGCATTGGCCAAATGTCTGGGGCCACTCAGGAGCATTATCCTCTAGAACTAAGCCTGGATTGTACACGATGGTGGTCACATGGGCAAGCTGGGATGACACCACATCAGCACATTTAGCACATCCCCAATCCCAAAAGACATGACTGCCACCAGAAGCTTCATGGGCAGACTGCCCAGCATACTGGTACTTCTGTTTAGGGTGGTGCATGCAACTAATGAGAAGACAGGGTAGAAGGACCTCCCCTGATCGCATGGAGGGGCCTCTGGAGATCTACGCCATGTGAGTGGGGTGGGTCTGTCTATCTTCTCGTTTCATTGGTCACATGGGTGAGCCCACCATCACGGGAAGTAGTGGTGTGCCAGGTGGATTGTCCATTGAGATCTGCAGAAGTGGAAGCCATGGCTCTGGGGACAAAGGATGTGCCAGATGTGCCAATGTGATGTTAACTTGGCTGGTTCATGTGACCACCATCATGGCCAATCTGGGGCCAGTTCCAGAGGATAATGCCCATGACTTGTCCCAGACTTCCCACCAATGTGGTCAAGGACTCAGTTTTCTCTAAGCTAAACACAGTCAGCTCCCTAATTCATTCCTCATAAAGCTTGGTTTCCAGACTTTTGATCATCTTGGTTGTCCTTCTCTGGAACCATTCCAGCTTGTCAATATCCTTCCTTAGATCCTTTTAGGACAAATGTGGGAAAAGTGAAGCTTTGGACTGGCATATGCCTCATCATGCTGTTTAGGCAACTCCTCCAGATAGCTTTACTTGTACATGAGCAAAAGAAATAGGTCACTGTGGCAAGGCAAAGGATGTGGGGCCCACTGAAGAAGGTTGCTCTGGAAAGAGAGGGTTGCTGAAGACAAAAGCAGAGAGCCAGAGATGGGAACTACAAGATCCAGCAGCCCCTGGGAAAGAAGAAAGAGAGGCAATGCCTAAGAGGGAAGGGCTAAGGAGGGAGGGGCCCGTGGATAAAAGGGAAAAGGGTGAGGCATTTGTGGAGAGGGAGAAATGTGGAAGAATTGTCGGTGAGGCAGACACTAGAAGGGAAAGAGAAGTACACTCAGGAAAGACTGCAGCTCTAGCTAAGAGAGAAGCCCTGCCAGGAGGGGAGGTAATTGACTTTGGTAGGCTCAGCCCAGAGGAAGGGCTTCTGGCCAAGCTGTACTCTCCTCTGAAAAACCTAGAGCCAAATGAGGCTGGACTAGGACTGGGCTATTGGTCTCAAGGGGTTTTCTATTGGAACCTTCAAGGTTGGGGCTGGCCTGTTGAAGACGAAGCTGGGAAGGACAAACTGTAAAGAAGAGAGAAATAAAAGACATAGGCTGCGAGCCAAAAGGGAGAGTGTGGATTCTTTCAAACAGGGAGGAATTTCTCCCAACTCCGAATGGAGCCAATGCGGATTTATGTAAATTCGCTTGTTTAGCGAATTTACATGAACCCCTGCTCCGTTCGGAATTACTTCCCATTACCCGAAAATAACCCCCTCCTGCCCGAATTTGCATGCGAAGCTTTAATTCGCAATAAGGTAAAACCCATGATTGCATTCGAATTGGCTTCCCTCTTGCCCGAATTTGCGTGCGAAGAGTTAATTTGCAATAACGTAAAACCCATGATTGCATTCGAATTGACCTTAAATTATACTTCCAATTTAGCCTTGTATGAAAGAGTCCTGTGAAGCAACATCTCTCCTCTCTCTTGGGAACTGCTTTGTGAATGTAGTTTTGAGTTTATTAAGTTATAGAGCATCCATCTAGAGTGGTCTGCACTTTCTTCTGTCCTGATGGATACATCCAAGAAGCATGGAGTGGCAGGAGTCCCTTGCGGCCCCGCCACAGTCACATATTTTAACCCATTTTTTTCATATTTTGAATATCTCACATTAGCAATGTGTCATTCTTTTTCCACAAAGAAATAAAGAGCAGCTTTTCTGTTTGATAAATCTGTTTGATAAATCTGAACAAAGTAGCACTAAAAGATCTGTATCACCTGCTACAATTACTCAGTTAGAGAACTCTAAGAGTTCTGTGGCAGCCTGGACTATTTTTATGAGGGTCCTTCTTTTTGAAAGTGAGCAGACAGTGCAATATTGTGTTATTCAACCAAATCAGATTTTTTTTCTGTTTGCATTTCATCAGTATGCATGCTAAATACATACCTTTGGACACTATCAGTAAATTTCAATCTACATAGAGGTAATGAATGGTAATAATATGGGAGTAGTTTTCAGTGAACATTAGGGGGGAATTTCTGTATTGTAAGAGCTTTGGGGCAATGAACCTGCCTGAGTTTTAAATTGTCTGGGGAAGTGCTTTCTCTCAGTCCAGTCACCACAATTGCCAAGTTTGGGGAACACATGGGAGAGAACCTCCTCTTTAACTGCGTATAACACCGGTCTGTGTAGTCTCTTAGTTTAGACTGTGGTTCCAGAAAGAGAATACCTAAGTAAGTTGCCTTCAGAAGGTGGACGTGGGCAGCTCAAGCTCTTGGTTTAAACAGTCCCAACCCCCAGAATGACTACTTTTGCATTTGGATTCCTTTTAAAAACATTTCAAGTGGGGAACTTAAGCATGATAATCTGAATTTCTCGAAAACAAACAAAGGATGTCCATTTGAACTTCAAGCAAACGGTGTCTATCTGAACTTCCTGGTTCAGCAAAAGCTTGTAATGTCTCCAACAAGCACTCCCTTAAAAAATATATCATGGAAGTGTTAAGTTAATGAGTCTTGCTTCAAAGATGACCTTTGTTATCAGTCACTTTTCTTGCCTATGATGCATTGTTTGACGAACTGCAGAGCCACATGCTGGGAGAGATAGAACCTTGTGTATGTGTGTGTGTGTGTGTGTGGGGAGATATTAATGATTTCATTGTTTAATCCAAAAACTGAAGCAATCTTGATAATGGTAGATAATGGATTTCATCAGGGAGGCTGGCTATAAGATTTGTCAAGGAGAGTCCTTTTCAGATAACCCTAGCATTCCTACACCATAGAGTTAGAGAGGTTCAATTTTGGACATAAAATGTACGGGTATGTTTTGGTTGGGGTGTTATCCATGTATGGCCATATTAGGCTACAGCTGAAGCTTTTTAAACAGAAGACATTGTACTTTGCTTCTTTACTATGTTTTAAATGCATTTTGAACCTTTTAAAATGCGTGGTTTAATGAGATTCTATATTTAACTGCCCCCTCACATATTTAATATAAGCATTTTAGCTGCATTTTATTTTAATCTATACTGTAACCAGAGTGACTTAGAAGGTGGTAGGCTCTCCTATGTTAGAGCAGAGACTGGGCAGCCCTCTGTAGGAGAGGAGGTAGGTGTATCCTGCATTGACCAAAGTCTTGAATTTAGTAATTTGTGGTGCTTCTGACTAGGATTTTATGTTTTGTCCTTGACTGAGTAAACTGTTCAGGATTGTAAAAGACAGTGGCTGCAAGGATGCTCTTATCTGGTTACATAATATTGGAGGTAGCAATTGGTCTGCATTTCTCTCTAAGAGTTTATGGATACCATGTATTCCTGATTGTTGGCCTTAGCTATGTCTTCCTGTATCTGTTAATCTGTAGTTATTGAGTTTGCTTATCCTCCATTTTGTAATCTGCCACTCTCTCACTCTGTCCCTCCTGTTTGAAGAGCACATTTGACAGAACCACGAGCACCATGAGATATTATATAATTGTTAATATTTGCAAATAAATCTTTTTCATATGCTTTTACAAAGCAGTCTAAGGTCCCAAACAGACTGGCACTTTGTGCTGGCTTGTGCTATCAATAATGCCCAATGATGCTAAGGATTTCCAGCCCATTCCTACATATTGCATAAAATTAGTAAACAAAGAAGGTTATATACACATTCCAGTTACTGTTGATATTCTAGACAGTAGGTTACAACATCAGATGCAGAGTATGGTCCAAAAATTCCCTGCATGTAATCTGCACTGGTTGAATACTGCAAGTTCTCACCTGTGAGTCTAGTGGAATGGAGAGAAGGGCTTCCCCATCAGATCTCAAAATACAGACATGTTCTGAAAGAAGACCACAGTCCTTCAAATAATGTGCACCTGAGATGTACAGGGCTCAGGTATGTAAATATATTATATGATTTAGGGGTGAGGAATTCCTGAAGGAAGACTCCAAAATTATGATTAGTCCAGATTGTGTTTCTATGTGTCTGTCCATCTTTAGTAGAGAAAGGTAGGGACGACAACAACAACAACAACAACAACAACAACTCATTTTCTCCATGGAATGCATAAGTTCCTCCATTTATATCTTTTTAAACATTTCTTCAGTGACAACTTGCTGCTAATCATCAGTGTTACTGTTTGATACAGTATACTTTGACAATTCAAGTTTGTTTGGTGTTTGGCACAGCTCATACCAGATGCTTTCAGAATCTGAGTTTATCAATGCTCAAGTTGTATGATTTTAGCACCTGCTATTGCTGAGTTGTCATTTGTCACTTGCAGAGTTGGATGTTTTCTTTTGAAGGAAAATATGTTTAGACTTCCCACTCACAGCTTATAGTATTTTGCTCCCAACTCCCTTTCCTACATCAGTCTTAGATGATGCAGAAACCATTCCATAAAGAATGTTCTCAGACTTTAAAATGCCTTCAAACCAGTTCCTTTTATGCAGTGATTCAACATCAAGGATTATAGGAACATGCTTTCCAACAATACTTGAAGTGATATGGTTTTCTTTTATTTGTTTTTTCTTGTATTAATCACAACATGCTGTAATGCTATTAAGAAGCTGTGCCCTCCCTCCAGTCCAACTGCCTTGGTCCCGGCCCCAGAGGGAGAGAAGAACCACTGGACCTCACCCCCTTTCCCATCACCTTCTCCTCTTCCTTTTGTGTTGTCTCTTTTAGACTGTAAGCCTAAGGGCAGGGATCCGTCTAATTTAAGATTGTATGTACAGCACTGTGTAAATTTACAGCGCTATATGAATAAAGGATAATAATAATAATAGTAATTATAATAATAATAATGGCCAACACAAACACAGATGGTTATGAATCCTCAACTCTTTTAGATGATTATATGGGAATGGTTGTCCTACATTAAGGTCTTGCCAACAGACAGAAAGGAAAGATATGAATGAAAATCTGCTCACTCTAGCAAAAGTTGTCACAAGTAAAAGTCAGAGACATTGGCTAACATTCTATATCAGATACTTAGTTAAGTATGCTAATTTAGCATTCTTAACATACTTAACTAAAGTCTAATCTGCACTGCAGAAATAGTACATTTTGATACCACTTTTACTGTTGTGGCTCCATGCTATGGAATTCTGGGATAGCTTTGTGAGACATCAGCACTCTTTGACAAAGAAGGCTAAACACCTTGTAAAACTACAAATCCCAGGATTTCATAAGATGGAGCTAGAGCATGTAAAGTGGTATCAAACTCCACTATTTCTCCAGTATGGATGCATCTTCATTCTCTGAACAATTTGCATAGAATATAATGCTGATTCCTGTACAGAATATGCTGTTTGCTTTGCAAAACCAGTCGTGCACAAATTTTGCATGGGATACTCTGAATTGTGAATAAGCTTTGAAAACCACAGTTTTGAGGACTTTTTCACAGTGAGAAGAAAATTGTAAAAAATACTTGTTCTTTCCTTTGAGGGAAAAAAATAAACCTGAGTGAAGAATAACATCACTACACACTAGAATCATATCACTTTACACCACACATCATTGCATCCCTGATCAGCTATTTTCACCTGTCCTTATGATGGAGTTTAACTGTCAGGAAGTAAGTGATGCTGAACATTTTGTATAGTCTGGAATGTGAGATCCAAGGCAGGATAACAGGATAAACTCCTTTTTGAGTTATAATGCTCTCTCTCTTTTTCCACCCCACCCTCCCTCCCTCTAACCACTATCTGACCTTGGAGAGACAACTCCAATATTTCCTATTTATTGGTACACAAATAAATAAAGTTTTGTCCTCATAGTCAGCCATCTGTTGTTGTGTCTCAATAAAGGAATTTGACAGTATGAACTGGCTCCAGGACAAAGCTTTTAAACAGGAAAATGGAATCTTTTCTGGAATCCATTATATGGCGAAACTATTGGCCATCACTGCAAACCTGCCATGTTTCAAACATCATGCAGGAACTGATTTGCAGTCACCAATTCATATCTGGATCCCTCTCTCAAAATGAAATCTTAATGGTGAACATGATGAACCTCTTGCACTCATCATATACCAGCACTGAACTGTAGATTATACAGTGAATTCTCTAGACAACAATCTCCCATGTAATTTATGATGATGTGTTGTTGTTTTTTCCAATTGGCTGACAAACTGTAGCCTTTGGAATACAATAGACTATAGCAGTCTGCTGTTTGCTTTCCTCCCTGTTTCATTATGCCCAACAACTACATTAGTTCAATTGACCATTTCCATTAAGTTTACTAATGTGATTTAAAATATTCATGCACCTTTGACCCATAGCTAGTAGTCCACTCAGTAATAAACCCCTATAGAATGCATTGTTATTTGGTTAGAGAACTCTGACGCTGAATAGGAAATCTCATTTACATGAACCCTGTTTTTGTTTTTGTTTTTAATATGGGGTAGGGTGGGGAGCTTCACCACTTTGTTTGCTTTCCTAGGCTTCTCTTATATGAGTATCAGAAGGCTTAAAATTATTTGTCTAGCCTTTGTCTCCATCAATTGTCTGATAATCAAGAAAAGCTAGTGCAATGGCAAATATTTGAAAAATTCATTTAAAACATTATTTATTTATAGGCTCACATTATATTCTGATTAATGTAGCAGGGTAAATGGATGACTCAGAGAAAAACAAAGTCTATTTCAGTTATCTGGCAGCTCATTAAATGACTCTGTCTCATCGTATCCACCCACAAATAATTCTCACACCAAGAAGATAAGATCATTACCATGTAGATAAAAGGAGGGACCTCACTATGCAAATACAACAAACATTTTAATTAGGGTAATGCTCTTCATGTACCCAGAAGATTTTGTTTGTTTGTTTGTTTGTTCAAATATGAGTCCAATGAATGTTGAAAATGACTGTGCGAAAAGCAGTATTACTCTCATTCTAGAAGAAGGGAGAGCAGAGGGATATGTAGATGGTGTGTGGGACTACAGAAGTCCATTCTGGGCAGTGTTAGCCCACATTTAAAGCAGTTTGCTCTCCCCCTGCCCTGCTCAGTGAGATGCACTATGATGGTTCCCTTTAGGTAAGTAATGATGGGGAGGTGTCTGGATAAAACTTGACATAGAGAAGTGTTGTTACAGAAAGCTTATTTCCTTCTCTTCTTCTGCTTATCTATGCTATGCTGCCACATTTAAAAAAATATGGAGCAGGGGAATATAAACAGTTTTAATATTTTTCTAATGTTTTCAAAAATAAAAGAAGGCTTAAAACAAAAACAACTACGATTTAGAGGCTATACCTCAATATCGGAAAACCAGCATAGTATAGTGGCTATAGTGGACTAGGACTCCAGGAAAGCATGATTCAACTAAGGAAATCCACTTGGTGACCGTGGGCAAGTCACTCATTCTCAGTCTTAGATAAAGGCAATGGCAAACCTCCACTGAGTGAAATCTGTGTGATACATTCACCTAAAGCTTGTCATAAGTCAGAAATTACTTGAAGGCACACAATAACAAAAGATCAATATCACCAGAAAGAAACTAATGGTAGGCTACTATGCAGAATTCAACACTCAATCTTACAATCTTACATGTACTAAAGAAAAAGGGAGATTTCTGAGCACAAATTAATGAATTTAGGTGTTGACTCAATTGGATGTAAATTGATTTAAGCCTTGTTGTGTAAGCCCCCTTTCTTTAGTTTTTTTCTCCCCTGTCTTTCCTTTCCTCCAGCTTGCAAGCCAATGGGGAGAAGTAATTTCTATGCAAATACTGTACAATAAAGTATAACTTCACTGTAACCAGATCTTCTTTAGGGACACTGCTTATCTGCTAGGTGTGTTTAGATATCTTTAGAATAGAGGCAATGTGGTTTGAAACCCACACAACACAATAATAGAGGTCTTCTACAGCATTTAAATATTTATGCACTGCTTCTTTGCTGAGAATCATTTAGTATTGTTGAAAATGGAACAATGGCCTCCATTTAGGCAGGAGCTGGTAGAAAAAGTATTTGTGAGAAAAGCTTAAGAATAATTATTTGATTTCATAGCAGGAGAAAGTAACTAGGATGAAAAATGTATTGAGTTGATTATCAGTTGTATCACCTGCAGTATAGTGAAGTGGGCTATTGGGAAGTTCAAAAAGGAATTGTGGAGCAAAGGAAATGGCACATATTTCCCTGACAGATAGCTGTTGAAGCACTTTGCTATAGAATTAGTCAAACAAACTTCTACTCAGGCTAATGTGTCACATGTCCATGATCCCTTTGTAAGGTGGGCAGATGATCAGACACAATTGGCCAGAACTTGATTTATGGAAGCTTTTCACTTGCAGTTCTCTGTAAACTACCATGGAATTCAATGCACATTTCTAGAGGCCAGTTGAAAAGCTGTTTACTCTGCTACTTTGTTCCCTTTATCTTTTGTGCCTCTGTTCTAGCAAGAGCTTATTCTTCTCCATCTATAAGCTATCTCCCCTCATTCAAAGGAGTGTTTCCTAAAGCATGAGGGCTTCCCTGTGTCTGCACTTCTGCCTGTCAATTCTTCCAATAAATATTTATATGAAGAATTAGAAATGAATGGCTGTTGAGATGTTGCTGGATTTCAGCTCCAGGTATCCTGCTCCACTGGCTCTGCTGGCTAAATTAATGTAACTTACTGCCCCATAAGCACTGGGTGACATTGGGCAAATCACAGTCTCTGAGCCTTAGAGGATGGCAATGGCAAACCCGCTCTGAAGAAACTTGCCCAAAGAAACCTATGATAGTTTCATTTTAGGGTCACCATAAGTCAGAAACAACTTGAAGACACACAAATAACAACAACAAGGTCTGGAGGTTCACATATTCCTTAACCTTGGTTGAAATCAAGAACAACACACAAGGATCACCACCGTCTCCTCAACACAGCAGTAGAAACTACAGGAATACCTTTCAGACACATAAAAACAACTCAACACGGACTCACCCTGACGGCTGGTGCACAGTACAAGACTTCTACATAGAATGTTTCTTCCACCATGCACAGAGAGAAATAATCAATAAGAGACACAATTTACAACAGAATCTCAGTCACAAGGAACAAATTGTCATGCACAGTCTCAAGAACATCCCTAATATTGTCATTAAAAAAAAAGCCGACAGAGGAGGCGCTGTAGTCATCATGGACAAATGTGCCTACGCACATACAAACAGCTGAGAGGCAACTGTCCAACACATTTTACATAATCATATCTAATGATTCCACAAAGGAATACCAGAAAGAATTACACAGGATGCTCAGAGAATTTCTCATGGAGGCACAGAACCAAATCCTTATTGACACACCCCAACCAGGCACATTCTGTCTATTACTTAAAATACATAAACAAGGCAAACCTGGATTACCTATCATCTCCAACATTGGAATACACACAGTTGGTGAGTATACATGTACACTATCCTTTAACCATATGCCACCAACACTCCCAGCTATGTGAAGGACACCATAGAAAATACCACAACCTTCCAGGAAACACAATCTTAGCCATTAAAAACCAACATCTCGCATAAGGATGGACTACTAGCCACCAGGAACATCATTTCAGGTAGGTACTACCAGACCTAGCCACCAAGGTCTGCCAGTTTGTTCTCACACAGAATTACTTCACCTTTGGTAACAACATATACCTTCAAGTTAATGGTACTGTCATGGGCACCACAATATACCAATATCCTCATGGTTGACCTAAAACAATAGTTCCTTTATTTTTATGCCCAGAAACTGCTCTTGAGGTATATTGGCAATATCTTCATGATTTGGATTCATGGAGAAAACCCATGCCAGAGAGTCCACCAAAGTTTCAGCAACTTCCACCCCACCATCAATCAAAGCCTGGAACTATCAAAAGAACACTTTCTGGACACCACAGTACAGCTAAAAACTGACATCTAAGCACCACACTATATTGCAAACTCACTGACTGCTACACATACTTACATTCCCTCAGTTTCTATCCTGAACACACCTCCAGGTCTATAGTCTACAGCCAAGCCCTCCAATACAATCACATCTGCTCAGACCCACAGGACAGGGACCCACTCTTGACTTGTTCATCACATCACTCTCTGTTTCCGTTGCTCCTCATCTAAAGGCTAGAGTTTCCATTGCCTTTGTTCACAAATGACCATAGTTAAAGCTGTACTTGCCACTTCATTTCTATACACAAAGGATTTTGAATTTGAATTGACATTCTCACACACTAATGGGATATATAGGTCTGTCCCTGGCTTTTCACTCCACCAAATGCATCTGAGGAAGTAGACTGAAGTCTACAAAAGCTTAAGCTGCCAACTTCTTTCTTTCAGATAGTCTCAAAGATGCTACAAGATCCCTCTACATACTGATTTTACAGACTAACATGCTATATCTTTGAGTTCTACCACCTTGGTTGAAATGTTATCCTCTTTGCACTCAGCACAGTTCTTAGAATAGTCTTATCTGGCTGGTTGTTAGCAATGGATGTAAACTACAGGAAAAGAGACTCAACCTAAACATTAAGAAGACATTTCCAACAGTAAGATCTGTTTGACAGTGGAACACATTCCCTTGGAGCATGGTGGCCTCCTTCTTTGAAGGTTTTTAAACAGAGGCTAAATGGTCATCTGTTGGAGTGCTTTGATTTTGTGTTCTTGCATGGCAAGGGATGCACTGGATGGTCCTTGGGGGTCTCTTCAAACTCTATGATTCTATGGTTCTAATTTGTGTGTGTGTGTGTGTGTATGTGTGTATAAAATAAAATGCACCAACTGGATATTTGGTAAAGCTGCCCTCTGTGATTTCCAGCAGTGGAATTTACTATAAATACATCTTGGGCTTAGTTTGTTATGTTACTGAAATCAAAACTCTGTTGGATACTTTCTATGAAAATTAATCCTTAGCTTCTCTGAAGCTGCACAGCTAACGTCTGGAATCCATCTTCATTTCCATTGCTTTTTTATTATGAAGTTTCCACTTTCAATATCACAATATAGGATATTCATAAACCCTTCCCACCTTGTGTAAGAGAACCATTTTTCTAGAGTGGAAAGCCTGAAGGTTTCCTATTATTTACCTGCCTATGCTATGAATCATGTTTTTGGGGGCATTGAAGCAGAGGAAATTTTGTCCTTCCTTATCAAGAACAGATAGGCAAAATGTACAAGTGTTCATGCATGATGGAATGGCAGACCACCAGGAAGAGGATCATAGTCACTTATAAAGCTTACCTAAGGCAGGGCTGGACAACTTCTGTGTGAGGGCTCAGGGCCAAGAAATATCAAGCTGTTTTCTGTGTGTGCACACACACACAAACGTATTTTCTAAGCTGATGATGATGATGATCCCAACTGTGAAATCATGCTTTTCTAAATCTATACCAACATGCACATCTAACAAAGAATATCTTTGGCTGACAATCATCTCTTCATCTTTAACCTCCAGACAAAGGACCACTGATGGTAGAGTCCAGCCACAATTCTCACATTACTTACAACTTATAGTGAGGAAGGGGAAATTAGGATAGGCTACTTTTGCTCATGGTGGCTGGGAAGAGTTCTTTGGAAGCTGCCCTAGTATTTGGAAAACCACATTGAATGTGAAATCACTCAAGATCTAGAGTAGCTTGAGGAATGCTAATATGCAAAGGGACTGTAGCACCTTTGAGACTAACTGAAAGAAAGAAGCTGGTAGCATGAACTTTTATAGATCTGAGCCTGTGTCCTCAGATATATGCTGACATCCAAAGGTCAGAGGAATGTGCTGTATTGCTGTAGCCCAGTCCATCTATCTTATTATTTATGTAAATACTCCTACCCCTGTATGTCCCGTGATCTCAGGGTGGTGCACAAGTAAAATCAAAATAAACAGATTAAAACAAAAACAATCAAAAGCAGTGGATTTGAGGTGGGGCTTGTTCTGCTTGGCAGCCTGAGCCCACTGCACATGAGAGGAGCCTTCTCAAACTTTTCAAAAGCTTCAGAAGCATCCTTTCACATCAAGCCCATTTGCTATTCCCTTCTGCGAAATGTGCTCTGCACTGAATTCAGTCACTAAAAATATACAAGACGCAAGTGTGAAGTCAAGTCAATGTGTCATTTTTCCAAAGTCAAGCCCCTGTCAAGTAACTGAAGCAACTTGAGTCCCACTGAAGCCCAACTCAATTGACTCAGGTCTACATCTCTGTCCTGTGGCATATCCTCCCATTTACCAATTTGGCAGGGATGGTTCCAGTTAATTCTTTCTCATCCCACCTTTTCATCTGGTTTTGAAATGTCCTGGTTTCTTACTGTGACTTTTTGGCTTTGATAGACAGATAGAAAAAGAAATGGGTAGACTGGCTTGGCATATGGTGACAGTGGCAAGAATGCCCTGCACTAAATATTGGAAGGTCGCAAAGATTCCAGCTGAGGATTATTGGATTTGTACATTAGCAGAAATTGCATATATGTATAAATTAGCACAACTGTTGAAAGCTAAGCCCAGAGGACAGTTCTTGCAAGAATAGAACCTGCTTACCACTTATTTGCATCTAAGAGAGGAGGAGATGGTATCCGCAGGCTTTGAAGTGTGATTTATTTTATTTAGTTTAGGAAGGGAATGACATTATAAAGAAGGGATGGTGTTTCTTCTTCTTTCTGTTTTAGTTATAAAATGTTAAAATTAAGGGTAAACTGAATACAGGAAGTTTATATATGACAGGAATGGGGAAAAGAATTAAGGGGATATGCTGTTTGTCTTGGCAAATGGGAAATCAATATTTGTTATCTTTTTAGATATTTACTGTTTTGTGCAATTTTTTATTTTTATTTTTGTTTTGTTTAAGAGGGGGCAATATTGATATAGGTGAATGTTGTGGGTTGTGGGTTTAAGTGTCTTGTGATTTTACAAATATATAAGTGTTATATCAATAAAATATATTATTTAAAAAAGTCCCAATTTCGTTATCCTCCCTTCCACTTTTCCCTTTTGCCCTCAGCTTACTTCTATTGCTTCAAAATGAGTTCAAACTGCAAAAGCAGTTTGCACTCAACTCAGAGGGAGGAAAAGAGAGAAGGAAGCAGAGTTCTGCCCTTCTCAGTAACTTCAGGCAAAAGCAAATTTCTGCAGCCTCTCCTCCTTAATAACTTTTGGAACCTTGACCATACTCTAATGTTGATTGGCTATTTATTTATTTTATTTATTTATTTAATTTATATACTGCCTTTCCAAAAAAGATCAAAGCGGTTTACAAAAGTGGATAAACAAGGGTTCTCTTTCCTCAGGCAAGCCCTGGTGGAGCTGGGCTTGCCTCTTCTCTCCCTCCCTAGGCAGAGGATGGCAGTTGGTATGGAGGGAGAGTCCTCTTGCCTCAGGCAAGCCCTGGTGGAGCTGGGCCTGCCTCTTCTCTCCCTCCCTAGGCAGAGGATGGCAGTTGGTATGGAGGGAGAGTCCTCTTTCCACAGGCAAGCCCTGGTGGAGCTGGGCCTGCCTCTTCTCTCCCTCCCTAGGCAGAGGATGGCAGTTGGTATGGAGGGAGAGTCCTCTTTCCACAGGCAAGCCCTGGTGGAGCTGGGCCTGCCTCTTCTCTCCCTCCCTAGGCAGAGGATGGCAGTTGGCTGCACATATTCCAGTTTTCATTTCTGAAATACTGCAAAGCAGGGTATGAGCAACTGTGCAGTTTTTGGAGGCCACCTTTCTTCCCTAGGATCCTCTTGGTCATCATGGGCAGATGGATCATCAAAGATGTCAAAATAAGATAAAATAAAATAAAATAAAAGTCCAAGATTGATTGGAAGTCTGTTCATGTTCTTATCTCACTTTTAAAGTACATTTTAATTTCCCTCAATTCCTCTAAGATCAAATCATTTATATCTGTTTGCTTTATCAGCTCTTCTGTTTCTTTATTATCTAAACTTGCCATATTGTTTCTTGTATTGTTCTGTTCTTGGTGTTCATACACTTAGATTTTTCTTTGTCATTTGAAACTTTTATACATTAAGTATCCTTAGTTTATTTACACATTAATTACTATTGAGGATATCCACCTATCTAAGAAAATATAGCAATTACACCTGTCTTACGGAGACAGCTTATATAAAACAGTTGACTATAAACAAGATAATCCTGAATCCTATGTCCTAAATTATTTTAAGAGAATAAAAAGGTTATGGCAAGACCAAAAAAACCTCGAGGTTATGCCCAAACCACTGCTTGATTGCACTTGGTTCACAAACAAAGCCTCACAGATCCACTCTGTGGACCCCAAATGGGTATTCTGAACCTCGAGCAGGCTTCATAAAATCCTCACCAAAATTGGTGTGGAAAGAACACCCCTCAGCCAAGATCTGGGTGTGAAAGCAGTAGTGGGAACGCATAGGAGCCCAAGCCCCTATGCCCAATGTCTCACCTCCTCTAATATCAACTCAAATGGTTTATGCTTAGAAAAGGTTTGTAGGGGCCAAAGGAGACAATCTTGCTGCTCCTCCTCCTCCTCCTCTGCCTTGCCACTTGCTGCTCGGTCGGGGGGGGGGGGCTTGGGGCAGGCTAAAAGCCTCTGCCCAGGTGTTGCTCCTCCCCCTCCTTTGCCTTGCCACAACCCCCCGACCAAGCTGCAAGTGGCGAGGTGAAGGAGGAGGAGGCTTTTAGCCCACCCCAACCCCCCCCCCCCCCGACTGAGCGGCAAGCCATATTACATCTGTATTCATGTAGAAAGGACTGAGAGAGAGTGAGGAATACATTTACTCAAAGACCAGAGGAAAACAGTAGGCATTGAGGTTGCTTGAAAGAGTCACCTAGAACACTTACATTTTGTAAAAATGGGATTCTGACACCTTATAAAATGCAGCCATCATCATGTAAACTCCTTTGTCATTATATCTATATTTGGTGCTATTAAAGTGTTTGTCTGTCTGTAGCTGACACCTTGTGAGATATAGTGTCTGCTCCCCTCTTTGTCTCACCTCAGTATTTTCAAGCAATTTGTTGTTTAACTGGCTGCAGTGTTTTTCTTTTGTTCTGTTGTTGCTATAATTTCACTCAACTGCCCGTTGTTTTCAGAGGTTCGTGTTTTTACATTTTTCTTCAAAATTTCACAAGATTACATCTCAACACACCTGCCTTGAAAATCACCTCCATTACTAAACCCATTTCCTTAGGAACTGGCAATTTTTGTTGCTTCGTGTCACCTGTGTCCATCGCCTTGACTTGCTTCTATTTAAATGAATGAGCAAAGTCATCATAAAAGATTTATTTCATCTGCTTTTTCCCTATTTCTTCCTAACTTTCTGCCCATTTACCAAAAGCTCCAACATGTTTCTAAAAAACATTCAACTTTCCAAGTGAACAAATGGCATCATTTGCTTCTCTCCTTCAAAGAAACTAATAGTTTAGATGGTGAAATGTCCAGAACAATGAAGGGAACTTGATGGTATATATTCCTACCAGGAGAATTGCATCTTTAGCAAACTATAGATGCTACTACCAGTGTAATACTGCAGTATAGAGCATTTTGGTTCAGGAAAGTAGTAATGTACATCTTTGCTTACTTTGAAAAAAAAATAACAATGTTTCTTACTTGCTTGAGATTACAAGATTTTTCAAATAAGTAACATTGTTAGTTTCTTGCAATATAAAGAAGGACAGGAGAGGGCTATCACTTTTAAAACTAACTAGATTGTATTTTTTCTTGAGCTTTCATGGATAGAAACCCAATTCTTTGGATGCAGTACATAATGTTAATAAATGCTCCAAAATAAAGAATAGTTACATAGTTGTGTGAATGGAATAAAATGTAATAGGTTCCAGAAAGATGCAAATCATTACCTTCACCCTAATTTTTCTAAGGGTGATACAGACCTTCAGAACTTTACAGTAATTAGTTATTTTTGATGTGTGAAAACAATTAATTTACCAGAAATCAGTTTCCCAGGGTTCACAACCCTCTCTGTACAAATATATACTAATATAATATACTAATACTAATACTGTACTAATATAATATACTAATATATGTAGTGTACCATGATGCCATTGTCATTATTCATAACTCTGCTGATAGACTGGAATTCTTTATCTGAAGTAGTGACAATTCTTTTACAAATATATGTAGTGTGCTATGATACCATTGTCATTAGGGCTGCTGCACTGGTAGCCTCAGAGGCCACATCCCGCCGCTTCCGAATGCTGCAGGGAAGTGGCAAACTGCCGCTTCTCCACAGCCTGAAAGTGGGGTAGACCAGGCACCAGCTGCACCCCGCTTTCCTCGGTGCTGGTGAGGGGAGAAAGGGGCCACCACCATGGCCCCTTTCCTCCCCGGGTCCTTGGCACAGCCATTTAAAGGCCACGCCAAGGACCAGGCACAAAAAGAAGCTCTGATTCAGAGCTCCTTTTTGTGCTGCTGGAAGGGTACGCTTGGCGCCCTCCTGCAGTACGATGTAGTCATGGCACACGCAGCTTTTCTAAACACTGCTCACGCCATGACAACATGGCACACTCTATGGACGCCACCATTTTTAAATGGCAGCGCCCATACACTTTAGGGTTAGGGAGGGTGCAGACGCTGCACCCTCCCTAATCCTAAAGACGCCCCAAAGAGCCCTAAACATGCCTCTTCAGGCCTATGGTCTTTATTTTTGGTTTCTTTATGTTCAACTGTAAGTCTGTCTTTGCACTTTCTTCTTTGTCCTTCCTTAGTAGTCTCTGATGTTTTCTTCTAATAGTATGATGTTGTCTACATATCTTAGATTGTTGATGTTCCTTCCTCCTATTTCCACGCCTTCTGCTTCTGTGTTCAAGCCTGCTTTTCTTATAATATGTTCTGGATACAAGTTAAAAAGATAGGGTGCAGCCTTTCCTGACCCCTTTGCCAACTGGGAACTGTCCGGTGTCTCCATTTTCTGTTCCAACAGTGTCCTCTTGGCCTAGGTACAGATTCCTCATTAGGACTATCAGGTGTGTTGGCACTCCGATGTATTAAAGGGCATTTCATAGCCTTTCATGATTTATGCAATCAAAGGCTTTGCTGTAGTCTATAAAGCACATGCTGATTTTCTTTTGGAATTCCTTGGTGCATTCCATTAGCCATCATGTTTGCAATGTGGCCCCTGGTTCCTCTTCCCATTTGGAAATATGAGATTTCTCTCTCCCTGTATGGTTGGAGTCTATTTTGCAGAATTTTGAGAATGATTTTGCAGGCAGGGGAGAGTTGTGCTATGGCCTATAGTTGCTGTAGTCTTTTGTGTCTCCTTTCTGGTCGAAAGGGACCATAGGTTGGGTATAAAATGGAGCTGATCCCACCCTATGAACAAGAAACACAGGAAAACCATGCAGTGGCATCCACTCATGCAGATCCCCACATCTGTCATTCTAGGATTACCCAGCAGTCAGGTTGGTGTGGTTGGTTTTCTTTGTTTAGAAATCAGGTCAATTGATGCATGATCTGGACCCATGTTGAAGACAAGCCTCTTCAACTAATAAAGTTGTGGCCTTTAATTTATAAGTCAAGGGTGTTCTTTGTGTTTACACCTGGTCTATTCTGCTTTTGAATGTTTTAAATGGCGAGGATATATTATGATAATGTTTTGTATTTCAGTATCTAATCTTGCATTGTAATACACTTTTGAAATGTAATAGTTTGATTAGTCATTAATGCACCATAAAATTCTTTGTTGTTGTTTTTGTTGCTGTTCTGTTGTTTTGGATCTGGTAAGTGATCTACATAAGAAATAAATACATATGTTTTAAACTTATCCTAGGCTTTCTCTCTCTCTTCAATGCTTTCATAGCCTGCTAATGACATACACAACATACAGTAGCTTCTCTCCAATTTCGGTCCAGGGAAAGACTGTTGAACATGGGGTCATTTCTTACATTGAGTGATGAACATTGAACAAGTACATTCAAAAGAACTTTAGAAACACGTACACAAAAACGTTGTTGCTCAGAACTTTGATTTCCTTTGGGATGAAAGGCTTCAAGGCAGTTTTGGATACATTTCCTTCAACTAACAATTGCTTATCCTGCCTGAAACCTATACTACATAAAACAGCAGGGAGAAGAGGCCATTTTTATGACCCTGGGGTAGAAGTTGTTCCTTTATTTATTTTTAAATTTATTTTGTCTCAAGATTTGGCATGTTTCAGTTTTTCATTTATTTTATTGGTTTTCTATTATTGCATGCACCAATTCTGTTCCTGCTAGCTGCGACTCCAATCTAGGTGTTACCTTTCCAGGCATTTTTCTGAATTAATTGAATAGGTCATCAAAGATTGGTCTAAATAATAATCCAAGTTGGGTATTTTCATCCTCATGATTGCAAACATGTGGAAGGAAGGGGGGTTACGGCCACTACTCCCTTGTCTTATATCCACTTCTCTTATTTTCCTGTTGGCTCCCCCTCCCACCAGATATAGACTGAGAGGGATGTCTCTACCACCAAGCCTGATCTACACAAGTAATGTAGGTGAATGCCTTTAGGTGAGGAGATTAAAATGAGTACTATAATTCCAGTGATGTACTTGCAGTGGATTGTGTACATAGTTAAGTGCTGAAAGATGTGAGGATGGCCACAAGGTTAGATAGTGATCCCTCAGACAAATTAACACAGTATAGTTTCCTGGATGGTTGTTAGAGGTGATAACTATGGAATCTCCAAACCTAGAAATGTGATCTTATACCTCTGATATGCTGATGCATATTAGATGTAACCCTGGTTCCCAAACTGTGCTCTGAGGAGGCCTTAGGGATCTGCATGCACTTCCCAGGTGTTTTGCAGCCACTGAAGGAAAATGAAATAAATAAAATAGAATGAAATTAAAGAATAAGAATATCTTCTTATATATACTCCTAAACACCAGTAACTTGTAAGACATAGGGTAGGCCTCTTAGGGG
The DNA here is from genome assembly GCA_034509955.1 of Urosaurus nigricauda. Classification (NCBI taxonomy): domain Eukaryota; kingdom Metazoa; phylum Chordata; class Lepidosauria; order Squamata; family Phrynosomatidae; genus Urosaurus; species Urosaurus nigricauda. Next base: position 256,036,688 of record JAOEGL010000003.1, read on the forward strand.
TTCCTCTATAGAAATAAGGGCTGCACGAGTCAAAAATGTTGGGAAACCCTGATCTAAACTAACACCCACTGATTAATGTTCAATGCTTTAGTGGAATAAAGTGAATTTCCTGAGACCTTGGCCTAAATCATATTGCTATTAAAAACCAAATTAAGCCCAATGCATCAGTTCTTAAAAAGTGATTTGACACTAATTTGAACTAAATGGGTATACTTTAGTTTTCAGTGGCACAAACTATTGATGAGATTCAGGACCTATTCATGGAGCAAATGCTGGAAGCTGAGTTGCCAGTGATGGAGACTGTTGAAATCGGGTGGAATTTTGTAGTGCTATGGTGATCTCCAGAGGCCAAAACAGCACTGAAAATGGGGAGGGGAAAAACTGGTTGTTTTAGTGTTCTGCTCACAACTTTGGTCTTTCAGAGGATTGGATGACTATCGCCCCCATTCTGAAAATAATCATCACTCCTAAATGCTTGCAAGACATTCAGACAATATCCTAATCCATTATCTCTATGGAGAAAAAGTTATTGGAGATAGCATAGCTGCTCCTCAGATACCTTCTTCTGTGGACCTTGGGACCTGATGAGCCATGTTGCAGGCCTTTTCCCTTAGGGAGGATCTCAGTGAAAGAGAAGAATAAGAGCTAATCTCCAAAAATGTTAGACCAAACCACAGAACAGCATATCCAGTCCCTTGGGGCAACACAACACTTTGAGATTTAATGCTTACTCTGTATGCCTAGACTACACACACAGCAGAATGAAGTAAAGCAGGTCATACTGTACTAGTATGTTCCATTCCCCCCCCCCCCCCGAAATTCACAGGAAAGCCAATTCACTCTGCTGACCCAGTCTTGGTTCCAGAAAAAAAACAGAGATCAAAAATCAAAGTACCACTCATGAGGGGGAGGGGATTCACTGTGGCCCTCTAATAAAAAAAAATGAGCCCATTAGGGGTGGACTAACAGCTCAGTGCTTTTCATGGCCAGACATTACCAATGTCATGTCACTTGCACTTAAAGAAGGCAAGCATGAAGAGCAGGCTGGCAGCCAAGTATGTATATCTGTGTTTTTTTAATGTGGTGCCATCCAAAACCACTTGATCAGGCAGCACCCAAGCACTGTTCAAAAGAAGGAGAGGAGGGAGGGAGGGGAAGGAAACAGAAGGGAAGGGAAGATAGAGAAAGAGAGAGAGTTTCAGTCAAGGGAACAACATCATTGGCATTGCTCTCCTGTTCAATGGTCCATGGGACGACTGATGGCTGGTAGGGGGCAGACAGTCAACAAGCTAGTTAATACTCTTCACCTACTATATAAGATCTTTGTTTTTATGTGTGTGAGAGAAGTGGAGATGGAGTGTATGTGTGTGAGAGAGAGTGTGTGTGTAATTGGGTGTGTGTGTGAGAGAGAGAGAGGGAGAGAATGGGAAGTGGGAAAATATGTATCCTTGGTGTCATTCCCACTTACACATAAATCAGTGTGCGATCTGAATCAATGAAACAATTTTACAGTGGAGCATGATTCCCACTACATTTGGTAATTCCCACTACATTTGCCCCGATTGCATTTTTTCCTTCTAAAATTATTCACATGTGGTTCACTTGCTCCAGCTGTCCAAAGGACAAATTTAAATCGATTCCAATCTGCATCTGGTTCACACTTGCATGGAATCAATTTATCGAAAAAGACATGGAAAACATAAGCATAAAACAACAACAACACAGGTTAAATGGATCTAGTGCATGGCCTCCCTCTCAGAATCTCTTCAGTGATTTGGTTTACGTGGGAACCAGGGTCGTTTGAACTGGTTCAAATCGATTTGTGATCCGGTTTAAAAGGTAGTTGGAATCAGGTCCTTGTGTATTGGTCTGTGAGTGAGAGAGTGGGATGTGGGCATATGACAGAGTGAAGGAGAAGTGTGTGTATATGGGGAAGATAGCCTGCCTGTGGAGCACTATATCATATAGTTTAACAATGCAATTATACACCTATCTATTCGAGTGAATGTCTATGGGATTGTAGCCTAGGAGAAACATCCTAAAAGACTGTTGGCAATGCATCACGTTCTTTATGACAGTCACACACCCCCACCCACCCCCAATCTATATGCATTTTGCCTAATTTCATTCAATTTGTCTTGTGGAGCTAAACATGTAGTGCATATTTTTTTCAGATTCACATTTATCCTAACAACAAGCATATGGATACTTTCAACCTGTGATGCCAAATATAATCTCCTGTTAGTGACCTCATTTTTTCCCCAATAACTGGTACTAGGAATGAGATACAGCACAGGGCAAAACATGAGCATCAGCAGAATGGAAACCAGATTTCCATTACTAAACAGATATTCCAAACTTCTATTACTAAACTGATACTAAATAGTTACAATTACGTCAGAAATATAGTGGAGTCATCACTTCTTAAGCTATCATCACAATCTATTTTAGCTTAATTTGGTTACAGGGGAAGGGAATTGACAGCAAGTAATCAGTGATGGTATGTAATTAGTAACTTCAACACTTTACTTGCACCACAAAGAGAGAAGAAAATAGAACACTCCCCACATTCTGCTTTGGTCAACATTCTGTGTCCAATTCTGAGCACCACACTTCAAAAAGGATATGGACAATCTGGAACATGTTCAGAAGAAGGCAACCAAAATGGTGAAAGGTCTAGAAACTGTGCCCTATGAGGAGTGTCTAGGGGAGCTGGGTATGTTTAGCATGGAAAAAAGAAGGTGACATGATAACCATGTTTAAATATTTTAAAGCATGTCATATGGAAGAAGGAGCAAGTTTGTTTTCCACTGCTCCAGAAATTAGGACCTGAAGCAATGGATGAAAACTACAGGAAAAGAGATTGCACTTAAACATTAGGAAGAACTCCTTGATGCTAAGAGTCATTGGAATATGATGTTTCAGAGTGTGGTGGTGTCTCCTTCTTTGGAGGTTTTTAAGCAGAGGCTGGATGGCCATTTGTCAGGAGTGCTTTGATTGTGTCTCCCTGCATGGCAGGGAGCTGGACTGGATGCCCCTTGTGATCTTTTCCAACTCTATGATTCTCCATGTGCATTTGTGTGGAAGCATCATGACAGGAAGAGAGAAAGCACAAAATATACAATGCAATTGCTGCTGCTGCAGCTGCTGTTGGTGGTGGCGGTGGTGATATTGACATGATCTGATGGCGACAAAAAGTACTTCTATAACACCCTATAAATAAGATTTCCTATGAAATCTTAAAACGAGAAATAAAAATGAACATACAGTTGAAAAACAATAAGGGCACAAATGCAACATAAAATCAAACAGAAGTAGAGAAGAATCAATAAAACCAATCAATACCACAACACTTTCACAGCATGAACAGATCTTAAGTATTCAATCTTCCGAAACCTTTCAATGCCATGAAAAGTCTCCCGAAGTCATTAAAAGTCTCTAAGAGGGTCTTTAAAAACCATACTAATGAAATAAAATCCTTACCTGGCACCAAAAGACATACAAAGTGCATGCTAGGTGAGCCTCTTGGGGGATATTCCACAAATGGGTCACTACTATGGAAAACAACTACTACAGGTTAAATATCCCTTATCTGGAAATCCAAAATCTGAAATACTCCAAAATCCAAAATTGCTCACATGCATGGCTGAGATAGTGACAACTTTGCTTTCTGATACTTCAGTGTATAGAAAATTTGTTTTGTGCATAATATTATTTAAATAAATATTGTCTATAAATTTTCCTACACACTACGTGTATAAGGTGTATAATGAATGAATTTCATGTTCAGACTTGGGTCCCAGCTCCAAGATATCTCAATATGTATAGTATAGTATATCAAAAATTCAAATAATAATAATAATAATAATAATATTCCAAAATCCAAAACAACAACAACAACAACAACAACAAATATTTATTTATATCCCGCCCCTCTCAGTAAGCAATGCACTTCTGGTCCCAAGCATTTTGGATAAGAGAAATTCAACCTGTACTGCCATAAAGTGGCTATTTTCTAGATATCATTAGATGAGGGAATGCGGAGAATATTCTCAGAACTTGGAAAAAGTTATTTTTGCCCATCCTGACTAGGAAATTCTGAGATTCAAAATCCAAAATGTAAGTTTTCCAAGCTATGCTTTTGAGGTTGTCCCAGCAGGTAGCTATGGAAGATTCAGTGATATTCTCTGAACAATAAGAAATCCTTCTCAATTCTCTTCTCCATGCTTCAATTGACAATTTGGATATTTGTATTTCCCTTTTGTTATTTGTTCTTTGTTTCTTATCAACCAGTAGCCAAAAAAGAAAAAAAGAAAAGACTTTCTTTCCATATAGTTTATGGATTCTTCAGGAAGAAAATGCATCCAGTAACAGTGATGTTTTCTGTACTTAGCTGTATGTTATCATGGACCATTTTAGTGACCCAGACAGACCAGAGGGTAACTGCTTGAAAGGAATGATAAATCAAGCTGACCACAAAGTCAAAAGCTTCCACTGTGTAAGGAAAAAAAGGATTTCCTTTTAAAGGTACAAATAAAAAAAGTTATGTATGTAATTTTATAGTAGGGATAATGTCCACAGGCAAACACAATCTCCACATTCTGGAGTTCTTGCACTGAAGTATGAACATCTGGAAAAAAAAGTGTACATTTGAAAAACACATGTATTTTAAATATGTGCAAAACACTGATTAAATGTGCTTCAATCAATGAGAGGGATATGTTCAAGCAATGTACACGGGGGGGGGGGGGGGGGGGGGGGGGGGGGGAACAGTAACAGGAACCAGTTGAGTAGTCCTCTCTTGATTTATTGTAGTCTGTAGACATTACAGATACAAGTTTGGTACTATCTGTGGTTTCAGGCATCTACCAGCGGGCCTAGAATGTATCCCTTATGGAGAAAGGGGAGAGTACTGTACTTCAGAAAACCAAGATAAATCCATCAAAGAAAGAGAAAAAGAAAGAAAGAAAGAAAGAAAGAAAGAAAGAAACCATAATAAAGCCAGTAGCAAAGTGAAAGAAAGAAAGAAGCCATAATAAAGCCAGTAGCAAAGTGGAAACCCTGAAATCCTCAGCTGGTGGGAATTTGTGATAAGGCCTTCTTATTAGCTACTCCTAGACTAGCTGTTTTCATATTTGTGTGGCTGCTCAACAAGTGAGAAAGGGATGCAAGACCCTTTTCGTCCCACCCAGTAGCCATGCCAGTCCCATTCAGTGTACAGTCCCCCTCTGGGATGTCTCCTGATGCCAACCACAACCACTGCACTTTCAAAGAGTGGCATCAATGCTTTCACATTGCCCCCCCCCCCCCCACTGAGTTTTTCTCAATTTAATTGACTGTATCTATTTGATCTTTGTTCTGTTCCTATAATTTACATGGGAAATACTATACCACTCCTTTCCCCATCTAGTTTTACTTGTGTCCTCTTGCTCTAGAGCAATGCTTTTCATGTGGGGACTGGCATTTTACAGTGATACATTTGTACCCACTTGCTACAACTGTTTCCTCCCCCCCCCCCCAAACCAGCAGCCACTGGCACCAGTCCACAGACCAGCACATTGAATAGCACTGTTCTAGGAAACATGAAATAAACCAATTGATTATGCAATAAAAAAGAAAAAAGGAATTTCCAGGTAAGCATTGAAAATACCAAATGGCAATACTTTTTCAATCATGGAATGGTCTATTTCAGAAGATGGTGGACTATCTTCCTTTGAAGTGTTTTAAACAGAAATTAGATGGCCATCTATCAGGAATGCAGATTTAGCTGTGGATTCCTGCACTGTGCATGAATTAGATCATTCCTTCTAGCTCTACAGTCCTGTGATTTTGTGATTCACTCTGCATTTGGTTACTGGCAAAATAGATGCTGACATGATAATTACATATTTATTCTTTTCTTTTCTTTTTCCTTAGGAAATCCTATCGAGATACAATTATATTTTCTAATTATCTAATTTCACTCTCTAATAGCATTTTTGTACCCATAGGATCTGTTGCACTGTGTCTGTTCAGTCTCCAATGACATAATTTGAAGCATATTGTTTCAAACCAAAAATCTTCATCCAAAAAAATTACTCACACTTTGCCATCAACTATGATATTATCATTCTTTCCCTGAAATGATTAGCTTACTTTGGTTTTTTTTATAATCTTTACAGCTGGGCTAATTAAATTATGTCAGGAGGATATTGCTGCATCACTGAAGAAACCTTGGTATTTAGTTACTGTAGTGTTTCACTTGGGTCAAACCTTTCACAGGGAAATTGCTTGGAAAATATGTAATAGTGATGTTCTCACATGGACTGTTATTGGAGCTTGAAAATTCCACTTGTTTTGAGTATGCCTCAGAATCCTTTAATCAGCAGGGCCAGTGACAGTATGCATGTACATATCCAGCTACAATGATTGCATAGGGAGGTATCCACTAGCACTTTGTGCAGCATTTCCCCCTATCTACAAGCATACTACAAAAACCAGTCATATGCTCTTTTGGCCATTTACCAGCCAAGGGAAGGAGTGGGGCAATGGCATCTAGCTGTAACCCAAAGAGAAGAGCCCAGTCCTTGATTTCCACCATACCCACTGCAGATATAGAAGGGAGGCAGATCCTGTTTGGTCTTAACTGCAGAAATGAAGCCAAATGCTGGCTAAACACACAACACACAGCCTGGCAATTAAATGGCTGAAAGAGCATGCACCTGATTTTTCAACTAGGCTTGCATGCCCTGGAGCCAGTAGTTGGGTGGGACTGCATGAGTGATGTGACGAAAAAGGAATGTATGCCCAATGTGCTTATATAATATAATTTGGATCACAACTATTTTTTTAAAAAAATAGTTTGCAAGTTTGTAATTTATATATCTCTCCCCCTCCTCCCCCGCTTCCATTAGTGTTTAAATGCTTGTATCCCCATTCCACTGCTCTTTTGGCCCCATTATGCTTTCTTCTTTCTTTGATTGAAGGAATGGTCGAATCTAATGGAATATATGGCACTAAACAGTCCTCCCTCCATTCTCACAGTCTTCGGACTCGCATCCCTTGCTTATGCATGAGATATGAATGGAGGGAGAATCAATGGGGCGCGCACTTGCGGTGCACCCCTATCTGGACACATGCCTATATTCAAGCCAATGGGACTTGAATATACACAAAACTCTATTTTAGCAAGGGATTCTGCAATAGATCCCCTGAAAAAAAGGAGGGGCGACTGTATATGTAGTACAGATGGATGCATCCTTTTGCATATGTCTTCAGTAATATATATTTTCCATCCATTTTCTCCATCAGTCTGTTTTCCTCTCCTTTCCATGCATGCAATGTTTCCCAGATTTATGCAGGCAGTTTCACTAACATATGCATCTTGTTGCATGCATCTTTTCTTAATGTATACAATTTTTAATACATATGCATTGAGTTGAGAACAGCTTCACAAAAAGCTGAAAGGCCCACAGTCCAAGGAAAACTTTGGAAATGGACATCATGAGGGCATAATGATTGTATTTTGAGAAAAGAAAATAATGACTAGTTTTATTGTTAGTTTTGCAATAGATGGTACAACTTTGTAGAATATGTGGGTTTATTTTTCTAGACTCAAAACCACTTTCTTACATTTTAGAGTATTTTTATGGACCCGTTTATGAATTTTAAATAAGTAACAAGTAAAGGGGGAAAATAAGAAATGAATAGTCATAATTGTATGCTGCCTTCAGGTGAGATATCAATCAGTCAAGTAAATAAATAATTAAATAATAAGTTTTTTTTAAAAAAAAGTGCTAGTAATAATAATGATTATTATTTTTTAAAATACAATTCAGCATATAAAACTGGAAAACGCAGCCTTTTTAAATGACAAAATTGTATTATAGACATAAATATTACTTTTTCAGGATCCTACTTTGTTTAATAAAAGCATGTAATGTGCCTAGAACTACTTGGTCTACCCTCCCCCACCCCAACCATTTTTTTTAAAAAAAACCCTCAAACTTCTTTCTTTAAAACCCTTTCTGTCTCCTTGGGCAATGCTAACAAATCCATTTCATCTTTCATAATCATTTATAGGGAAGGTAGGCATGGAAAGATGTCAGCATTTCTGATAACAACCTATATATCCAGAGATTTATAATACCCATGGAACATGTTCTCTAGCTTGATATTTGGCCTTAAAGCTTTCTACTGAAACATACCAATTTTTCTGTTGATTAAGAGGAGAATAGATGTCGGGTTATAATCCAGTTCACTGAAACAGAATGGGTGAGTCCATATATTTGAAGGTTTTTCCCTTTCCCACAATGCAGACATAATGCTTTTAAAAACTCTTTTAAGAATTGTGGAATTTTCCAACATTCTGCTTTGAGTAGTATTTCCCCCACCACCACCCCCAACTTCTATCTGAGAAAACTAGTTTAAGGCTCTTTCTCTTTCTCTGCTCTTTCTCTAGAAAATCAAAATTGGAAGCCATTCTGTGAGTATGTTTGGCTGTTTCTCCAGTCATAATCTAATTATTACTCGAGTGTATCATTTGTGCATCAGGTGTATTTCTGTTCCATCTGTCTGGCTTTGACAAATACTCTTCTCTAGTTTTGGAACACTGAAACAAAAGTGGAGGATGGTTTCTTCAATTAGTTTCCCATATGAGACTTTGGGAACGGGACATACAAACAAACCCTCGGATCGCGACTGAGATGTCTGCCCCCCACCTGGATGATCTGGTGAGCCTTCCAGTCCTGCCATCTTGTAGCTGTTCCTCAGTATGCAAAGCGGAAGGGGCATTGGCTTTCCAGTGTGCCAATTATAACTGGTTTCATTCCATTCACTATTTATTTATTCAAAGGGATCTTGTAGCACCATTGAGACTAACCGTGCAAACGATGTTGTAGCATAAAATTTGGGGATTATTCAGATGGTGAAAAAATCCAAGGTGAATGTGGGATTGCTGTCTGTTGTTCACATGCATTTCTAGTGCATTCGCTAAAGTTTTTTTTTTTGGGGGGGGGGCTACCCAAAAACCTGCAAATCCCAGGATAATCAATCTCAAGATTTTTCCTGAGTTTTCCTAAAAGATCTGCATTGTCGGCTGTGTGAATAACTGCTGCAAATAGACCTGGGGTAAACCGGGATAAAACTCTGCATGCCATCAATGGGGCAGTATGGACCACCCAAAAGGGGCGGTTTGTAGTCGCTCCAGGAAGCGGCGAGATGGGGCCAAGGCTGCCGCACAAGCAGCCCCAGAGGCCCCATCCCACCGATTCCGGAGGCCGCTGGGAAGCGGCAAACTGCTGCTTCCCCACGACCTCAAAGCGGGGTGCAGAAGGCGCCCTGGGCGCTCGGTGCATCCCGCTTCCCTCGGCAGTGCCGAGGGGAGAAAGGGGCTGCCGCTGCGGCCCCTTTCTCCCTGGGTTTTGGCGTGGCCATTTGAAGGCCACACCAAACACCTGGAGCAAAAAAGGAGCTCAATTGGCGCCCTCCCGCGGCACGAAGTCATCACGATGCGCACAGCATTTCTAAACACTGCGCGTGCCATGACAATATCATAGCGTGTCCGTATAGACACCACTTTTTCAAATGGCGGGGCTCATATGCTTTAGGGTTAGGGAGGGTGCGGACGCTGCGCCCTCCCTAACCCTAAAAACGCCCCAAACAGCCCTAAATGCACCTCTTCAGGCACGTCTTTGGGCCAATGTGTTTTGAGTACATCTGCATCATTGTCTACATCTCTATTCACAATGCTGACACGTGTGATTGACAGAACTCAAAGAGATGCACAGAGATGCAGTTCTGAAAAGCAAAACATTGTGAACAACAAAACAGAAATGAGTGAGTGAGATTATTCACTTTGGGCCAAAACAGATGGCCAGTAAAGTCACCTTCTGGGCAGCCTGGAAGCGTGGCATTTGCAAGCTGCACACCCCCAAGTTGTCCAGAAGCCGCTCTAGCTGATTATATGGGGGTGGCTTCAAGAAGTTTTAAGGGCATGGAATTTACACACCAAATGCCACTGGAGCACTCAAAAGCTCACTAGGGCTGTGGCGGGGACTCAAAAAGTGGCCCTTTACTGATCCACTCCTGTTTGGGCCAGCATCAGGGTGGATTAGGGCCTTGGTGTGTGGTTGTCACAGCCGCGGGATGACCAGCTCCAGAGTGGCCCCAGTCCATCCTTTTCAGGCCATCTGTTTAGGCCCTTCATCACACTAATAACAACAACATCTGACTAATCTCTTTGGTTTATATCCTCAGATGCACGTAGAACAAGGACCGAAACAGACAGCCTGGAAAGGGTGGGTTGGAGCTGCCCCAGAGCTGGCCACCCCAGGGCTCTAGCAATCACACACCGTGGCCCCAATCTGCCCTGATGCCAGCCCAAATAAGAGCAGAAAATAGGTTCTCTGGCAGAGTGTGGCATGTAAAGGAAGGCAGCTTTACTGGACCATCTTTTGCTAAAACATATTTTATACATTTAGTCTCAAAGGTGCTACAAGATCCCTTTGCTTATTAATATTCTAGACTAATATGGCCATATCTCTGAATTCTACCCGTATTTGTTGTGTTATTCATCTTTCACCATTTATTTATTTATTTATTTATTTATAGCCCACCCAATAACTAGGAATCTGGCCGGGTTACAACAATTGAAATACATGAAATACAATAAAAATCCAAATCCACACTTCTCTCAGTATTGCAGGCAACCATATAGATTAAAAGAAATTGCAGTGAAAAACCAAATATTTTTAAAATAATAAAGAAGCTTTTTTAAAAAAAACAAAAAAAACTTATTTATAACAGTTTAGATCACATTTGAAACATGTTAAAGAATATAAAAGCATAGCACACCTTAATAAGACATCTTTCTGTGACAGCCAGGCCTGCCTAAATAAATAATTTTTTTTAAAAAAGTATTCAAAATCACCTATATTTGAAAAGAAAGCAGAATGGAGGCCAACTGAGCCGACAGTGGGAAGGAATTCCACAGTTTGGGAGCAGCCAATGAGGAAGCTTGAAATGTGTCTTTGGAGGTGGTGGGACTGAGTGAAATCTCTGTCCCAATGACCTTACAATCTAGTCAGGCTCATGTAAGAAGATCTAGCCTTTCAGCTAGCCTGCACATCTGGTATACATTAGGCCAGATGCTGTATGCTGTGACCACTGTTTGTAGTTTGTTGTTCTGAGCCTTCAAGTTGTTTCTGACTTATGGCAAGTTGTTTATGATTTATAGTTTTCTTGGCAAGATTTGCTCAGAGGAGGTTTGCCATTGCTTTCCCCTGGAGCTGTGAGAATGTGACTTGTCCGAGGAAACAGTGAGTTTCATGGTGGAGCTGGGAATTGAACCCTGGTTTCCAGATTCGTAGTTCCATACTTAAACCACTCTGCCACATTGGCTGTCATGACCAGTGACTGTACTATCTCACTACTGGCCAAAACAGATGGTCCATTTGAGCCTCTTGGGGCTGGCTAGGGGGTGTGGCATTTACACTCACCATGTCCCCAAGGAGAAGAGAAGCTGGACTGGTGATTACATGACACCACTTTCTCCAGAGCAGACTTTTGGAGAAGAAAAGCCGGCTCTTTGGGAGAAGGGGAGACTTTTTTTTTCCTGCCCCCAGAAGGAGTGGATCTCATCCACTCCTTTATGGGGTGGAATCTGGCTGGATTGGGGCTGGGCATCAGTTTGACCTGGCCCTGATCCAGCCTAAAAGGGGCAACTCTAAGATGCCCTTTTGGGGCTGTATGTATTCCCCCCCCCCATTTTTATTTAATTCCTTATGATCCTCTCCTTCTGTCTACTCCCATAATCTCAGGGTGTACAAGTCAGCTCCACTGTGCTCAGTGATACAAATTCCTATATAAGTAAATCTGTTGAGGGCAGGAAGTGTATGACTGCAGGTCTCTAAGGCTTGGCTTGAGGTTAACTCAGCCTTCCTTCCTTTTGTAGGTTGATAAAATGAGTACCCAGTTTGTTGGGGGCAACTGGCTAACACGTTGCAAACCACTTGGAGAGTGTTTAGCACTATAAATTGGTATAGAAATGTAAGGGTTATTGCTATTGGTGTTTAATCAGTAGAGACCTAGGGCCGGTACAGATGGGCACTTTGCACCAGCCTGGGCCTGAAAGTAGGACTAGGTACTTTACACACTTCAAGCCCTACTATTGGTGCCCGTGCAATATCTTGGTGCATGCCCATCCATATGGGGTGCACCATGATGATGCACGGGTGTCATAACTGCTGTTATGACACCCTTAAAAAGAAGCTGCCTAGAGCAGCTTCTTTTAGGGAGCACGTCTCGGCACCAACCAGGGCACCCATCTGTCAAGCCCCTTACTCTGCAATACATGGGATCTATAAATACTTACATGCTAGGATTTCAGGCATTATATGGACATGATATTTTTTTTTACTTTTGAAATCATAGCATTGTTTCTTCATTTTTTCTATTGCTTCTTGCAGTTGGTAGGTTATCTCTATGTGCCAGATTAGAACATAAATATGAGAAAAATATCAGACAGTGATTCAACTGGATGTATATCTTCTGAGTAAACCCATGATTCACCATGTAAAACTCACCTATGCCTGTGGAGAATGCAACCTAATATTTCTGAAAGTAAATATTTTTCCAAATCCTCTTTAAAAGCTTTCTGGTTAGCAAATGATATACAACAAAATAAACTGGCTATGCATTTCAACTGATGTTACTGTCAAAAAGAAAAAGAAAAAGAAAAAGAGGGAAGTTTGAGATTGGAGTTCTAATTTGTTCACCTCTTTGAACTTGTTTCTGTAAAGCTCCTGTTCACAGAAGATGTGCCATTATCTCTGTGTCTAAGTCCCAGTTCTGTCACTGAAAGCTTCCTGAGTCATATAGGGGCACTGGTTTTTATTAGTTCTAACTCTTAAGGGTTCATTTTGTCTTTGAGAAAAAATAGTCTTTGTGGATGTGAGCTCTCCATAATACCAAGAAGACTCTCTTTAAAATAAGGAGTCAAGTGTCAGTTGCTTTGATGGGGCTATTTCAGGTCTATGACATTCAGTTTGCTATATTTTCTTTCCCATACTTTGAATCCTTTTATTATAGATTAGTGTGTGTGTGTGTTTGTGCATGTGTGCAAACTTGCTTCAATTGTCCTTTCCTGAACAATAACAAAACTTAAAGCAAAGGACAAGAGGCAGCATGTCTCAGAAACTAATAGCTACCAGGAGTTTTATTTCAATCTGTACTTCAGTAGATGTTATGTATGTTGCCTAATGGCTTATAAAACACACATCAGTGGCAATGGTTTTCTTTGCAAGATTCTTCTGCCAACAGTGATCCTTAGTCTGCCTTTTACCACTATTTCAAATTTTGAATAATAAGGAACAGAACAAACAAATTATGAGATTCTCCCATCCTAAAACTGTGCTAGCTGGAGTAAACCCATTGAATCCATTGCTGAATTTTAAGTCAATACTCATGCAAATGCCATTTATTGAATGGGTCTATTCTAAATAGGATGAGTAACTGAATTTAGATTTCTGATTTGTGCAGAAATGAACTTGGTCAATTGATCTTGATCTCCCAGTCTGGGAGATATGCTTGTTCTATTTAGATAAGGTAGAATAGCATAGGAAACAGAAAAACAGCCATATGCAGTTTCTCTTCCTGTCATTCAGTGTGACATTCAAACCCCTGAAATCCTTATAACTGGATAGAAAGTAAGAAAATTATCCTCCTCAGCTCTATTTTCTATTTTGTTGTTGTTATTAGTTACCTTAAAGTTGACCTAGACCGATGGTGACCCTATGTCACCTCCAGGTCATCCTGTCCTCAGTTGCCCTGCTCAGCTCCTACAGGCACATGACTGTGGGTTCTCTGAATGAGTCTGTCCATCTGGAATGTGGCCTTCATCTTTTCCTATTGCCGTCCATTTTATCAAGCATTGTAGTCTTAGTGAGTCCTTTCTTCTCATGATATGGGAAATATGACAAATTCAGTTTAGTTATTTTTGTTTCTAGGTAGATTTCAGGCCTGATATGCTCTAGGTACCAGTCGTTGGTCTTTTTAGCAGCCCACGGTATTCTAAGATCTCTTCTCCAGCATTTCAAATTAGAAGAGGGAATAAGTATATTCTTCTTTCTTCTTTCTTCTACTAAGATAGACACAAGACCTTGATAAGTCCTGACTCCATTTTGCGGCTTGGGCTTTATGGCTGTTGTATCCATGCCCATTGGAGGACAATGTTATTCTTCTTCAGTAATATATGAAGTTTGAAATCACATGAGTGAAGCAGATACCAAGGGGCATCACCATGCCAAAGCTATTAATTTCTAGGAAAGGGGTTCATTTTGATTTTTTGATATAAATAATCTTGAGCATAGCTGTCAAAATGGTTCATGTCTTCAGATAGTTATCCATTTCCATATTATAGTTACATGCTGGATTTTGTAGGTGCATATGGTTGTGAAAATAAATAAGAACTGTAAAATGTTCATTTAAAAACAAAACAAAAAAAATGCAATATTAATTTTTTGGAACCGGCAACAATATCTATGGGTGATCACTCTGTCAGCCATCAACAATTGTATTTGATGAACTGTGTATTCACATTCAAAAGGATTGTGCTCCAAAACATTAGAGGCTGGGAACAAACAATAGAGAAGGTTTGCTGCTATCATTCAGTCCTTCATTGTAAGCTTCACAGAAGCACCTAGATACAAATAAATGTGTATATTTGGAGGGGAAAAATTAATAGAAAATTTATAGCATCCTTTATACTTTTTTCTAAGCCTTTCTAGCATTTGTACTGTTGGTGGTTCATAGATGTTGCTTGTAGAACAGAGAAAAAAAGTAACTTTGCAGATTTAAAAATAAATAAATAAAATAACAATATTTTTTTAAAAAAAAGAAAGAAAGAAAAACAAAATGCTGTAACCAGAATGAGATAAAAAATATGTTTGGAAAAATAAGAATCTGAGAGAAAATAAAACTGATAGATCAGAAATGATAAAGATCATGCATATGGTGATGTACACACACATAAAGACACACATACTGATAGAAAACAATGAACAGCTTGCTTTTTGTTTGTCTCTTCTGGCAAGCCTTTCCAAAAATAATATTTGTGCATTATTTTTGCTCTACACACTCATGGGCATCCCCTTCATCACCCAGTGGATGTACTCTCCATAGTAGGTATTCATAGTAGATATTTTTCAAGCCAAATCTGAATGGCCCACTGACACAGCAATTATTTTTAAAATGTTTCCAACATGAGTCTGTTTGTTCCCCATGGCGTAAGTTCCGAAGGGGGCCTGCCATGCTCTTTTTAAAGTAATGGCCTCAAGTTAAACTCACTAAAGAGTTCAAAACCTCATTCTGCAGGAAACAGCCGAACACACACAGCCTTGTCCTGTCCTGCTGCTCAGAAACTGCTGGCTAATTTTCGCTAGCTTATTTCCCATCTTTTAACTTGAATTATCTTTTTAAACTTGAATTGGAAGGCAGTAATTGCACAATCAGTCACCTAGTGAGGAGAATATATTCCCCCCTCCCATTTCTGAGATGGCATGTATGCCACAGGAGAAATGAACATCGATGAAGAATGAGCCTTGTCTCTCTTCTTTGTGGATGAGATGTAAACCCCATTCTTCACCCCACATATCATGGACTACAGTCATATGAAGGGAGGCAAGCAGGGACATACTTTTGTCATTTCTTATCACTAGCTTCATCACATCAGCTTCTACCAGGGTTGGATTAAGGCTTGCTGGAGACCTGCTGCAGTGCATCCAGGTAAAGAACAATAGTTCACCACTCACCACAAGTATAGAAAAGTTTGTTGTGTTGAGTGGGAGAACAGCAACAGAGAAATTGTGGTTTTTGAGAGGAGGTTGCATTGGGATTCATATTGGAGCCGCATGCTGAAGCTAGGTTTTCTAATGCAATTTTGTGGTGGGTATCCCTTAATCATGCTGTTTTTTAAAGATAGAGTTAGGAAAGAATTCTTTCTGAAAAAAATGATGAGCTACTGCCAGTCAGGATTGACAGTACTGGGCTAGATGCCCAATTGTCTGATGTAGTGTAACATAGCTTCCTATGTTTATGCTTATGAGGATTGCAGTGCTTGGAGCCTCTTATAATCTGAGGCTGTAAACTATGGCCTACCTATTGTGTGCAAATCCAGTCCTGTCATTTCATACTTTAGGAAGTCAAACTATGGCTCCAGGGAACTTTGTCTACTCCTCAAAGCTCCCTATCTGATTTCCAGTTTTCTAAATAACACAAAGAACCAGGACTGTATCATACTAGGCTGCTAAAACAGTGTTAGTGTAGGAAAACATACCTGTTCAGGGACTGTCATTTCTGCACAGCTCTTCAGAAGTGCCATGGCACTGCTGTAGTCCCAGGCTCTGTCTTATGCATGCCAACCTTGATAACACTGCCTCCCTGCTCTGTGCCCATCCCAGCAGGTCTTTTGGTGTGTATGTTGTGGGTTGTGTTTTTGTTTTTTTTCCCATTTTTGTGATCACAACAATTGATTAAGTAAAGAAAAGTAAAGAAAAGAAATTGGTGAGGAAGAATGTCAAACAGCCTGCTTGAATATTCCCAAGGTAGGAGGAGATGATGAGTAGAGCACAGTCATGCCCACTAACATTACATGACAGCCTGCATATCAGAACTGCAGCAGGAGAAACCTATTATACCTGAATCAACAGTGGAAAAGCAGCCTGATTGGGAGGCACTGACAGTTTTTGCCTATCAATGGAAAGGACCACTCTAGGAACACATTGAAGACAAAGCAACTACAAGACAGACATAACATCATTTGATAAGGTACATCTACAGATGCTACTACTGTACTGTAATTCTGCTTTGGAAGCCTTGTGAAGCCTCCACTCTGAAGAGGTCATCATATAGCTGGAACCTAAGAATGCTGCATTTTCAGGCATGGTGCCCGCTTTTTTAGACCCATATACAGTAGTCCCTCCCTATTTGGAAATAAGCCTGTCCAGGCATTTAAAAATGTAAGAGTACTACAACTCTAGAAAATACTATAAAATGTGCATAGCATCCCTGGGGGAGTTTTGGGACTGGAATATATCATTTAGGACAAAAATACATTTTCTGAACTCCCTTTGTCATTTGAGAATGTCTTAAGGGAGTTCCTTTATGGTCCTCTCACTAGACCAGAAGATTAGAGGAGAGGAGGCATGTGCTGAGATCTAGAAACTTGACCCCTAAGAGAAGATCATGAACTACATAAATTTGTAGCAGAACAAACCTATGTACTATGTTGTAAAAATCATATCCAAGGCCTTTCAGGCTCATGCCAGTATGACAGAAATGAGGCAAGGAAGACTTTATCTTTTTTCTTTTAAATAGTCCTCCTTGGATGTTTGATCTACTCCATTTTCAAGTCTGGCATCTGCCATTGATCTGTCATTGGCATGGGAGTGTGTATCTTAGAAGGGGAGGGGCACAGCCTCTTATCACACTCTGAACATATACGTGGCATGCTTTTTTCCATCTTCTCTGACATCAGTGCTTCAGCATCAGATAACATCAGATGTTTAGATAAAAGCAGGAGTCTGAAATTACCTCCTCCTCTCTTTGATTGCACTTTTGTCTCTGTCTTTTAAAAGGACAGATCTGACTTCTTGTGTTCCATACAACTGCATATTTGTCTTACAATGCATACTGTAATGCACATGGTGCTGCAATATTTTGACTCCAGAACTACATCACAAAATTAAGAGAAACTGCAAATCCAAAGAACAATTACGTTCTTAACCACACATTAGTCTAGGAGGTGTGAAATGAGTCAGTTTACTTCAAAATGTGAGCTAAACAAAACCTTCAGCACCCCAAATGTAGAAAAACTGTTTTTCTTAAAAGTAGACTTAGAAGACATTGGCAACAGTAAGTTATACTCTACAGTGTCTTTGATTGATAAATACATCAGTATTAATGTGTGTAAGCTTGCATGACAGAAACAAGAGAAGACTTCTCTATTCAAATGTCTCCTATGGTTCAGTGGCATTCTAATGCAAACGTGGGCTGCAATGGAAGGTGCTCACCAGTCCATAAATGAAATAGATGTTTCTGGGTTTCAGTCCTTTACTACTACTACTACTATTTCTCTCAGAGCACCATGAGTAACATAAGCTGCTTTTTAGAAAATTAGTGTTTTAATTAAATCAGATATTTTGAATGTTAATACTTCATTTTTTATTTTACTAAGTATGAAGGTTTTCTTTAAACAACAAACAAACAAACAAACAAACAAACCAAGAATGAAATTCTAAATTTCATTGCCATCCTCCGGCTTGGGAGGGAGAGAAGAAGCAGGCCCAACTCCATCAGGGCTTGCGTGAGGAAAAGAACCCTCCCTCCATACCAACTGCCATCCTCCGGCTTGGGAGGGAGAGAAGAGGCAGGCCCAGCTCCATCAGGACTTGCCTGAAGAAAGAGAGCCCTCCCTCCATGCCATCTGCCTTGGTCCATGCCTCTGAGGGAGAGAGGAACCACTGGACCCGATCCCCTTCCCCACCACCATCCCCTTCTCCTTTTGTGTCGTGTCTTTTTAGAATGTTAGCCTGTGGGCAGTGAACTGTCTAATGAAAATTAATAATTGTAAGCTGCTCTGATAGCCATTAAGGCTGAAGAGCGGGGTATAAATACTATAAATAAAATAATAATAAATAAATAAATGGCCAAGATGGCCAGAGGTCAATTGTGATAATACTAGGGCAGTTGCAAATCTGCTGAATCCAAACAACTACTAATCTACCAGCGCTGGGAATTACTTAGCACTCCCTTCATCCTAGCCAATTTTATGCTGATATGATCATGCCACTTGGGTGGAGGAGGTTTGGATCTCTTTTAACCCTTCTCTGCCCCTTTTAAGGCTTTTCTGCTGGTAGATCTTAGTGAGCAGAGCAGGTCTGTCAGCAGATCCCTTAGATCAACCAGTAGAATACATTTTTGTTGGGAGATGAGGTTTATGCCTAATCCTGACCTACCACAACTGATAAATCTTGTGACTTAGCATTAGGTCACAATGTAATGTTTTGCTAATTTCATTTCTGAAGAAAGCAATTAATCATTTTAATAATTTTCTTGTTGATGTGAAAAAGTCTATAAAAACTACAAAAAGTGTTGTTTGCTGTGAAGAAAATGAAAAACAGCCATTCACAAATTTTGTTCAGAGTAAGTCCTGAAATGCAAAGATTCCCATGATTCCAGGCTTCTCCACATCACGATAGCACAAGATAGCAAGAAACACATCTTTGACCATTTTTTAAAAATAGACCAAATAGATGTTCACACCTCTATTTAAAATTGCATTGCCTGTCTTGTGAATTACATTTGGTTTGTTACTTTCTATTAGCACTTCCCAAAATTTTCACATTTCTTTATAAATTTCACAGAAAGATCTTGAGCTTCTAAATTTTTGAATGCAGGATAGTGACAGATCCCCACAACTTGGTTGTCATAGGTTGTTGTTGTTTCTTTACCTTCAAGTTGTTTCTGGCTTAACAGAAACCTTAAAGGTAATCTATCATGGGATTTTTCCTGGAAAATTTTTTTTCCAATCTGCATTTACCATTGCCTTCCTCTGGAGCTATGAGTGGATAACTTTCCCAAGGTCACCTAGTAGTTTTCCATGACCAAGCAGGGTTTCAAACTATAAGTCTCCTGAACTCCTAGTCCAGTACTCAAACTAATAATAATAATAATAATAATAATAATAATTTATTTCTACCTACCCCACCCATCTAAGTAAGCAATCAGGGAAGGTTACAACAGAGGGGATTATACACACAATAACAATATACATGAATTAAAAAAAACCAAATGGCAATGTATTAAGCAATAACAATAAAATCAGATAGCAAATAACAATAACTAGCAAAATATATAACAATTACAGCAACAAAAATACATAGTAATTTAAGTAACAGTAAAATTAGCAAAGCAAAATACATAACAATTAACAAAGCAAAAATACATGGCAGTTATAGCAACAACAACAAAATACATAGTAATTATAGCAAAAAATAACCCCCCCTCCCAAAAAATTAACAAAGCAAAATACCTAACAATTAACATACCAAAACAAGTAAAAAGAAAATAATCCCCATTCTCAACCCCCATCCCAATCCTAGAAACAATATGAACTATACACAATCTAAAATTAAAAAATAAATAAATAAGGGGGCGTGGGTAGAAGGAGGGCAAACAAACACTCTCAGCCGGTCTTCACTGGCAGATGTTGGAAAGGAGGGAAAGAGGGCCATTCCTTCTCCTTAAGTCCAGGATCTAAGGCATGGGAGGAGCCCAGGTAGAAGGAGGGCAAACAAACACTCTCAGCCAGTCTTCACTGGCAGATGTTGGAAAGGAAGGAAAGAGGGCCATTCCTCCTCCTTAAGTCCAGGAGCCAAGGCATGGGAGTAGCCCAGGTAGGAGGGCAAACAAACACTCTCTCAGCCAGTCTTCACTGGCAGATGTTAGAAAAAGCTTTATATTCATTCTTTTGTCATAGGTATATAGTTTTTCTTCCCCCAGTAACATTTACCAACCACATTTGCAGCCAATATTTAGGCTTAATTCACATCAACATGAGACACCCTATACCCATTCTATCATCTTTTATACTTTGTCATATGTGGGTCAACAGTATCCCTTCCCTGTAACATACCTTTTTGCTTTTTAGCTTGCCTCACTTCTTTCTGGGTATTCTGGGATGCATATACAACTTAAAACCATTAGGCCTCACCATCAGCAGAGAACAAGCCAGCAGCTTACTCTTTCTACTTTTAAAGTATTTAAAAAGTAGCCAGGTGTCACCCTTCAGACTTCTCTTCACCAAGCTGAGCATGCCCAGTGCTTTTAACCTTTCTTCATATCTTTTGTTCTCTATACCTCTTATCATCTTAATTGACCTTCTCTGAACTCACTCCAACTTGTCTATAACCTTCTTAAAATCAAGGAGCCAGTACTCCAAATGAGTACTGATCAACAGCCACAGCAAATATGCAATAAATCTGTTTTTAGGTAAGGAATTCTCTATTTGAATGAATTCTGATACTGTTTGTTTTCAGCATTATTCAAAGTATGTTTTCAAAGGAAAATCCTTTATTATAAACAATCATGTTAATGTATTTAAAAAGAAAGTAAATACACATATATAGTCATAGACAGATACACACTGTCAGCAGCAACCCTATGCACAACAAACACGTGTTTCAAAGCCACTGATGTCTTTGGGAGTTGTTTGCTTTCAAAGAGATGGCACTCTGTTGTGTTAGATCAAAATAAAGTATGTGAGTAATACGTGGGCTCTTGTTTTGACAAGATGATACCCTCAGTGTAATATAATAATCAGCTTGCCTTGATACATTGTCATTAGCTCAAAGAGAGTATCATTTCCTCCCTGCTCCCATGTCTTCTTTCCATGACCAGATCTTTTGTCTCACATCTCTTGTCAAAATGTCAGCTGCAAAGGGCGTGAAACTTTCTTCCCATGTGTCAGGAAATATTCTTAAAAGATGTTGTTAACTTCAGAATCTTTGTGTTGCTTTAAAGTGGGAGCTTTGATGTGATGTTGTTATATTCTAAAGTTGACTCTGGGGTAGATGATATCTGTTCTTGCTATCACTGAACTTTTGTTCTTTTCAAGTGAAGAAAGAGAAATGGTATGTTTTGGGCATAATAAACTCTACTGTTCTAGTACCTTCCAGGTTTCCTGTGTGCCCACTTCATTTTCATTCATGTTGAATCGAACTTGGAAGAAAAAAAAATGCAACTTTTTAGAAAGATAATTTACATGATACTGGAAAATCTCTATGTGCTAAAGTTTTGTTAGCAATCTAACTGGCCCAAGCTCAAGTATTATTTGGTTCTACATTGATGAAACTATTTATTTCCTCTGCACTGAACAAATACAAATCAGAGCAAAACAGAAGCTAAACAGCCAGAGAGGCTAAGCCTGGAAGTTTGGGGAATAAGGGAGTCTACTTTTTTAAAACCATTTTCTATTATTATATAACACATTTTCTTTTATCTCTGCAGAGGGATTCCTAGAAATTGCATCAGGGCCCCCTCCTTTACAGTTAAGTCCCAACTGTTTAATTTTGCACGATGTTCCCCACATTTAATGGCAGTAATTATTAATGGATAGTGAATGCATTGGATTTAAAGGCACACTGCAACTCCTTGGAGGAAGACTGGGTTCTTATAAACAACTGAAGTTCTATTTGGTATTTCCTTGTGCATTTGACTATACATATTCAAATACATAAGAGCCCTATTCAGGTGTTCTTGTTCTTGCTACAACATATGACCTCTGAAGAGCTCTGAACCTACCCATCCCAATTCCTATTCTTGTTGTCCTCTGTAGAGAAAAACAATTGCTGTAGGGATTCTTTTCTATCTGTGCAAATTTCCTATGTGATTTAGGCTCTGTTTGCATGGCCCAAAGAAACCAGTCTTCCTCTAGCCTCTTGGTTGGGAGACTGGATGACACATGGCCCATACCCCACTTCTGGTGTGACCAGACCAGATAAGAGCTGACCCATTCAGCACCAAAACCATGGTATAACACCTTTAACAGAAAATAAATTACTAGTTGCTCCAGATTTTCCAGGAAGATTTGAACCTTTTTAATTCCAGCTCTGGACAGCTATTTAAAATGCATACCATTCAGCTGCTGCTGCCAGTTGTTCACTCTGCGTTCAGAACTACACGCCTAGCCATGTGGTTTAAGCTGAGCATCTCATTCTGACCTCAGAGCAAAGTGATCCATAGTGGCATGCAATCAGGGGTCTTGCATCAGAAGAGAGGGTAATGGGGAAGGTCAGGTCTGTTCCAGAGCCAGTTCCCTGAGCTAGTGCAGACAGCCCCATAGAAGCATAAAATTTCAGAACTTTACATTATGTAGGGAGCCTACAACAGATGCAAAAGTTTGGTGCTGCTGTGGCTCATACTTTTGCTCATACTTCATATCCCTGTATGTGATACCTGATGCTGGTAGTTCCCACAAAAATGTGGTAGTGTATGCACTCTGGGTTTTAGTCCAAAACAATGTAAATATATCAAAGCTTTTCACTAACATTGGTATCAGTAGATCTGTGTTAGAAACTGTGAGATCCTTTGCTGTTCATTTTAGTGTTTGCATTGTTTTCAGATCCTTTTTTTAACATCATACATAAAATAATTTTGGCTTACTTGAATTTTGAATAGCACAAAACTGTGTCCAGTTCTGGGCACCACAATTCAAAAAAGATGTGGAGAAACTGGAGCATCTCCAAAGGAGGGCAACTAAGATGGTGAAGGGTCTGGAAACCATGCCCTATGAGGAACGCCTTAGGGAACTGGGGATGTTTAGCCTGGAGAAGAGAAGGTTAAGAGGATATATGATAGCCCTGTTTAAATATTTGAAGGGATGTCATATTGAGGAGGGAGCAAGCTTGTTTTCTGCTGCTGCAGAGACTAGAACGCAGAACAATGGATGCAAACTGCAGGAAAAGAGATTCCACCTCAACATTAGGAGGAACTTCCTGACAGTAAGGGCTGTTCGACAGTGGAACACACTCCCTCGGAGTGTAGTGGAGTCTCCTTCCTTAGGGGTCTTTAAGCAGAGGCTGGATGGCCATCTGTCAGGGATGCTTTGACTTGGAGTTCCTGCATGGCAGGGGGTTGGACTGGATGGCCCTTGTGGTCTCTTCCAACTCTATGATTCTATGATTCTATGATTGTTTTGCTCAATGTGCATATGGGAGGGGGGAGCCCCAGTGATGTCAGAGAACAGGTCCACCATTTTTGGTATTTCTTTTTTGTTTTGTTTTATTTTTTTTTAATAAATTTATTTAGGAAAAACACTAAGAAAAACATACATATAACCACAAACATTTTAAAAACCCCACTAAAGACTCTGCTTAACAGTCAAACATAAAACACAGCACACTTACAAAGACTTCCATTTACCCATCTTTCATGAATTTATATATATAGTCTTAACACTCTGTGTATCTTTTTCACAACAAAACTCTTTAGATCAGGTTAACATTCCTATTTCTATGTGAATGCCTTAAATAATTTATAGCCCGCCCCTCTGAACAAACAAACAATATAATAAAATTATTATAAAAGTTCAACAATCTTACTATTTTTCTGATTATTTTTCCATTTTCCCCCAATCTATCTGTAATCAGAATGTTTGACCACTTCTTTTTTATATATACTTATATTTTATCCCAGTCTTCTGTATTGGTTTCCTTCATATTTTCATTTAAAGATTTTGACATAATATCTGTTTCCAGCACATCAAACAGTTTAAGGATGCATTCATCAATTTGTTGTTCTTTTCTTACTTTCCAGTATCTTGCATATACTAATGTAGCTTCCATTAACATATAAAATATAATTTTACTGTACTTTTTCTCCATGTTCTACTCTTTCATATTTAGAAGCAAAAATTTCTTTCTGAATTCCAAATCAATTTCTAATATTTCTTTATATCTCCATATATCTCCTTCCAAAACCTTTTTGCCTCTATGCAGTCCTACCATAAATGAAAAAAAAAGTAAATTTTCCCCTCCTTCATTTCCAACATAATTTTTCTCCAATTCCATATATTTTACTTATTTTGTCTGGAGACATGAGAATATATGATTTTATTTTTTAAAAAATCTTTTACATCTTGGCTGGCTGAATATTTTAACCTTTGTGAAGTCAAAGGCTTTCATGGCCAGCATCCATAGTTCTTTGTGGGTTTTTTTTGGGGGGGGGCTATGTGGCCATGTTCTAGAAGAGTTTATTTGTGATATTTCACCAGCAGCTGTGGCTGGCATCTTCAGAGAATTGTGGCATGGAAGATAGTGGGGTATATATATATATATATATATATGTTGCTTATGAGGAAGCAATTTATATGTTAATCTGTGTATTGTTCTGTTATTGAATGGCAATGCCTCAAGGTGTCTATTTAATTAAGGATCCATTGATTGCTGGGAAAATCCCCTCACCCTGGGTGGTTTTCATTTGCATTTGCTGGGTCTTGATTTTGGTGTTTTTTAGAACTGGTAGACAAATTTTGGCCTGGTACAAATGGGCACCTTGTGGCACTCTGGGGCCAAAATTAGAGTTCGGTTGAACAGAGCAACCACACACTCCCAAACCCTAATATGGGATGGTGGTGCCATCATGGCAGCCTCCCATGCACACAGGGGTCACCATGATAACACACATGCCACACAGCTTCCAGACTTCACTGGCAGGAAGTGGAGCCCTTTCCTGTTTGTGGCACCACAAAAAAGAAACAGCTTTAGGCAGCTTCTCTTTGGCAGCACATGAGTGTTGCAGTGTGCGGCTGCTGCAGCACCAACTTGGGGCAAAGATGGGTGGCACGGAGCTTCCCATCTGTCCAGCCCCTTTAAGAGTTTCTTCTTTCCTGTTGAAGTTGTCCAGATGTTTATGGATTTCAATGGCTTCCCTGTGCATTCGGACCTTGGTTATTTCTACCATAAGACAAACAACCACCCAAAGGGAAGGTATTTTTACCATACATCAGAGGAATCACAGACAGAATAGGAAACTGGTGAGGAAACATGACCTTCAAATGGTTTACAAACCCACAAAGAAACTCTAACAAATGCTTCTCTCAGCAAAGGACATGAGAGACCCTCTCACGGCTGCAGAAGTTTACCGCATACCATGCAGCTGTGGACAAGTCTACATAGGGACCATCAAATGCAGTGTGAAAACAAGAATCAAGGAACATGAGAGACATTGCAGACTGGGTCAGCCAGAAAAATCAGCAGTAGCAGAATATGTTATAAACCATCCTAGGCATAAAATGCTGTTTGGAAACACTGAAATTCTGGACCACGCCAACAACTATCATGTTAGAATGCACAGGGAAGCCATTAAAATCCACAAACATTTGGACAATTTCAACAGGAATGAGGAAACCCTGAAAGTTGGCTACCAGTGCTGAAAAACAGGAAGACTCAGCAAGTGCAAATGAGAAACCACCCAGGGCCAGGGACTTTCCCAGCAGACAATGCTTACCAATTAGAAGACACTAATCATCTTCTGCATATCCTCCCACCCATTAGCAACAGTGATTAGCATATGCAAATTACTATGCCCTTCCCAGGGTCCCACAGTGTATATGTGTGTGTGTGTGTGTGTGTGTGTATACTTCCAACTCTTTCCAGACATGCATTCTCTGAAGATGCCAGCCACAGATGCTGGTGTAACATCAGGAAGAAAGTCTTCTAGAACATGTTAGATATAAAACGTTAGATATAAAATATTTGTTTTACTCTCATAAAAACAACATGTGGCAATATCTTTACTACTAAGGCAGCATCTTACACTGACAAGCTGTTGCTGCCACACAAAAGCTGGCCACAATCTCAGGAAACTATTCATCCAAAAGGTAATCAATATAAAACACTTCACATCTCCCCTGTATACTTTGAAAAATTAGATTAATAACATTTGCAATGGTTTGGTCTCAAGCTGCTTTAAGTAGAGGACTTTTTTTTTAAAAAAGGAAGCCACCTGGACATCACCTATGTAGAGAATAGAGACTTTTTTAACACAAAAATGGTGGTCTTTAAAGTAATCTGGGAGGCCTTGAGGGTATTTGTTGGCATCAATATGACTTCAGGTTACATTTTCCCCACAGCATTTTTAAAATATATTCTTAGGGTTGCTGACTCAATAAAAGATAGAACATATATAGTGTGTGTGTGTGGGGGGGGGGAGGAACTCAAAATAAAATTATAACCAACAAAATCATCTTTGTTTAAGACATAAAACAAAGGAGCTCTTCAGCTGGAACTGAGAAGCCAAGAATGCAGAAACCAGATTGGATGTGGACAGAGAATTGGATGTGCACAGATTTTTATAAATGGGGTGCTGTAACAGAGAATGCTCTTCCCCCAACTGATACTGTTTAATGTTGGATTAGCCACATGAAGACATCCAATGACAATCTTAATGCACAAGCAGCCTGACCTGGAGACACATTTTTCTTCTCCCCAACAAAATGAAGATGATATGTCACTCCCCACTCAAAATTATGTGTAGAGAAGCTAACTGGACTGACTGTAGATGGTTAAAGGAATGAGAAAAAAATAAAATAGATCTCATGTTCTTGTTTCATCTCAAAGAATATGTATGGGGGAATGTGTAAGTGTCTTGTTATTTTAGTTTATTTCTCATTCTTTAAAGAGCTATTCCTTCTCAGAAGAACTATTTCTACTAAACTAAACTGAGAAATTGCATCATCGTGAAAAGGGGAAATATATCTACTCCCTCAAGACATTACTCCAGATAATTTTGATGAATGGTCCTCTCATCCACTGCTTTTAGACTGTTTAGAAGTGATTTCTTTCTGAAATGTGATTGTGCCAGTAGAGGTAATATGAGCACATTTTGTATGGCTTCATGGTTGCTCAGTCTGGGAACACTACAGAGGCAAAGGAATGGACACAGCAGTAGTCAAAGTTATACATTTGCCATGGTGATAAAAACACATTTTTAAAAAGTGGGGGGAGGTAATCTAGTCTCTTTTCCATGAAGAAGCAAAGTCTTATACCTGTAGAAGCAACACAGACTTCTGAAGGAAGAAGAAGTTAGATGTAAAGCTTTTAAACAGCTGCAAGACATCCCTAAAAAGCATCACCATTAACCACACTTACTGGAGGATTCTGGAATTGTAGTCTAGCAATTCTTTTTTTCCCCCAGATTGTAGGCCAGACTTGATAACAAAGTTCCTATGCTTTCAATATTTGTATAGAGAGGAATAATGTTGACTGTTGCAGCCTGTTGTGCATGTCCGGCCGCATACACAACAGGCTACAACAGTCAACATTCTGGTCATATTCCACCCCCTTGATGTTCCTGAATGTTCATTTGCCCCTCCAAGAATGTAAGCAATGATAAGAACAAATGGGAGATGAGCCGTCTCTGTTTGCCTTCCCCTCTACCTAAACAGTAATGAGGATGGGAATCAGAAGTGGAGAAAAATGGAATAAACATATAAGTAAGTGAAAGAGACAGGTAAGCTACAAGGGAGCCTTCCAAGATAACATCACATCAAAGAGCCTCACAAATTCTGGAGCGAACACTTCCTGCTCTTCTTGGCATATGGTTACCCTAGATATAACCAAATATCTAACAAGGCTTGTGAAATTATGTTGAAGAAAGCCCAGGGAATCACTTTTTGGACTACAGCTCCCTGAATTCCCCCGGTGAGATGGCC
The DNA here is from genome assembly GCA_034509955.1 of Urosaurus nigricauda. Lineage (NCBI taxonomy): Eukaryota > Metazoa > Chordata > Lepidosauria > Squamata > Phrynosomatidae > Urosaurus > Urosaurus nigricauda. Next base: position 256,064,937 of record JAOEGL010000003.1, read on the forward strand.
ACTCAACAAAAGTAACTGTAATAAGCTCTACTGGGGCTGAGATTAAAGCACTGTGAACTGAAGAACACCTATGACACCAGCTTTCCCAAAGTTTGAAATTTCTGGAAAAGCACATGCTGTTGGACATTTATTTCATCTAATAGCTGAAGCTTCAGTGAGTCACTTTGGTGTCATACATAGACGGTTAGACATTGAGGATGTTCAAATACCTAATGATGTCCTAGTGACAATCCAACTTTTCTAGTTAACTTCATAGGTTTGTTGTATAACAACAAAAATGGGATGACTCAATGTAGACTACTCTGACATCCTCCAAAGAAGTCAAATGTGATCCAAAGTTATAAAAACAATAAACAGCTAGATGGATGTCTTCTTTGGGCTTTATTTATGTGTATAGGATGAATGTGTGAGAAAATGCAAACAAGTCCTAACCTCTCTCATAATTACCTTGCCCATGGCATTGGAAAGGTCACTTTCTGAAGAAAAAAGCCATCTATATCCATAGTTTTTCCATGTCTTTAGGAAAATTGACTTTCTCATCTTTCTTAAAGGTGTGGACAGCCCAAACAGATAGATGATGCCCTCCACACATGGGGGAAAATGGAACAATCTGAGGAAGGGATGGGGGCTGACATGCTCCACCTCCTCAGTTTATTCCACCATATACACATGGGTCACATGAGGAATAAAAAGAGAGGGAGAGGTAGACAGACAGACATGCGCTATTCCTGAATCTACAGGAGAAAAAAGATACCTAAAGGTAAATAAGTGACAGAAGATTTTGATCATCAAAGTCTTCAGGATGACTGTGCTACAGTTTTGAAAGACAGCTCTCCCTGCATGCCAGTTTCTGCAGTACCCTTATGAAAGTCGATGTGAACTGTTAGAACCATCTGTGAGGCTGTAATAAGAGTTCATCCATGCAGGCAATGTCCACTGTGTTACAATTACCCGCTGAGTTGTCTGTAGCAAGCTACAGCTGCAGCACAGCACTTGCCAGGTTTTGCTGTCACGTGTTTCAAACAAAAGCCTCCCGTACGGAGAGATGCTGTAGATTTGCTTATCAACATGCTCATGCTGTCGTGTTTCAAAGCGAGAAGAAATAGCATCTAATATCCTCTTTTTTATTTTGGGAGGTGGGGAGTTAGTTTGCATTCTGGGGTCTTCTAGGGTAGCAGGAGGTTGAGCAAAGAACTTCCACCACAGCTGGTGTATGAGATTCCCAAAGAATTTGTATGAAGCAAAGAGAATATATCAGGGACAATATTGAGTAAGGAATCATACCTAGGGCATATTTTTCAATATATCTTTCCAGCCTCAAAACATAAGAAAAGAAAGAGAGGTTGCATGTGACTGGATGTTTAAAAGACACTTGCCCTTTTCAGGCTGCACAAATAAAGCATTATGATTCCCTTTACCCACCATGGTTCCATCCTTCTGAATCCCAGGATTGTCAGTTTAGACTTTAATCAAAAGTCACAACTAAAAAGCTCTAGTGCCTCACTGAACTACAAACCCCAGGATTCCAAAGGATGCACCCATGGCAGTTAAACTTAAATCAAAGCACTATGGTTGTGTAGTGTGAAAAGGCCCTTGGAGCAGAACAATTCACATACCAACAATAAATGATTCACAATCACATATATGGTATTTTATCTAAATGCTGTGCTTGTTTAAGTCAGGTTATTCCAAAGGAAACATGCAATTCTAACCGCCACAAGAAAATGGATCAAACCACACAGTACGGGGGGGGGGGGGGGTTATATTTATGTTTATATACCTGCTTTCCTCTGGCCCTCTGGTTCTCTAAGCATTGAGACAATATAAGTAGTTACACAGCTAATAAGTTTAAATAATAAATTATAACATGCTATTGAACAGTGCAAAGCATTTAAACAGACATCATAGTTAATGTTACAATAAAAAGAAGGAGAGCACCCCCCCCCCAAAAAAAAACTCCATCCAACATGGGAGGGACTGAAAGAAAAGATGCCATCCAGGCCTTGCTTGAAGAAGGAGAGCACCCCCCCCCCCAAGAACTTTCAGAGGGATTGAGAGAAAAGGCAGGCCAACCCCATCCAAGCAGCAGGCCTGGCCTCGATAAGTATAGCCCTCCATCCAATCCATATGCTTTGGTCCAGGCTTCAGAGGGAGAGAAGAAATGCTGGACCTGATCCCCTTTCACCATTCAGCACCACCAATCCCTTCTCCTTTTGTGTCGTGACTTTTAGATTGTAAGCTGAGGGCAGGCAACTGTCTAATTCAAATGATTGTATGTACAGTGCTGTGTAAATTTACAGCACTATATAAATAAAGCTTAATAATAAGAATAAGAATAAGAATAATGTGGCTTACGTTTAACCGAAAGCATTTTGGAACAACCAGATTTTAATTCTTATAGCAGTCCTCACTCGAATAGGAGCACAAAATCAATTGGGTTGATTCAATGAGCATACTGTATTTAGTACTTACCAGGGATATGTAGAAAGACCATTTGAAACAGTTGGGAAAGGTACTATGTAAGGCATTCCATAAACATGGAGCCACCACAGAAAAGTTCATATTGTTCATGCTTATTAGTTTAACAGATCTTGCCGACAGGCATGAGTCAGGGTGTGAGACTGATATTAGGGTCTGGAAAGGTTTGCACAGCCCCACACATTCTTTCAAATTACTTGGTCTCTCCAGGGATGTGACTTTTTCCATTGATTTTCCTGTATTTTTCTGAATCTCACCTGTATTTTCTTCCTTTCATAGTTTGGTATTGAGTCATAAAATTTTGTGTGAGATTTTTTAATTTTTGTTACATGGAAATTTGTGCACGTTTATTTGCCCCCTTTATGGAATTATGTGTTTTCCTCATTACCTACAGCATGTTTTTGTATAGGTTTTTTTTCATTTGTCTATATTATGTGCCACTCACATTTTAAAACATGTTCACTGCATGTTTTTATGAGCAATTTATTTCTCCAACATGGCCTTACATTTGCAGATTCTTCTCATGATGTGTGTGTCTTTTCACAAGGATTTTTGGGAACTGTAAAAGCAATACATTGAAGAGATTCTTTTTTAATATAAAGTTTGAAGCCAATTGGGGTTTTTAAAGTTAAAAAACAATAAGCATTTGAAATAGATCCCAAACACAGTAGTAATTAGTGTGGCTGGTAGAGAATTGGTATCACAGAGCTACTGTAAGCAACTAGACACTTGCATTCCACACCACCTGAAGCCCTCAAACTAGGGATGATGTGTGTGGAGGTATCACAAGTGATGTCAACATTTTAATACAATCTCTTGACAGTGACAAGTATTGCCTCCAAATGCAAGGGGTGATGGAAATATTTTCCCATTGTTTCCTGAATTTTGTGCAAAATGTTTTCCTGCACAACACTATCTTGATTTTTTTTAAAAGTTGCAAACAACCCATCCATTCCTACTGTTAGGCAACGTTTATCACCATCTTACATTCTGTATCCTTACAGAGACTAGTCCTGAGAATGTACAAAGGGCTTTTCTAGACAGGATAAAAAACTGTTGCAGCTACCAAGATGAGTGGGGAGATTTCATATGAAACTTGATGTTTTTCCTGCCCATGTACTGGAATCTCCTGGTCCCACAGTAGCCCCAATCTCCCCCCATTACTTGGCCCTCCATTCCCACACCACAGCAGCTATCTGCCTGGGCATCCTGTTGAGCTGCCCAACATGTATGCCACTGCTGAGGGTTGCTAGCTTCTGAGGTCAGATTGAGGTGCCTAGCAATGATCGCATGACTGGATGTCTCGTTCTGACTCCAGAGCAAGCAACCTGCAGTAACGGTGGACACACCATGCAGCTCACTGGGATGGTGATGGAGACAGCCATCATGGTATAGGAATGGAAGTGTCTGGATCTTCCCAGAAGATCTAGTAATATAGGTAAGTTTTTAAACCATTTTAATGGTGGTATGTCCTAGTTCTGGTGTGGAATGTGCTGGATAACATCTGGATTGCTCACACTGGAACCAGGGTTTTGGATATGCATTGTGCAAACAGCATGATGCCAGAATCTGGTCCTTGTAGACAGGGCTTATGTAACATGTCTTTATCCATTGTCTCAGTTCCTTCCTTTCTATTTTGGAGCAGTCATACTTATGATGCTTTGAATGGGGGTGTGACCTTCTTTGTTCTCTCATTACATTTCTGGCTACTAGATTGAACATTTGTTCTCCTTTTTTCTTTGGGACTTAGGGAGTTCATGGAGAGAATGGTAGGAATGGAGGCAAATCACACCCATACCACAGCTTAAGGACACCACAAGTGCCATTGAGATTTCCCATTGACCATGGCTCCCTCATTATATTTCTGATTAAATGCCCCCCACCCTTTTTATTTTACAATTTTGTGCTAATGTGGCATAATATGGTAGCCCCATGATCATAAGAAGTCAATCAATAAATGTGGAAGACATGGAAAATTGATATTTAGGGAGGAACATGTAGGGGTAGATATTGAGTTAATGGAGAGGAAAGCTGGTGGATGGAAAGAAACATGCCCATACCACAGCTTAGCCATATGACAAGAAGGATAAAAGAGTGTTGAAAAGAAGCATGCAGATTTGGAATAGATCTAAACTCTGCTACTACCAGTAATAAACCAGGTAGGTGTGTGTGTGTGTGTGTGTGTGTGTACCTGATTTATTACTGGTTGTAGCAGAGTTTAGATCACAGTCTGGAGTAACAAACACCTGAGGCGAAGCTCAAAAATCAGTGTGTACAGAGCCATTGTACTATCTTTCCTCTATGGGTCTGAAACATGGGTCATCTATCCCCAACATCGACCCCTCGAACACTTTCATCAGCGCTGTATATGGACAATCCTAAATATACACTGGACTGACTATGTGACGAATGTTGCTGTCCTGGAGCAAGCAGGGATCACCAGCATTGAGGCCATGCTTTTGAGAGCACAGCTGCACTGGGCAGGGCACGTTTCTAGGATGGAGGACCATCACCTCCCAAAAATAGTACTCTACAGTGAACTTGCCATGGGTCAGCATAAGAGGGGTGCCCCTAAGAAGAAATACGAGGACTCCCTGGAAAAAGATCCCAAGCTCGGCCAAATTGATCACCAACAATGGTCTGCCCTGGCCTCACATCAGGAGGCATGGAGACACACTATCCACAATGCTGCAGCCTCTTTCGAGAACTCATGCTGAACAAGTCTCAAAGAGAAACAACAATGCAAAAAGAACCACAACTTGGAAACATCACCCAAGGAGACTTTTTGCTGTGGTCTCTGCAACCAGACTTGTTTATCTCAGATTGGTCTTTTTAGTCATCAACATGCTTGTAGAAAGCATGGGATGAGTCCCTGAATCTTCGTTAGTGAAGAAAATCCAGAGCTTTACATCTGGAGCTTTCTATTTCAGGAGCTTTCAGGATTTCAAGTCTTGTAAAAGTTGTTTCCTCCCAGTATCCAATTATCACAATAGATAGATAGATAGATAGATAGACAGACAGACCTGGTTTATTACTGATTGTAGCAGGTGTGTGTGTGTGTGTGTGTGTGTGTGTGTGTGTGTGGCATAATTGACTACTGAGAGGAAACAACTGTTATAAGCTTTGAAATCCTGAAATAGAAAGCTCCTATGTTTACCTGAACAATTGGGAGTCTGGAGGAGCTCAAAGTATCTTGCCTGAGGGGATCCCACCGTGTCATAGCAACGATACATCTTTGCCCTATTTCACAAGGACAAACCACTTCTGTACTTAGGCCTTTCATTCTTCAAAGGTTAGCCCAGAAAGACTGTATTGAAGGTGAGTCAAGAGTGTTGACAATTACATAACAGCAAGGAGGAGGAGTCATTTTAGAAAACAGTGGAAGTGAGTGTGTGAAACTGTCTGCCTGACTGGGGTTCTCCTCAGTTTCATAGAGGAACCATTAATAAATCTACGAAAAGATGCCAAGAATTGAACATGAAGCTTCCAGCATACAAAGTGCTACAGTCTTAGCTACAGTGGTGGAACAAAATATCAATACTTACTTTGATTCAAAACAATAAATTAGCTTCACATGGGGTATGGGCTGAGTTAGTGTTTAGCCTCTGTCTTCCTTGCCTCTCCAATGATCCTCTATTGTCCTCTGGTGGAGCTCTTTCCAGTCTAGAAGCAAAGTTCCAATCAATCAAACAAACAAAAATAAACAGCTTCATTTATATACCACTTCATACTGCCTAAGGAGTGTCTAAGCGGTTTACAACTGTAAGCTACTTGCCCCCAACAATCTGGGTACTCATTTTAGCGACCTCGGAAGGATGCAAGCCTGAGTCAAGCTTGAGCCCTTTTGCTAGTCTTGAACTCGCAACCTTATGGTTTTGAGTGAGTGGCTGCAGTACAGGCATTTAACCACTGCGCCACCAGGGCTCTCACAGGGCAATCACAGATGATGAGAGTGATAGTGGCTCAATAAGGCTGTCTGAAATGTGTGTGTGTGTGGGAGGGAGGCAGTCAGTCTGTGTTGAGGTCAGTATAAAATCTGGCAGCATCCTTGCCTGTTCACGGGCGGACAGAATCATAGTTGGAAGAGACCACAGAGGCCATCCAGTCCGACCCCCTGCCATTCAGGAATTCCCATTCAAAGCATCCCCAACAGATGGCCATCCAGCATCTGTTTAAAGACCATCAAGGAAGGAGACTTCACCACACTCCGAGCGAGTTTGTTTTTGTTTTCCTTTTTGTGCCCCGGAAAGGATGCAATAGCTGCGGCAATGCGGCTTTGCGGCACTCCTTTGGTGCTGTGTCATGTAGACTCAGCACCAGAGGAGTGCTGTGACACCATGTGCAGTGTAGCCCACAGAGCTGGGGCATGCATCATATGGACGCTACACCACGACTCCATCCCAAAGGCCAGTCTGCAGAGGGCCTTAGTTCCTAGGTTACACACACACACACACACACACACGGTTAGTAAAGGAAGGAAACACTCCAGTGATTCTCATCCTTGTTACCAAGAATGACACTATGAGGCTATTTGAACTGCAAAATATGAGTACTATGATTCTGCTTTGCCGTGACTAGAATCATAGAATCACAGAGTTGGAAAAGACCACAAGGACCATCCAGTCCAATCCCCAGCCATGCAGGAACTCCCGATCAAAGCATACTAGACAGATGGCCATCCAGCCTCTGCTTAAAGACCTCCAAGGAAGGAGACTCCACCACACTTCAAGGGAGTTTGTTCCACTGTTGAATAGCCCTGTCAGGAAGATCCTTCTAATGTTGCATCCATTGTTCTGGGTCATGTTTTCTGGAGCAGCAGAAAATAAGCTTGATCCCTCCTCAATGTGACATCCCTTCAGATATTTAAACAGGGTTATCATATCACCTCTTAACCTTCTCTTCTCCAGGCTAAACATCCCCAGTTCCCTAAGTCATTCCTCATAGGGCATGGCTTCCAGACCCTTCACCATTTTAGTTGCCCTCCTTTGGAGATGCTCCAGTTTCTCCACATCTTTTTTGAATTGTGGTGCCCAGAACTGGTCAGGTGGGGCCTGACCAAGGCAGAATAGAGTGGCACTATACTTCTATTGATGCAGCCTAAAATTGCATTGGCCTTTTTAGCTGCAGTTGACTCATGTTCAACTTATGGTCTCCTCTTTCACATGTAGTCTCATTCAGCCAGGTGTCCCCCATCCTATGTCTATGCATTTCATTTTCCAGCCCTAAATGCAGTACCTTACATTTCTCTGTGTTGAATTTCATTTTGATCTTGTCCTCTGGAGTATTAGCTACTCCTCCTAATTTGGTGTCATCTGCAAATTTGATTACTAGGCTCCCCAATTCTGTCATCCAAGTCATTAATAAAAATGTTGAATAGCACTGGGCCCAGGACAGAACCCTGTGGCACTCTACATGTCACTTCTCTCCAGGATGGAAAGGAACCATTGTTGAACATTCTTTGAGTGCAGCTGGTCAAGCAATTACAAATCCATGTAACAGTTACCTTGTCTAGTCCACATTTTGCAAGCTTGTTTGCAAAAATATCATGGAGAACCTTGTCAAAGGCCTTACTGAAATCAAGATATACTATATCCACAACATTCCCTTCATCTACCAAACTGGTAATTTTATCCAAAAATAGATCAGATTTGTCTGGCCTGACTTAATTAATAATAAATAAATATGAAACCCATGTTGACTTTTTGTGATTATGTCATTGCCTTCTAGATGTTCACAAACTCTCTGTTTAATTATCTGCTCTAGAATCTTTCCTGGTATTGATGTCAGACTAACTGGATGACAATTGTTCAGATCCTCTTTTTTTTTTTTTTTTTTCCTTTTTGAAGATGGGGACAATATTTGTCCTCCTCCAGCAACATCCTCCAGTTGTTGTTTGTCTGTTAACCATTGTTGTCCCCTGCCTATGTCTTGTTGTGTGTGTGTGGTCTTTTGCCTCAGTCCACAATGATGGGGGTCCCCAGGACCTGGCCCCCTCCCTTCTCGAGTCTCTGGGAGAAGCAGTCACTGCCACAGGAAGCAGGAAAGAATGGAGGACAAAGAGAGGAAGGACCTACCCCCTCAGCCTCAAGCTGGGCAGCTGCACCACTGCCTCAACACATTGCCTCTTCTTCCTCATCCCATCTCTCTGATGCCAGTGCAGTAACAGAAGATGAGAACCTCACCTTCTGGTGGGCAAAGCCTGATAAGTGAGTTAAAATGGACAGGAATGGGTCACTTTGACTCACACAACTACACAGTGTTCTACTCAGGAAATGAAAAGACATGAAGAAGTAACAGTGTGGCCTTCATACTAAGGAGAGATGTGGCAAAAGCAGTCCATGGCAGCAATATAAAATCAGACCAAATTACCTCAATAAGACTCAATGGAAAACCTATAAATATCAGCATAATACAAATATACGCACCAGCCACAGAGGCAAAAGAAGAAGAAATCAAAAGATTCTAAGAAGAGCCACAGGAAGAAATTGAAAACACACCAACACAGGATGACATGTTAATAATAGGAAAGTTCAATGTCACAGTAGGAAGAAATGAAAGATCAAAACCAGTAGGCAAATTTGGACTATGCAAAAGGAATGAGGCAGATAAATGTCTGATAGATTTTTGTGAGGACGGTAACCTATTCTTTGCAATTTGCAGAAACTGGGAAGAGTAGTAGAGGATAGGGGGTCTTGGAGGTGTCTCATCCACAGGTCTCCATGAGTCGAAATCAACTCAAAGATTGTTAAAAAAAAATGAATGTCTCCTCCCTATTAATTACTTGTGAACTCTGTGGCCTGGTCCAACATGTGACATCTGCCCAAGAATGTGCATTACTGTATTCTATATATTATGTATTTTATATAACACAAATGCCACAAAGATATACAAGCCTTCAAGGTCTCTGGAAATCTACAACAGGAAATCTAGAACAGGTACAAAAGTAAATCCATGAAGCAGGGAATTTGAAACATTTGGCCAGATATTGTTATTAGCCATGATGTATGCAGTTGAGCTTAGTCTCAAGTTGCAAATAATAATAATAATAATAATAATAATAATAATAATAAATTTCGATTCCACCTTTTCTGGGTGGGAATCAAAACAGATTACAACAAAAATTAAAACTATAAGACTATAAGACTCTGCCCTCCCACCCACCCCCTTCCAGCACCTGCTGACCCTCAGAAGGCCCTGAAGGAAGCCTGCAACCTGAAGTCCACAACTCCAGCATTTCTCCCATTATTGGGATGCAAGCAAGGCAAGGCAGGCCAGGGGTGTGTGGCCTAATGGGACTATAAGGATCTGCCATCCCACCCTCCCTCCCAGCACCTGCTGACTCTACTTACTAGAGATCAGCCATTCAGGCCTCTCTGCTCTACCTGGTGTCCAGGATAATTGATCCTTAGGCAAAATCAGCCTATGGATCAGAATTTGATAACAACTCTGTCCATTAAGGCTTCCCTCTTTACTTACATCATATTGATGATGTTAAGTAGTAGGTCAGACAGAGCTACTAACAGCCCGGCTATCATTAATACTTCTTCAGACGGAAATGGGAACAGCCTGGGAGCAAACATTGATGTGATATGGGGGCTCAGGAGGTATGGTGGTAACAAAGTGAACACATGTTACAAAAGAAGTAGGGATCGATGTTTAGTAACTATCCCTTCTTCAACTCACTCTGTTCCTCGGGATAAATCGAAGAGTGTACCAACCATTCCACAAACCCTTAATCTGCTCCTCTGCAATGTCAGGTCAGCCAAAGGTAAAATCCATATCATCCACGATCTTCTCGTGGATGAAAAGGCTGGCCTGGCTTGCTTCACTGAGACCTGGCTGGGAGATGCCAGCGCAGCTACTTGGGCACAAGCTCTCCCAGCTGGTTACATGGTTAGTGAGTAGATAAGGGAAAGTGGGCGGGGGGGCGGTGTGGCTATAGTTCACAAATCTAATCTACCCTTGATCACAGAACCCATCTGGAAAACAACCCATATCGAGTGTGTGTACCTCAGCCTGAAGACCTGGGATAGTTTGGGAATTCTGTTAGTATACCGGTCACCCCGTTGCCTAACAGATTCCCTGATCAAGCTGACTCAGCTGGTCTCTGAGTTGCTGTTGGAGTCGCCCAGGCTTTTGGTCCTGGGTGACTTCAACATTCCTCTCGAGACCAGCCCTTCTGATCTACCTGGAGCAGCTCGGGAGTTCATGGAATCCATGACAGGCATGAACCTATCCCAATTGCTCAATGGGCCCACTCATTGTGCGGGTCACACACTCGATGGGATCTTTAGTACGAAACGGGAATATCCGTGGGTGGAGGTAATCAAAACCTCTGCATGGAAGGACCATTCCCTGATCAAGATGGAACTTAGAGCTTCACCTCACCCCTCCGGGGGTGGCGGACCCATTAGACCCATTTAGTCTGCCCTCGAAGGCTCATGGAACCAATTGGTTTCCAGAAGGCCTTAGAGGGTTTAATGGTTGGCAACACCGGCGACCCCGTCGAAGCTTTGGTGAATACCTGGAACACCGATCTTCCCAAGGCTCTTGACATTATCGCCCCCGAGTGTCCTTTCCAACCTACTTCGAACCGCAAACCCTGTTTACAGAGGAACTCAGGCAAATGAAGCGGGTCGGACAATGACTAGAGTGCAAGTGGCGAAAGACTCAGTCCTCATTTGACAGAACTCCCCATAGGCAGCATCTTCATGCCTATCGGGAGGCATTGCGTGCAGCACGGAAATCTTTCTACGCTGCACGCATTGCATTTGCAGAGTCTCTTTCAGCAGAGCTGTTTAGGGTAGTTGGGGAGTTAACGCAGGTTCCCCCTGCATTTAACCCCCTCCTTGACCCGACGACGGCCTGCTGAGACACATTTCACAACCACTTTGCAGACAAAATCTCTCAAATAAGGGCGCCAATATTTCTCCAGTATCTGTAAATGAGGTGACCAGCAAATCCGCTACTGTCATTTTGTTGGATGAGTTTCGATCTATACGTACTGATGACGTGGACAAGCTCCTTGGAAGCATGAAGAAGACGACCTGCCCTCTCAATCCATGTCCATCATGGTTGGTCGTTCAGGAGGGGGGGAGGTATATTATAATAATGATGATGATGATGATAATAATAATAATAATAATAATAATAATGTTTTATTTATACCCCGCTCTTCAGCCAAGACTATCAGAGCGGCTTACAATTTGTTAAACAAACAGCTTCATTTACAATTGTAAGCTATTTGCCCCCAACAATCTGGTTACTCATTTTAGCGACCTCGGAAGGATGCAAGCCTGAGTCAAGCTTCAGCCCTTTGCTGGTCTTGAACTCGCCACCTTCTGGTTTTGAGTGAGTGGCTGCAGTACAGGCATTTAACCACTGCGCCACCAGGGCTTCGGGATGTAGTCAATGTGTCCCTCAGGGAGGGTACTATTCCATCCTGTCTCAAGGAGGCGGCTGTAAAGCCTCTCCTGAAGAAACCTTCCCTTGATCCCCTGGACAGAAACAACTATAGACCAGTTTCCTTGCTGCCGTTTCTAAGCAAGGTGATCGAGAGAGCTGTCGCCTCACAACTCCAAGCTGTCTTGGATGAAACTGACTTTTTTGATCCATTTCAAACTGGCTTCTCAGAAGGATATGGAGTTGAGACTGCCATGATTGCTCTGACAGATGACCTCCGCTTGAGTATCGACAGGTGTAGTGTGACCCTGCTGGTGCTCCTGGATCTCTCAGCAGCTTTTGACACTATAGATCATGCCATCCTCTTGACCTGGCTGAGAGAGATGGGTATCGGAGGCACTGCTCTGCAATGGTTCCATTCCTTTCTCTCTGGCAGGTCCCAAAGGGTGAGGCTCAGGGACAGCTGCTCCTCTAAAATCGAGCGAAACTGTGGCATCCCTCAGGGCACCATCCTGTCCCCAAAGCTATTTAATATTTATATGAAGCTGCTGGGTGAGATCATCTGGACGCATGGAGCTCAGTGCCACCAGTACGCTGATGACACTCAGATATACTTCTCCATGACCAGATCATCTGCCCATACCTCAGATGGCGTCTCTCCTCTCAATGACTGTCTCGCAGTGGTAATGGATTGGATGAGAGAAAATAGATTGAACCTTAATCCTGACAAAATGGAGGTACTGACAGTCACCGGCCCAAAACCAGGTCTGGGAATACAACTTCCAGTCCTAGATGGAGTCACATTCTCCTCTCAGGACTCTGTTCACAATCTGGGAACAATTCTAGACTCATTGCTTCACATGACACATCAGGTGAATGCGGTGGTCAGAAGTGCTTGTTATCAACTTCAGTTAATCCACCAGCTGTGCCCTTTCCTGGAGATGAAGGACCTGGAGGCTGTGGTACATGCGCTGGTCACCTCACGTCTGGATTACTGTAACACACTCTACATGGGGCTATCTTTGTGCCTAACCCAGAAACTTCAACTGGTTCAAAACATGGCAACCAGGCTAGTCACTGGAACATCGAGGAGAGAGCATATAACACCAGTGCTTAAATCTCTCCACTGGCTGCTGATCAGTTTCCGGACACAGTACAAGGTGCTGACTTTGACTTTTAAAGCCTACATGGCTTGGGTCCAACTTATCTTAGAGACCACCTCCTCCCATATGCGCCCCCGCGTACACTTCGGTCCTCTGGGAGGAACCTGCTTCAGCCTATAAAAACTAGGTTGTCCCAGACCTCCCAGAGGGCCTTTTCACTATTTCTCCCAGGCTGTGGAACGACCTGACAGATGAGATGCGTCTTATTATAACCTTGGAAGGCTTTTAAAAAGCGACCAAGACTCATCTCTTCCAGCAGACCTTCCCGGATAGTAACTAATTTCCCACCGTCTGATGACCCCCCTTCTTCCCCCATCCAGCCGCCTACATCGGACTTGAAGGAATATGTATTTTAAATCTCGATTGTTTTAATTATGATTAGTTTAATACTGTTTTAAGGGGAGGGAGGTGGGAATGTTGGAGGATTTTAACTGCATATGTTTTTAACATGTTGTACCCTGCCCAATTGCTCGCTCAGAGGGGCAGGAAAGAAATAAATATTATTATAATATTATTATTAAAACAGGGTACAGTTAAAATCACAATCATGTTAAGATCCCCTTTCCCTCCCCTCCCTCCTGGTCATATAAAAATGAAAACATTAAAGCCTTAAAAAAGAATTAAACAGTAAGAAGAAATTAAAATACCTAATACAAAGTGATTTAAATAGATATAAATCTGCATACAAATCCTGATGTGTGAGGAAGGGATGCATTATCTCTGGGGAGAAAAGCAGAGACAATCATAAAGGGAAGGGAGAAGAAGACTGAACAAGGCTAGTCAGGAAAGGCCTGTCTGAAGAGATCCATCTTAATAGCCTTTTTGAAGGCTTCTAGAGTGGTAATATGATGGATCACGTCCGACAGGTTGTTCCAGAGCCTAGGAGTGCCAGCCGAAAAGGTTCTCTGGGTCACTGTTGATAATCTGGTCTTTTTTTATTGTAGTAGATTCTTCTCAGAGGACCTGAAAGTGTGGGGTGGATTGTATGGAAGGAGGTTTTCCTTAAATAGTCAGGGCCAAGCCATGTAGGGCTTTAAAGGTAATAACCAATGCCTTATACCTTGCCCAGAAACTAATAGGCAGCCAGTGTAATTATTGTAAAACTGGTGTGATGTGGGCAGCTTGCAGAGTACCCATGACTGGTCTGGCTGCCATGTTCTGTACCAATTGATGTTTCCGAACTTGGCATAAAGGTAGTCCCATGTAGAGTGCATTGCAGAAGTCAAGCCGTGAGGTTACCAGCAGATGTACTACTGTTTTTAGGTCGCCTGGTTCCAGGAAGGGCCATAGCTGGTGTATCAGCCGAAGCTGATAGCAGGCACTCCTGACTGTCACAACTATGTGAGCTGTCATCTGGAGAGACAAGTCAAGGAACACCCCCAGGCTGCGGGCACAGTCTTTCAGGAGAAGTGTGACCCCATCCAGAACAGGTGCAGATATCTCCATTCTCAGATTTGGGGTCCCTATAACACGTACTCCATCTTACCTGGATTCTGCTTGAGTAAGTTTTCTCTCATCCAGTCCATTACTGCTCCAAGGCAGGCATTTAGAGGACAGATGCCATCCTTAGGCACTACATCAGTCAGAGACATAGAGAAATAGATTTGGGTGTCACCAGCGTACACCCTTCCCCATGTCTCCAGATGATCTCACCCAGCGGCTTCATGTAAATTTTGAACAGCATTGAGGACAGAATCGCACCTTGAGGGATGCCCAATTTGAGATCCCTCTTGGCTGAACAACTGTCCCCAAGTGACACCATCTGGAATCTAGGAAGGATCGGAATCACTGCAGAGCAGTGCCCTTGATTCCCAACTCCCTCAGGCATTCCCGAAGGATACCATGGTCGATAGTATAGAAGGCTGGCTGTTGTGTAGGTATCACTTTATTTCTAGCAGTTCACACTGGGATTGAAAGAAAGTGGTGCATCTAAAAACACAAAAATGGTGGCAGGTTTGGACTTTGCTTCTTAACTCAGATAAAATACACAGGTTCATAAAGTGGCACAGGGCAGTAGTATGGAGGAACAATGCAGACCCTGCAATCTAGTCTGATGAAGAGTTCTGGAAAACCCAAAAAGCTTGAAATATTACAGAGGGAAATAAATTCAAATTCTTAAGATTATATGCTACTCCTATTGTAGATATATATTCTAAAATGTATTTCTAAAAATATACTGGCACCCCTTGGCTACTTGGGAAGACAATATAGTTTCTTCCAACACAAATTTAAGAATACTTGAATATATTCGTGTATTAAGAAGATTTGTGGTTTTGGCCGGTTATGTGGCTGGCATGAAACTAAAATCTCCAAGAAGCAAGGGATAAGTGAAGCTCTCTTTTTTTAAAGATTTAAAGCAGATTTGATTCTTCAAAACCAAAAGCCAATTGACATAAAGAAAGAAATTAAGATGTTAGCCAGTATTTTTAACTTTCTTTCTTATAACACAATCTCTAATGACAAGTGTTCTTTATCTATTTCAGAGTTGCAGTCATCTTAGATATTACTAACAGTCTTGGAGAAATCTCTTGATTAATCGCTTTCAATACACTTGTCTGGCTAACCTTCATACTTGCCCATATTTTGTAAGCTACATTGTCTTTTGAAATAATCTTTTCAACTCTGCATCTGACAGTGCAAGTGTTTGGGCATTAATAATAATCTCTTTGAGAAATGCCTTTAATGATAACATATCTTCATAATGGCCCACTGCTCTTTGAAATTTCTATCTCAAGTGAAATCTTGCAGAATATATCCCTTACGGTCTTTGCTGTCTGAACTAATTGCTCTCTGTTTAGAATTCCTGTGATGCTTAAGTGCCCCCCCCCCCCGGCTTATAATATGCTATGGTTTAGAGAGGCACATCTGTAGCATGATACAATTATTGGAATTGGGGGACACAGAGGTAGAACAACAGTTTACCTTGTGATCATAAAATGAAATGTAAAGAAAAGTAGAATCCCTCTTCCTCTCCCCCTCTTTTTATTGTGAGTTATCATCTTGATGTTTGTGATGCAAGAGTTCCAGTGGTAAAATCTAAGTTACCCATAATGTTATAGTGACTCATTTAACTGGGCAAATGTTATTTGCACACAGTACTCATTCATGTTGACTGCCTAAACAGCTTTAGGCCAGATTCCTTGATTGGGTTTCTCCTCCTAAATCTACCTACCCAGACTGTAAAATCAGCATCTGTCATTGTCCTCTAGGTCCCTCTTCCAAATGAGATGGGTGAAAAAGTGGTTGGTGAAAAAGTGGATGTAGGGAGGGCTTTTGAATGGTGATATACTGTATCTGGAATGGGAGCTCCACATAGACTCACCTTGTACCTATATTATTGGTCATTGGGCAGTCTATCATTGTATCATTGGGCAATCTAATAATAAGAAATGGATTATATCCTTGCATTAAACCACCATATTCCCCAGGTAGGTGTCTGAAATGTACTTGGGGCTTTGGAACAGGATGCTAGTCCCAATTTGAATTTATTTTTTAATTGAGGAGATATCCTTTATTCCCTTAGCTCTCCAAATGCTTAAATTACTAAGTTAATAATTGTTTCATAGACAGAGATATCCTACTCTCCTCTATCTTGATCTCACTCTCTCATTAATTTTGAAAAGTGGTGATCCCAAAGAACATGTGCATTAAAAGTAATATATAAATATTGCCCATTTAGAAAAGGGTATTGAAAGATTATTGAGTGCAGTTGTAACCATGTTCTGCTGATGGACTTTCCATATGCAACGAATTGTCCAGTAGGGATATAATGCAGGACTAGATAGGCTTATGGTGTGACCCAACATGATGCTTCTTATGTTCATGGGAAAAGTGTGTTGGAGATGAATGACAAAAGATTTACAGATGAGGAGGGGCATGATGATCATCTGTAGCTTAGTTTAAAATTCAGATGGGGAAATAATAAGCATATGAGTCTCAGGACTATTCTGTGAGTAGAAATTTCATTTTAGAAGTGAATGTTTTGGCCACTTTATAGCATGGAAAATTCACACACAGCACCAGGATTATTTCTTATATCAGATACAGCAAGTCCCCCAGTGTGATTTCACTTTATGACATGTTGAAAGGAAGATTTGCAAATAAGAATTTTCCAGAATTCCTGGGGACTTTGAGGCAGTACAGACCAGCACTCTGGGCTGGCCTGCATGTGTGGTAGGGTTGAGATAGGGCTGAGCGTCTACACACTCCAAGCCCTACTTTCACTGCCCAGATGCCATCATGGTGTGCGCATGTCCATACGGCATGAGCCATGATGACGCACAGGTGGAGCAGCACCCAAACGGTGTTGGACAGAAGGGGCATCATAATGGCACACCAGCAAACCTGTGACACCCTTTCTGGGGTGCAAGAAGAAGCCAGCTAATGGTGGCTTCTTTTTGTGTCCTGGGGGTGAGTGGGTGGGTGGATCACTGCCGTGTAGTTGCCACAGCAACAATTCGGGGCAAAAGGCGGTGGCTCCAGGCCACCTGTCTGTAGAGGCCCATACTGTTTGAGACTGAGGGACAAACTTCCATTTCTTTCTTGACATGTCTTGCCACTATGGCATTCCTACCTGTGGAAGGGAGAATATTAAGGTTGGAAGAAATCATGAGGATCATCCTGTTCAACTCCCCACCATGAAGGAATACACAAGCAAAGCACTCCTGGCAGATGGCCATACAGCATCTGCTTATAAACCTCTAGAGACACCACCACACTCTGAGGCAACATATTCCACTGTCAAAAAGGTCTCTCCACCAGGAAGTTCTTCCTAATATTTAGGAGAAATCTCTTTTTCTGTACTTTGAATCCATTGCTTCATGTCCTAAGAGATTATTGTATGGATAAATACTCCTGATATAGATGCAAGACTGAAAATTCTAAACTGGGTGTTCTCACATGTGCTGGCATCTAGGCAAGTGCAGCCCGGATGCAGCCCATGCCCCAGCTGCACTTATTCTGCGACTTTCCAAAAACCAGAGCTTGCCATTTTTGAAATTCTGCCAAATAAGTGAGGTTGGGGTCTGGGCTGCATCTGGGTCACACTTGCCCAGCTGCCGGCATGTACGATAACACCTGGTTTTAAGTTTTCAATCTTGCATCTATATTGGGAATATTTCTCCATGCAACAATCTCCTTACACTTTGGAGCAGGGGAAAACAAATTTGCTCCTTCTACCAGTATTATTCCAGCCTAATAAGTAATTGGGAGGAAAAGTAGGAGGAGGTTGGGAGACTTGTGCGTGCATATGGGGAATGAATAATGAGGATCTCTTTTTCAAAAGGAAAGAATTAATTTGTTACTCTGATTAAATTCAGAGCTGCAGAATAACTGAAATTTACATTATAAACACTTGATACTCATTTCTGAGCTCAGAAATACAAGTCTGGTGTTATCACACACACACACCACAATAAGAGAGATATGCACTCATGCACATATGAAATGCACACATTGGGACACTTTGTCTGTGAAATTTTATTGTTGCATTAGTATAAATTACAAAAAATAGAAATCAGTTATATTTTATAAGATGTGTTTACACAGAGATCTATAAACATCATAATAAAGAACAATTGCATACCCTTATCATGTTAGTCACAGCCATTTATGCTGACGTTTTAAATGCTTCTGTAAACTAGAACAAAAAAATAATCTGATTCCTATCATACAGATCCACTGCTATAATTAATCTTTTAAAAATATTTTCTTCTGGCTATTGCCTTTCTTGTACTTCAATAAAATAAATGTTTCTCTCTCTCTCTCTTTCATACTTGTCTGATTCTCTGGCTAAAACAGCATTCTAGATTTGTCCAGAATTGTCACAGACAATTGTGCTTTTTATAAAAATAAAAATAGATCCTTTATTACAAATATTGTCTACAATCAAGGCACATTCATTTCTTCAATTATGTGTTGCCACCATACTTTAAAAAACACAGTGTAAAAGCCATGTGTTATTTAGCCATGGGAATGTCCTTGTGTTGCTGGTTTTTCATAAATGGTTAAGTAGCTGTCACCCATTTCACTTGGTTTAATTTGTAGATCAGGTAAACTTTTCCACTGAGGTCAATCTGTAGTATCTGAATACAGGGGAAACAAAGAGGAAAAGGAAGTGTTATTTAATCTTAACTTTCAAAAACAGCATGAAAAAACATGACAAATGCATGTTTGATGTCACATAAGGGTTCATTATAGACTGGGGGTTGTCAGAGTTATGCCAGGAACAAGATCGAAAAGACTAACAAATATGAATTCATGTGTTGTGTGTTATATGTAACCAGTACTTTCTTGGAGATATATTAGTGGAGGTTTTGTCTTTTTTTTTAAATGCCAGTGTCTTCATATTGGAAATGGGAAGAAAAATGGGGCCTGGGATTCTAAATCATGGTCTGTGCGGCATAATTTTACAAATCATTACCTGCATTGCAAAAATTGAACAAAACACTGTTTGTAAATTGCAAAGATATATACCAAGAATGTTCTAATGTGTACCAGGCTATTTCTGATGTGTATTGGATACTTCTGATACAAACTGAGCATGTGTAATGCACACTGGACACTTCTGATCCAAACTAGGCTTGTCTGGTGTACATTAAACACTTCTTTTACTTGTAAGACTAAACAGAATTTTTTCCCCCTTTTGTTGGACTCTATCTGTGTATTTGTGTAGATGTAGGACTGATTGTTGTTTCTGTCTCACCAATTTCATTGCTCTGCTTTTAAGTTCTGACACTAGCTCTTAAACATGATAGAAATTTGTGTGTGCAGTAAACATTTTTGTGGCCTTTTTGCCTCCACAGAAATCATTATTTATTTAAATCATTGTTACCCAGTTGTTCCACTTAAATTCCTTGCAAATAATATTATTTCAATAATAAGCTTTCCTTTTGTTGCTGGCTTTTACTGTAAAAAAACAACAACAACAGAAACACACACACAAATAGAGTAGAAGGGGATGTTCAAGCTCAGGCAGTAGTACTTAATCATAAAATAATAGTGCCACTTCAAAACAAATGCACCTCCTGCTGTAGGAGGCTTAACGTAAAAAAGGATACACTTCAGAAGGCTGCCAAGATATAAAGTTGCACTTTAACTTGCTCTTCCTCACAACAAAGTTAATTCTAATTGCCTCTGAAGGGATAGAGGGACCAAGCCCAGATGGTGGAAGCTATCTTTTCTATAATTCATTTCTTGTGTCTGTTAAGAACTAATAATGGACCAGCCCATCTATTGATAGAAATTTGCTTGAAATAGGCACATTTTATATAAAAGGAGGACGGTCTCATTTTAACTATTTCATTAAAAAAACCTAAACTAAAATGCAAATTCTATTTCCAGGTTTGATCAACATTTCCTACAAAATGGAGGGGTACTGCTTCAACAGTGGCAGGTTCTTAGTAGGACCACCTGGAGTTACAAATCCATAACAGTGAGATATTTACAATCGCTATGTATTCCCTAGTTTGGGGGAATTGAGAGACCATGAACACTCCTCAGTTCCCAAATACTGAAAAACAGTCATTGGGATTGATTTGGGTCTGTTTCCCTGTCATTCCAAAAGCAGCTGATTGATTCCCCCCCTCCCCCCGCTACACACACACACACACACACAAGTAATCTCCAGTGCAAGGGAGAACTGTGAGAAAGACACTACTTCTGCTTGTTATAAGAATTGCTCAAAGGACAGGGTGGGAATGCCAGTCAGCTGTTCCTGAATGACAGGGAACTGACTCCTATCAATCATTGCAGCTATTGCTCAGTAACAAGGTTTTGGGGGTCAGACTAGAATTCAATGTGTAGCTGCATAACTATAGTGGATATGTATTCATAACTTCTCCAAAGCATTCTGGCTCAGCTTTTTTTGTGTGGGGTATGCTCCTTAAAGGTAAAGGTAAAAGTTTCCCCTTTGACAAGGTTGTCAAGTTGTGTCTGACTATAGGGGTCAGTGCTCATCTCTGTTACTAAGCCAATGAGCCAGCATTGTCAAAGACAACTCTATGTTCATGACTGCCTGGAACACTGTTACCTTTCCACTGAAGTTGTACCTATTTATCTGTTTACATTTTCATATGCTTTTGAACTGCTAGGTTGGCAGAAGCTGGGACTAGTGATGGGACTAGTGATAGGAGCTCACCCCGAGAGAGTGTAACCCCATCTAACACAGACTAAATGCCTATCCCCAGATTTGTCTTTTGACTGACTAGGAGGACCTCTGTCTTGTCTGTATTAAGCTTTAATTTGTTTGTCTTTATCCAGTCCAGTACAGATATCAGGCACTGGTTTAGTACAGGAAAAGCTTCCTTGGAATTAGGTAGAAAAGAGTGATTGAGCTGGATATCTCCACCATACTCACAGAATCATAGAATCATAGAATCACATAGTTAGAAGAGACCACAAGGGCCATCCAGTCCAACCGCCTGCCATACAGGAACTCTACATCAAAGCATCCCCAACAGATGGCCATCCAGCCTCTGCTTAAAGACCTCTAAGGAAGGAGACTCCACCACACTCCGAGGGAGTGTGTTCCACTGTCGAACAGCCCTCACTGTCAGGAAGTTCCTCCTAATGTTGAGGTGGAATCTCTTTTCCTGGAGCTTGCATCCATTGTTCTGGGTCCTGTTCTCTGGAGTAGCAGAAAACAAGCTTGCTCCCTCCTCAATGTGACATCCCTTCAAGTATTTAAACAGGGCTATCATATCACCTCTTAAACGTCTCTTCTCCAGGCTAAACATTCCCACCTCCCTAAGTCGTTCCTCGTAGAGCATGGTTTCCAGACCCTTCACCATTTTAGTCACCCTCCTTTGGACACGCTCCAGTTTCTCCACATCCTTTTTGAATTGTGGTGCCCAGAAATGGACACAGTATTCCAAGTGGGGCCTGACCAAAGCAGAATAGAGTGGTAATATTACTTCCCTTGATCTAGACACTATACTTCTATTGATGAAGCCTAAAATTGCATTGGCCTTTTTAGCTGCTACATCACACTGTTGACTCATGTTCAACTTGTGGTCTACTTGGACTCCTAGATCCTTTTCACATGTTGTCTCATTCATCCCCCATCCTATATCTTTGCATTTCATTTTTCCTCCCTAAGTGCAGAACCTTACATTTTTCTGTGTTGACTTTCATTTTCTTAGCTCTGGGCCAGCTTTCTAGTCTATTCAGGTCATTTTGAATTTTGATCCTGTCCTCTGGGGTATTAGCTACTCCTCCTAATTTGGTGTCGTCTGCAAATTTGATAGCTAAGCCCTCAATAATTTCATCCAAGTCATTAATAAAGATATTGAATAACACTGGGCCCAGGACAGAACCCTGTGGCACCCCACTTGTCACTTCTTTCCAGGATGAAAAGGAACCATTGTTGAGCACCCTTTGGGTTCGGTCAGTCAACCAGTTACAAATCCATGTAACGGTTTCCTTGTCTAGTCCACATTTTGCAAGCTTGTTTGCAAGAATGTCATGGGGAACCTTGTCAAAGGCCTTACTGAAACCAAGATATACTACATCCACAGCATTCCCTTCATCTACCAAGCTGGTGATTTTATCAAAAAAAGAGATCAGGTTTATTTGGCATGACTTGTTTCTCTGAAACCCATGTTGGCTTTTTGTCATGCTGGAATTATCTTCTAGATATCCGCAGACTTTCTGTTTAATAATCTGTTCCAGAATCTTTCCTGGAATTGATGTCAGACTAACTGGATGATAATTGTTGGGATTCTCTATTTTCCCCTTTTTGAAGATGGGCACAATGTTTGCCCTCCTCCAGTCTTCTGGGACTTTTCCTGTTCTCCAGGATTTCTCAAAGATTATTGCCAATGGTTCTGATATTACATTTGCCACTTCTTTTAATACCCTTGGATGTAGTTCATCTGGTCGTGGAGACTTGTATTCATTTATATTAACCAGGCATTCCTGTAATATCTCTTTACTTATTCTGTGCTGAAATTCCCCTATTCTGTCATCTGCTCCATTATCCTTAGGTTGAGCCCTGTTTGCCTTTTCTGAGAAGACTGAAGCAAAGAAGTTGTTGAGTAATTCTGCCTTTTCTCTGTCACCTGTTAGCATTTTGCCATCTTCTGCACGCAGTGGCCCAACTGTTTCCTTCTTCTTCCTTTTACTGTGGACATACCCAAAAAAGCTCTTTTTATTGTTCTTAATGTCTCTAGAGTTCATTCTGTGCTTAAGCGTTTCTGACTTTATCCCTACACGTGCTGGTTATTTGCTGATTTCCCCATTTTTCCATTTCTTATACATGTTCCATTTAAAACTTAGCTCAGTTGAAAGTTCCTTAGTCATCCATCCTGGTTTCTTGAGACATCTCCCATTTTTCTTCCTCACTGTAACTGTTTAAAATTGTGCCTTCAGTATCTCCCTTTTGAGATATTCTCATCCATCTTGAACTCCCTTCTCTTTTAGTGTACCTGACCGTGGGATAACCCCTAATATTTCTCTAAGTTTATTGAAATCAGCTCTCCTAAAGTCTAGAATTCATGTCTGACTATGCCTAGCTTCTCCTTTCCATGGTATAACAAACTCCAGGAGAACATGGTCACTCCCATCTAAGGATAGAATCATAGAATCATAGAAATTTAGAGTTGGAAGAGACCACAAGGGCCATCCAGTCCAACCCCCTGCCGTGCAGGAACTCCCAATCAAAGCATACCTGACAGATGGCCATCCAGCCTCTGCTTAAAAACCTCCAAGGAAGGAGACTCCACCACCCTCCGAGGGAGTGTATTCCACTGTCGAACAGCCCTTACGGTCAGGAAGTTCCTCCTAATGTTGAGGTGGAATCTTTTTTCCTGCAGTTTGCATCCGTTGTTCCGAGTCCTGTTCTCTGGAGCAGCAGAAAACAAGCTTGCTCCCTCCTCAATGTGACATCCTTTCAAATATTTAAACAGAGCTATCATATCACCTCTTAACCTTCTCTTCTCCAGGCTAAACATCCCCAGCTCCCTAAGGCGTTCCTCATAGGGCATGGTTTCCAGACCCTTCACCATTTTAGTCGCCCTCCTTTGGACATGCTCCAGTTTCTCCACATCCTTTTTGAATTGTGGTGCCCAGAATTGGACACAGTATTCCAGGTGAGGCCTGACCAAAGCAGAATAGAGTGGCACTATTACTTCCCTTGATCTAGACACTATACTTCTATTGATGCAACCTAAAATTGCATTGGCCTTTTTAGCAGCTGCATCACACTGTTGACTCATGTTCAACTTGTGGTCTACTTGGACACCTAGATCCTTTTCACATGTTGTCTCATTCAGCCAGGTGTCCCCCATCCTATATCTGTGCATTTCATTTTTCCGCCCTACGTGTAGGACCTTACCACTTGAACCCCATCAATTAGGTCTTCCCTGTTGGTTAAGATCAGGTCCAAAATATATGACTCCCTTGTTGCCTCTTCCACCTTTTGCACAATGAAATTTTCTTCCAAGCAAGTGAGGAATTTGCTAGACCTTGATGATTTGGCAGAATTTGAATTCCAGCAAATGTCAGGATAGTTGAAGTCACCCATTACTACTATATTTCCCCTATCTGAATGTTTGGTCATCTGTTCTAGAAAGGCATCATCCAATTCCTGAGTCGGGGGTCTGTAGTAGACTCCCACAGTAACATCCCTGTTGTTTCCCTCTCTAATTTTTATCCAGATGCTCTCCACTTGGTTTCCAGTATTGATGTCCTGGATCTCTTCACTCGTATAAATGTCCCTCACGTATAATGCTATTCCTCCTCCTTTCTTGTTTGGCCTGTTTTTCTTAAAAAGGTTACACCCCTCTATTTCTACATTCCGATCCTGAGACTCATCCCACCAGGTTTTAGTGATGCCTATTCTATCATATTTCCCTTGTTGTGCCAGAAGTTCAAGTTCATCTTTCTTATTTCCCATGCTCTGTGCATCAGTGTAGAGACATCTAAGACTATGTGTCCCCTTTATTTGCTGACTCTGCATGTTTTTGTTTGTTTGTTTGTTTGTTTGTTTTGCCTCCTACTGTTGGGTCCTTGCTCTGTTTGCCTTGTTCCCTCTATGCCAGTTTGGCTACTCTCTCCAGCCCTTTAGCCTTCCAGAATGCTGTCTCCCTTCCCCACATAACTCAGTTTAAAGCCCTCCTGATCAGATTCTTCAGACTGTTGGCAAAAACGTTTCTGCCAACTGGTGTGAGATGCAGCCCATCCCTTGCCAGAAGTCCCTCTTTATGGAAAAAGCATGAGTTTTATTATCAGGTGTAGCTAAACGTGGAATAATCCTAGCTTGAGTCAAAATTCATGTTTCCCAACCTGTGGCAATTTTCAATGTAAAATAGTGTTTTGTTATTGTGCTTTTTCATTGCAGAAGTTTGACAGGATACCACTAGATTACATTAGGAAAGAGGGTACAAAGCAATGTAACTCATTCTGTTTGATTTGTGAACAATTCTATAGTGTATTATAAGGTAAAATTATGCAAGACTGAAGGCAGAAGTGGGACAAGGATAACAAGGAAAGGATAGTCATCCAAAAGTTCAAAGGTAGGTAGATGATCAAAGGTTAAACATGAGAAAAGAAATTATTCTATTCAAGTTGAAGTTAGGACATTGTAACCCAAATAAATGTTTAGCTTTAATTAAAACTCTTGGAAACAGACTTTTGTGTGCCAAGAAAAAGTTCTCAAAGTCAGAACTTAGATCTGTTTCCTCCCCACTTTCCAGCTTCAAATACAAGATGTCGAAGGAAGGAGATTTAGCTATTACTATAGTCAGGGATATCTCAATTTCATTGAAAAAAATGTTGCTTGTTATAAAAAGGAGAGGGCAGGGAAGATAAGATACCTTTTAAATTACCACATGGAGATGTGGAATGAAAATATTTTAGCTTTCTAAAGCTGGTGGGGAAAAGATGGAAAAAGTAGAAACTTAAAAGCATTTCCTCCATACGGATAACAGCAGAAGGTCAGTAGAAGAAGGAAGAAGACTGGCAGCGAAAATGAGAAAAGGAAAAGTTAGGAGAGAGATTAGCTCAATGTGAGATGCATTTTATTAGAGGTGGAAAATGAGAGCCAGGGGCTCTCAGAAATTATTGATACATATTTTCAGTTTTGTTGAGCAGCAATTAGTTTACTGATATTGGAAGATAGTGATATTGGAAGAGTAATGACACACAAATAAAGGCGGGTGTGTGCGTGAAAGCAATATAAGAAGGCAAAAAAAAGCAGAATTTTCATCATTTACTTTCAGGAGAACTGATAAATAGCTCTCTTCTTTGGAATGCTATGCTGGCTGCCATTACTCTCAATTTTTACTACAGAGGTCTGAAGGGATCAGCACATTTTCTAATCTCCACTTGTGGAATGATTCCCTCTTAACCAGAAAAATAGTTAGGATGCAACAACAGAGATGAAAAAATTAGTCTATCACTCCATGGCCAGCGTGGTGCCAGCATGGCGTAGTGGTTTTAGCACTGGACCATGATTGAGTTCAAGGTTCAAATACTACTGGGCCATAGAAACCCCCTTAGCTTCACCTAAGGGTTGCTATAAGTCAAAAACACCTTGAAGGCACACAACAACAACACACCAGGTCTCCATTCATACCACCCAATTATAGTGCTATAATCTACTTTAACTGTCATGGTTGCAATCTGTGGAAACCTGGAGTCTGTAGTTTCATGAGATAGTACTGATCTTTGGCTGTGAATTAAAAAAAAAAAACCTCACACTCAACTGCTTTTTGAAAACTGCAGAAAGGAGCAAAGTAAGAAGAAAATTTACCCAGCAGACCTTCACATTCATAATCATGAGCCCACTACAGAACGATACACCTACTTCCAAAACTTAATGATGGACGTTGCATCTAATATCAGCATTGCTTTTCACCAATAATTCCAGTATTTGACCTACCTGACTTGATGGATCATATTGAGAAACAGCAGCTTCTGTTGTCCCATCATAAGTGACAGTAACACTACTAATTGGGGCTGTGATTCCCCAGATGTGCAGATAACCAATTCTCAAATCAACAGAGTCAGTTAAATAGTTGTTGTGGACCACAGAGACATTCAGTGTATTCTGAAAAGGGACAAAGGTAGTAAATGTTTGTAATAAAAAATTCAGACACAAGCTTAAGACACAAGAAAATTATAGATCTTATAACATGGATTTTAAAACTGGATCAAACGTCCTGAGCTGGATGCGAGTTGAAGGTGGGGATTATCACATGCTAAATCACCATCTAATTGCTGCCCGCCATCAGCTCGAGTCCCAGCCATGCTCCACCAGCACTTTTTAGAACCTGGAAAGCTTCCAACTTCCAAAAAGTGCTGGCAGAGCACGGCTGGGACCCAACCTGGACCTGGGCTGATGGTGGGTGGCAATTAGGAGGTGATTTAGCATGTGATAATCCCCACCTCCATCCTACATCCTGGCTGCAACCCAGGACACTTGATCCAGTTTTAAAGTCCATGTGATAAGCTCCTATATTAAGTCAGTTTGACTTTTAACCCAACCATCTGCTCATGACTCAAAATTCTCAGCTTTATGTTCATCATGCAGTCAGCACATATATCAAGTGAAGGTATCAAGTGAGCATGAAACCTAGCTGTTGCCACAATGCAGAATTAATACAGTTTGACATCACTTTAACTGCCCTGACTCAGTGCTTTGGAATTCTGGAAACTGTAATTTGTTATGGCACCAGAGCTCTCTGACAGAGAAGACTAAATATCTCACAAAACTATAAATCTCAAGATTCCATAGCATTGAGTTATGACAGTTAAAGTGGTGTCAAACTGCATTAATTCTGAAGTGCAGATGCAGCCCTAATGCAGCACTACAGACTGGTATTTTAATATGAATTGCAATTAATGGATGAAATGCAATGTCTACTTTCAACAAGATGTGTTACTTGTTTTGCATAGCAAACTACCATGCCATACTACTTCTTTTGAAACATTCTTCAGTTTTTCAAAACAAGTTTGCCATGAAAAAGGGAGTTCTGCAAAAGAAACATATATTCAAATTTCAGGTATGATTTCTGGCTAATTTTCAGCCCCAAAATGGGGCAGCAGGGGCAGGAAAATTATTGGCCCTTGCATCTGTCGCAAGGACTCCCTCTTGATCTATCACATGTTTGAAGTTCAGAGAAATGATGTGAAAAATGATTTTACCATGCAGCATAGTATTCACGAAAATTAAGTGTGCTAAGGAAAATATCTTCCCTTAAATAATTTGAAGCAAATGGTTAATGTACATACCTCAGATACTTGAAATCTTGAGAAATAGTAGTTGCCATTTTCATATGCATCTGCAAAAGAAAAGCATAATATATTTCTGTTTGTTCATCTTCCAGATAATAGGCTAAAATTCTAGCATGGGTGAGAAGTAGCACAAGTGAGTCTAAGATTCCCAAGCAAAGCCAAGGCTTGGCTGTGGGTACAGCCACAGATTTTACAGAACCTCACATTTAAGCAGAGGGGCTAAACTTTTGACCCTGAAATTATTGCTAGATCATGTCTTTGGCTCAAGAGATGAACATCCAAAACAGGATGAAGGACTGAGTCCATGGTGCTCAGTGTAGTACCAGGATACTCCAGTGTAGTACTGGGATATCAAGCAATCTATAAGCCCAATTGGGGAAAATTAAGAAGGTGCAGTGCCTATAAAATACTAAAAAGTTGTTTTTTTAAATGATGCTAAGCTTTTAGATCAGGCTCCCCGTTTCCCTACCTGAACATTTCCACAAATATCTCTATTCTCTTTCAAATAGTCCACCATCACCCATTTTCTTCCCTTGGTGTCCCCAAAGTCTTATCAGGAAATGCAAAAAATTTGTTGAGGAATAGATTCTTCTTTGTAAACATTTCCCAGGACAATAAAGCTTCCTAATGATATTTGGAAAGAGAATTTGGTTTCAAAATAGGCTTCATCAGATTTCATAGGGGAGAATGGGTTCACTTTGACAATTCATCTCAACTTTAGGACCTATAAATTCTTTCTTTCTATCATCTGAGATTGATGGATTATTCCTCCATTTTGGTTTCTGATGCTAGGAATTAATTGTAATTCACATATGGACAATTTTGGAGATTGTGGAATTTTTTTGGGAGGGGGTATTTTTTATACAGAGACAGCATCGTGTAGTGGTTTGAGTGGTGTACTATGATTCAGGTGATCAGAGACTGATTCCTTGTTTGACCATGCAAACCTACTGGGTCACCTTGGGTGAGTCAAACACTCTCAGCCCCAGAAAACTACATGTAGATTTGCTTTAGGGTCACCATAAGTCATGTTCGGTTTGAAGGTACACAACAAAAGCAATTTCTAATGCAATATGTATTATTTTCCACCATGCTTCAGAATCCCCCCCTCTTAATGTACAAGAAACTCTTGTTATGTTTGCATCTTGTTCTGTGTACATCCTGTCCACACAGAAGCCACCACGATGATGCACACACCACACAGCATCCAGACATCGCTGGCAGGAAGTGGCATCATGATGGCGCCCTTTCCCGTTTGTGGTGCCACAAAAAAGAAGCTGCTCTAGGCAGTTTCTTTTTGGCAACATGTCAGTGCTGCAGCGTGTGGCTGCTGCAGCACCAACTTAGGTCAAAGGCAAGTGGCACAGAGCTGCCCGTCTGTCCAGTCCCTTGTTTACTTTAAGGGTTTCTTCTTTCCTGTTGAAGTTGTCCAGGTGTTTATGGATTTCAATGGCTTCCCTGTGCATTCTGACCTGATAGTTGTTGGTATGTTCTAGAATTTCAGAGCACATTTCATAACACATTTTATAATTTTATAACACATTTTAGTTGGCATATGTTTTCATGGAGTTAAGCCCAGTTTTTCAGATGCATTGGGGGAAAAAGAGTTTCAGTTCATGAAAGTTTATGGGAAATAAGCCTTGTTAGTGTTTAAGGTACCACAAAATTCCTTTTTTATTAAACAAGTTGTAATAAATAAATTTTAAATAGCAAAGGTTATTTGTTTTATACTTTACTACATTAAACTGTCAGAATTTAACTGAAAGGATTGAACTTGCATCATAAACCAAATAAAGTAAATAGGTGTGGCCAGTGACTTGTTATTGATCTTCTAGCCAGTTAGAAAACCAAGAACATTGCATGTATGCTAGGCCAAAATAGTTTTGTAGCCTTTTAATCACATTAATTCTTCCTAATCTTTTTTCCCCCCTGTGTTCTAATTTTGCAATACTGTATAACTACCCCAAATGTTTTGTTTGAGCTCCAGAATTTTCACATTGACTTTCAAAGGGTTGATGGACAGAATATGTGTGGTCTGGAAAGTACAATGACAAACATGGGTGAAATTCATATCCTGATTTACATGTTTAGCTGACAAATAAGCTAGCTATCAAATTTGATGTAGGAAGAAAAAAAAAACCAGTAAAAGAATGATCAACATGGATAGACTAAGGCTGTGGAGTAAACATAAGATAAGAAATAAAAGTGATAATTATTATATAGTGAACCAATTAACGATAAATGGGAAATAGAAAACTTGGGAAATAACGAATGAGAAGAATACCTGGGAAAGAAAGAAAGAAGATAAAGAAAGAATGTTAGAATGTTCGAAAAGACTTTCAGAAACGTCTTCTCTCATTGTTTAAGATGACAAATATGTAGGTAAGATATAGGGTAATTATGTGTTTTGTGTTTAAATTGTTATTGCGATTTTGATGTTGTGCTATGATTACTGAATTTATAATGAAAATTTTAAAATTTTAAAAAAAGATATTCATATCCTGATTTGAATCCCAGATAACTTAATGACCAGTGGGTAAATCTTTCTGTTCTGAATCCAACTTCATGTAAATTCTTGAGGGTGTACCAGCATGTTTTAGTGTAAAACATTAATTGCTAGTAACTAAGCTATTAAGAGAGGCATTCTAATGTTATAGAATGGGGAAATGGTTTTTCAAAAGCTGAGGAAGCATCAAATGATTGTGTCATAAGTATGGTGTGAGGCCTTATGTGAAAGCTCAAATGTCAAGCCTGTGATTTGAGAAGGAATAGATTCAGCCTCAAGGCCTCATTTCTTCCTGGGCTAGTCACTGTCTTTTAACCTACCTCTTTATCTTGTGAGAAGGAAATGGGTTAATGCAACTCTGAAATCTACTGAGGAAGAATGAGAGACAAATTTAATAAGTAGGAACCAGTGTTTGACCCTTTCTCTGTCTCGCAAGACACTCACCAATACTAATTCCATCATCCCAGTAAAGTTGTCCTTGAGCGACCCCATTATCATCCAAAGCAACAGTAAGGCCCATGGGATTTTGTCGGCTGGAAGGAAATATATATATATAAAAAAACTTTACCAAAAAAGAAAATGTTGTAGTCTCAAAGTCTTTTCTTCCAAGACAATAGAAATATGGTTTTAATCTCAGCATATGAGGTAAACAATTGTTCAGTACATAGAGACAATGCATGTAAGGACAATTCATACATGGACTCCAAGGGCCACGCTCAAGAATTTAAAATCTTTATCTGAAAGCTTCAGAGTTTTAGAGTAGGGAAAAGTGTCTTAATACCAACATTCTTTTTCAAAACACTCATTTTTATATGCACAGAGCTGGAAGTTAACAAAGATACCTACAGTAGAAGAATGGTTTAAAAACTATTAGATCTGAGAGATGCAGATGGGTCATCAAGAAAGATCAGACAAGAAAGTTCTGAGATAGAAGATGATTGGAATTTGGTATTTAGATACTGGAAGAAAAAAATAGAAGAGGAATAACATAAAAATGTGTGATAAAAAGGGAAGAACTAATTACATAACAAGGAAAAGACAGAAATGAGTTAATGGGATATGACAATATTACTTTGCTGGCATGGATTGCTTAAGTGATAAGCAATAGAAAATGGTAGATAAGTAAAAACAAAGAAAGATACGGGAAAGAAAATGAATAAAGTACTATACATTTAAAATAGATGAGATTGTTGAATATGTTGTGCAAATAGTTTCATATCATTATATCTTGGTACATCATGTAATATATGTTTTAATGTAAATAAAGTTTATTTTTTAAAAATAAAAATACTCATTTTTATCTGAATAGGAAAAAAGGAAACAAAGCATGCCAGATTACTATTAGAGATACAGCAATACACCTAAATCAATGGCCCGATCTAGATGGGCCTTAAAGAGTGTGATAAGGGCTCTTTAAGGTGCCATTAGGGTTCATGAGCAGGCAGCGTTCTCACGCTCCTGAACCCTAACATGTGATGACACAAGCATCATCACATCAAAGTTTTTAGACTGTGTGTGTATGCACACCGAAGCAACTGCACAGCTTCTAGACGTAGGTGTGCAGTTGCGGTGGCAGAATGGCGCCAAATGGCACCTTTTTTGAAAATCACACCGCAACTGCAGAGCAAAAAAGGAGCACGGTTTGTCCACTCCTTTTTTGCGGTGGAGCTTCACCAAGGTGTCTAGCTGCTGTGGTGAAGCTCAGCAGCAAAAAAAAAAAAAAAAAAAAAAAAAAAAAAAAAAAAAAAAAAATTGGTGCCAGATTGCCCCTTTTGGGTGGTCTGGAAAGGCCCAACAAGATCTCAAGAACAAAATACTTACTTACCACTTAACAAAATTAGGTATTATTTAAACAATACCAAATAAATAGCAAAACAGGTATTACTTAATAAAACAGTGTATCTTAAAAACTGATATAAAATTGTACTAATAAAAAATCTTTTTAAAAATTTGAAAATATTTTCTAGATATGTTTACTGTGGAACTGTATCTATTCCATATTTATATTCTTTTTCATTTGAAATAAAGGAACCAGGATTCGTAACAGTCCTATCTTATGTCTACCCATACATCAGCCCCACTGAGTTCAATGTGTTTTATTCCAGATAGAGGTAAATAGGATTGGATTAATGTCTGGGAAAGCTCCTATCCTCCAAGCCAGTAAAACCAGTGCACTGCTCTTAACATCTTGACTACACAAAGGTTGCAATCTGTTCCATTTAGTCCAAAACATCTGCAATCAGCTCATTATAGCATTCCATATGCCATGCTTTGGTGGTGTGAAGATACAAGTTTCTCATGTGCACATGCATCTCCGCATCCTCTCAGTAAAGGAACTGCCCATGTGCTCTGACTATAGGAGAAGTTCAGTGAGCTCTTGAAGTCAGTCCATCTCTGAAAGATAGGCTAGGCCAACATACAAAAACCCCAAGCCATATGAGATCATTATGAATATCCATCTGAGGACAGTGGAAAAAATGAATTATAAAAAGTCTTGGGAAGAAAATATTTCTGTGTGCCAATCCAGCTATGCTACACTTCTACTATATATACAGGAACACATGTGCATGAAACTCAAGTCCACGTGATGAGAAATTGTCCTTACCTAGCATTGGTGGTAATATCGGGCACCTGCCAGGGAATGATATAACCACCTCGTATATGAAGATTTATATGTTGCAAAGGTGCTTCCAACAACTTGAATTGTTTTCGCACTTTAATATCTGTTCCCTACAAGAAATTCAAATGGTAATCATAGATTTACAACAGTGCTATAATGGTGGCAGAAGCTGCATATGTCACATCTGTATCATAATGTGGCTCTCCTCTGCATTTACATCAGAAAATTTGAAATGTTTGGGGATATCTCCTTTACTCTCCTAACATACATGCTAACACAAAGTTGAGGGTTGAGAGAAGAAAGTGAGGAGTTGGTAGAAAACTCTCTGCTTTTTTCTGCTTGTAACAGAAACATGGTGTAGACACACACACACACACAGAGAGAGAGAGAGAGAGAGTGGCTAAATTTTGGAAAGAGGAACTGGTGGGCAAACAGGAAAGGGGCTAAAGGTGAGTCACTGTGTTGTAGCAGTTAGTGTTGTAGCAGTTAGTGTTGTAGCAGTTAGCAGTTAACTTGGACTTAAAAGATCCAGGTTTAAATCCACAATGAGCCACAAAATACACTGGGGGATGTTAACCTAGTCATTCTCTCTCAGCCAAACCTGCCCTAAAGCACTGTTGTGAGAATAAAATGGGAAGGATGAGTGCTATGTATACTGCCTTAAACTCATGGGAGAAAAGGTGGGATAAAAATGTAACAAATACGGTCTTCCACTCAACGCTAGAAATGAAGCCCTCTTTGCTGCCCCTACAGGAGAGGGGGAAGGAGCAGTTGAGCTTTGAAAGCATGGATAAGAAGCACAGTAATTACATCTGCAATTATACCTCTGACAGTACATAACCTCCAGAGACATGTGCATCCTATGTGTCCTTGAACTGAAATATTATGTGCTTGGAAACAAGCTTGTACCTAACTTCCAAAACAGGTCTTTGATATGAAGTTACTTTTTGGGGGGAGGAGATATCTTTGGTTGCTTACCGTGTGATAATCATACCATCGTGCATCTGGTATGTAAGCGTTCACTGTTACAGCACCCTAGAATTTAATAACACAATATGGGTGGGTGGGGGAGACAGAGAATGAACAGAAAATATTGTGAGTGCACTTCATTCATGTCTTGATAAATTCAGTTATATAAAAATGTTAAAGTATTTGGATTGCTTACTTCATCAAGTACGGGACTAATCATCAGTGCTGGTCCCCACAAAAATTGCTTGTATATATCCCAAGTTGCCTTTTCATTCACAAACCTGATAAACATTAAAGACAAAAGATAATATTTAAGGATTATTTAATCTTTCAGATTCACAGCATCAGAAATGCAACAGTTTCTTTTTCTTTGTCTCTCAGGAACATGAAATTACTTTTTGATATCATGAGATATGCAAATAGAAGATGTATATGTTCCCATTTTAATATATTTGTACAAATGACTACTGTGAAATTCAAGGAAACTCATCACTTCGTTTGCCCAAAAGAAGAAGGAGAAGGAGAGGGAGAAGAAGAAGAAGAAGAAGAAGAAGAAGAAGAAGAAGAAGAAGAAGAAGAAGAAGAAGAAGTGGTGGAAGGAGAGAGAGAGAAAAGAGAGAGAGAGAGAGAGAGCTGACACAGTTACAGTCTTTGGTGCAGGGTCAAATTCATTTATTTGTGTGAAGCTTGATAGGTTCATTAAACTGATGCTAAAATATTGTATGTAACATCTAAAACTATTGTATGTAACATCTACAGCAGGGTAACTACAAAAATATGACTGAATTTTGTTCAGAAAATGAGCTTTTAAAATTCATTCTTAATCTCTCTCTCTTTCCACACACACACACACACAGAGAGAGAGAGAGAGAGAGAGAGAGAGAGACTATTTTGCATATATTTGCAAGGTGAATGTAAAACCATTGCTCACTTTTCTTCCAGACACAGGAAGCACCCTTGCTGTGTTCCCAGATGTTACAGCCCAGCTGTTCAGCTGCAGTACTGAAAGCAAGTTTTGATTCATGATGGTTGTGAGCTTCTTTTTGTTCTACTGTGTGATAACTATTGCCAACTGGATATAAATTTATACCAGCTGATTGTGCAGGAGGGGTATGATATAATCTTCCAGTGGCATGCCAAAAATATTTGTAGTCACAAGGTGCATTGCTAGGGTCGATAAAAGGGGATCCCAAGGCAGTGACGGCTGACAGTTCCAGTTACCTTTCTAGATCCCTGAAGGAATCATTTCTTTATTCTTGACTCAAGAATGTTATGAGTAGTGCACATTTTGAATAAGTTGAAAGGGCCAGTGAGAACCTGATTAACAACAGATGTTTCCAGGGACTGCACTCTGTCTCACATTTACATTGATCATGCTAGGCTTGCTATACCTTCTCTTCCTCAGCATCCCCACCCATCTTTCATCTTTAACGTAGCTGACACTGACCACTACTGCTATATATCTTCTAGTAAGGGACACGTCACCTTTTAATGATTTATATTGCAAGTGTGGGAGATGGTGCAGCTATCTTGTATGTCATCCCAAATCTACATACAGATTGAGTGTCCCCTATTCAGAATGTTTGGGAGCAGAAGCGTTTTGGATTTCAGGCTCTCCCCCACCCATGGATTTTTTAATATTTCCATATACCTAATGAGGAATCTTGGAGATGGGTCCGAAGTCTAAAAACAAAATTTATTTATTTACTGATTTTTATTTTATTTGTATGCTGCTTTTCTCCCAGTAGGGACCCAAGGTATTTCATATACATTGTACAGACATAGCCTGAAGGCAATTTTATACACACTATTTTAAATACTTTTATGCATGAAACAAAGTTTATGCATATTGAACCATCTGAAAGCATAGGTATCACTATCTCAGCCACCCATGTGGACAATTTTGGATTTTGGATATTTCAGAATTCAGAATTCCAGATAAGGGATACTGAACCAGTAGTTTCAACTGCACTGAGCCTGTGTCTGTATACCTGGGTGAAAAGTATAGGTAGATCACAAGTCTATAATAGAGGGCAGGAGAAGGTATATTATGGAATTCCTTTGGACCCAGATGATATCTGGAGAAATGAAGTCTTGCAAAGACTTTCAAGTAAGACCTACCATGTGCATCCACTGCTGGACTACAGCCAATATTCCACTCATGTTTTCAGGAAAGTTTGGGGGGGAAAGCAAATGGTAGTGGAGTAAGATTTAGAGATTTATAGCAATGATTCCACAGAAAGAACTGCACTAAAAATAATTTGAGCTATTTTCTGACTTTGTTTGGAAAATATTTCAGCTTGCCTAACTCCTCTCCAAATTATGCAGTGACAAATTTATTCAGCTGTATTCCCACAGCATGATGCCATCTAATACTTACTCATGCAGCAAAGGACGTGCAACTGTGCTGCCATCAACATGAGCATTATGCATTAATGTGTAGAGATAGGGCAGCAATCTGTATCGTATGTTAAGCACGTTCCGTGAGATATCTTCAAATGCTGAGTCAAAGGAGACAGGATCTTGCCTCTGCAAAAGAAATACTCCATTCAAGATTACAGAATATTTTACCTTGACTCCTTCACTGGAAAAGTAAGTGTGGAGAACATCAATGAGATGAGTTATAGTAGATTTGCAGGCTTAAAGAGAAGTATATTTAAGAGAATACAGAATAGGCTAATATATGCTGAACCAAGTATAATGGATCTGGGGTAAACAGGTAATGTTTTGTAGACTTAGCATGAAGCAAACTGCCTGGAAAAAATCTAAAATATCTAGAAGGCTGATGTATAGTCCGCTGAGGTTTCTGGAAATCCTCCTGTAAATATCAATAGTCTCTGGAGCAGAACACAAGGTAAATGGAGTATTAAATGGAACATCCTTTGGGAATAAATTAATGCTGATGTTACTTCTATCTCCAACCACTGAAGCAGGAACATTACATCAAGCCTTTTAAAAGTTAGTCTTTAAAGCTGTTTTCAGATATACCCATCATGGGCAGGACGATTATTCCTCAAATTCATTTGGACACCATCAAGCACTGACCCATTTATGTGAATGATGTGGGCTGGACTCACTAGGGAGCTCTCTGTTTACACACAAACATCAATTTAATGCTGTGTTATGATCTGGAATAATACTCAGCACAAAGATAGATATATTTGACTAGCAGTCTTTCACCAGAGGCATATTTTATATCTGTACAAAGTTGACCCATTCACTGTTTATTTATTCATAATTTAAAATAGGGAGGGGAACTGGTGAATTCAATCTTCTGCTAGGCAGTTTTCCATTTACCACTCACTCATAGATTAACTGCTACAGTTCTCATGTAAACAAAAGATACAAGAAGAAAAGTTTCTGGATGTAGTGCAAATATCCTGATAGGTTGAGTCATCATTATAAGAAAAAGCAAAATCATCAAGCCAGAGAGAAGAGATGAGCGACCCAATGGTATTGTCCAAATGAGGAGAGAATGATATTAGTGACGGAGTAAAATTGAGAAGAGGAGGAGGAGGAGGAGGAGGAGGAGGAGGAGGAGGAGGAGGAGGAAAGGTAAGGAGAAGAATGGGAAAGGCATTGATGTTTGTAGGAAACCAAAGAAGATAATTTCCCTCTTCTGTCCCTGTGCTAGTTATCTCAGCGTGGTTGAGCAGGCTTCTGAAGCAGCACAGATGTAAAGCATCCACAGAAGTTCACAATTACTTGTTTTCCACATCCAATGAAAATTAGGTTA
Source organism: Urosaurus nigricauda (assembly GCA_034509955.1). Classification (NCBI taxonomy): domain Eukaryota; kingdom Metazoa; phylum Chordata; class Lepidosauria; order Squamata; family Phrynosomatidae; genus Urosaurus; species Urosaurus nigricauda. The sequence continues at coordinate 256,103,045 of JAOEGL010000003.1, forward strand.
AGGTATCAGATAAAAGTCTTTATTCAAATTAGCAACTTTCCATACTTTCTTAGATTACCAAACAATATTAAAATCACTATGTTAATGCATGCAAAACACTACCAAAAAGAGCTAACGTACCTTAGTTCCCATCACGTTATGATCACATTATCCCTGTCATGCTATGAGTTATAAGCTCACACATCTCTAATGCAGACCATTGAAAACTTGCAATACTTGAGAAAACAACTATGTACATTTTTTCACTAAAATATGGCATACATATATAGTTGACTCACCCTGGTCAACATCACATTATGATTTCTAGAGAAAGTATAAAATGCTCCAAGCTGCATCCATCGGGCACACATTTCGTAGGTTGTATCATTGAAGAATCCACAGATGTCTGCACCACTCTAGAAATATCAAAACAAAACCTAAGAAAGGTTAAAATATCATGTGCCAGATTATATCACTATAATGTGTTTCAAGTAATTTTAGATTCAAACACACTTACATAAGAGATTCCAAAGAGGCTGAATTCCATGATACCTATTAAAGTAAGATAGAATAGCATTTTCTAGGGTTTCTGTGAAATGATGAAAAAGTTATATAGGAAAATTATACCGAATAAATATTTTTTTCTGCATGCATTCTCACTCAATACAGATTCTAAGTGCAAATAGTTGTTTCTTCATTGTATCATAAAACAAAGGTCAAAATCCTGCAGCAATGAGATGCCTCAGATGTACTACACATTACAGAAATGTTACATTGCACAACAAAGTGCTCATCACAAACTCATGGACAATATGCAATCACATACAACCACCTACAACCATGCAAACAATACACAATGAGCAATAATGTGCAATGTGGAACACACAATGTGAAATGATGTGCAATGACATCTCATATGTAACTCTGACTTTGTAATCTTAAATTGAATACAAACAGCCAACAACACCCCCCACACTCACACAAAAACAACAGCCATCTGCATAAGAGAAATTATGCACAGATAAAACACCAACAGGTTATTTGGTGCCCTAGTGGCACAGTGGTTAAATGTCTGTACTGCAGCCACTCACTCAAAACCATAAGGTTGCGAGTTCAATATCAGCAAAAGTGTTCAAGCTTCACTCAGGCATCCTCCTGAGGTCGCTAAAATGAGTACCCAGGTTGTCAGGGGCAAGTAGCTTACAGCTGTAAACTGCTTAGACACTGCTTAGGTGGTATGAAGTGATGTATAAATGAAGCTGTTTGTTTTGTTATTAGCTAAAGGATTTTGAGCAAAATATGTTGAGGAAAACCTATAATTCATTTAATATGCATTGTTTCATACAATTCACTATACATCTCTAGTCAGTAAACAGTACACTTCTTCCCACTTGAGAAGATGATACTGTTGGTTAGGTTATCCTGGTATGAGAATACATCTTGAATCCCACAATGGGAGAAGAAACAAGCAAATGAGAATGAGAAAACTGGGACACGGGGCACGTTATTTACCACTTTCAAAGCCCTATCAAAGTGTGTGTATGTGAACTGACATACTTAAAAAAAAAAAAAACCTTTATGATGCACTTTCACTTCTTCTCTCCCTCCCAATCTCCAATAGGCAGAATTAGTTTTACTTAGAATTGGTGATATAGATGCTGATTTGGATTATAGTTTGCAAAATTTAAGGCTGTGAAATGTAAATAGAGTGTTTATAAACAGAAAATATAAAGCAGAAACCTTTGTGTATTGTGGAATGTATGTGTATTACTAACAGTATAGATATTGACTAGTTCTGGGCATAAAGCCAGTCTAACTATAAATAATAATAAACCAGTAAAAACATAGGTACTGCATTAAAAGATAGTGGCTGATGTTATCATATAGTTGATGCAATTGTATGAAATGCAGCTAAGAACAAGATACCACTAATGATTGGAAGAGAGTAATGTTTATATAATAGGGATTAATGAACATCTCTAATCTGATTGGACATAAAATGCTAAAAAGAATAAAACTGTCAAAGAAGAGAGAGACAGCAGGCAGACCAAGTATCAGCCTATTCCATGTTGGTAAGAGAGAATCTCTGCTGTCAAATATGCCACATGTGTTTCCTATACCTATTATTAATAATGGGTGCTTGTAATGGATGTTGATAGAGATACAACATGCTTCTATTTTTAAGAATGCTCAGGGATATTATTCCTCTGGATAAAGATACCTGTTTAGAGATGCACAGTCCCTCAACAGATGAGATTCTATCACTTAGATGATCAATGGCTGTGTTTTTAAGAGACTGAATTCCTTGCAAATGAAATCTTTTATTACATATTATATGTATGATACAGTAGATACAATGAGATGTAGCCTATTAGGAGTGCTTTGTCTGTGTCTTTCTTGAGGGGACTGGATTCTTCCAACTCTACAGTTCTATGTCCCTATACAATGAAAAGTCTGTTTATTCCTAAAGGGAGTTTATGTTTGCATATCTATGATTGCATATAATAATAAAAAAACCCTAAAGATTAACAAAGAGCCTGACTATACAAAGATTCCAATGGTGCTTAAGTTCAGTATAAATGCTACCTCTGCCTGTTTGTACTTTATTGCAGTTCATGAGATGGAAGTCCAAGTAACCATAAATTGATAAAAGAGACCTCCAAACAGATACAGATTATCTCACAATTGGCAAAGAAGCCTCAATCAGTTAGGGGTAGTGAATCATGCCTGTTTCAATGGGCAACTATGAACAAAGAACTGATATGAAAGGTGTCAGGCAGCTGTTGTTACATTATCTTCAAGTGGATATAGTAAATGAAAAAGAAGTCCTGGGGCATTCTAGTGAACAAAGGAACCCTGGTTGTAGAGAACCTAAGCTATCTATCCTGTCCCTGCCCACATCGAGAAATCCCCATTTTGAGCCCTACTCATCCCCCACCTGTTAGCTGCAGAATTGTTCTGTTAATATTCTATGTAAGACAATGATATTTTCCATGTTTGTGGAAATAAAAGCTTTTTATTACTTTACACTTACTGAATTCATATTTCTAACTACTAAAAGCAACAGAAAAAGTATAAAACTACAATGTATATAGCACAGATACCTTTCTTGAAAAAAATTATTTTGGTATAGTTGCTTTCCAATGTTTAATGTATCATCCAAAATATGTTTACTTAGAAAAAATGCTTTGTCAGACAAAACTGGTGCACTCTGTCTCTTTCCACTAAGAAATAATTCAGGGAACTTCCATTATGTTCTGAATCTCCTGTAAATATTTAGCAATATAAATTGGGCTCCAAATTTTAAATGAAACACTGTTTTACTTGTACTTTTAATATTGTTGAAAGCCATCTTTAATCCCATTTGGGAAAAAGGTTGGATAAAAATTCAAGATAGCCGACAGCAAGCCTTGAATTACATACTACAGGCTTTGTCAGAAGAATGGCAAGAAAGGATGTGGATAAAATCTTGACTATATCCAGGGAGAAACTTGAAACTTCTCACCATTTTGGCTAGGAGTAGGCAATAGTCAGGATTTGGGGGTTGGCACAGTACTCCCCCCCCCCCCCGAGAACCAGGGATAGCCACCCCAAAGAACACTCCCTTTTTTTCAAGGCAATAATATGGCTTCATGTACCAGAGGCAATTTCTCCATACTTTTTATGGCAGGGAGGCTATTTTAGGCTCAGTCTGGAAGTGAATTGGAAAACTGAGTCACTTCCTATTTTTAAAGGTCTCTCCTGGTACTAAAATAGCCCAGGGAGGCTTGAAAATGAGGGATGTTTTGGGCAAAATGTATCCCAACAACTGATTCTAAATGTATTTATTTAGTTAGTTACAAACAAACAAAACAAAAAACTTCTAGGTGCCAAACGCCATGGAATATGTGTCTGAATTTTTCTACCTCTAATTTAGGGTCCAATTCCTTTGCTAAACAAGTTGTAAACTGAAATAATTTTCCCTGGCAAAAAGCCTATGTTTAATCCAAAAGATGCTTCATACCAATAACTGATTTCTCAAGCTGATCCCATCTTGCATAGTTGTCACCAAGCCAATGTCCTGCCCATCGGCCACTGGATGGATAGGTTGACCGGGTAATAATAATTCCACGTTCTCCTGTGGCATTGCGCATTCCACTGGAGTGAAGATAAAAAGACACACAGATTATTAGTGTGTGTGTGTATGTTCCATTAGTTTAAATTTAAATCAAGATTATGTGACTTAAAGATTCCACTGTATTTGAAATTGAAATTGTAGTAACAAATGGTTGTGGCTACGGGTAGCAGTTCTGTATCTCCTTCCAGTTTTCTATGTAAAACAACAGTAACTTGCCTGAGGAAATTAGAATTTTTAGAAGATAAAATCATACAAAGGACTTACTAGTAAGTGGATTCTGCTTGTGACCATCCATACAGATTATGTACATCATAGTGTCTCACAGGTGTCCCATCAGGAAGATGGTGTTCACTTTCCATGCATGTTGTAACAAGACTCAGTCCTCTTTCTCTTAAAACCAAGGCTAACACAGATAGAGTAAGATAATACTGTTAGATGGAAATTCCTAGCAATGAATTAATCTGAAAAGTAAATTATATTTCTTTCTTTTGCAGTAAACTACTGCAATCTTCTTCTGACAGGGCTTCCTCTCTCACACCTTCATCCTTTAATCTCTGTCCAGAACTCAGCTGCATGTATTATCACATCTGCTTGCTGCTTTGACCATGTTTCTCCCCTCTTATCCTCCCTTCACAGGCTCCCCTTCCCCTTCCGCATCCAGTACAAGCTTTTGTTATGGACTTTCAAAGCCCTCCACAGACTGGCCCCTCCTTACTTGTCTGAACTTCTTTCTCCTCACACTCCTTCTCGTACCCTCCGTTCTGGTAGTCAAGGTCTCCTGTCCCAGCCGAGGATTTCCACTGCTCTGTCCTGGATTTGTCCCTTCTCACTTGCTGCCCCTCACTCCTGGAACCCTCTTCCCCCACATATACACCTCATCACTTCTCTATCCAGGTTCAAAAGTAAGTTAAAGACTATATTGCTTAGAGAAGCATTCCCAGGATTGTGCCATCTGCCCCAGGATGCCTCCTCTTAACTATGTTTTAAAAACCCAAGCCCTCCCTCCAGTCCATCTGCCTTGGTCCAGGCCCCAGAGGGAGAAAAGAACCACTGCACCTCACCCCCTTCCCACCCCCTTCCCCTTTTCCTTTTGTGTTGTCTTTTAGACTGTAAGCCTGTGGGCAGGGATCCATCTAACTATAAGATTGTATGTACAGCACTGTGTAAACTTACAGAGCTATATAAATAATAATAATAATAATAATAATAATAATAATAATATTCTCTTTATCAGGGTATGACTGAATGATTGCTCTCTCCTTCACAAAAACTGATGATCTTACTATGCTTCAAAGGTCAACCTGGCATATCCATGGGAGGGAAGGGGAGCTTGTGAATCCCTTGTTGCCCATTTCCAGCCTAACACAATGTGTTTTACCACTATTTATTCCCAGTTAATTTAACAATTAATATTTATGTGTGTTTGAACCTTTAGACTGAGTATGGGGTAGTGCCCCTTAAGCTGAAATTTATCCAACTATTACCTGTAACTGTTCACTAGTCTGTCATAATGGTTTTGAAAAATGTGAGCCATTCCTCTTTACAGAAGTGCATAATACAGTAACATTTGAGGACTTTCATGAATAGACCAAGCCCTGCCAGACATTTTGACTGAGTTTAGATATCGATTTTGAATAAATATGAAATTTCTTCTTTCATGGCCTTTTTTTGCTAGATCTGATTGTATGTTGGGTAGAATTCACTGTGATGATGATGAAAAGCTATCCAGGTCCTAAGGTAACAAGATAAATAATCACATTCCTATGTCTATGATTGTTATTAAGATGAAGTTGAATTTTTTTTTGTGCAAATCCAGTGCTTGTGTTTCACCAAGCATAACAATACACATTGAGGCCAGAAAATTCTACCCTTAGCAAATTTGTCTATAGAAAATAATCTTCCCCAACACTTGAGGAACATTTACAAAACTATCATGACACTTCCACATTTATAGACTGTTTGCCAGTAGGTATGTGACAATCTTTCCTTCCTATTGGTTAAACATGCAGATTTTTGTTTTCTCAGGCCATTTCAATTTCTATTTACAAGCCAAGAAATTTGACACCTTCTTGAGCCAGGTGTGAGATTTTCAGATGGTTCATTTGCACACGAACTAAGGGGGCAGAATGTCATGTTCTGGAAGGTTTTATTGCTTTATTTTTACAATACTATGTTGAGCAGTTAAACAGAAGAGTGAAATTGAGTGAAATGGGTCTAGCTTTGTTGTTGGTGTGTGCCTTCAAATCATTTCCGACTAATGGCAATCCTCAGCCTCAAGGGAAGGCAATGACAAACCTCCTCTGAACAACTCTTACCAAGAAAACCCCATGATAGGTTTATCTTAGAGACACCATAAGTTGAAAACAACTTGAAGGAACAAAATAACACCACAACAACAAACTGGACTAGTTTCTATCTACAGTACATTATTTTACCTGGCATATATGGAGGATGATTTAGTTCTGCATTTCTGCAGCCACCAATGGCTCCATCAATGAAGTTGGATGGTTCATTCATGTCCTATGGTATTTTTTGAAGAACCAAAATATAAGGAAATTAAGAACATTTAAAAATTAGGAACTTACAGTAAGTGGATGGGTGATAATTCAGGTTATACCATGAGAAATTATATAATCAAAATGTCAAGATTTGAATGCATTTATTTATTTGTTTATTTTAACACACATGTCTATCTGGCACAGCAGCCCAGAAAACACTGCAAGTGCATTAACCTCAGCATACATTCTTAAAACAAACACATCAATAACCCCATTTAAAAAAAAATCCTTGTAAATCTCATGTAGTAGTATTCTTTTTCTGGAATTTTGTTGCAAAGGGATCTTGTAGTACACTAACTGTGCAAAAGAAGTTGTAGAATAAGCTTTCACAGACAGGGTAGATTACCGCACTGCACTCCTATAGTGCTGGTATGCTACTTTAACTGCTCTGGCTGCCTCCTGTCACATTCTGGGATTTGCTGCTTAAGAAGGGGCATTTAGAATACTCAGCCAGAGAGCTCTTAGACCTCACTGAACTAAAAGGCTCAGAATTAAACAAGAGGCAGCCAGAGCAGTAAAAGTGGAATGGCAGCACTATAAATGTGTAATGCAGAAATCTACTAGATTGACTTCCTTAAATGCATGGAATGAAGTGATTCCCAGGAAGGAACATAGCCATGGAAATGCAAAAGTTAAGGGTATGGTGATGAGGTGGCAAAGTCAACTTTACCTATGAATGTTGAGGACAAAGGCAGGAGAAATTAATGATCACCTTTTTAAAAAATTTGACAGAAAGTTTGTTTTGATTTGTAGTTGTTAACTTATCTCTATGTAGTCATTATCTAGATTTATACATTATGCCCAGTGTATCTTGACCCTCCGAATACCTGATATTGTAGAAGCCTGCAGATTGTGCCTTATTGGGGGGGAGGGGCTGTTATCGCAAAGTAATAATTATCACCTGGAAGCTATTATGGCATATTGATGAAATATTGTCAGTGTCATCATTTGTCCCTAAGTTACTGAGAAAATCAGCTCATTGTGTCCATTATTTTTGTGACTGGCTGTGCCAGAAGTGACTGAAGTGCAAAATCCTTATCAGATGCAATCTGCAGGCTTCTACAATATCAGGTAAGATTCTGGAGCAGATCATTAAACAGAAAGTCTGTGAACATTTAGAAGGCAATGCCATAATCACAAAAAGTCAACAGGGGTTTCAGAGAAACAAGTCATGCCAGACAAACCTGATCTCTCTCTCTCTCTCTCTCTCTCTCTCTCTCTCTCTCTTTTTTTTTTTTTTGTTCTTGATAAAATTACCAGCTTGGTAGATGAAGGGAATGCTGTGGACATATTATACCTTGATTTCAGTAAGGCCTCTGATAAGGTTCCCCATGACATTCTTGCAAACAAGCTTGTAAAATGTGGTCTAGACAAGGTCACTGTCACATGGCTTTGTTATTGGTTGACTGGCCGAACCCAAAGGGTGCTCAACAATGGCTTCTTTTCAACCTAGAAAGAAGTGACCTGTGGGGCCCCACTGGGCTCTGTCCTGGGCCAAGTGCTATTCAACATTTTTATAAATGACTTGGATGACAGAATTGGGGGCCTAGTTATCAAATTTGCAGATGACACCAAATTAGGAGGAGTAGCTAACACTCCAGAGGACAAGATCAAAATTCAAAATGACCTGAATAGACTAGAAAGCTGGCCCAATGCTAACAAAATGAAATTCAACACAGAGAAATGTAAGGTCCTGCACTTAGGGTGGAAAAATGAAATGCACAGATATGGGATGGGGGACATCTGGCTGAATGAAAGTACATGTGAAAGGGATCTAGAAGTCCAAGTAGACCATAAATTGAACATGAGTCAACAGTGTGATGTGGCAGCTAAAAAGGCCAATGCTAGTTTAGGCAGCATCAATAGAAGTATAGTGTCTAGATGAAGGGAAGTAATAGTGCCACTCTATTCTGTTTGGTCAGGCCCCATCTGGAATACTGTGTCCAATTCTGGACACCACTGGAGCATGGTGAAGGGTCTGGAAACTGTGCCCTATGAGGAACGATGTATGGAGCTGGGGATGTTTAGCCTGGAGAAGAGAAGGTTAAGAGGTGATATGATAGCCCTGTTTAAATATTTGAAGGGATGTCATATTGAGAAGGGAGCAAGCTTGTTTTAATAATAATAATAATAATAATAATAATTCTAGCCCGCCCCTCTGAACAAGCAATCGGGGCGGGGTATAAAAGTGAGTAAAAAAAACCCAGCAGTCTAAAATATCCGATCCCATCCCCGCCTCCCCCCCCCCCCCAAAAAAAGGATTAAATCAAACAACAAGTTAAAACATAGCATAAAATCAACAATATTAACAGTGTCAGACTGAAAGTCCTTGAGCTGTGTGGGTGGGCAGAGGCTGGAGCACTCTATGAACAGATCCAGTTTTCTGCCGCTCCAGAGTCTAGAATGCAGAACAATGGATGCAAACTGCAGGAAAAGAAATTCCAGCTCAACATTAGGAGGAGCTTCCTGACAGTAAGGGCTGTTCGACAGTGGAACACACTCCCTCAGAGGGTGGTGGAGTCTCGTTCCTTGGAGGTCTTTAAACAGAGGCTGGATGGTCATCTGTCGGGGATGCTTCGATTGGGAGTTCCTGCATGGCAGGGGGATGGACTGGATGGCTTTTGGGGTCTCTTTGAACTCTATGATTCTATGATTCTGGGTATTCAGAGGGTCACTACACTATACTATAATGACTACATAGAGATAAGTTAACAACTACACATCAAAACAAACTGTCAATTTTTTTAAAAAGGTGATCATTAAAAGTTTGGATACCCCCAAGACCCCCTTTCATACTGATATTCTAGACTAACATGGCTATTTCTATGATTTCTGGCCCATGGAATTATGTGATAACATATCGATCAATCCCATCATGATATGCCTTTGAGTGGGCCCTGGAAAATCACTCTTTTACCTGGGCTTATAATTGACAGTCACTGGGACCACCATGTACATAGAATCACAGAATCACAGAATGTTTCCATTTAGTTTCAACTTATAATTGCTCTTCTCCCCTACCCCACTGTTTTTTTGGTTTTGTTTTTTGTTTTGTTTTGTGTTTTATTGAATTTAAATTATCTTGTATGCTCTTCAGGATCATACATCCTGTAATTTGTTTTATAGATATATAAAATAAGCCCCAAAGAAGAGGTACAAGGACTCCCTGAAACAACATCTCAAGCTTGGCCAAATTGATCACCAACAATGGTCTGCCCTGGCCTCACATCGGAAGGCATGGAGACGCACTATCCACAATGCTGCAGCCTCGTTCAAGAACTCACACCGAACGAGTCTTGAAGAGAAACGACAACGAAGAAAGAACCACAACTTGGTAACATCATCCAAGGAAACTTTCTGCTGTGCTTTCTGTAACCAGAGTTGTTTATCTCGGATCGGCCTTTTTAGTCATCAACGTGCTTGCATTAAGCGTGGGATGAGTCCTTCCTGAATCTTTGTTAGTGAAGAAAAGCCAGAGATATTGTTTACTAACACACAAACAAAGAAAAGAATATTGCATGACACTTACAGTCCACAGTCCATCAAATTGCAGAACATTGGCATGATAATTTTGTATTTCTTCTTGCCACCACGCTGAGGTGGAAGTACGGAAGAAATCTGGGAAAGCAACATCAGCTCGGCAGCACTGATAATAACATAGAAAAGAAAATAATATTTTTAAAATTTCAAATCTTTTAGTTTCACACTTCTTCACACCAGGGCTTTACAAAACAAGATTCAATTCTAAACTTAATTACAAACCTAATATATTGTAGTTGATTAAAATTATACACTAAAACTGGTGTGAGAAATTTTGGATTGGAGAAATGTGTCCTTGTTAGTTATGCTGGGCCTCTTAGTGGCTTTCAGTAACATCAATCATGGTATTACTCTGGACCACTTCACTGGGATGGGTTGTGGAGGTATTGTTTTCCAGTGACTCTGTTGCTTTGTGGACAGACAAGCACAGAAAGAGGTACTGGGGATTCATGTTCACTTCCATGACCAGTAACCGGTGAATTCTCTAAGGGTTTGGGTTTGAAGTTTAATCCAAGCAAGACAAAGTTGTTCCTGGTCAGTTGAAAGGCAAACAAGTTGAATTCAACTTGTGCTTTATACATAGTTATACATAGTTACACTATGCAGTGTATACTTAGGCTGCATCCACACTGGAGAAATAATCCAGTTTGGCACTGCTTTAACTGCCCTGGCTCAAGGCTATGCAATTCTGGGAGTTGGAGTTTGTTGTGGGCCCAGAGCGGAGCAATAGCTCCACTAGCTAACTATCTGTTTCTGGGCACAATTCAAAGTGGTGGTTGTGACCAAGAAAGCTTGTATGGCTTAGTCACAGGCTGTGCCATAGATCATATGCAGTCTGCCCACATTCTGAAATTTTCAGAAGAGGTCCTTCACTGGTCCCTTCACCTTCGCAGACAAGACTAGTTGGAATGTGAAACAAGGTCCTTTTTATGGCTGCCCCAGATAATTCTGGAATGCCCTTCCCAAAGAGACCAGAATACCCCCTCTTTGCTGTCCTTATGTTGGCAGAGAATTACTTTTTTTTCCTGATAGGGTTTAGAACAGAAGGTTTTCAAAGAAAGGGCTTTTAAGAGGATGCTCCATTTCTAATTATACTGTTTTTAATTGCTTTGTATAATGTCTAATTGTATAATTTATTGCATTAATATTGTTAATACTTCAATTTTATTTTAATATTGACCATTTAATGTTTTAGTCTGTTTGTGAAGCCACCTATTGACTTGGTGATCCCAGGAATTTCAAAGAGTTTTCTTAGGAAATGCCAGTTCCTCCCTCTGAAATACAGCATACAGTACTGGGTACACCTTGACAGTCCCCAGTCAGAGTATTAACCAGGGATGACCCTGCTTAGCTTCCAAGATCAGACAGAATTTGGTGCCTTTAGGTATGTAAGCTCCATAATACTCATTTTAATTTGTCAGATAATAATAATAATAATAATAATAATAATTGTTTTATTTATACCCTGCTCTTCAGCCAAAGCTATGAGAGCAGCTTTCAATTTGTTAATTAGACATTTCCCTGCCCTCAGGCTTACAATCTAAAAAGCCACAACACAAAAGGAGAAAGGAGAGGTGGTAGGGAAGGGGAAAAGTCCAGCAGAACTTTCTCCCTCGGAGGCCTGGACCAAGGCAGATGGACTGAAGGAAGGGCTCTTCCTTTTTTTAGGCAAGGCCTGTTGGAGCTGGCTTGCCTTTCTCTCTCTCCCTCAAGATGGTGGATGAAGGGAGGGCTCTTCTTACTTTCAGGCCAGGCCTGTTGGAGCTGGCTTGCCTTTCTCTCTCTCCCTCAAGTTGGTGGATGGAGGGATGTCTTGATCCCCAGTTTTTGGGAAAGTGTGGGTGGATATAGGTAAAAATTAAAGTGGGTGGATATAGGTAAAAACATATGAAAATTTATTGTTAAAACACAATTAGTTTGTCTATAGAATTAAGGAGGATTTAGAAGATATCCATTTAAAAGCACAAAGCAAAAATAGAAGCACTATGAAAAGTGCTGTTGATATATATATATATATATATATATATATATAGGCATTGATGGCAAAACAGCAAAAGGTTTGCTAGAAAGGGAGTGACAGAGCCACGGTACATCTCCTGTATTCCCATCAGATGTGTCTATAGGGGCAATAGGACCTTATTGGTGGATCAGACCTCCAATGAAGTCTAATTACAAACAATTTGATATGGGAAGACATGGTCCAACACAATAGCATTACTAATGATTAATTTATTGGAAGAAATTTCCCTTGGTATGAACTCAACTCATATTGACATGGTTACTTTGTGGTGCTAAAAGACAATGTTGAAGGAAATCAGTGTGATAAGTTAAAAATGTACATACCGCAAGTTGTTCTTCCAAACTTGAGTCTTCATCATATGTTACATTGGGATAATCTGGCCACACCTAATTGGAAGGGGGAAAAGACAAGGAAAACATGAGACACACAGAATAGCTCATTGAAACATACTACTTTTAATATTCTGAAGTGTTAATTTGAAGCAGAATGACATCCATTTGTAGAAATATGCTTCTGCACATCTCTCATCCTTCTACTCAGTACCTCTATACAATCAAATAGTATTTTGGAAGTGGTATTCAACGTGATGGCAATTTGCAATAGTACCTTTGCCCAGACGATGTCTGTGCTGTTAGGCCATGTAATGAAGACATTGTTCTGCACACCTTTGGTAAATGTTTCATATGGTTCAGTTTCATTGCCTGAAATAGCTGGATCCTATAATGAAAATAATAGTTTTACATTTCCAGCAGGTATGCCTTTCTTTGTATCCATCCATTCATTAAATTTTTAAAATAAATAGAATTAAATAAACAGGTCAAAACACATAGAAAATTAAAACATCAAATGCAATGTAAACAAATAGACTATCCATGAAATATTATTCTTTACTATAAATCAATAAGCACTATAAGGGGATCACCTTAATTAATTGACAGGTAAAGCTAGTTTTATGGCTTCCTAACTGCCCTCCCCCCATTTCAGTTTGTTTCACACTTTTTATTGTTGTTGTTCATTTATTTCAGCACTGTTGAGTCTGGTTCTTGAGTTTGTTTTTGGGTTTGGCAGTTCATGCACTCCTTAGAGATTCCCAGGACAAGAAAAAACTATATCTGAACCATGGGACTATGGGAATCTAACATTAGGAGAAGGCATCCAACAACCTGTTGAGTTAGACAAATTCTTGTTCAGACTTAGCAGTACAGTAGCACCCTGTACGTGTATGTGCATATGCATGCACATATGTGCATCCATATATATGCACACACACACTTCGCATGGAACAATTTGTTTACAAAGAATAAGTAAGACATGGCCTTTTGTCAAAGGCTTGGGATCAGAAACAGGGGCCTGGAATCCATCTAACTATAAGATTGTATGTACAGCACTGTGTAAACTTACATTGCTATAATCATCATCATCATCATCATCATCATCATCATCATCCAAATGAAGCATCTCCTGGCTCCTTTGGAGGTTTAGCATTCAAATGATGCATACCTTCAAAGTGGCCCAAAGTGTTAACACCATGCTAACAACACTTTGGAGTGGGCCATGAGATCAGCATAGTCCCAATCTGTTTCTGGTCAGAACAGACTCAAGCAGCTCCTGTCTGCCCATCTGCTCTAGCCCAGAGACAAAGAAAGAATAGAGAAACTGAAGAAATGGAGAAGTGAGTAAAGAGTGGAAGAATATATTATTAATTCAACTACATCTACTTTTCTTTGATTAAAGTAGATTGTAGGGAGGAGGGGACTATCCAAAGGCTTCCCACATTTTGGGTACATTTTGGTTGGACTTTAAATAAATAAAGAAGGTAATTGTGGGGAGCCAGTTCTAGACATAAGAAGTAACAAACCAAAAACTGGAGGATTTTTGTATGGAGATGGTTGTACAGCCAAGGGTGGTGAATCCAGACATGTGAAGGTCACAAGGGGTGTGTTGAGATAAAGAGAAAGAAGAAAGGCAAGGCTGCTAATTAGGAATGCAATATGTATCATATGACAATGTATTGCCATGAAAACCAAAGAAAGGATGATCCACAAACCAGGATGATGATGAATCTTGAACCCTCTGATTTTATTTGTCTGACAAAATCTGGAAGGTCACTGAAGCTTTTGCTGAGAGTGAAGTCTAGCTTCCTTTCCATGTAATCAATGTCTGTATACTGTACATCCTGTGTTAAAATAAAAGTATTGAAGTCACACAGACACACCCACAGAGAGAGAGGGATGGAGGGAGGGAGGGAGGGAGAAATTTGGAACAACACTATGGTGAAGTTATAAAATTTATTTTACAAACATCTCAATTGTTCAGAAAAAAAAATAAAAACACCTTTTGACATTACCAAGACAGAAACAGAGCTTCAACATATTAAATGTTTCAACATATTAAATCAGTGGGTAGCATATATAAGGGCCCTGTTGCCTGTGGGATTCTGGAAATGAAGACAACAACAGTTTTCCCCAAAAAATTCTAAACAGAAATAGATGACCCAGAAACTATTCCAGTTAGATATAGTCACCTTACTGCAATCCAACATGTAGATGTGGACCTGAAGCAGACAGGCCAAATAAAACATGTCTGCTTTGGGGCATGGTGTGCAAATGATTTGTGTCCCCAATTCAGCCGGAAGCTGCTCTGAGGCTGCTTAAGGTGGCCCAAAGCCACTGGCAAAAGGAGCAGTGAAAAACCACTCCTTGCTGTTAGCCCACTTGGGACAGAGGCAGAGGGCCACTTTAAGAGTGGGCCATCCAGTTGCTGAAGTCCTGGGACTGATCAGGGCTAGATTGCATGTGGAGCAGCCAGAGGCCACTCCTTCATGCCCATCTGCTTTGCCCCGAAACAGGTGACCTGCTAGTTGATCCAGTTAAAAACAGTAATCCATCTACAGTTATCACACATGAATTTGCATGGGAGTTGACCAACCCAAATCTATTTTAAAAGGTCAATCTCTGTATATATTTACTGTTATAAATTTAACTTACATATGCATTGGTATGACAGGTAAGGTAACAACTATAAATCTCACAGCTACTAATGCAGGAAGCAAAACATGCCAGCCAGATAAACAACATAAGACTGAATAGTAAAAATATGGTCTATATCTTAATATATAGGAGTTGACACTTGTTGCCATCAATTGGAACCAGATAGATGCTATCCAAGAACCAAAAAATAGTATATTCCCAACTAGATCATTAATTATAGGCACAGTATATTGCAATTAAGCTTATTGATTTTAAAAATTTGACAATCACAATTGCATGGCAACTTGACTGACAAAAAAAAATTACTCTGTAAAGCACATTGGTTTCTTTCTTTGTTATTAGTGCATATCAGGAAAAATTTATTATCTCACATAACCATTCATTCATGGGTGCCATTTTACTAGGATCAATATAACACTTATGAGCAAAGGTCTGTAGAAGATAAAGAAATCTAACTTTCAGTTTAGTCTTCCAATTTATTTCTATAGCCCTATATTAAAATAACATTGAATTCTTTCCAAACATGTAAAGATTAATTCAAACTGTTCTACAAAAACAAACAAACAAACAAACAAAAGATGTGCAAGATCATATTAGAGTTATGTGATGTAATAAAACATATATTGTACCACATTTCCTACATTTCTCTGTGGACACATTATTGCACAAGCGGAAGAGCAAGTACTGTTAATCCTCTGTATTAATGGGTTGTGCTTCCACAGATTAAAACAACCATGGTTCAAAAATATTCACAAACAAAAATACAAAAAAATAATAATAATAAAGTTTGATTTTGCACTTTTATATAAGGAATGCCATTTTACTAGTTTAAGAAGGGAATATAATACAAAGTTTGTGTGAGTTTGACCCCTGGAACCAAATCCCAGGAGATAGCAAGTGCCCACTGTATGGATTTAGTTCATTTGTTGTGTACAAAACTATACAGTGAAGTATAAAACAGCCCTTCTGTGAGTGAAACATATCTTGTATATGCAAAGCTGTTTCTTTGTATTTGATTGGCTGTTGCCAGCTCTCATTCTATTGCCAAGGCTTGCCCTATTCTGCCTTCTCTACACAATAATAAGTAAGCTTAACAATTCAGAGCAGGAAGACCGAAAGACAATTGAAGTTAGAACACTTTGCAGAGCAGAGCATTCCTTAATTTATACTTCACTGGTGGATGTGGGGGAAGCCTGCAACTATCTCATCAGGTTCCTGTGAAACCCTCCTCTGCAAGTTAATTAGTTGTTTCTTCCTAGGCACAAGAGCAATACAAAGGAGTCTAGGAATCATCCTCATCTTCATCCTCATCATCTCATTGTTATTATTACTGTATAAATACTCTGTATATTTCTAAGTAGTTTTGATTTATACGATTTGAAGAGAAATCAGACTATAGTAGTTTTGATATATAGATGATTTATATTATGTTCAGGGAGGCAAAAAAAAACACTAAAATTCTATATTTTTATTATTTTTATTATTTTTTATTGTTGTTGTTGTTTTCATTGCTTAAATCATTTTAAAGTATTTATTTATTTATTTATTTATTTATTTATTTATATGATATCAGATTCCACTATGCTTGTGCTAATTAATATTTCTTCTTTAAAAGGTAAAGGTAGTCCCTTGACATGAATGTCTAGTCATAACTGACTATAGTGGGTGGAGCTCATCTCTGTTACCAAGCTAAAGAGCCAGTGTTGTCCGAAGATGACTCCAGTGGTCATGTGGCCAGCATGACTGCAGCAAACACTGTTACCTTCCCACCAAAGTGGTACCTATCTACTTGCATTTGCATGCTTTTGAACTGCTAGGTTGGCAGAAGCTGGGACTAGTGACAGAA
Source organism: Urosaurus nigricauda (assembly GCA_034509955.1). Taxonomy (NCBI): domain Eukaryota; kingdom Metazoa; phylum Chordata; class Lepidosauria; order Squamata; family Phrynosomatidae; genus Urosaurus; species Urosaurus nigricauda. Next base: position 256,120,095 of record JAOEGL010000003.1, read on the forward strand.
GCTCACCCCATCATGCGGCACTCGGGCCTTGAACTACTAACCTTCTTATCTTCTGGTCATCAGAACTGTCATCTTAACCATCAAGCCACTATTGACTGGAGCAAAAACAGCACTAGATCATTGTTGCAAGAAACCTACACAGAAGCTGCAATAACATAGTGTACTTACATAGGGTATTTGAGCTATTCTCATTGCTTCATACAGATCAGCGACTTCTGAAGTATTTTTGTATCCATAGCGGCAGAGCTGGAATCCCAAAGCCCAATAAGGTGGCATGACTGGTCGTCCAATAAGCTACAAATAGCAAATTTAAAAGAAAAAAAAATCAGAAATGAAATATTGGAGGATGCAATCAATTATACAACTCTAATCCAAGAAAATTGGACCATTAATATAAATGGGCAAGAAGCTTTCCCAGATGGTCATATGCATCCTCCACATAAAATGCAGCTAACTTCATTGGAAATGAGTGATCATGATGTATTAATTGAAGGAACAAGTTGATATATTAATTGAGTGATTCCCAAACTTTGGTCTTCCAGGTGTTTTGGACTTCAACTCCCTGAGCTACCAACCACCTTAGTCAAAAATTAGGAATTCTGGGAATTGAAGTACAAAACACCTTGAGGACCAATGTCTGAGCATAAAAAAAATGATAAGAAAGAAATCTAGAACTGCCTGTCTCTGATTTTACATAAGGGCCAAAAATAAGAATAAAACAACTTTATTTCCTTTACTTCTGGAACATCCATTTGACAAAATTGGCTCTTGAAGGTTTCCAAGGCCCATAGAGTATAAAGAAGTGCTTTCCCCTTGGAGCCCATTTTAATTTTGGCAAAGTAGGCTCTGTGCAAAAGCTAGAAACTTCAGATGGAGGATGTTCACCATCAAAAGGCACAGCCAAGCAATTTAATTGGCTCTGAATTTAATTGGGGTTGCAATCTCAACTGGATTTGGATATGCCATTAAAATATTATGTCTGCCTTACTCTGGTATATTCTTGAACAACCTCTTCTGGCGTCGGACCCAAAACCATGTAAAAGTCCAGAATTCCTCCAATTGTACGATATGTCAGGGCAGGAGTTGGTTGGAAGGTAACATCTGAAAAAATCCAGAAGACAGAGTATGGAATGAATCATGATATCATCCAAAGTATCAGCAATGTACAAAATTGTGTGTGTAATAAATTAATGTTGTTCTTTTACCCATAGCATTACTATTCAGCAAAAGAACTCCATGAGCATTTCCATCTTTTTCTAGTCCCATGTAGAAGGGGTGAAAACCATAAGAATTCAGCTTGTACTGTACAAAATAAATAAATAAATAAATAAATAAATTCATACATACATACATACAAGTGTATATCCTTTTTTTGCATGGAAATCCACACATTTACTCCTGATTCATTCTTCATTGTTAATAACTACAGAAGAAAGCTCTACAGATAAATGATCTCATAATAATAACAATAACAACAATATTTATTTTTTACCTATGTCTCCCCATGGATCGAGGCAGTGCACAACAAATCAACAATGCACAACATTAATTAAAACACATTAATTAAAATCTGCAACAGTTTAAAGGGACAAATAAGTCATACACATTTTAAAATATTTAAAATTCATCATCTAAATTCATAATTTAAAAATGGTCTGAGTAAGCCTGCCAGAAAAGACTGTTTGTCGTCAATGCTGTTTTAAATTCAGACAGCAAATTGAGCTGTCGAATCTCCTCTGGCAGATCGTTACACAATCTAGTGGCAGCTCAGTACAAAGTCCTCTGGCTAACAGTTGCCAACTTTGTCCTCTGTGACTGGAGTAAATGTCTGCCGGGGACCTGAGTGTACAGGGCAGATTATATGGGAGGAGGTGATCCTGTAGAACTTGTATCCAAACCATGTAGGGCTTTCAATGTAATAACCAACATGATATCTCTTGTTTGGAAACTAATTGTAAGCCAGCAGAGTGCAATAATGGTGTAATATGATCACTCCTTGATGTTCCCATAATCAATCTGGCTGCCATATTTTGAACTAACTGAAGTTTCAAATTCTGGTACAAAGACAGTCCAATGTACAGTACTTCGCAAAAGATCTGTCTTAAGGTTACCAGCATGTGTTCTACCATCTTAGGTTTTTTTTAAAATTATTTACAGTTAGGCCATATTAATCAGGTGGGTGTGGTTACCATGTGTGGGAAGTGAGAATCCCCGTACTCCTGTGGTGGAGTTGCCCCGGTGGCCATTGCGAGGGCAGGCTCGCCTCTCATTGCCCGCCAGGGTGAGTGGGAAGGGAGCCTGCCTAATTTTCAGGGACTTCATGTCCCAGGCTCTATTGGGCTGGAGGCTTGGCCCGTGATTGGCTGGCAGCTGCCCGCCTCACCTGTCAATTGATTGGAGGACCTGAGGAGGGTCGTGCCTCTGTCCTCCTCTGCCTCCTATTGGCAGTTGGGCCTTTATAAGGCCATGCAGGGTGCTCCTCTGTGGCATTGCCAGTTTGGCTCTCCCACCCTCCCTCCCTACAGGGTGTTGATTGTCACAACTTTTGCAGGGCAGTAGTATAGGCCTGGATATGGTGTGAGGGGTTTCCAGGGCTCTCTGGCACTGGATTGGGAGTCCTCGTTACCCAGGTGTAAGGAGCGATTCAGTGTGGCCAGTGTGGGGATCACAGTTGATTAACACCAGGTGACTAGAGTGCCTTGTGAATCGAATTGAAGCAATATAGTTGCATAACTGCACAATAGGGAGGTGGCTTGGTAGCTACATCATCCCGATGCTTGGATGTCCAGATCCAGACCTTATGCTTTGGGCCAACCATATATATATATATATATATATATATATGTTCTTGTTATGTTTCAGCTAATAAAGTTGTGGCCATTTTCCTCCAGCCAGTTGTCTGTTCTTTAGTGGCGCCTGACCTGCATGTAAATTTATTCCTTCATGATTGCAGTGAAGATTTTAATTGCCGTGTGATATGGCTATCAAATAAAGTGTATAGAGGAAATACTATTGGAGAGTTCTAACTGTGTAAGAAAGAAGCTAAGAGCAAACTCATCATCTTACTTTCCCAACTGGAATTTGGGTGTCTATAACTGGAAAACTCCTGAAAAGTTAACTTTGAACTTTACTTACACCAGGAGGTTGATCTTTGGTGAACATTCCCCATGTCTGCCAGTTCATATCTCTCCGAAACTGAGTATGTTCAGTTTCTCCAAACCCATACACATATTGCGATGGCAGCCGTGTAGCAATCTGAATGAACATGTCACTGAAGGTGAAGCCTGGGACTTGAGAATTCCAGCTAAAGGAGAAGGAAAGATAATAATAATAATAATAATAATAATAATAAATGTTTATTTATATTCCGCCCCTTTGGGTGAGCAATCAGGGCAGAGTACAACATTTAAAATACAAACAATTAAAAAACACATCAGTCTACCCTCCCGCCCCTTAAAAATAGATTAAACTAAGAGTAGAATTTAAAACAGTAAAACATTAAAAGATGGATATTAAACATTGATAGCTCTAAAATTAGAAAGTGGGCGGCCTCAAGAGTATTACATGTCTCAATAAGTGAGAAATGAAGGGACTATAGTTGACGGACAGTTTACTCGTTCTCAGGGAAGGCCTGCTGGAAGAGATACGTCTTGGTGGCTTTCTTAAAACCATTCAAGGTTGTAATAAGGCACATCTCATCCGGCAGGCCATTCCATAGCCTGGGAGCAATTCATATTGTAATTCATATTGTACATAGCATAAAGTTCATGAAATTTTAACTAGCTGACCAGTTTTGTCTCAAAAAGAAAAATATCCATGCTAAACCATTATAGAATATTCTATTTAAAATATATATTTATATAAAGAAAAAATGTAAAATGTAAGCATTTTAAAACCATAAAATACTATTAATTATCTACTTTACAATTTGGTAAATCATGTTAGAATACCTGTTCTATCATCTATATGGGCCTTTTAATAATGTTTTATAATCCTTTTATTTACTAGGATAAAAAAAGTTCATGTCAACTATATCTACTGTTTGCTCCCTCCAATTGTTACATTCTTGCCTTTTTCAATCTTATCTAGGCCAAGATCCAATTCAGACAGCAAGCATAGTAATATAGTTTGAAATTTGGCACTGCCATACCTCCTCTGTTAACATCATCTTGAACTGTCTTCATTTTAACTCTAGTGTTTTTCTTCTGACCAGTTAAATGCAAATATTCCCCGCTGCCTCATTTTTATAGGTGTTTCATTTACTATGATCGGTACATTTTGGAACAGAAAAAGTAATCTTGGAAGAATATTCATTTTCACTGTTGAGATTTTGCTTATCCACGATAAACCCAATTTACTTAACCTTCTCATATCTTCTTTTGTGCCTTACCAGACAACATTATAATTATGGTTTATAATCTTTTTATTTACTAAAATAAAAAAGTTGAAAAATCTAATATTTACTTTTGCAGCATCTGTCTGCAGACTCTTGACATTGGGATTTTTCAAAGTTTTGCATCTTTCAGAAAAATAAATCATGGCTTGAACTTGAGGGAATCTCCGTGTAAGTTTTCATAATGAAGGGCAATAAGCCCAAATAAATTAGACTGATACAGTATAGTCCTAATTTGGTATGAAAAAAGTGCTAGGGAAGTATAACTGTGATCCTTCCATGCATGATACACCTGGGACATATTTTTGGATAATGTCACCTGTGTCTTTTTTCTGATTATGAGGGCTAAAATAAAAGTAAAAAAAAATCACTTGCATAATAGTTCCTGTGCTTTTGCGTCGTATCCGTATGCCAAATGGATTATCCACAATTTCCACTTCATATAGCCGATCAGCTACTGTACTTTCAGGAACATTTGGAGTGAACAGTGGGACTGGAACTTCATATCTTTTCTGGTTGGGATCATAGATCTAGGGAGAAGATGATGCTACGTTTCAATAGGAGTGAAATGTATCATGTGACCACATTATCCTTCTGATCTTACAGATCATCTCATTAATCACAGAATCTTAGAATAATAAAATCGTAAAATCGTAGAGTTGGAAGAGACTACACGGGCCATTGAGTCCAACCCCCTGCCATGCAGGAACTCCCAATCAGAGCATCACTGACTGATGGCCCTCTCAATAGACAGATCCTCAGAAAGCCTTCCATTTTGGCCCTGCTTCATATGGTGACATCAATTTCTCAAATCATCTTACGAAACATGTCATTTAAATCTAGTTTCTGCATATTTATGATGCATTTCTCTAGGCATAGTAGCACTGATAGTAGATTTATGGCATGACATTGTGGGGACACATTAAAAAGGTATTTGTGTGTGTTGAATAATGTTTGCAGTGGGCATTCACAGCAGGCTGGCATTATTATTATTATTATTTTTTAAAAAAAACCTATGTATCAGCCACACACACACACACACACACACACAATCTTTGAATGTTTTCCCTAGTACACTAGAACTGCAGTCATGCCATATTGTTGACAAATTTTAAAAAGATTTTTTTTTAGTCTTCACAAGGAAAGCTTTTCTAGATGCCTCTAGTTGTGAACTATACATTCAAGCTAGTTTTCAAGACAGAAATTTAACAATATTTGCTGGAATCTTGTTGGGTAGAGTAGGCCCATTTGATCATTGTTTAATAGTGATTCAACAGATAGGCAAATCTAACTGATCAAATAGCTCTATTCTAGTCAGTACTAACAATAGGATTTCGACAACTATGTTCAGACAATGAAATCACAGGAGCAATAAAAAGGTATATACATTAGGACAGAACTACTTTGAAGTAAAACACAACTAATTTTGTTTTGGGTATTAGTAGGCACGGGGAATGGGGGAATGATGTGCCATTTTCCCTCAGAGTGCTATCTCTATGCTGACTGAAGTGGTAATTTTGTTTTACTTTTCCTATGTATAGTTCTCCTTTGTCACCACACAGATCCTCCCTGCCAGTTCTTTACTTTCTTTCACAACATTTAAAACCTAATATCCCGATATCAAATTATTTGTTCCAATACATTCTTATAAAGTTGGAAATCATGACTTTAGGAAAGTAAGTGAAGCTTCAAGGAATTATTTGAAGAATGACTCATAGATTGGAAAAATACCCACAAGTGAACACACTCTATAGAGGCTCCAGGACCTGTAGAAACTTCTTGGGAGTTTATCAGACAATGGAAATTAGAATAATCCAATGGCAATCCAAACGCAATCATGGGGTTTCACATTATTGTGAATGAGTGTATCTCATGCAATTTCAGGCAATGGGAAGTCATTCCGAACACAATCACGGGTTTTACGTTATTGCATATTAGAGTATCTCAAGCAATTTTGGGCAATGGGAAGTCATTTTTGGTCAATGGGAAGTCATTCTGAATGCATTCTGAATGCAATTAGAATTCACATACATTCACTGAACTAGCGAATTCACGTAATTGTGAATTGGTTTTCATTCGAAATTGAGAGAAATTCCTCCTGTGTGATAAACTCCTAGGACAGTGCTTCTCAAGGTATCTGATATGGAGAACTGGCACTCTCCCACCTACATGCCAGGGACCAGTATCATATTTGTATCACTTTATTATCATCCATTTATTTATTGGGAACTTTGCCAGGGACCAACAGATCAAGGACTGGTGCCAATTCATAAACTACAACTTTGAGTTGCACTGTTTTAGGACATGTTGCAGGTTGTACAAATTCAGTTCACCTGCTACTGGCCAGACTTGTTGGATGTCACCCAGCATTACCAGTGTAAAATTAATTTACATCCTAGAATTCAGCTGAGCACTGAGGGGGATGATAAATGCCCAGTGGAAATCAAGTTCTGCCAGAAGCAGCTAGAAATTGAGGAAAACAACAAAATGTTTGCTGGATGTTATCTTGCAATTATTTTCAATTGTGTTTATGGAAATACTTTCAGTTTTTGAAACCATTAATTGCTTATTACAGTCAGTCCTCCTTATCCACAAAAAATTTTTATCCATAGATTCAAGAGTCCACGGATTGAAAATATTCTCCCCCGTCAAAAAAAAGGTATAAATTCCAAAGAGCAAACACTGATTCTCCATTTTATATAACACACACCATTTTCCTATGCCATTGTATTTAATGGGACTTGAGTATGCACAGAATTTGTTATCCATGGAGGGTCTTGGAATCAAACCCCAGAGGATATCAAGGGTGCACTGCAATTTCTTTATTGTTTTAAAAAAAGATTTATATTCTAATGTTTGGTCATAAAAACACACATGAAAACTAACAAAATGAAATAAAATAAATAAATATAATCAGTTCACATTTTAAAAAATAAAATAAAACAAACCAGATTTCTTATTTAAACTTCTTTTGTACAACAGGATATTAAAAAATTGATAAGGAGAATTAGGAATGGGTGAACAATTTGTGTGGTTCACAACAGATAATTGAATTCACAATTTATGAAACACAGCTTCACTGAACGGAATTATACTTCAGGTTTTCATTTCCTTGGATTCAATGATGAAATTATTATATCAAAGAATTCATGCATAATGTTTACAATATTTTAAAAAAACTGCTGGAGGGGAAGTCTGTACACAAAAATAGGTGGATTAGGAGAATGTATGCAAGAAAGCATATTATACAAGGTTCTTGCACTTCACAAATTTCAAACAGTGTAGATGACCCTTCCCAACATAAAGTACAATTACCTTAAACTGCAGCATATCATTATAATGGTACTTCACTTCCAAACGAAGCACATCTACTGGTGGTGACCTAGGTCCATAGGGGTTAGGGATACTGGTGTTCCTATTGAGGTCAGCTGTCAAGCCCTGAGGACTGTTTTGAATATTACTGACCAGGTAGCCATAATCACTAGGATAGTAACAATATGGCACTCCAGGAGTAGAGACAGCCTGAAATGAAATTGGAAATGTTAACATGATTTTAAATTAAGGCAGAACTAATCCTAAATAGTGTCACTGAAAAAAATATGGAAGTATAAATGAATTACACAAAGGCATCATGATTAGCAGAACAATATTTCACATATATAATCATCCATGATAATACAGGCATGTTCTGAGCATGCTTTATAAATATTTTAAGGAAGATTAACTTCTGTCTTCGATTTTGATGGAAAAATCAGTCAGAGAAATCCATAGATAACAATGTATATTAGCTATTGGCAGCTGTCCCTCTAAGGTCCAAAATACACTACAGAAATAATCCAGTTTGAGACCACTTTAACTGCCCTGGGTCACTGCTAGGGAATACTGGGACATGTAGGTTATTGTGGCACCACAGCTATTTGACAGAGAACCTAAATGCCTTGCAAAGCTACAGTTCCCAGAATTCCCTAGCATTGAGCCAGGGAAATTAACACGATCTTAAACCAGATGATTTCTGCAGTGTGTTTTGGACCCAAAATCTACACCGTATTGAGGAGAAATAATGGCAGCTGCCAGTGAAAGCTGACATTTCCCTCTTGTCCTCCAAGAAAGGTCCACTACCATGCCAAATGGTGGTGAGGAAACTTTTTAAAAGAGAGAGAGGCGATGAAAAATTCACCTATCTGCACTACTTAAAGAACACGCATTCCTTACATTCATGAATGCCTTTCCAAATCAGAAGGTAAGTGAAATAGGATGGAGGAACAAGCATATCTTGGCTGCTTACCGTCCAAATGCAGCCACGAGCTTCACAAATACTTTCTGTTGCTTCTGGGTATGGAAGACAGTCAAACTTTTCATTGTCTATAACATCAGTTGCCCAGCTTAATGAATATGCTTGTCCCAATTGAAGGTGAAGGCCAGTAACATGCAAGACCTACAAACAACATGACAAATTCTGTTCACAATCTTGTCTACACTGCATTAAAGAGATTCCCAACTGAGCAAAAAGTCCAGTGTCACAGATAACATGAATAGTGTCTGACCCGACAGTGACTCATCAGTGAAGTGGTCATGCTGGTCAGCTCAATAAAATATCAAATATCAAATCAGTGTGTGACTCTCAGAGGAACAACAAATTTGACATAAGAAGTTATTGGGAAAATTTATAATTAAGATGGATAACATTGTATACTTTCTGAGATAAAAGGATCACTGGCTTCAACATGCTCAGGATTATTATTATTTTTTTTAAAGAAAAAGAATGGATGACTATGATGGGGAAAAAACAACTCTGTGCACAATGCTTTGAAAGTTGCTAAATCTAAGCAATAGTCAGGCTGGTACCTTGGCTTCTGATTTGATAAGAAAATTATTATGAGGAAATACTACACCTAACAAAATAGAAATTTATTGCATTTAATGAGATGGATTTGTACTCTTTTTCAGGTCAATTTGCCTAAGAAAAATGATATCATATAATCATCTAACTGTTGGAAAAATTTGCTAGAATCTGTGGAAATGGCCTGTCCAAAAACAATTGAAATGAAGGATGTTCAATATACATTTGTCCTGACATTTGTCCTGCATAGGTTTACACTAGTGATAAAACTGACATAAAAGGGATAGTAATTGGGGTAGTCTTGTCCTATCTCTAAATCAATGAAAAGGTGTGCTAGCTATCCTGGGCTATTCCTCTTTTTTGATAGCTTTGGATTCCTTATCATGATCCAAATTAGACACACCAACTGCTTTTCATCATGCACTGGCTGCATCTAATGGAAATGTAAAGGCATGTGATCTCAGTGTGTTTGATTAGTAGATATGAATGTTGACCCTCATAGCACAATGTTCCAAAACACCCAGTACCTTTATATTTGGGTTACATGGATTTGGGTTTGCTTCAGAACAGATTCTAGGTTCCTGTTCAAGAGTTTATACATTACCTATTTTACTGCTGCCTTCTTACAATTACTGACTGAAATCAATAATATGAAATAGAAATCTTGTATTAAGCTCCTGTCTTGTACATTTGTCCTGTTTTACATGCTCATATATTGCCTTGATATCTGCTTGTAGTGTCCCTCCCTCTGTCCCACCACTCTCACAGGTACACTTGATGGGAATATGGGAGAGGGCCTTCTTAGTGCCTGCCCCCAGACTCTGAAACTTCATTCCCAGTGTGGTTAGACTGCCACTCTCCCTATTTTCTTCTCTTAGACAAACAAACTTTTCTGTTCAGACAGGCATTTGTGGAGTGACTGTACAAGGCCTGTGTCATGGAAACAATGCACTAACAATACACAATGCTAACTGTTTTGCTGTGGAGTGTGTGTGTCCATGTGTGCAACACAAATATTTAATAATATATGTTTTAATCTGGGTTTAATTTTTACTGTTTATCCTCTTTTTAACTTTTTTATTTTCTGAATTTCTAAAATGTTTTTAAACTTATAAGCTGCTTTGAACCCAGAATAATAATAATAATGTTGTTTAGAAAAAAACGATGACTAAAACAAGACATCATATAATATTATATGTAGTGCATAGCAAAGAGTAAGAAAAATTGAAAGTGCACATAAGGCAGCCACAAGAAAAAAACAACAACTACACACTGATAGTGGTTCAATGTTTTTTTTGTGTCATAATATTTTCCTTACCTGAGTTGAAGAATCATAGTTCACAATATGTGTGGATGGAATTGGTACACCATTCTGATATACCAAAAGAGCTGGAGGACTATCTCTTGCTACTCCTAGGACTTTAATTTCACCAAATATTAAGTTATTTGGATCGACATATCCCTGGTGATCCACAGTGATATCCAAGACACTCTGAAAGAGATAATATTGTTCTTGTGTTTTTGATTTAAAATATTCCATAACTACTTGCCACAACTATGTCTTAGCTTCTGCTCCTTTAAATTCTTGTTCTGTGACTGGATACATAGTATGGAGCTAAATGCAACACAGGACACTATCATCCATGGACTGTCAAGTGTTTTATATTCTTGTATGTCCGGTAGTTCCCTAGTTTTTGTGATTATGAAGATTTTCATACCTGGCTGAAAGGTTCGCACTAATTTCGTCATGGAAATGGAAGATGCCTCTTTGCGAGGCTGAATCATTTGAAGGGAGCTGATTCCCTCTAGATGCAAAGGAAGCATCAAGAGGGACTCAGCTCCCTTGAAGCATTTCAGCCTCACAAAGAGGCATCTTCCATTTCCATGACGATATCAGAGTGATTGGGAGAAGCACTCCAGACGTTCAGACACTCCCCCTGCCTGAAATTTTTAAGGTCATTTCAGGCACTTTTAAAGAACCTTTCAGCCAGATATGAAAATCTTCTATGTTATGAATCACACTGCCCAATTTTGCTGCTGAAAAATTCAGAATATTAATTTAGTAAACACACACACAAATAATATGAAATAGGGTCATTCGTTGGACTTGAATTCTGATGGCATCTCCTCTCTCATTGAATGTCTTCAGGCTGGATGAGGAAAAACAGATTGAAGATGAATCCAGACAAAACAGAGGTGCTCATGGTAGCGGCCCCAAAACCAAGAATCGGGCTGTAACCTCTAGTCCTGGATGGGGTCACACTCCCCTCCAGTGACTGTGTTCGCAGCTTTGGGGTTCTTCTTGACTCATCACTCCTGATGACGAATCAGGTAAATGCGACAGGCAGGAGCGCCCGTTATCAGCTTTGGCTGATACCACAGTTGTGCCCTTTTCTGGAAGTAAGGGATCTCGAGACTGTTGTACACGTGCTAGTAACCTCATGCCTAGACTTCTGTAATGCACTCTACATGAGGCTACCCTCGTACTTGGTCCGGAAACTGCAACTAGTACAGAATATGGCTGCCAGAATAGTATCAGGAAAATCTAGGAGGGATCATATTACTCCGGTATTAAGGTCCCTCCACTGGCTGCCCATTAGTTTCTGAGCCCAGTACAAGGTGTTGGTAATCACCTTTAAAGCCCTAAATGGCTTGGGCCCAAGCTATCTCCGGAACTGCCTTCTCCCATACAATCCTCCTCAAACACTCCTGTACTCTGGGAGGAATTTGCTGCAGCCTCAAAAATCTAGGCTTTCAACTACCTCCCAGAGGGCCTTCTCTGTTGTCGCTCCCAGATTATGGAATGGTCTGCTGGACAAGATCCATCAACTGACATCTTTAGACAGCTTTTAAAAAGCTGTCAAGATGGATCTCTTCTGGCAGGCCTTTCCTGATTAGATCATCCTGGCCTCAGAAATTACCTCTCTTGAGAGGTCCTAGAGTTTTCTTTAGCCAAGACCCTATGATACTGCACTTGTTATTGTATAGGACTTTAATATTTGTTTAAATTATCTGTTTTAAATGTACTTGATTTAATAATTTTTAAGGGGTGGGTGGGAATGGGAATTAATGTACTGTATTTTTAATGCTGTTAGCCGCCCCAATTGTTCTCAGAGGGGCGGGATATAAATAAAAATTGTGTTTATTATTTATTATTATGAAATGTAAGTGGGTCTGGTACAGACAAACTGAAAGAAGTACGGGCATGAAATAACGTGACTTCAAAACCAATTTAGAGATGGAGCTTTTCAAAATCCTCATTCTTTTATAGCACTCAATCATAGTTCACAGCATGGCTGGGCATTGTACAGGTTTTGAAGAGAGAATGCAAGATTTCTAATTAGAAATTATACATACCTGAATAGCCTTAAAAGTGTGAAAGAGGTAAAGATCATTCTCATAGGCATCTGTAATAAGAAAGAAGCAACATAATAACTTTTCTGAATAACTATTGCATGTATTTGAATCACAGCAGCAAAAGCATAGATTTAGAACAGGGGTGCAGCCAACCTTCCCTGAAGCCTTAGAAATGTAAAACTGGGCAACAAAAACATTTATTCATGATGCATTAGATGCACAGCGTAAGTGAGTCTATGTCTACTCAGAAGAAATTCATGATGCATTAGATGCACAGCATAAGTCAGTCTATGTCTACTCAGAAGAAATGCACAGTATAATACCTTGTCTGCCTGCAAAGCACATCTTAATTCCATTCAAATGCATAGCTTCCTATTCAGTAGGAATGGGTGGATTTTCTCTTTTTCATTTTCTTTTCATTGTTTTATTCTCTCATGGGTTTGTTCTGTCTTATGTTCCACTGGCCTACTGCTTTTTCTTAGAAGTACATATTTTGCAAAGGTTGATTTTTTTTTTGTCCCCAACAAGATGTCTAAACACACTGAGACACTCTCCTTTGTTGAGGATGAGGAAGATTGTGACTATTATTTTTATCCCTAATCCATAATACCTGTATATACTCGACTATAAGTTGACCTCATGTATAAGTCGAGGACAGATTTTGGGGCCAAAATTATGGCTTTTGATATGAACCATGGATAATTCGAGGGTAAAACGTAGGGGCACCTAACAAAGGATGTAAAGAATGAAGCAATGGAAAAATGATGCCAAACAACTTACAAAATTCAAGCAGACATCACTGTTTGTGCTCACACTAAAGGCTGGGTGGATGAGACAGTAGAGGGGAATTAGTGCTTCCAGGACTTATTAAGCTATTGCTTTTCATCAGAGGCTGATTCCTTTTGTTGTTGTTGTTGTTGGTAAGAGTCAGAGTAGGGCACTTACATTGACCCTTGGATAAGTCGATTCAGGTTTTTGGGGTCAATTTTTTGACAAAAAATTCTAGACTTATACATGAGTATACAGTATAGAGTAAATATAAACTTCCTATACTGTTTACACTATTTGAAACATAGATTTTGTCCTATTTATGCATTGATTTGTTATTTTTTAAAATAACAGTTTTTCCTAGGTTAATCAAAATTTATTTAGTACTCTTGCATTTTTTAATTACCATCTCATTATATCATGTTGTATGTATGGTTTCACTTGTTTAACTCCGAAGATGAATAGGATTTACACTGCCAGGTTTAAAAAATTTTATCTGCATGTTAGTAATATAAAAGAAGAGAAAAAGTCACTGATGAACATGTAAATTTTAAAAATTGGATAAACTACCTGCACTCAGGATTCTATATAATTCAGGATTTTTTTTTTTTTAAATAGAAAAATATAGGATCCCTGATGCTTTGGCTTTGCTTCAGAACCAAGGCATGCAACACAGGTGCTGAAAGAAATACAGGTCAAGATAATTTCTATAGTATCCCTAATGCTTTTTCACAGACCTCACTCAATGACTCTAACTGCTTTATCACACTAGGGGGCAAACAAGATTTAAACAAGATTTAAACAAGAGCTAAACAGTATATGTCCTCTGATAAACATAGGGCATTTCCTGTTTAACTCTTGTTAAACTCTCATTTAAATCCTGTTTGCCCCCTAGTGTGATAAAGCAGTAGGTCATTTTCAAACTCTGTCGCACTGAAAACATGGGCAGGATATAATGGCCCAATCTCATTATATCATGCCTGCAAATCCAGCACATTCCCTCCCCTTGCATTTACCTGGTTTGGTGCCACCACCTTGCTGCTCACCATCACTGTGGTTTTATGTGCACTCCCCCGCCATGGCCCGTAAGAATGGAAATGGGTCACTTGGCTTCGTTCACATGGCCAGGTGCCCCAACATCACAGGCTATGACTGGGGTCTGCAGACAGAACAGTGGCAGTGGCAGCAGTGGCAGTTAAGAGTTAAGAGGGTGTGTGGCTGTCCAGTCTACCAGCTGTCACAATGGAGTTTTTGGGAAACTCCTCTGCACACAGCCAGATTTTTTTAGACTGGACTATGGGTTGGTTGGGCTGGATCAGGCTGGATCCACTGGAATTGTATCCAGTCTGCCCATCCCCAGCCCAGGGCTATTGCTTTCTGTTATCTAAATTGGACAACAGCAGGCCAGGAGAAATGCAGGGCTTTTGGCTTATGCATACAGCCCCTAAGTCTCTCACTGACTCTTTCTTAATGTGGCCATCAAGTGTGATAGCGCCATTCTGAGATGAACTGAGTACATGGGAGATGCAAATATATTATGGTACAAAGCAGAGAATGGATTCGGAGCTTTTTATGTCTACCAAGATACTTACCAATAGTAATTCCATCATCCCAGTAAAGTTGTCCTTGTGCTTCCCCATTATCATCCAATGCAATCGTAAGTCCCATAGGATTTAGACGGCTAGGAATAAAAAAAGAAAAAGAAAAACCTAGAAATAATTCAGTAGGACAAATCTTTCAATATGTGTATCCATAGTAATGTTAGGACTGAATCCCATGGGTTTTAATAATTATTCAACAAAAAGTTAAGAGTCAATAGGTACAGGATGCCATACCATTGAAAACTGTGTTGTAAAGCCCCAAATCAGTGGAGAGATGCATAATCAAAATATTATTTTCAAGTAAACACAGATATTTTTCTCCTATATTTAAAAATATTTTATTGTAACATATATAATGACAATTCCAGCTTTGAAAGCTAGATTTGACCTGTACCACATACTATATTTCCATATATATCCATGACTAAAAAATTTAATAAAAAAGTTAACCCGCCAAAAACCTGAGTTGACTTATACATGGTTCAGTGTAAGAACTGTACTTTAACTCTTATTTAAAAACAGAACCATCCTTTGGTGAAAGGCAAGAATATAATCTGTCCTGGAAGCTCTGACCCTTCTCTGCTCTCTCATCAATCCAGACTTTATTAGTTGTGAGTACATATAGCAAGTACAAACAGTTACGCCTGCTGGAATTTTGTAAGTTTTTGGCATCACTTCCCTTTGCTTCATCCTTCAGATCTTTTGTTACATGCCCCTAAGTTTTACCCCTGACTTATCCATGGGTCATATCAAAATCCATTATTTTGGCCCCAAAACCTGTCCTTAACCTATACATAAGGTCGATTTAGAGTCAAGCATATATGATACTCTGAAATCCTCACACATAAAGCCCATCTGTTGTTCTTTCTGTACCTTCCTGTTCTAGAATCTTGATTATGATACATCAGCATCAAAGGATTAGAAATGATTGCTACAGGAACCTCCACATATTGCTAAAATGTCATGTCTCACTGTGATTTCTAGTACTTCAGGACAAAATTAGGGCTCAAGAAGCAGAACATATTTATGAATCAACCCATGTTTCAAAATACATGCCAAACTGAGCTCTTTCTATAAAATGGAGTACACTAAAAAGACAAGTAAATTTAACTACAATGGAAAGGAACACAGAAGAGATATATTGCAAGGGTTTATTTGTACATGACACAACACCCCTTCAGTCTACACAACACTAGTTTCTTCCACAAAACAGGAATGGACAAAGAATGGACTGAGGGCCACATGTGAGCCTCCAACAAGCCCCTCTCATCCTTTCACCATTTCTTTAAATTAAACAAATCCCCCAAATACTCATAGAAAAGATAAAACTAAACATAGCTGAAACAAAATTTAGAGCTGAAACAGACTGGCTTGAAATACCGACCTCCCAGCAGATTGGGGGCATGGCATATGCATGACACACACTATGATGCCACCGCAAAGCTGTCCAGAAGCTGCCAGGCTGCCCACACAAGTGCTGGCTTCATGGTGCTCTGGAGACACAATGTTTACATGGCACACACCACAGGAGTGTTGTAAAGCTGTGGCAGGGAGGTAAAAGCCAGTTTTTTTGCCTGCTGAAAAAGGAGTGTCATTGGTTGCCACAACCCCAAACTGGCTCTCTCAGGGGCAGCCCCAGGCTGCTTCTTAGGGGTGGTCTGTTTTGCCCCATACATTTCCAGCCTCTATTTTCAGCTCACATTTACCTGAAATGGAGTGATATGGCCCACTATGAATCTGTTGGGGATGAAAGCTGACCCTTGCAATAGCTGCTCACCCTTTCTATAACAGAGTGTCCTTACCTGGCATTTGTAGTAATACTAGGCTCTTGCCAGGGGATGATGAAACCACCACGAATATGAAGATTTATATGGCTCAAATCTGCTTCCAGTACCTTGAATTGTCTTCGGAATCCAAGGTATTTTTCCTAAAAGTAAAATAGCATGTGATTGAAACTAGAGCATTTCTTTGGATGCAGATGAACAATAAACACATGGGCACATGAGTCTGGAACCTCCTTTTGATGAGGATTAGTTGCATGATGGTAGGTATGATATCTTATGTCAAAGAAAGTTAATCTGTGCGGAACATTTGGTTGATGAAAGTATGTAACATATTTCCAATCTGCAATAAAGTCTTTTAATTTGAAGTTACTCCTGAAAAGATTTAATAAATTCCTTACCGTATGATAATCATACCACCTTGCATCAGGTATGTAAGCATTCACTGTTCTAGCACCCTGTAATATAAAGCAGCAATTGTAAAATCAAACAAAATAGAAATACATTAGGAAAGCTAATATTAAGTATTACTAATATTCTATAACAGTCATAATAACTGTTTCCTTACTTCATCCAGCACAGGACTAATCAGCAGAGCTGGGCCCCATAAAAATTGT
Source organism: Urosaurus nigricauda (assembly GCA_034509955.1). NCBI lineage: Eukaryota > Metazoa > Chordata > Lepidosauria > Squamata > Phrynosomatidae > Urosaurus > Urosaurus nigricauda. The sequence goes on from JAOEGL010000003.1 coordinate 256,137,452, forward strand.
CTGTAGATATCCCATGTTGTCCTGTCATTTGCAAACCTAGAAGAATTATAAATAAGGACTAGTTCATATTTCAGAATAATAACGTTGAAACATTCCATATTGACTCCTCCTCCAAAACATAAGCTAACAAAATATAGTATATGTTGTTGAATTCATGAAACACTCAGCTGTAATATTGCTGTGTGCCAGAACTCAAGGATGTGACAATGTGAAATTCTCATAAGAAGTTATGAATGATGGAAACAAAGCTCTCCCCCCCCCCCCCCCAAACATGTGAAGAGCTCAGATGCAGAAAAAAATAAAAATTCTGTGAAATTAATGACAAAATATTGTTAGAATTTCCCTGTGTTGTCTGGCATGTGGAAGCACAAAGACCTGCCCCAGACATAAACCTCAGACCACAACCTTTGTTGATAGATAACTAATATTCATTCATTCACTGCCATAGATCAAATATAAAAATAAAATAAATAAAAATGCACATAATCACAGCTAAAATACAATTAAAATTCATAAAAATCTAAAAAGCAAATGTTTGTTTCTAGCCAATACCCAAAAATTAAAAACAGAGGGATGTAAAACGTTAAGATTTCTGTATTAAAATGCCCCCTCCCCCAATATTTTTCTTTGAGTAGTAATCTCAATCAAAGAAACCTAGCAACCTACTCTGTAATTTGAGCATCCAAGTGCCTTGCACACATTTCAAAAAATAATTTGGAATGTTCCATGTTTCATTTATATTTGACATTTTATGTTTATTTTATATATACACATTTCACATTTATATTTTTACTTCTTTATTATACTATTATGGATATTATAATATATAATATACAGAGTGTTCCGAGGAGGGTGATACTTAGGACTCATCTCCAAGATATCTCATTATGTAGAAGCCCTGGTGGAGCAGTGGTTAAATGCCTGTACTGCAGCCACTCACTCAAAACCATAAGGTGGCGAGTTCAATACCACTAAAAGGGCCCAAGCTTGACTCAGGCTTGCATCCTTCCGAGGTCACTAAAATGAGTACCCAGATTGTTGGGGGGCAAGTAGCTTACAGTTGTAAACCGCTTAGACACTCCTTAGGCGGTATGAAGCAGTATATAAATGAAGCTGTTTGTACGTTTATGCAAATACAATTAAAACAAACAAACTCCCAAACACCTCTGGTCCTAAACATTTTGGATAAGGGAGACTCAACTTGTTGAAAAAAAAGTAAAGCTTTTATTTATCTATAATCTGTCACATTTTTCAGTTTATCACATATACTGGGGGGGGGGGGGGGGGATTCAACAGCTCCTTTGCAGTGTCAAACTGAAAAGAAAGAAAGAAAGAAAGAAAGAAAGAAAGAAAGCCCTTTCTGCTGGGTAATTAATGATGGACTAAACTTTTTAATACTGTTGTTTCACTTCTCACTGATCAGCTTTGAAACGAAAATATGTTGATCAATTTCAGTTAGATGCATCAACTTTTCCATAGCTGATCATAGATAGACTGTTTAGAAATTACAAATGCAGTATTAATTTGGTCAAGAAGTCAAAGGCCAGATGAAACAATACTAGAGATGTATTATGTCAAATTCCCACAATGGAGAATTGAATGCAGTTTTCAAAAATGACTCAAGTAAAGAGGAAGTTTTTGTGATCCAAGATGAACAGTATGGCAATACCTCTTGTTGGAGCCTATTAATAAGAACAAATCACTTTTTTTTTTTTTAGTTTGACACTTGTCACATCCTCTAGTATTTGTATCTTAATACTTACTCATGTAGCAAAGGACGTGAAACTGTGCTGCCATTAGCATGAGCATTATGCATTAATGTGTAGAGATAGGGTAACAACTTGTATCGTATGCTGAGCACGTTCCTTGATATGTCTTCAAATGTTGCATTAAAGGACACAGGATCTTGCCTCTGCAAAAGAGATGAAAAATGTGCTTTCACTAAAAAAAAAAGAAAGAAAGAAAGAAAGAAAGAAGCGGCCAATTTCCCCCTTTTCCCTGCCTTCAAAAGAAAATATATTTATCCAAATGGGGATAGTAAACGGTTATATTGAGGAGCTTATCACTTTGGCCAATAAGTCGGCTTACCTCTTCCAACCTCAGTTCTGGATCTGGGATGCCCCCAGATGTTATCATAACTAAATCACCACTAATCTACATGGGATACTGATGCTTGAAAGCATCCCAGGTCGAAGCCTCACTCAGCCAGCCAATTTTTTAAGGTGGAAGCTCCCTGGCATTGAAAGAGTGAAGGCTGAGCAAGGCTTCAACCCGGGATGAATCCGGGAGATATCCCATGCAGATCTGTGGTGAATTAATTATGATAACATACAGGAGTATCTCAGATCCAGAATTGAAGCTGGAAAAGGTAAAATGACTTATTTGCCCAAGGAATAAGCTCCTGAGAATAGCCACACTGTTAAAAAGTAGAACAGAACAGAAATTTAAGAGGCTAACCTATATAGCCAGTTAAAATCAAGGTAAATAGAGTAGTAAATTCATTCCTCTGGAAAATTAATTACTGCTGATGAGAGTCCTGTCTTCCAGACTCTGAAATTATAACATTAATTTTGATGGAGCAATTGCTGAGAGAGGGCCTTGCTACCTCCCATATGAGCTGGGCAGCATTATCTGATGGTATGTTTCTAGGAAAGGTGAGTGTGTATCACACGCTTTGGAAATCTGGATGTCTGTAAGACATATTTTTTCTGTGCTCTCTGTTACCCTGAGCAGATGGGCCAGGATGGTACGAGTTAAACCCATACTATTCTGACCTGCATGCTTACCTGGGTCACTCTCAATGCTGACCCAGGGATCCTCTACTTGTGTCCTTGCCTTAACTTTTTGCACCATTGCTCCTAATGAGACGCCCCCCTGCCCCATCAATACATCTGATGCAGAAATGGGATACCTGGCTGTACCCACATGGCCATGCACCCCATTTCCATGTCAGATGGAAGGGGGGCTTCTCTGCAGCAGCTATGTCACAGAAGGATAAGGAGCACAAAGGGGGCTGAAGGCTTGCTGCAGAATTTCCAGGCAACTCCATGACAAATCAGGAGTCAAACTGACACAAGATAAGAGCTGTTTACCCTAGGATCAGCCCAGATCCGCTAGTTCTGCATCTGGTTTGCCAGGATTGGCTCCAGTCCTGGTTCCAGAGTTTTGATCTGTGTTGTCCAAACAGGACAACACAAGGCAAGAGGGAGCAGGGGCATTTTAGGCTGTGCAGCTGGCCACTGAAAGAATTTTCAGGGGATAAAGACAGAATGGCTAGCAGTGATGTATTCAAGTCTTTTACTCCAAGTCTCAAGTCAGGCCTCAAGTCTACCTTTAAGTCTCAAGTTGAATATCCAGTCTGAGGGCCAACAGTAACAGAAAAAAGGGAGATGGGACATATTTCTTAGAGGGGAATAAGCATATGCATTTGGCAATAGGCTTGAGGAGGGGGCTGAGCTCTGGTCAACAGCCTGTCCCTGCTGAACATAAGAAGAGCCTTCCAAACATATTTGTTTTTCCCTCAGAGAAATGTGCTCCCTGCTCTGGGGTCAGGTCTCATCTGCTTATTAAACTGAATACCAGCAAATTGGTCACTATAAATATTCAAATAAAAAGTCAAGTAGAGTTGAGTCAGTGTGTTATTTATTGCTGAGTCAAGTCCAAGTCAAGTCATTGAAATGATTTACTCTGACTTGACTCTGAGGCAATTGACTCAAGTCTACATCATTGATGTCTAGATTAGTAGAGATAACCATGATAGTCCTTTTCAGTATAGGAAGAGGGAAGAAAAGAGGAGAAAGAGTCTTATGACACCTATCATGATGCAGATGAAAAGGATGATTACAGGAAAATAAACCTACTAACAAGCTACAATAGGATGGCTCCTCATTCCACTAGGGATGGAAATAATGTTCAAAAATATTTCAATATATATATATATATATATATATATATATTTAAGTTAAGGGAGTGCTGACAAGCAGAAATCTGGTCTGATAAGGAACTTCACAGTTTCCACCAAAACACCCCCAGAAATACCCCAGCATTTTCTGCAGAAAGAAACAGTTTTTGATAGAAAGAATATGGATTTTCTGAAGAATAAGTCCCCATCTATAACATTTCCTGTGCATGGAACAATATTTTCTGCAGAGGAAATAATATTTTTACACACACACACACACACACACACACACACTAGAATTATTTTCTAGAGAGAAAAAGCTGCCTCCTGTGAAGGAAATGTTGTTTCTGCACAAAATAACCCCACATAGTAGTAAAAGTAGTAGTGCTGGTAGTAGCATTATTATTATTTGGTTATTTATATGCCACCTTTTTTCTTGTTTGGAACTCAAGAGAGATTAAAAAGCACAGCTAAAAATTGACAACATACAAAGTTGAAAAGTAATTAAACAATCAAAAAAGTTAAAACTATTTAAAAACATAAACCAATAGAAAAGAAAAAAGAAAAGAAAACACCAGAGCTGAAAAATTATGTATCTATCATCTATCTTTCTTCTTGAAAATGCTAAGTATTGAACTGCGAATAATAGTAAAATATAATGCAATTTCCAAAGACTCTCTCACATTGGTAAGGAATTTGTTAAAACTGTTTCCTTCAAGAAGAATTTAGCAAATAATTGCATCCCTATACAGCACCATTGAAGTTACTTTGGGCTGTACTGTGTGGAGACAGGTTTTGATTCCCTTTCATGCTATGAGTTATAAGCTCACATATCTCTAATGCAGACTATTGAGAACTTGCAATGCTTGAGAAAACAACTATATACAGTTTTCACTAAAATATGACATACATATATAGTTGACTCACCCTGGTCAACATCACATTATGATTTCTAGAGAAGGTATAAAATGCTCCAAGTTCCATCCACCGAGCACACATTTCATAGGTTGTGTCATTGAAGAAGCCACAAATGTCAGCACCGGACTAAAAACATGATGAAACAGGAAAGAGATTACAGTATCCCATATTACATTGGAAAGATTTCAAGGAGAGGCAGAATCAGTATCACAGAAGAACTTACATAGGAGATTCCGAAGAGGCTGAATTCCATAATGCCTATGAAAATGAGGCAGAACACATTTTAGGATACTTTTAACTGATTTCAGAGTAACTTTTAAACTTGTTACTTTACTTTGATCACTCAATAGGTATTTGTTAGTATAACCTCTGTCCAGAAAGAAATTCACTAAATTTCTTGTTATACTGACCCACCCAGCATAAGTGAGTGTCCTGTCTGCTGTTTAAAGATATCAACATGGAAAGACAGACCACTGTCCCTGATCATTCATTTACACTGGCTATGTTTCTCCTTCTCTTTGAGACAGCAGTCACTTTCCTTTAGGTATAATGGAGAAAGAGAAATGTACCAAACAAAAAAAAAGAAAGAAGTTTTTTTTAAATCCAAATAATCCATGTCTCTTGTTAAATTCATGCTTTCATTGTGTCATTTCTGTTGGAGTAATTGTTCATGAAACAATAGAAAAATTTTTTGATTGACCTATGCAGAGATGGGATGGCAGTGAATGAGGACAAGCAAGTCCTAGGTTACAAACAGAATTCTCCAATGCAAAAGCAGGATGCATTTCTTCTTTTAGGGGGCACAGAAAGAATCTGGTCTATGTTTGGAAACACTCACACTGAATCAAGAAATAAACTGACAAGCTTCTTTTAATTTGGGAACACCTTTGGTTTTTAGAAGTCCACGATAACTGAAATGATGACAAACATAACAAAGTAGAAGCAGAGACTGAAACTGATGCTGATAACCAAGACTGCATCCATACTGCAGAAATAATACAGTTTGATACCACTTTAACTGTCATGCCTCAGTGCTATGGAATTATGGGATTTGTAGTTGTATAAGACATTTAGAATCACAACACTAAATGTACAGTAACAGTAACTATTATATTTTATTACTTCAAAAGTAACTTGTTATCATATTAAATTGCTATGAGCAACATGTCACTTCTTAGCCACACTGACAATGTTTCTTGCCAATTAACAGTTTTGTTCACCTGATCATATCTTTCATCATCAAACCAAAGTCTTCTTCAAAAACAGAGGAAATAATCCAGGGGAACCCAAATAATTTGCTAAATGTTCTATAGATTTTTGGTCACCGGACTTGGAGCGGATTAAACCTCTCCCACAGTGCCTAATAAAAGTCTTCTTTGAGTCACTCACCACAGGTTGTGGCACAGAAATGGCAAATTTCAGCAGTACATGGAGAACATGGAATGACATTTCAGTGAAATGTCATAAAAATACTAGACCTAATTGAGTTTCTATTGCAGCACTAATGGCTGTTCCATCACTGGAAAAAAGAGGAACGTGAAGTGCATTGGGCTCTCTGAGGGAGATAAGAGCATCTCATTGTGATACAGGTGGTGGTCATGGTTCTAATTCTAACTATATCCAGGATGACAGATACTGGAAATCTCCTAACATTTAGGGCTCTAGTCCATTATGTAAATGCCATGTGTTTCATATGGAACATTTTTCTTACCAATAATAGATTTATCAAGCTGATCCCATCTTGCATAGTTGTCACCAAGCCAATGTCCTGCCCATCGACCACTGGATGGGTAAGTTGAACGGGTAATAACAATCCCACGTTCTCCTGTGGCATTGTGCATAGCACTAAAGATAAAAAGGCACACATATATTAGCAGTGTTTATTTAACCCATCTTCCATTATTATGCAGTTAAATCCAGATTATGTGACGTAAAGATTCAACTGCAGTTGAGATTAAACAGTTTCAGGAAAATGTGGTTGTGACTAAAAACAGCAGCTCTGCATCTCCACCCATTACTTTCCACATTAATACAACAGTAACTTGCTTGAGGAAATTAGGATTTGAAGAAAATAAAATCATACAAAGGACGTACTAGTAAGTGGATTCTGCTTGTGACCATCCATACAGGTTATGTACATCATAGTGTCTCACAGGTGTCCCATCAGGAAGCTGTTGTTCACTTTCCATGCACATTGTAACAAGACTCAGTCCTCTTTCTCTCAAAACCAAGGCTAACAAAGATATAATAAGATAATACTATGAGGACAGTGTTTGTGGCACTGAATTAACTGGAAAAGTGAATGATACTTCAGTTCTTTTTATTAGGGTATAACTGTCATATCCACAGGAACTGAGGTTGCTACTGTGCCTCAGAATCTAGCACATACATGGAAATAGAAAAGGTTGTTAAATCCCTTAGGATTATCACTACTTTCCAAGTTAACATGATGTGTTTTTACTATTATTTATCCCCAGCTGGTTCAACAGTCAAGATCCATGTATGTGTGAAACTTCCAGATTCAGTATCTGGTACCATTTGGCTAGTTTTTGTGAGTGTGGCCATTCCAGTCTTGTCATATTCATAAGAAGAATGTTAATTTGCCTCAGTGCTCAAACAAGTATACAATAGACATGACTGGGGCAAAGTTTTTGGTCTTTAGATATATTGTACAACCACTGATTGATTTGACAATCAATAAAACATGTGAGTAGTTTTATATAGGCTTTAGCTACTCACTATGAGCAAGTTGCTGTTGTTATGTGCCAAGTTATTGCCAATTTATGGCAAATTTAAGGTGAACCTATCATTGGATTTTCTTGGCAAAAAAATTTTCAGAGGAGTTTTGCCATAGTCTTCCTCTGAGACTGAGAGGGTGTGACTTGCCAAAGGTCATCCAGTGGGTTTCTATGGCTAAACGAGGTCTTGAATGCTGGTCTCCCAGAATTCTAGTCCAATACGCAAACCACTGTTCCATGCTGGGTTTCACTAGCAGGACTAAGCACTATTTATTTAAGAACATTATTTTACCTGGCATATATGGAGGATGATTTAATTCTGGATTTCTGCACCCCCCAACGGCTCCATCAATAAAGTTGGATGGCTCATTCATGTCCTACAGCATTTTTTGAAGAACCGAAATATTAACAAATCAATAACCTAAAGTAAGTGGGTTGTGGATCACAGCCAATGTTTGTATATAGATAGAACTGACTAATACTGTACAAGAAAAAAACAAAACAAAAACAGAACTTGTATTTCAAGATCTGGGTGTTTTTTATTTACTTCTTTTAGGATATGCATGCTGCTTGTCTTCCACAAAACTTATAATAATAAAAATGCATTAATTAAAGTACATAAACTAAGACATCAACATACTCTGAAATTATACTGAAAATGAGTGGACCTTAGTGCTGGGAATATTAAAACTCCCACATGGAAATTCTCCACAAGGTCTAATTAGAAGCAATCTTTCCTGACTAATATTGAGTGCTGTTTCACTGTTTCTTTTAATTCTGGCAACAGACAACCACCAGGCTCTATCATAATATTTTAACTGATAATTGTGTGTGTGTGTGGATTTTGTTATTGCTTTATTATGTTTTATTGATTTCAAGTTGTGTTGTACGCTCCTTTGGAGTGCTTAACATAAATTTTGCTTATACATCTATTAAATAAAAACATAATTCATTAAACAAATAAAAGTGCATGATACTTACAGTCCACAGGCCATCAAATTGCAGAACATTGGCATGGTAATTTTGTATTTGTTCTTGCCACCACTCTGACGTGGAATTACGGAAGTAATCTGGGAAAGCAACATCAGCTCGGCAGCACTGATCATGACAGAAAAAAATTACAAAAAGATGTGGGATTATATGGCTTGTAATGTTTCTATGACAACTTCTGCACAGCATACAAAATACAATGTAAAATTAATTTTAAAAATATTATAAATTTTAACAGTTTAAAATAACACATAGCACATGGAAAAGTGAAGGCAAAGGAAGTGTTTTCTGGCATTCAAAACATCATAGGGCTGATTTAGACTGGCAAAAAGGGGTGTGTTCATGCCTGCATGAAAGTGTAGCCTTTAGATGACCCACACTGAAAGTTTGGCATGAATGCACTTCTTTTACATTTTAGTGGGGAAAAAGCAGCTTTAAAAAGGAGCTGCTTTTCCCAGCTTTTTTTTTTTTAAAGGGTGTAACAATGCAGCTGCGTCTAAATGCTGCAGTGCAACGGTGCAGTTTTTTAAAGCTCCCAAACTCTAGCTCCAGTTCTAATTCGAACCCTAGACATGTGCAGTAGAGACTCTGGGATGCTGTAACTGTTATGAAACTGCGCATAAAATGTCAATTCATTCATAAAATAAAGAAGTTTATTTATAAACTTAAATTGTAACATTTTTAATATCTTTTTAAGGGGGGGAGAGGGATGCAGTTTGTTTTATTGATGTAACAGTATTTTAATGTGTAAGCCACCTCAATTGATCTCAAAGGGATGGGGTATTAATAATAATAATAATAACAACAACAACTATTAAAATAAAATAAAGGGGTTCTTTCAACTGCACACTTAAAAAAGGGAAGGAAAACCACAATGGTAATTTGACAGATCTTCATAACTGCACAGTTCATGTGTGATGTACCTGCACAACTGCGCAGTTCGCAGCTGGCAATACAATTGCCTGTATAATGTAGTGGCGCAACTGCACAGTTTGCAGCTGGCAACAACAACAACAACAACAAAAATAAAGGTTCAGTGCGGCCAAAAGCCCCGTTCATTGCCACCCGTGCAGCTGCTCCGCCTGTGTTTCTAGCATCCTGACAGCATCCAATGTAGTTGCTGAGCAACAGAAAAGACTTCAGATATGTCGTCCCCACACCTCCTCAGTGTAGCTGCCCTATGCCTTTTTATTACGCACCTGGGACTTGCAGTGTAGCTGCTAAGCATTAAGGAAAAGGCAACTTCATGTCTCCATTTCCTGCCAATCTAGAAAGCCCCATAGTGTTCAGTCCTTCCTATTGTAATAATTTCATAAATTCGGAGCAACCACTTTGAAGATACTCTTCTCATAATAATCTACTTTATCACAGAAGGCAGAAAACTAGCTAAATGCTATCAGATAGCATTTGTCAAACTGCTGTTTTTCTAACAATTATTTATATATTTCTATTTCCCCAAATCCAGAAATCAATATTACTTACAAAAACCGAAATAGATACAGAGGTGGAGGAGGAGGAGGAGGAGGAGGAGGAGGAAGCAGTTGCAGCAAATAGGTATAAACAGGTGGAATATTATTGTTAGAAAGTAATTAAATTGTCTACAGAGAAGGGACGGAGCCATGGTGGCACAATGGTTAAATGCTAGTACTGCAGCTGTTACTGCAGCCCCAAGGTTGTGTGCTCGAACCCAGACAGGGCTCCAAGGTCCACTCAGCCTTCCATCTTTCATAGGTTGGTAACAGGAGTACCTAGCTTGTTCAGGGCAATTGGCTTACACATTGTAAACTGTTTCAGGAGCTTCATATTGCTAGTGCTAAAGAGTCAGAAAGAACTTCAAAATACGTGAATTGTAAAACAAGCAATAAAAATAATACACTGTCCCATAGAAGGCTTTTATGCAGGATTTTGGGGACAGGTAATTCCCACAAACAAGAAATATCCTTCCCCCCCCCCCAAAAAAAAAGTCTGATGGAAGAAGAAAAATGCCATTCCAGCTTCCCTGGAAAAAGACTTCTAGAATCTGGGTCCAGCCACCGAGAAGGATTTTCTCACATTTCCATGAGATATGTGTGTAAGGTTGGCAGGACCCAGAGAAGAGTGTCCCTCATTGACCTCTAATCCCAAGAAAACACCAATGGGAGGATATGGTCCTTCACACTTTGTATCCAGAAGAATGAATTAATTGAAATAAATTTCTTTTAGGATTAATTTGTCATAGTTAAGAAGTGGTACTGAAAATAATCTTGATGGAAATCAAGGTGATAAGTTTAAAATGTACATACTGCAAGTTGTTCTTCCAAACTTGAGTTTTCATCATATGTTACATTGGGATAATCAGGCCATACCTAATTGGAGAAAGGGGGGAAAATATCAGACAAGCAAAAAAGCTCATTGATTCATGCTATGGTTTTAAGAAATGAAGAGTAAATTCAAGGGAGATGGATGTCAAGGTGTAGAGATATTTTTCTTTAAATATCTCATGCTTTTATACAGCTTCTCCTATACAACAATCAAATTGTATTTTGGAAGTGGCATTGAACTGATGACAATTGGCAATAGTACCTTTGCCCAAGTGATCTCTGTGCTGTTAGGCCATGTAATGAAGACATTGTTCTGCACACCTTTGATAAATGTCTCATATGGTTCAGTTTCATTGCCTGAAATGGCTGGCTCCTGTAATTAAAACAATATAGCTTTATTTTTATAGTAACTAGCAAGAATACATTTATTTTCATACATTCATTTTATTTTGAAACTGTTTTTGAGTTTGTTTGTTTTTTGAAGAACTAGACAGGTCAGAAACACGACAAGATTAAAACATCAAATGCAATGTAAACAAAAGATGACCAGGAAGCATATTAAAACCATCCCCAGGACTGATTTTTCAGGTTCCCAACTGGCCCTTTTCTATCCAATTTCTGTCATGTTTTGCTTGTTTTTTTAAGGAGGAGGAGGGCACTTCCAGATCCTTCTTGTGTTTTGGTAGTTCATGTATTCTGCTGAGGTTCTTGGCAAAAGAAAAAAAAAGTCTGTTGAACATGAAACTATTGGGCCCTAACATTACGAGAAAGCATCAAATAACATGTAGAACTAGATCAGGGATAGATAAACTGTACATGTATATGCATATGTATGTATAAAGGCACACAATCACAGAGGGAGGGAGGGAGGGAGGGAGGGATGATGCCATGTTTTGTATACAATAGTTTACAAAGAATACTTAGGGTAAAGCTGTTTATCAATGGTTTTAAATTAGAAACAGAGAGGAAAGAATAGAGGAAGAGAAGTATGGGAGGCATGGTAATGACTGAAGGAAATATTATTCCAATTGCATTTACATTTTTGGTTAATGTAAAATGGCAGCATTGCTGTTTACTACGTTAAAAAACAACAATCTTGCTCAAACTACATTGTAGCTACCTGAAATCAGTCATTTTAATATAAAAAAGCTGCATAGTTTTCAGGGAAGACTGGACAGATTTTAGGAGGAGTGGCATATCTTCCCCAGAACTGTGCAGTTTACTTGAGACGCTGCACAGCTTTCATGGAAAAGCTTCACAGTTTCCCCATCATTGCAGGGGGGGGGGGGAATCTAAATGTCTCAAAGATACTTGGAGAAATTTATATGTTAAAAAAAAAAGGATCTTGCCCAAAACACAGGGGAGCTGTTTGTTTGTTTTGTTTTTTAAATGTAGTCTACATGGATATACTGTAACTAGTTTAAGGCACAGGGGAGAATATGATGGCTTCCTGGAGAGGGTACATTTTAGTAGGGACTTAATCATCAGATCCTATTGAGAGCCTCATATCTTTGTAAGTGGACTTAAATCTTCAGGAATTAGAATTGTGCAGTTGCAATAATCCACACCTCTAAGCCTTGAGAATGTTGCTTTGCTAACCTTTTGGAAGAGAGGCTGGAAGATAATGGTTATGGTAGACACGTGTTGAAAATGAAGGGTTGGAGGTGAAGCTAAGCCTATAAAAGTCAAGTGCCCTCTCACTTCTGCCCCTGACATGTTTTGTTGACCCAGCCTCCCACATCTTAATCAGTTTAATTATTTTGGTCTCTTTTGGGCTGGGTAGGAATCCCCCCCCTTTCCAAGGTTTTTTGTTTTGTTTTGTTTTGTTTTGGCCTACCCTACCCTGTTGTTTGAGGACATTGACAATTGGCTATGGTTTGGACATAACTAGCTCATCATCTGTGGTTGGCTGGGGGAAGGAATATCATTTAGGGAAAAACCTATGGCACCCTCTTGGGTTGGAGTTTAGGCCTCTGGAATTGCCTCTTTAGGTTGTGTGACTAAAGGAGTAGGGAAAGAGATTTTCCATAGGGCTGACGTGGGATATAAATTTGATTAAGTCCTGTGAGTTGAGTGAGGAAATCTCAGGTTAGAGTTCTAGATACAAGCCAGCCAGGGAACAAGCCAAGTTTGGGCTATCCCTGGGGCTCAAGTGTTTCACCCAGGGGAAGCTGAGGATTGGTCTGCTCCCACACTAGGTTGGTCCCTCCATTTTTCAGATCTAATTGGAAAAAACACACATAAAAAGGGTAATTTAAACAAAATGGCCCATTTTACAAACTGGACTTTAATGTCTGGTCTTGTTATTTCCAAATTGGTCAGCAATGTCTGTAGAAAGGGCTGTTGTTTTTCTGTTATATAGCAGAGCTAGCAAAGTGTTTGATGTACATTGGTGCATAATGCACCCCAGTGCCTGATGCACATCATTGCACAATGCACATTGCAAATTATATACCAATGGGCATTGTAAAATGATGTGCATCATGCACAGATGTGCAGTGTGCACCAATAAGTTTCTCCTTTGTATCTCTGCTATATGGCTATATATAAGTAAAGTTATATAACATAACAAGTTATATAAAATTTGGTTGAAAGAAAATGAAAGAGGTGATATTGTTATTTCACCTCTCCTCGTGGATCAAGATGGGAATACCAACAACAAATCAACAATGAAGAACATAAATTAAAACGGATTGATTGAAACATACAACAGTTTGAAAGGACAAATAAGACATACACAATTTAAAATAGTCTGCATATAAAATTCAGTATCTACATTCACATTTTAAAAATTGTCTGGATAAAGGTTGTTTAAAGGAAACATTTGTACAGTCAAGGGTGACTGAGCTACACATGTACAGGTCTGAGGAAGGGATGTATTAAGATACTGAAGAACTGGCAAAAGCAAAACCATTACCATTGGGAATGCAACAATATATCATGAGCTATATCATGAAAGTTCAAGAATGACTGATCCACTAACCAGGATGATGATGAATCTTGAACCCTCTGTTTTAATTTTTCTGACGAAATCAGGAAGGTCACTGAAGTTTTTGCCAAGAGTGAAGCCTAGCTTCCTTTCCATGTAATCAATGTCTGTATATTGTACATCCTGCATTTAAATAATAGTAGTGAAGTTGTATACACACAAACAGAGAGAGGAATTTAAAACAAAGCTGTGGTGAAGGATGAAAATTTATGGCAGAACTTGTTTCAGAGAAATCTAAATTGTTTAGGGTGGTGGGAAGAAAAACATCTTTAGATATTACTGAAATAGAAGCAGAAATTTGAGAAACACAAAATACTTGTCTGGACTAGAGCTTCCAAATTCCCCTGCCAGAGGAATTCTGGAAGTTGTAATATTAATAGGAACAGAAATAAAAACAACAACAACAACAACAACAACAACAATCCAATGAAAGATGACACTTAGGAACAGTGATTTCTTTAGAAGGTAAGGAATTTTAACCTTAAGAGTCTTAGCAAAAAGTATCTGTACATTTGTGCTGTTCTGCAAAATAATACTAATAATAAAAATTAATTTAAAATGTGCAAGAGTTCAAAGTACAGTTGTGTGGGGTAAGAAAAAGTAAATTCTGTCATATTTCTGCTTATGCATTTTATTGTACAAGGGAAAATATTTATATGGAGTTTTATTTTCATACACAGCACTCTATGATAAAATAATAACAATGATCTCTTTGTGGTAAACACCTTGTGCACAGGGATAGCTTCTCATTCAATTTATTGTGCATAGATGCATGTGCAGTTGTAAGGTGTATATCTGTCAGTTATTTCAGAGTCAGTTATTTCATGGTAGAAATAATGCAGTTTGACATCATTTTAAGTGCTGTGGTTCCATTCTACAGAATCCTAGGATCTGTAGTTTTGTGTGACACGTCCACTCTTTAATAAAGGGTAAAGATAGCCAGAATTCTCTTTGGCCGAGAAAAATAAACCCTGTAAAACTATGAATATCAGGGTTCAATAGGATTGAGCTACAGCACTAAAAGTGGTATCAAACAACGGCCTGATACTGACTGGCACAAAGTAACACCCTCAAGCCAAAACTAGAGCTGGGGAGGGCACAGCAACCGCACACTCCCCAGCCCTAATGTGTATGGATGGCACCATTTTGAAAGTGGCTCTGGCGGTTGGGGTGTCCAGGGGCATAGAACCCCAAGGACACCCCTTTTCCGTTGCCTGGAAAAGCACCAGACTGGGCCTCTGGGCTGCCGGTGAGACCGCCCTGGCCCCAATACAGCACAGAACTGGCCCAGTATTATGTCTACAGTGTAGTAGATGCACTCTCAGTTCCATCTAGAGTCTCCCTATTTCCTTCATTACATGCAATATCCTACAAAAGTTTTGTATTTATTTCTAAGTAGTGACATGTTTATCCTTTGAAAAAAGCCTGTTACTGCTAGTATCATTGTAGTAGTAATTGTATTAATCATTATATAAAATATTTTTAAATTCCTTTTTTATATAAAAAATGAATAAAATTATAACAAATTGCAGTTTTGTTGTGCTAATCACTGTGCATTCTTTGATAAAATTCTTTTGACTGCACTAAAAACAGTTATGGATTTTTGTTGCAAGAAGCTTACGTAGGGTATTTGAGCTGTTCTCATTGCTTCATACACTTCGGCGATTTGAGAGGTGTTTTTGTATCCATAACGGCAAAGCTGAAATCCCAATGCCCAATAGGGTGGCATGACTGGTCGTCCAATAAGCTGCAATGCAATTTTTTTAATTTATTTTTTACAAAATCAGAAAGAGAGATGGCAGGGTATACAATCAATTCAATGGTCCTAATCTAGCAAAAATTTAATGGAAATTGTGATATTCAGATAGGCATATTCTTCTTTCTTATAAATCAAGCTTAATATGAACAGATCAGTAAATTCTTGCAAGACTGAATTTTCATGATGAGTTTATTGAAATATGGATGTGTGTTTAGATTGGACACACACATAAAAGCCAATGTTCAGGCCATAATCTACTTTGCTGGATCAGGTCATGTAAATTAAATACCATATCTGTCTTACTCTGGTGTATTCCTGAACAACTTCTTCTGGAGTAGGCCCTAAAACCATGTAGAAGTCCAGAATTCCCCCAATTGTGCGATATGTGAGGGCAGGTGTTGGTTGGAAAGTGACATCTAAAAAAACAGAAAATGGTGAGGGGAATTAATCATGGTTTGCTTCAACTGTATCATCAATAAATGAAAGTGTGTCTTGAGCAGAATTAGATGCCATTCTTTTACCCATAGCATTACTGTTCAGCAAAAGAACTCCATGAGCACTTCCATCATTTTCCATTCCCATGTAGAAGGGGTGAAAACCATAGGAATTCAGTTTGTACTATTAAAACAAACAAACAACATATACATCAATATCAGATATATAAAGATTATGAAAAACATAGAGCTGATAATTTCCAGAAGTTGATTAACTGATCATTGTCCTGTTGGTTGACCTATACAAGCAAGTGAAGGTGGTACACCTTAGTGACAACAGTGATGACAGAAGTAAAATGGTTGAGAATGGAATCCTGCTGTGTCCCAGCTAGAATAGATCCATTGAATCCATTGTTGACTGGTGAGTCACAGTGGCAAATCTCATTTCATAGGCATCATCCACTCAGAAGGAACTACTGAACTTGCAAATTTTATCTAATTTATTTACTTGTTTATTTATGAGAGTATTTATACCCCACCCTTCAGCCTTAAAGCCTATCAGAGCGGGTTACACTTATTATATTATTTATAGCATTCTGCTCATTTTTCCATATGAATGGAATCACATACATAGCTTTAAGATTCCCATGTCATCATCTGCTTTGCACATGAGGTATTTTGTCATGTCCAAAGCAACCTGAGATAAACCAAATTTCTCCACATACAAGGTTGCTCGAACTAATGAAGTTCCTGCAGGAGCTACATTGATAGTGCCTGCTTTGATTCTTATGGTTGAACAGAGGTGAAATTGTTGTGAACACAGTCCCCAATGAGTTTGGAAGTGGAGACATCCAGTGTTCCCAACTGCTAGGAACCATGACTGCTGAGACAATTCAGATTGTTTGGTGTAACACTCAAATAAGAGATTGATTCAGGAATTCCACCCTGATAGCACACTAAGGAACTCGAAGAGCATTATTTTCCTATGCTATTTTTATTGAATAAATCATGACACACTACATTCCTGAATTTATATGATTTTTTAAAATACATCTGTCACATTCTTATGATTTCTAAAAAAAACCAAAAATACCTGCATAAAAAGCTCACCCAAATTTCCAAATCAGAGTGAAGAAATTAAGAAAGCAACTGAATAGTTAAAAGAAAGGAAAATGCTCTTACACCAGGAGGTTGATCTTTTGTGAACATTCCCCAGGTCTGCCAATTCATATCTCTCCGGAACTGAGTGTGTTCAGTTTCTCCAAATCCGTACACATACTGTGATGGCAGGCGTGTAGCAATCTGAATGAACATGTCACTGAAGGTGAAGCCTGGGACCTGAGAATTCCAGCTACAAGAGAAGGATATCTCCATTGGATAGGGCACACAAAATATCAGGCATACAAGATGTTAGAAATGGACATAACCCATCCTTGTACAGATGACACAATTCTTGTCATAGACAGAAATGTTGAATTCTCCATTTAGAATAAGGGCTTTGTCTTTTCCAAATGATTGGCGTTAAAATTAATCAATAAAAAGTAAAGATATTACTTACATAACAGTACCAGTGCTTTTCCGTCGGATCTGTATGCCAAATGGATTGTTGACGATTTCTACTTGATAGAGCCGATCGGCATCTGTACTTGCAGGGTTGTTTGGGGTGAAGAGGGGGACTGGAACTTCATATCTTTTGTTGTTGGGATCATAGATCTGGAGAAAAGACAGCACTGGTCTTCATGGAGTATAAACTGTGGGATAGAACTACATTACTTTTTGATGTTACAAAAGCTTTCACTAGGGATAGAAATAAATATTGGAAAATATTCAAAGAAAGGTAAAAAATGGGTCTCTTTTTGTGAAACCCTGAGGAGGAGAATTCTAAACGAGAGCAACAATCTTCACAGTTCTGGACTTTTTTCTGCAAGAAAAATGCACATGGAGGGTAGACAACAGACTTTTCTGGACATAAAATAACAGTTTAGTGAAGAAAGCAGAATTTTCTGAGCAGAAAATAGCATTTCTGTATTGAAAATATTGTGTGTGTGGGGGTGTTGTGTGTAAAATTCTTTTTTCTGAAGAAGAAATTGCAAAACAAAATGTATTGTTTTGCACAGAATACCGTAAATCTTGAACTTCTGACAGTATTTGGAAAATTACAGTTTTGATTACTTCTTATGGCAAAAAAGGAAATTGTAAAATTGTTTTCTTACCTGCAAAAATGGAATTTATGAATATTTATATCCCTAGTTCAATTCAGTTTAGTCATTATTGTCCTATATGAAAGTCAAGAATTGTGAAAGCCCTTTGCTTACCATACGTATAACCAAAGTCTAACATCTGCTCACTCAAGCCATTCTCTGTGATGGTACAAACACTTGATGACACACTGTGACAACATTCATGCATGCTGTGTGGACAATGCCACTGGCTTGTGCATGTGGTTGTCATATTCTAGGGCTTTCAGACATTAAAAAAAATAAGGGAGGGGAGTGTATCTTGTGAGACTGTAGTTTACCTTAAACTGCAGCATGTCATTGTAATGGTATGTCACTTCAAAACGAAGCAGGTCCACTGCCGGTGACCTCGGATCATATGGGTTAGGGAAGGCAGTGTCCCTGTGGAGATCAGCTGTCAAGCCCCCAGGAGTGGTTTGAATGTTACTGACAGAGTAGCCATATTTACTGGGATAATAACAGTGTGGCACCCCAGGAGTAGAGACAACCTGAAACAAAATCAGAAATGCTATGCTTAACTCTTAACAATTTAATTACATTTAGTCAGTAGCAAATTTGGGTTTATGCTTTTAGCTTGAATACAGGATGAATAATGAAAGACTTGAAATCGGGGAGGCACAAGGAAATAATAACAAAGCAAAACATGAGGCTCTGCTCTTACTAAGGCACAAAACAGATCTATTCAAAGAAGGCTCATTCCTATGATCTGTGGAACCGGTCTTTGATTCTGAAGGGACAGCCCTGAAACATATTACACATTTAGACTCATTTTCAGAAATGCTTATGACAGGACAGCTCTCCATCCTGCTGTTATCTGCCCTAGCTACTCTAGAGTCTACTATTCTTTCATAGCCGGTTTCATCATTTTCTTGTTGCTCACCTCCCAGATGCAGCCACGAGCTTCACAAGTGCTTTGTGTTGGTTCTGGGTATGGATGGCAGTTGAATTTTTCTGTATCTTGAATGCTCTCTGGTTCCCATCTCAATGTATATTCTTGCCCAAGTGCAAGCTGAAGGCCTGTAATGTGTAAGACCTTTGAAAATAAAAAGAAACCAAACTATTTCACACTCATTTTCACATAACTGTGCATCTTAAATCATACCCTTATTTGGCTAGAGTTGATATGTGAAGTAGGATTTGGATTGCCCAGTGACCATTTAAAGGATGTTCTTTATTTGAAGTCTAGAATGTTTGTCCCTTATAATTGTAGGGATAGCAGGTATCCTTTCATAACAGATGCCCCCTATTTGAGTGTTGAAAATCTTTTTCCTAATATATACTGACCAAGATGCTTTAAAAGGTGTATTTTGAAGATGAACAATATGTTAATATGAATATAGCCAATATGTTAATTTTATAGAGAATTATATGACTCAGCTAGCTTAAATCAATACTTTCATTTCATATTTTGGTAAAAAAATGTTTTGACTGTTCCTTATTATTGTTTGTATATAAATTATTATATAAATTGTTATAAATGGTTATAAATTGCTATAAAAGTAAAGGTAAAGTTTCCCCTTTGAAAAGTTTGTCCAATCATGACAAAGTGTAGGGGGCAGTGCTCATCTCTGTTACTAAGCTGAGGGAGCCAGCATTATCAAGACAATTCTGTGGTTCTATAGCCAGGAGTACTGCACAGAACGCTGTTACCTTCCCACCAAAGTGATACCTATTTGTTTGCATTTGCATGCTTTCAAACTGCTAGGTTGGCAAAAACTAAGACTAACGACAGCAGATCACTCCATCACACATTGCTTGGGTTATATAAAGTGTTGTTGTTAAATGTACAGTGGTCCCCCGGGTTACGAACGTAATCCGTTCCGGGATTACTTTCGTAACCCGGAAGCTTTCGTTTCCCGGGGGACCGCTAAACTCAATGGACCGCGCGGCCGATTTAAAGGGGCCGCGCGGTTTTTTTATTCGTATCCCGGGGGATCTTTCGGATCCTGGGGGATATTGTAGTGGTCCGGCGGCTTTCAGATCCCGGGGTTTTCGCAACCCAGGGGATTCGTAAGCCGGGGGACCACTGTATAAAACTTTCCATACACCTGAGACAATTTCACAATGTTTAGGACTCTCCGCAACTGTTTTAGGACCAGAAAAGCCTTTATTGAAAAAGTTTAGTTCTTCCTCATCATAGAATCATAGAATCATAAAGTTGGAAGAGACCACAAGGGCCATCCACCAAACCCCCCTGACATGCAGGAACTCCCAATCAAAGCATCCCCGACAGATGGC
Organism: Urosaurus nigricauda; assembly: GCA_034509955.1. Classification (NCBI taxonomy): domain Eukaryota; kingdom Metazoa; phylum Chordata; class Lepidosauria; order Squamata; family Phrynosomatidae; genus Urosaurus; species Urosaurus nigricauda. The sequence continues at coordinate 256,157,956 of JAOEGL010000003.1, forward strand.
CATCCAGCCTCTGTTTAAAGACCTCCAAGGAAGGAGACTCCACCACCCTCCGAGGGAGTCTGTTCCACTGTCAAACAGCTCTTACTGTCAGGAATTTCCTCCTAATGTTGAGGTGGAATCTCTTTTCCTGTAGCTTGTCTTATCTACCTATTCTGATTCCACAACTCCTTGTCATCCCTTCTAATTTGCATCATCCCTACTGAGACTTTTTCTCTCCTACTTTGGTAGGGATGAATTAAATTAGCAGGAATGAGAAGGAATTCAGGAATCAGGGCAGTCTTGCCAGTCAAGAAAAAAGTGGAGCACAGACTCAGAGCCCAGAGAGTTCAGGGAGCCAGTTGTGCAAGGAACCAGCTGAGAAAGAGTGGCAAAAGAGGGGGGGGCAGCAGAAGAAGAGCAGCCTTGGTGGGGATGTGTTAAATTAGAGGAGAAAAGGATCATAGTTTTCACAGTTAAGATACACAATTTAAGGGCTTAGCAAGAATATTCCACCCTTTCCCAATTTGAACCTTTCAGATGCAGTTGGGCAGTTCAGTAAGTATAGGTGTGCAACTTTGCATTGGAGCACGTTACAGGACAATAACATGCTTTCAGTTCCTATCAGTTTTTCCTGAGTGGTCAGGAACACCAAATTTCAGCCATATTCTGGAAATTGTTGAATACCTACATTATGCAGTTAAGCATGAAATTCTTTGCAATATGATGTGGTGATTATCACTACTGAGCTTTAAAGATCAGAAACAATGGAGAAAGCATGTTATTGTCCTTATTGCCATTATATATTGCTGCTGATAGTTAGTCAATGTTATAAACCAGGTGCTAGGTGAAATACATGGGGTTGACAGTAATAATATTACCATTTTCTTACCTGAGATGAAACATTATAGGTTGTGTTGTGACTGGATGGAATATCTGCACCATTCTGATGCACTGCCACAATAGGAGTGGAATTGGTTACCACTCCAAGGATTTTAATTTCACCAAATTTTAAGTTGTTTGGGTCAAAATATCCCTGGTGGGCCATGCTAATGTTCAAGATATTCTGAGAGAGAAAAAAAGATTACCCCACAATACTATAAGTTAACGATTTTAGAACTACTCACCCCAGTCTCCATTTCATTCTAAACATACAGAACTCCAGTGTCAAAGAAACAACATTAGAAGGAACAGCAGTGCAATACCACAAAAATCACAAAGTACCCAATTCAATAGCTTCTACAAAATGATGGATATATGGAGAGAGAGAGAGTGAAAAAAAATTGTGCATTGGAAATGGATCAACATTTGTAATATCTGGTTCAAGTTTGTTTAAAGTTGCTTAAGGCATATTTTGAACAATTTAACTAGGATATAAATACTTGCTGTATATGTAGTTGCAGGAGAAAGTAAATAGAAAGCAAGTAAACTGAAATTCCAGAAGCAAATTCTTGATTTGAACAATAAAGTAAAGGGATATGTCATGATGAATGTACAATATCCATGGATGAATAAACAAAAGACCTATTAGCATACTAAGTTATGTTGGTAGTGTGACATTATTTTATTTTCCTTTCCTTTCCATGGATCTAAGGTAACAGTTTTCTAAACAATTGCCTTGTTTAGAATACATGTTTTGAGATGCAAATATCACAGTTTTCACTAGCAGGGATGAAAATTATGGATACTTGCTACTTCTCAAGCCACTGTATCTGCCAACACTTCCTGCAATCCAAAATAACTTCCTACACTCCCAAGGAAAAGTAATAATTGTCAATGTCCTACTGATTTCTGCTTCTAGGCCAATAGGTGAATAAATTGCACAAGAAGGCAGAGAAAATGATCTACTCAAGAGTTTGCTGTTTTAATTAAGAAGTCTCCTTACTGTGCTTTTCTATTAAACATAAGATAGGGAAGAAGCATTTACATCAAATTGGTTGTAGATGGTATGGGCACAATTTAGATTAGCACACTAGAAGAGAAGATTGGGGAAGACTGTTTTTTCCTTAAAAATGAAATTCTTCTTTTCCTATAAAAAGTGATTTGCCATGTTGTGAAATCAAAAGCCACATGTGCAAGAGTTTGGAAACAACTACTTTGTTGATTACCCCTGCCAAATTCCCTCTGAATTTTGAATAGGTTTGTGAATGAGCTTAACCATTTAGAGTTGCCTCACCATTTTCTCTTTTCCCAAAAGGTATCTTTTAGATCAACACTAGTAGGATGTCATCATCATCATCATCACCACCACCACCACCACCACCATCATCATTGGGCCTAGATTAGGCTGGATACCTTTATAAAGTCCTAGCACAAACATTTCCATCAAACCTGTCTTTCCACCATTTCAGACTGATACTGGAAAATAAGTTTATAGTCACACAGGTGAGAATGAAAGTTTGGAGACTGGGTTGGCAGAAAACAAACCATAAGGAAGGAATTAGACAGCTGATGATTGATAAATTTGGAATGCATCAGATCTCTGTAACATTATCAAGAACTCTTGGACAAAGCCTAAGGGAAGCGTACCCATACCTAAATTATAAGTATAGTTATAAGTATAGTATATTTCATTCTTTGGAGTTCACATGTGATGGTATGTGAAGAGCTCAAATTAAATAAGAAGCTGTTGTGAAATGAAGCACCCATTATTTTTTTAAAAAGCAGCACTAATAGCACAGCTTTCCAATCAAGAGTGTGCATTATATCAATGTAGTCATAGTCTAGTTAGACAGCAAATATGAACAAACAGCAACCTTGATAGCAGCAGCTCACTACCTTTTTCATATACAACTACTTCATGTCAAATATTCTACAAGAACGTGATTAAAATGTACTAGCAATAAGGATAGATCAGTGAATCCTTTCCAGCTTTTCTGCAAAAAGAAGAGCATGGGAGAAGATTTGTCTGGTGCTTTGTACATAGTTCTATTCACTTAGAGCTTTATTAATCAACCAATAAAACACTTTCCTTCCATACTGGGACATGATAACAGTTACACTAATCAAGAATTGCAAAAGGGCCCCAAAACTTATAGCTCAGCTGGGATTGATATAAGAACAGAAATTTTACATACCTGACTGACATTGAATGTGTGCAAGAGATAAAGACCCTTCTCATATGCATCTGTAAAAAGAAAATAATAGCATAATAATATTATGAATATGGTCTGCTTGTTGTTATGTGTATTCATCCTGACTCCAAATTATGGTGACCCCTATATTTTCTTGTCCAGAGTTATTCAGAGGAAGTTTGTCACTGCCATAATAATAACAACATAGTTAAGACAATGAAATTAATGAAATTTTAAAGTACAACCTTGAGTCTGAGGTCTGGAGAGAGAGAGAGAGAGAGAGAGAAAGAAATAAATAAATCTGAGTTTTGGTCTGATAATATCTTAACACTTTTCTATAATATGCACTGCTGTGTATACAAAATTAAGTGGGGGTTAAGAGTGGCATGTGTATCTTAACAAACATGTTAGGAATCACAGTAGCACATTATTCTCTATATCACTAGGGTAATACCAGAAGTCCAAACTGCATGAAAAAAAAAATGCAAGGGGCTGGGAGACAGTTCCTTTCTGTGTTTACATTGTCCCAGAATTGGGATAATGACATGTTGGAGTGAAAATAAATCAGGTCATTAGCTCTTTATACATGGTCTTGGACACCATACCAAAATAAGTTTTAGGTTGGTTTTTTTTTAAATGTACATTATTTTCCATTGTGTGGTACTGCTTTTCAATACAGCTGTTGTTGTTGTTGTTGTTGTTGTTGTTGTTGTTGTTATATCACATGTGGTCCATGCTCAAGGCAAATCTTTACCTACATCAGTAATGAGTAATCTGTGGTTCATCACCTAATCTCAAAAGCCTTCTACAAAGCAGTTATTTCGGCCAATAGTGGCCCTCCCATGACAGTCTTTGGTGCATGGACAAAGAGACAGGAGGCACAGAAGAAAGAAAGAAAGAAAGAAAGAAAGAAAGAAAGAAAGAAGACAGTCAAAGTATGGGATGTAAGCAGCAAACAAAAAGGTGCCCTCACCTATTATTCATTCTGGGATCCTGTCCACTCATGGTTACTGTAAGGTTTTTGAGCTATTTTATCTGTGAGCTGCCTTGAGTCCCTCTCCAGGAGAAAGGCAGCATATAAATTAGATAAATAATTGAATGAATAAATAAAATTGATCTCCAAGGGAATATAGCCTTCAGGTTTTGCAGGGATGTGTGTGTGCTTTCAAGACACCGGTCATCTTATGGTGACCTCATGGGTTTCTAAGGTTTGCTTAGGCAAGGAATACTCAGAGGTGAATGTTCCAGTTCCTTCCTCTGAAATATAGTCTACAGCACCTGGTATTCACTAGGAGTCTCCTGTCCCAGTACTAACCAGGGAAGTTCCTTCTTAGCATCCCAAATCAGACTGGATCTGTTGCCTTTAGTGTATTTAGTATCTCAATAACATTTTTAGTGTTTGTTTATATCATTTATGCAAAACGCCAGTACACTTTGTATTACACTTACCAATTGTTGTTCCATCATCCCAATAGAGAAGTCCCTGAGCAGCCCCATTGTCATCCAAAGCTACTGTCAGACCCATCATATTTTTTCGGCTAGAAGGAATACAGAAACATAAAGAGATAAAGTTGATCCTTGTTATTTGTGGCTTTGACACTTGCAGTTTTTATTATTCGCAAGGTTAAGGTCACTGCTCACACATCCTCCTCCTCATCCCTCCAGGCTTTCCCCTGGAGAAGGAAAAAGTCCAGGAGGGAGAAGCCGGAAAGGGTGCGCGTACCAATCCTGCCCCTTTCCAGGACAGAGAGTTGCCTCTTTCTCCAAGCAGCTATCTGCCTTGGGAAGGGGTTTGAGGAAAATGATCCCCCACCCTTTTCCAGGACAGGGTGCTGCCTGGGAAAAGACAGTTCTCTCACCTTGGGAAGGAGTTTGGGGAAAGTGAGTGCACCCTCCTTCCTGCTGTTCCAATACTTCAGAGAATTCCCCAGAGCTCCCTGAAGCCTTGGAAGGGAAGGAGGGAGGCATGAATGTGTGCTCCCCTTCCCTTCCAGCACCTTGGAGAGCTTGCTAGAGCTGTCTGAGGCTTTGGAAGGGAGATGGGAGCCTGCACATATGAAAAGGAAAATGTTTTTGTGATGTGCCAATTGTAAGACTTGTAAAGATTAATTTAATTAAAAATAAAGTTTAAAAAACCTGGAAAGTCATTGAAATACACATATTGTCATGCTCAGCCTGGAGGATAACTTGGAGGACTCAAAGGATGAGCCAGAGCCTCTGGGACCTGAACCTGTACTTGGGGAGCCTGAGGCTGGCTCTAACTCTGCTGTAGCAGAGTCTGCAGCCACTCCAGCGGTTCAGCAGCCAAGTTTGCCTGGGGCCGAGGCTGTGGACATGAGGATAATCTGGAAATTGTGCCGATCTTCAGGGAACCTCGAGCCGAAAAGGAGGGCCTTTGAAGATCACTGAGGCTTTATCAGAGACAAGTTCATAATGCCTTCTGCCTTCCTTCTGTGGCTTTTTGGATGAAACCCTTGCTTCTTAGACTTCTGATTATCTTGATTATCTGGAACCCTTGACTTTGGACCTGCCTATCTGATTCCTTAAATGTTTGACTGTTTTATCAGCTCTTTTGGTAATCCTTCTGCTGATGCTGCCTTTAGTGTCCAAGATTTTGTTGCTTGCACTGACTCCGCTAGCTGGGGGTTTGTTTGTTGGGAACTAGGCTGGCCTTATCTGCCATTTGGTTGCTTTCCTGGACGCATATTTCTGAAAACTACTGTGACTTAGCCATTTGATTTAGGCCTGAAACACATGGGCCAAAAAGGTGGTTTCCAGCTGCTTTGGTGACATGACATTCAAATGATGCACATCCCCCAAACAAACAGAATCCACTCCTGCACCACCAGAAATAGTCTGGAGCTGCTACAAAAAGGAGTGGATTTAATTCGGCTCCTGGTGGCTCTGGCCTGGGACCGCAGCAGCAGGCCACATTGGAAGCAGGCAATGTGGTTGCCACAATCCTGGCACGATTACAGCCAGAGCAATTGGAGGCCACTCCTATGGGGCCATCTGCTCTGAGCCATATGTGGTTTCTTTTTTCTGTATGCTTGTGGATAAAATTTGTTTTCTAGTTTAGTTTTTAGAACTTCTGATCAATAAGTATATATCTCTTTGTTTTAATTTTGTCTCCCACCCCTCCCCGAAGTATGTAAATATCCCAACAGTTCTGACTGTACCTGGCTTGGGTATTCAAAGCAGGAAGCTGCCATGGGATAATGTTGCCTCCTCTGAGATGAAGGTTGATGTGCTCAAGGGGAGTTGGTAAACTACGGAATTGTCCTCTCACTTCTTCAACTTCATTCTAATGATGAAAAATAAATGTGAAGCTTTGTTTTCAAACATGAAAGTGTGTGTCCTTCATAGTTAAGTACAAGTAAGACTAAATATTAAAAGTTCCCATTTTAAGATTATTATGGCAAACTATAGCGGATACAATTACAGCAAAAATAATTAGGCTATCTTCTCATCTGTTTACTTGAATGTCTCTTTCTTTGCCATATGCAAATTATTGTTGGCCCCATGTGAAAGTCAGATGTATTTAATTCCCATGAGAATTAACAGGATTTTAAAAGTTAATAACAAATAACAGAGAATGATTTAAATGGGAATGAATGACAAACATGAATCCATTTTTTGCTCCTTGATAGTTATTGCTTAGTTTTTAAATAGATCAATATTTTCCACTTTTTCTAAGATATGGTTAGATGTACTGGTGAAAATATATTTTGCTAAATCTTGACACATACATATTTAAACGAAATTCATTGAACTAAACAGAACTAAACTTAACCAGGAATAATTTGTGTTTTATTTATATCAGTCTGCTTTAAATATGCCAGTAAGATTAGTCACACATTGGATTCAATAAGTGTACAGATATGCATGCACAGATCTGTACACAGGGAGAGTTTTTCACATATAACATTCAATATATGCACACTATGGCCAGATTACTGATCTGGATATTGTGCAGTTACTCACATGTAATGGATACATGTGTTCATATAGCAGTTCCTGAATTTAGACTGTAATTCAGTTATCAAACTTCTTGATTAATAAATGGTAGAAAATAGGAATGGGGTGTGTCTTTCTCCATTATTGTTCAGATTAATCCATTATACATAAAACTAGCATGACTTTTCTACAAAAAAAAATCCTGTTGTATTCATCAAACAAACAAAAACAAACAGCTTCATTTATATACCGCTTCATACCCTTAATGAGTGAGTGGCTGCAGTACAGGCATTTAACCACTGCGCCACCAGGGCTGATAAAGGTCAAGGCTTGTATAAAATTGTCCTTTCTATACACAAACACAAAAACTCACGGTAGTATCTTTAAAAGTTATATACCTACCAAAAACATGGTCATGAAATTTTAAATTTGAAAGTTGGTAATAAAGTAAAAAAATACTGACAGTATCTATTTTATAAGAATTGAGAGGAGGAGAAGATGGCAATAGTAACAATACAGATAATTATACAAGTCTCTATAGGACAGGAGCTTCCTGTATCCACTGATATAAGATATACATGGTCTACGTAGATAAACAAGTTTTAGGCCAGTGGTCCCCAAACTGTGCTCTTTAAGGGATTTTGGACTTCATCTCCTAGAATCCCAAACTATTGTCCAACATGGCTGAGACTTCTGGGAGCTGAAGTCCAAAATCTCTTAAAGGCCACAGTTTGGAGACCACTGTTCTAGGCAGATGCACCTCTAGGTCTTGTTCCACCATTACCTTCCACAAGATGTTCAGGTGGCCCCCTCTGCTCTTTTTCCACTTGCAAGTATAGATCTCTTTTATTCATGCAAACCTTTAGCTCTTAATGTTAAGGTAGAAGCTAATAAAGCCATTGATAACCAACTGATAACCAATGATCAGCTTACATAGGGTAGAAATTAGCTGGCTGAATTGCACTTTGAATTCGGCTTGAGTTGTGGGCTGAGGAAGGAGGGGGAAACACTGGAATGCAGAAGGGAGGGCAAGTGGTCCAAAAGGAGAAAAACTAAAGCATGAATTTCTCCTAGCTGAAGAGGCTAAGGGAAGTGGGCCTCTCTCTCAAGGTTACTGCCAGCCAGCTAAATTGATAACGTTTTCTGCACAGACATTCATTAATGTTGCAATTTGCCTTGCTTAAGAGAGGTTCAGGCCAGCAGAGAGCCAACCAGTTTAGACTAGCTGAACAATACAGATATATATGATGATGATGAATGTTAAACCATGCATGCTCAATGAATATTTTGTGGGTTAATAAAAACGGTTTGTGCCATGTTTGGAGGCATCAGTTGATGAAATGATTCTCAACTGAACACTGCTTGCAGTCTAACGCTGTTTGAATAAAACCTGAATCTACTTGGAAATCTTCACAAATGCCTCACTTTGCATAATTGGTTGTGAATGGGTTAATTGACCCTTTGTTACCATAACATATACACATGTTCATGCAGGGACTTCAAAGAGACTTATAATTTTTGACCCAGTGTTAAGCTGATCACTAATTTTAACCCTTCCTGGGTCTGTTCTAAATAGAAGTGTAAAATAAATAAATACATTAAATTTATTATATGTTGTTTATTGATAATGTTCACTTAGGCATTGGTTGCAGTTGTATGAAGATTTTATTGCAGATGTCTCCATGCCCCCCCTTTCAGTACTGCATATTTTACTCTACATTACAGCATGACAATAGTGTTCATGTGTGTATCTGTATGAGTGTGCTCTGAAGACAGTAAAAGCCTTTTATGTTTATCTGAAGGAGTCATCTGTGTTCAGGATTTCCAGTGCTGAAGAATCTGGTCATACAGTTGAAGGCCGTGGTGGATGTATTACAGCAGAAAGCACTTTTGCTCACAGAAGTCAAAGAACCACTTAAGGACCATTACCTTCCCCTACCGCTACTTCTAAAGGTTGGGGAATCCTTTGGAACAGAAAGGAGAAAGCACATAGGGCCAAAATAGATGGAAAGATCATTCTGAAACTGATGATCCAGTTTGTACAACCAGAATTCTCTCCACTCTGGCAAAGCTATGATAAGATACCATGGCATCTAACCTTTCTCCATATTCACCAACATGTTTTAATTACATCATCTTCTTTTTAAAAACATTTTGTAAGACATTTTATAAATAACATCAAAGTCCACTGTGAAAAACAAATAGAAGGAACTTGTACTTACTGTGTAATAATTATACCAGCGGGCCTCAGGAAAATAAGCTTGCACTTCTGTAACATTCTGAAATGTTTAAAAGACATGTTAGTGTTAGATCAAAAAGGTTGTTGGGTCTGTTTGTTTGGTTTGTAAAGCTTGTTCACATATGTTTATACTTTATATTGGTGCTTACTTCATGCAGTGCAGGGCTAATAAGCAATGCACGGCCCCAGAGAAACTGTTCATATATGTCCCATGTAATCCTATCTTCCACAAACCTGCAAATAAACACAACAGATCAATATCAAGTGAGATAATATGACTGGGGGAAAAAAACTATCCTACTTTGCATTATAGCAAAGAAAGTGACCTAAAGCCATTAAAAAAAAAATTCTACTTTTATCTTTGGAATCACTGAATAGACCACTGGACTATTCACTGGACTTTACATCAGGACGCATACTGATAGTCAAGACTGTGAGGAGATGGCTGCCACTTATATGTTTAAATTCATTGCTTATGGAATGGGTTTAAACACATAGCATGAAAACTTCCCCCTGCATTGTCTCCTTCCCACTGCAAATTTAGAAGGACATGTAGAGCCCTGCATGAGACAGAAGAAATAAACCTCACTTGTGCTTTCCATTCTGCTGCAGAATTATAACATTAGGTCTAAATTATGGGGAAAGAGTCCTCTAAAATCAATACATCACTGGCCTATTATTACAAACTAACGGTTCAAAATGTGCATGACTTTATTAACCTCTTAATTGTCAGTCACATTTAGCTAAGCAAACTCTGAAATTGCTTTCCTTTTTTTTTTTTTAAATGCCTTTCAGGAGAGCCATCCTCTGGTTTTCAATAGCTTCCCTCACACTTGAAATATCCCTAAGGAGAACTTCTCTCTCTTAGATGCACAGCTAAACATGATGAGAGGCCTTGAGAGTGTCAGGGAGGCTGAGAATAATACCATTGGGATACTATAGAAGGAGGCTAAATTCCTAGTAGGGTCAAGTAAAGCAGAATGTTCACAATGGAAGTACCAGACTCAGATGCATTTATTCTCTTCAGGGAATAATGACTACATCAGCAAAAGAGAACAGGTAGTTCTACTGATGGGGATGACAGAGAAACTCTGGAAGAGAAGCTTTAGGAGGTGACTTTAGCGGGCATCCCTTATAAATGATAACAATCCCTTATAAATGACAAGGGTCTGGAAACCATACTTTATGAGGAAAGACTTAGGGAGCTGTGTTTAGCCTGGAGAAGAGGTGCTTAAGGGGTGATATGATAGTCCTCTTAAAGTATTTGAAGGGGTGTCACATTGAGGATGGAACAAGCTCCAAAGACTAGAACAATGGATGCAAGCTCCAGGAAAAGAGATTCCATCTCAACATTAAGAGGAACTTCCTGACAGTAAGGGCTGTTGGACAGAGGAACACACTCCCTCGGAGTGTGGTGCAGTATCCTTCCTTAAGGCTGGATGGCCATCTGTTGGGATTGCTTTGATTGTGATTTCCTGCATGGCAGAATGGAGTTTGACTGGATGGTCCTTGTGGTCTCTTCCAACTCTATGATTCTATGATTCTTACTAACTCTAGTTAACACTATCCAGAACAATACACTGTGAATGAATTCTGAATGTCTTTTACTCTGAAGACCCTACAATGAGGCAATCTAAAATTAAGCAAGAGATAGTACTGGAAGATGAAATCCCTCAGGTTGGAAGCCACTCAGCCACTACTGGTAAGAAGAAGGAACAAAGATAAATATTTCTGTGATTAATTGCATAGTTAGACACCTATGCCTAAATTCCCACTAAAACCTAGAGTAAACTGAATGAACTGAGGCTATTATATTTTTTTGATATCATACAAAAACATCTCTCACTATAAATATTGTTGTTGTTGCTGTTGTTGAACTTTATTTATAAAGTGCTGTAGGTTTACACTGTATATAAAATAAAATAAAATAAAATAAAATAGACCTGCCAGTGGTGAACATCTTAGAAAATGGAATATAATACATTTTTACACTTTTATAATTGAACAAAAATATAATGATCCTAATGCCGAGGGAAAAGAGGAACATTACAGATGAATTAACTTTAAAATTGAAGTCATGATCTTGAGTTTACAGCAGGACCCTTAATAGCAGGATCGCTTGGAGGTCTCTCATTCATCGAGTTGCCATAAGTAAAAATCAATTTGACAGCACATAGCAACGTCAAGGAGAGCCACTAAGACCAATACCTAAAACTAGGTATACACCAAGTCCATTCTCTATCGCTTTAGGAACAAAAGCTGAGGGGAGAATATAATTACATAACTGTTTAGGAGGTTTAGACATTTGTAGTTCTAGCTGCTGTATCAAGTATTGTATCTAACACATATTAAGTACATATTTGTAAATGTATATTTAATCTTCTTTTAGGGTTTTTTAATATATAAAAAGTTTGTTTTAGCAATGACAACAGGATTATTTCAAGATGACAGAATACTATGTAGAAAGTGCTTCTGTCAAATGCCTTTGCTAGAATATTTAATACTTACTCATGGAGTAATGGGCGCACAACTGTGTTACCATGAGCATGTGATTCATACAACAGTGTATAAAGGTAGGGAAGCAAAGTATATCTGGTATTGAGCACATTTCTGGATATTTCTTGAAATTTTTCATCAAATGCTACAGGGTCTTGCCTCTTTAAAAAAAGGAAAAAAGAAAAAGAAAAATCAATATAACTTTTAGAATTTCAGATAATTTCTACAGTAGCCCTGAATTATAATATGCAGGCAATTTAAAATAATATATTAAAAACATACTAACATAGTTTTATATACACCATTTTATCATAACTTATATCAGTTCATACAGAAAGTTGTATTTCTTTTTTAAAAGTGCTGGCTCAAATATTTCCCCTCTTTTCATGGAGCCATCAGTTCATTGTAAATTACCATCAGGACGTCCGGTAGGTTTATACAACTCTCATCCCATGCCAAGTGTTGATCCTGGGAATAATGTTACATTATTATGCCACTGGTCCATTCTTAGCAGACCATTCTCTGACAGATTAGAAAGGAACAGCAGAACTATTCCACCCCATTTAAAATAGCAGCAAAGCTACGTATGTGGGATCTTCTGGGATTGGGAGAAATTCTTTGCAGCTTTATATTTTATGGTAAATCAACCCTGTCCATGCTAGGGATTCTTCACTAAGCGTGCATCTGCACTGCATAATTACAACAACCACTTTAACTACCATGGCTCCATCCTATAGAATCCCAAGAGATGTAGTTTTGCGAGGCACTAACATTCTTTGGCAGAGAAGGCTAAATACCTTGTAAAACTGTAAATCCCAGAATTTCATAGGATGGAGCTACAGCTCTTAAAGTGGTGTCAAACTGCATTATTTCTATTATTTTTGTGGCTCCTTTTTGTGCCCTGGAAAGGTTGGATCAGGGATGTGATGTCAAAAGGAATGCCAAAAGGAACAGATCTTCTCACGAAAAGGGGGAGGAAGAAAAAAGAAAGAACAAGCCAAACCTAGTGGAATTAGGCATGAATCAACACAAGGTTGGGAAAGGAAACTCAGGAAGAATGTTCCATGCAACAAGACTTTATAGATCAATATATCCTTCTTAAGCAAGGGCTTCATAGGAAAATGAGAATCTGAGGCAGGATTTGAAAGAAGAGAAAGAGCTAGCACTACATGACAGCTGTAGAAAGTTGGAGAGGCTAGGGAGAAGGTTAGAGGCAAAAGAGTGTGATAGCTGGCAGACCAAAAGTTTTAGATAACCATATATGAAGAAAAGAAGGAGAGACTACCAATAAGAACTTTAATGAGGAGGATTTTGGATGTAAAGGAAGAAAATTTGTGGAGAAATAACATGTGAACTGGCTTACGAATAACCTCGGCACCAGAAGTACAGTCAGAAATGAAAAGGGTTGAAATTTGCTAAGAAAAAGTGCATGAAAACTGTAGTAATCAAGATAGCTTATTACTGAAACATGAAAGAGATTTATACCAAAAATGTTTTCACAAAGAAAAGAAAAATAAATAATTAGCAAATCTGAAGTTAAACCTACCCTATATCCTATGCCATTGTGGTTTCTGGAATATGGGTAAAAGGCACCCAGTTGTGTCCAGCGGGCACACATTTCATAATCTGTGTCATAGTTGAAGCCACAGATATCTGCACCAGTCTGAACATATTAAAAAAAATAACCAAATATTAATTATGATTAATTATTATCCTTTTATTATCTGAGTCATTAAACAAAGACAGGAATGGTGGTAGAGTGACTCAGACTTACGTATGATATTCCAAAGAGGCTAAATTCCATCATACCTGTAAGAAAAGTAATATAACTTTATCAAATGCTACCTTCTTCACTTTAACAACAATTTGTCGAACATTAGGGTTGTGTCTTCCTCCAAGTCTCTTTACATATAAACTGATAAACAGCATCTTAGACAACTAAAGCGTCAAATTTGGAAAATGAGAAGTTGCATTTTTCATAAAGCAAATGACAAAATTCATTATCTCTGTCTACAAGGAGTTCACACAGTAGGAATGGGGCAAATTGTTAATAAATTGTCGCATTGTGCCAAAATAGGAAACAGGTCCTTTTGACATGAAAATGTACCTAATGTTTATGTAATACATTTTTTATGCAGAATATGAAAAAAATATGACCATTTCATTTTCTCCCACATTGTAATTTTTAAGCCTTGAGTGTGACATCCTTCCTGATCAGAAGCTGAATAGACCTCCTTCACCCGACCCAGTGCCTCTTAATATGGACTGAGGGAGGGCAAGGGTGGGGGGGGAGGGCAAGGGTGGGGGTGGGTGGGCAGGAGATATTACTTAGTTACATCTCCTTAACTAAGCAGCCAATCTAGGGTTTCTGACACTTGCCTGTACTATGTAACTTCCACATTATAACTTCACCCAAAGAACATAATTAGTCAATGGTCCCATTTCAGTAGTGAGCATGTTTTATAAGAGGTGCAACATGAATGGGCAAGATGCTGATAATAACGCAAAATAATAAATAAATAATAAATAAAGCTTTTATCTATATCCTGCTTTTTGTAAGCACAATCAAAGTGGTGTACAACAGTTAAAAATACAATTATATACATATACAAATCCCCCCCTTAAAACAAGATTAAAGAATTATAATAAAATTTTAACATTAATTAAAACTCTTATTAACACTATTAAAATTAACACTGTGCAAAGTCATCACAACCAGAGCTATATCGATCAGGAGACATATGGGGGGTCTTTACATGGCCGGGGGCTGCTTTGGGAAGGCCTGCTGGAAGAGATCCATCTTGATAGCTTTCTTGAAACTATCTAAGTTGGATATTTGATGGATCTCATCCGGCAATAAGGAAACCTTTCATAAATATATTCATTAGGATCATGAGAAAGTATCCAGATTGATAGGGTATATGTGATGTTGTAGAAATATAACTGAAGCATCATTGAATGTTATACACACTGTTTAACTGGAAGCAACTGCCGATTGAAAGGGAAAGAAGTAGAACTGCAAGAGTAAAGCTCTGTTCCAATGTAGAATCTCATCCAAAATCTGTTTGTGGACATTAATTATATTATGATAGGATCTCTAGGAAAGTTTTTGGTTTGTTTTTTTTTTTCAGCCATTGGTTTGTATTTAATGGTTTATCAAATTGCATGAGCAATATCACAGTCTTAATTAAATAAGAAAAGGCTGTTCCTTTATGCACAAATAGTAGGAGTCACATTATAAAAGATTTTTTTTAAAAAACCACACATACCAATCATATCCAATTTAATTTTTGCATACCTATTATAGATTTGTAAAGTTGATCCCACAATGAGAAGTTATCACCAAGCCAATGCCCTGACCATTTGCCACTTGAAGGATAGGATGAACGAGTAATGACAATGCCACGTTCTCCAGTGACACTGTGAAGAGCACTAAAAATGGAAAGAACACCAGATGAGTTGAGCTATATAGAATAAAATACAGAATATTATCATTTTTTTTTCATTCTTGTTTTGTGTGACAAAGAGCATCTCAACATGTCAAGAATGAGACAATCTGATAAAACTCTACTACATCTCTATCTTGGTCTTGAAACTTAAGTATTAGTATTGAGGGGTTTTCTGCAGGTACTATTGATACTTTGGAGACAAAACAGGTGAAATGTTGAGTGTTTACTTGGAGGCTTGATGAAAAATGAAAGAAATGTTGAATGATAACAAAAGTGAAAATAAAATGAAGTCAGATGGACTCAAATTATTTCCACATTATACCCTGTAATTGGAAGACAATCCTTTAATAGATTAGTAGGTTCCAAAAAGAGCTCCTTAATGCTTTCAAAGTAAAACTGAAAATTTCCTATCTACAGAAGTGTCCTTTGGGAAGAGGAATATTTCACTTTTTGGTCATTTTATCCTCCATTTTCCAGACCCAAGATATCATTGCGCAGAATACTGAATTACTGCCTTCTGACAGTGTTCAGATCATACTTGATCTACCTGACACTGGAAGAATTTGAAAATATTTTTTGTCTTGTCAGCATTTCTGTTAGTATCTTGATAGACAGCAGAAAAACACTGGAATGCAGCCAGATATAGTTTCTAGTCAGTTAAAAAAAATGGCCTTTCCCCTCTCTCTCCTTATGGTAATATCAATCTTACCAAGGGCTTTAAGGTCATTGCAGCCCTTGGGGGGGGGGATGCTGCACTTTGCTTGATCATTGAATTGGAAAGAACACAACTGAGATATATTATCATTAGATCAGACATTATCTAAAATAGGATGTGAATCAATAAGAAATAAGCATGTAATTTAGCTGCTTTAATACAATAGAAATAAATCATCAAGAGAGAGGTTTTGGCTATTTTCTTTACATAATACACATCTTCTTGTTCCTATTTAACATTTTTTGAAGTGAATTGTTAAGGTTATTAATTTAGGAATGAGTATACAGAACACTTAATTTAAAGCAATCAGTCTGCATATTCTCACATAGAACCCGAGCCAAAGAGTACATGCTTTTTAATTAAAGTAGTCCATCACACTCTACACTTGGAACAAGGGGTTATTTCTTTAATTTCTTATGCTACACTCATAATGTATTGTCCAAATGGTGAATGCTGTTTCATGCCATCAATGAATGGTAACACACTCTTCATTATACAGTCAGGGTGGAACCTTCTCCATCTGCATCACACAGAACAGTCTTGAGATGGCCCTGACAGGTATCTCATAAGAGGACTTTTTCTCATAGGCTCAACATGTTGATTGAAATGGAACAAGGCAGCATTTGGTGGCATCCAATTAACAATGATATTTAATCACATTACCACCACCCACCCATCCATTTAGTTTCACAAAGCAGGTCAGCAGTTAAACTCACCCAACATAATTTTTATAGATAAGGCCATTAGAATATGTGTACAAATAATTGCTCTCAGCTAGGTCTATTAATGTTTTGTTCTAATATACTTAAAAAACAAGTTAGTGAAGCATAGTGCTTGAAAAGCTAATGAAGCTGGAAAGTTAAATGTCCCCATAAAATCACAGAGCTGGCCCCCTACTCTGTGTAGGATCTCCAGCTAAAATATACCCAAGCAGGTAGCTGAACAGCCTCTTTTTGAAGACATCCAGATGAGATCCCACCATTGATCAAGGTAATTTATCCCCTTGCAGAACCACTCTTACTACTAAGATGTTCCTTCTAATGCTCAATCAAAATCTACCCTCCTGTAACTTCAGACCAAGATCTCAAGAACAACAGAGAACAGGCTTCCCCACTCCTCATGCCCAGCTCTTTCAATCTTTCATCATACATTTTGTTCTGCATACCTAAATCTTTGACACATATTAAAGGGTAGTTGTCTTGCCCATTTAAATTCAAAGAAAATTCAAAGAAAATTCAAAAACTAGAAAAGACTGATGTCTTTATAAGCCAACAGAAATGTACAAAATACATTGTGTAAGGTTTCGAAGCTCCACTGTTTTGAAAGCTCATATATATATAAATATATAGTCTAATAAAAGTATCGCTCTTTAGTGGACTTTGGATTTTGTTGTATTTTGCTGAATCAACAGCTACCCCTGGATACGTTTCCCATATTTCAAGATATCAGTAACCCCAAAGTCCTTTTTAGATGGAGTACTGCTGAAACATGCATTCCCCCATCCTATATCTCTGTGTTTGGATTTTGTTGGGGGTAGTTAAAGAATGTTACATTTAACTCTTCTGAATTTCTTGATAAACCATTTCTAAATATACTATGCATGCACAGTCATTAATGGTATATTATTTACTACCAGAAAAGGGAATTCCTGGATGACATTCTCACTGTAAATAATAATAATAATAATAATAATAATAATAATAATAATAATTTATATCCCGCCCCTCTGGGTAAGCAATTGGGGTGGGGTACAACATTTAAAAGTAATTACAGTTAAAATATAACAATTCAATTTCCCCTCCCACCCCTTAAAAATAAATTAAACTATGATAAGATTTAAAAATACTAAAACAGAGTCATTACAATTAAAACATTAAAACATTGGAAAGCTCTAATTAAAAATGATGGGCAGCCTCAACAATATCAAACAAAAACAAAACAAACAGCTTCATTTATATACCGCTTCATACGCTTAAGGAGTGTCTAAGCGGTTTACAATTGTAAGCTATTTGCCCCCCAACAATCTGGGTACTCATTTTAGCGACCTCGGAAGGATGCAAGCCTGAGTCAAGCTTCAGCCCTTTGCTGGTCTTGAACTCGCCACCTTATGGTTTTGAGTGAGTGGCTGCAGTACGGGCATTTAACCACTGCGCCACCAGGGCAGATATCCCAGTGGAAGAGGCAAGAGGGACAGTAGTTGGCAGAAAGGTTAATCATTGTCTGGGAAAGCCAGCTGTCTTGGCGGCCTTCTTGAAGCTGTCCAGGGTTATAATAAGGCGCATCTCATCTGGCAGGCCATTCCATGTCCTGGGAGAGGGAACAGAAAAGGCCCTCTGGGAGGTCTGTGCCAACCTAGTTTTCTTAGGTTGTAATAGGTTCCTCCCAGAGGACCAGAGTGTACGAGGGGGCTCATATGGGAAGAGGCGGTCCCTAAGATAGAATGGACCCAAGCCATGAAGGGCTTTAAAGGTCAAAACCAACACCTTGTACTGTGCCTGGAAACTGATCAGCAGCCAGTGGAGAGACTTAAGCACTGGTGTTATATGCTCTCTCCTAGATGCCCAGTGATTAGTCTGGCTGCCATATTTTGAACCAGTTGAAGTTTCCGGGTTATGCACAAGGGCAGCCCCATGTAGAGTGCATTGCAGTAATCTAAATGTGAGGTGGCCAAAGCATGTACCACAGTTTCCAGATCCTTCATCTCCAGGAAAGGGTGCAGTTGGCGTATCAGCCGAAGCTGATAACAGGCACTCCTGACCGTCACATTCACCTGACTAGTCATGTGAAGCGATGAGTCTAGAAGTACTCCCAGGGTACTCCCAAGA
The DNA here is from genome assembly GCA_034509955.1 of Urosaurus nigricauda. NCBI lineage: Eukaryota > Metazoa > Chordata > Lepidosauria > Squamata > Phrynosomatidae > Urosaurus > Urosaurus nigricauda. Next base: position 256,176,687 of record JAOEGL010000003.1, read on the forward strand.
CTGCGAACAGGGTTCTTCGAGGAGAGTGTGACTCCATCTAGGACTGGGAGTTGTATTCCCAGACCTGGTTTTGGGCCGGTGACTGTCAGTACCTCCGTTTTGTCTGGATTTAGCCTCAATTTAAGTCTGAAGGAGATGCGAGAGGTCTCATGAAATGAAGGTTGCAGGGATAAATTTATCTCTGAATACAAAACTAGCTTTGGGAAAATAACTAATTTATCTGGGTATGTTTCTGAATTATTGTTTCATATCTTATATATAGCTCATTCAGTGTATTCCTTCCATCATCTTTTTTATTTTGTCTGGATCATACCATGTGTTCCCATACTAAACGCCACATAGAATCATAGGGGCATTACAGACTGCCCAAAAGGGACGGTCTGCAACCATCCAGAGAAGCGGCGAGATGGGGCCAGGACTGCCTCACCGGCAGTCCCAGAGGCCCCATTTCGCTGCTTCTCCAGGCCACGGAGAAGCAGCAAACTGCTGCTTCTCCGTGGCCTCAAAGCGGGCCACTCAACCCCTGACTTTACCGAGGGGAGAAAGGGGCCACCTCTGTGACTCCTTTCCCCTCAGGGCCCTTGGCACAGCCTTTCCGAGCTCCTTTTGGTGCCATGGAAAGGCACTATTATGTCAGGCGTGCACAGCGCTGTTTAAATGCTGCACGTGCCATGACAACATCATGGTGTGTCTGTATGGACACCACCATTTTAAAATGGTGGCATCCATATGCTTTAGGGTTAGGAAGGGTGCAAACACTGTGCCCTCCCTAATCCTAATCACGCCATACAGGTGGCCTTTTTTGGCCATCTGTCCCAGGCCATAGAATCATAGAGTTGGAAGAGACCACAAGAGCCATCCAGTCCAAACTCTGCCATGCAGGAACTCTCAATCAAAGCATCCCCGACACATGGCTATCCAGCCTCTGGATGCATGTTCATCTTGTTCCCCAGATGCATCTGAGGAAGTAGACTTAAGTCTATGAAAGTTTGTGCTGCTAACTTCTATCTTTCATTTAGTCTCAAAGGGGCTACAAGACATGTTTCCATCTTGATTTTACATACTAACATGGGTATATTTTTATATCTATGGTATTAAAATTGTTCTACAAGAAAATTGAAACTGCTACAAAGGAAAATTATTACTTACTCATATGTGGGTTTAGTTTGAGACCAGCCATACAGATTGTGGACATCATAATGACGAAGTGGAGTTCCATCAGGCAGAAATTGTTGACTCTGCATGCATATAGTTTTGCTAGGCAATCCAACTTCCTTTCCCACAATTCCTGATCAAGGTAAAATAGAAATGTATGGGAGATAAAACATTACCCATCTTTTACATTTGATATAATACCAATTTGCAGTGTTAAGTTAAAGTAGGAGTATCATTTTTTCCACTTTTGGAAGCAGAACTTAAAAAAAAAATACCAGAAACATAACTATTTGAATCATCATCATCATCATCATCATCATCATCATCATCATCATCATCATCTTATATCCCACCTTTTCCCCAATATAGGGACTCAAATATAAAACAATACATTTTAAAAAAATACAAAATATTAAAATAAATTAGTTATTTTTTAAAAAACTAGTAAAATGCAAACCATTAAAATATATATAGCCGAGAACTTTTTTAAAAAAGTCCTTCTCAGCTTAATAGGCCTGCCTGCACAGTAACGTCCTTACCTGGCGACAGAAGGACCTATCTAGAGAGGGAGTTCCAAAGCTTGAAAGCTGAGAAGGCCCTCTCTCTTGTTCCCACCAAATGCACCTGACAGGGTGGTGGGACAGAGAGAAGAGCCTCTCCAGATGATCTCAGTATTCTGGTGGGCTCATACAGGGAGCTACCGTCTTTCAAATAGCCTGGATCCAAGCCATATAGGGCTTTACAGGTCAAAACCAGCACTTTGAATTGAGCCCGGAAACAGACTGTCAGCCAATGTTGCTGCTCCAATCAAAACACACATGACTCAATTGTAACTTATCACTAAAAATCTGGAAGGGAGACAGTACATTCATCAGGTGCTTATGAAATTTTTTGGCTCACATGCCAAAAAATAATATTTTCCATAACTATTTATTATTATCACTTTTCTGCACATTTGGAATCTCAAAGTGATGTACAAAAAAGAAAAAAAAGGGGGGAAAGAAAGAAAATTAAAAGATTTTGAAACCAATTTTTACATTCGTCATTCCTTAAATACTGATCAAATAAAAGTACTCTGCATTTTGGTTTAAGTGAGAGCTTATTTGTTTCTCTGCCTCAGGAAATGAAATTTGTTTGGCTGGCCAGCTCTCTGCTCCTTTTGTACTATGAACTCAGTTTGCAGCAATTGAAGAAAGACAAAAGCAAAGGGAGAAAGTGGGAGGAAGAGAGAGAAACTGGAACATTCTGAAAGCAACTGAACAAGTTGGATGAGAGGATTCAATGGAACTGTCTCTATCAAATCAGGACAGTTGGAGACTATGATAAAATCAGTTCCTATTTTCTTTGGACAAAGTTTTGACAATGCTTCCAGCTATTCAACTTGCCTGATTTGAGAACCTCAATTTCACTGTCCTGTTTGCAGGCAATGAATTGGAAACATTTATACAATTTGTGAGGAGAAGAAATTCACCTTAAGTTTCCAAAATGATTTGCTTGTTGTAGTAGCCACAGTGCTTTCTTGTTAACTTTTAATGGTTTTATTTTGAAGCTATTAGAGGCAGCGACACTGATGCAGTTCATCTTGATCCACAGGAGATACAACATTATACGGGCTAAGTAACCCTCAAATCTGCCCACCACTTGTTACTTTTGTTCTACCCCTTTCAACACCATTAACATTCAGCCCCCCAGATTTCAAGCTGAAAAGTCTTTTTGAAGGCTGCATCATCACTGCAGAAATAATCCAAATTGATGTCATTTTAACTGCCATGGAATGCTGGAATTGTAGTTTTGTGAGACAATTAGCCTTCTCTGTCAGCGAACTGTGGTGTCACACCAGATACCTAGACTTCTATAGCACTGGGCTGAAGCAGATGGGCAGGAAAAAGTGGCTTGATCCTGCTTTTCACAAAAGTTGGCTGAAACCCCGCTGTCCACATGGCCAACTCCCAAGGAGGACTGAATACCATGGGCAGTCTGCATGGTGCATCATCAAGCCACACCAACGGGTAATTTTTTTTTCGCCACCCCATCATGCATGCACACCATCACACAAACACACAACCTGAGACTTTCAATTACCTCCCACATCCGACCCAGATGCCATTCCATTGAATGGTTATCCATATAATGCTCTACTTGTACAAAGCATTGCCACATCAGTTATACATTGGCACAATCATGGAGGCCCCTCATATATACATGCCCCCTTCACCCAATGCCCCTGTGGTGGACTGTCTTGTTTGTGTACATTGTAATTATATCCATTAGAATTGTCACATTTTAATTTGTTTTGCATTTCCACAGCCCTGCACGGGTGCTGGGCTGTTTATATGCAGGCACAAGGATGAGTATTTTGTGGGCTAAATTGGAGTACACCGGCTTCTTTTTGCTCTAGTTTTTAGCTCCAGAGCATGGCTTCATTTTGGTTTCTACCTACTTTGGAGGCATGCATCATATAAACACCCCACCTTCAAAGATGCTGGAAATCACTTTATTTTGCCTTTGTTTTGTCCCATTGACCCATGGCAGTGGTGCCAACCTGGATTGTTTCTGTAATGCAATCTTGGAGTTTATTTGACTCAAACCTGAATTATGGACAGGAGAAGAGACTAACCTCCTCCCAGCCCAATAAACATCTTTTAAAGAAACAATATTCTTAAAATAATGCTTAATAGCACTTACCTATCATATATGGAGGGTGATTTAGCTCGGAGTCCCCACAGCCATCAATCGCACCATTGACAAAATTGGCTGGTTCATTCATATCCTTAAAATTTGTGAAAAGAAAACACATACAATGATGTAATATCCATTTATATTTTTCTTAACTTCAGATAATTTCATACATACAGTATATTCCATACAGTACTCTCATTTTTTGACTGAAAACTACATGTAGACCTTTCATGGAAGGGTATTCCTGCATGTCTGGTGTTAGACTAAATGGGCCTTGGGATCCAATTCATTGATTCCATCCTGTTAGGGTGCAGTTGGGTTAAAAGTATGCACAATAAACTCCCAAGTCTGCAGTGCTCAAGGGATGCTCAAGCCCTTACTATCACTAAAAACACATCAAGAAATGGCACTCAATGGAATTTCCTGGAAATGTCCAAGTGAAGTGGTTTTCTGTTAGGAAAGGTTACAGCCTCCACCCTCCCAAACATATATATAAAACTGGAAAGGGATCTCTATCAAATCCCAATTCTGATTTTTAATTTAAAAAAAGGAGGAGGAGAAAAAAAAAGTGTTCACAGCACACACAAATATTCTCTTAAAGCATTCATCTGGCCTCAGTATAGGAATGGGTCTCATGTTGCTCCCACATGATGGGCAAAATGCACTTAAGGTAGCAAAATCATAAACCCATACAAATACAGATCTCTACTTTTCTACCATCCAGGTTTCACTGATGTAATATATCTATGATGTTTTACAAGGTTCAGTGAGTGAATGACTTGGATGCTTGTCGTTTGGTAGACACAAAGAGAAGCAGTTACACGCAGACAGCTTTGCTCCAGCTAGAAATGTGTGAAGACTGATGTTCACTTCAGGTTTGATTGGCTTACCTTGGTCTACACTTCCTAGACTCTCTGCAAAGAGGACACAATTTGAGCTCCCTTATCCTTAGAAACACCCTACAGATGCACACATTTTGAAGGAGTGCAAGACACTGCTTGCATACACCTTAGCAAATATAGGATGTGTTTTTAGATTGCATACAATTTAAAACATGCATACCAATAAAATGTACATTGGGAGGAAAGGATGAATCCTGTTTTGCTAAAGGAGGAGGAGGAGGAGGGGGGGAATCACATACACACCACTTATGGGATGTGGTGGGAAAGGTTGTCCATAGAGCTGATATTTATAAGATTTTTAGTTCCAATGACACTCTGTGGCTATGGAATCGTGGACCCAATTCAAGCAACAGGCAATGACCTTAAGGCACTTATCACCTTGGCCCTAGTTTTTTACAGGCTTGTATCATTTCTTCCACTGTCCTGATTTTCTAATTAGACCCTGAAATGGAGCTTTTATGTCAGTTAACTCAAAAGTGTGGAATAAGTTCTGAAGAAGTTAGTATAAGAACCAGAGGCAATTGTCTAAGGCCATACCAGCTCCTCATCCTGATTTTGCCTACTCTGCTAGGAAACTGTAGCAGGACCCTTTGGCTATCTGCCACGCCAGAAAGATCCAGCTATCTATATCAGTGGAATTGTGATGAGCAGAGATCAAGCCAAGAGCTCTGTCTGCCTGAGAACTAGTTGCTGCAGAAAGAAGTTTGAACCACACTGGTAGTATTCCCTATCTGAGACCTGACAGCAAAATCAGATTGTTGTAGGAGGGATAGGTCAGACAGAAAGATAAAAGAGAATCTCCTAAGATGTTAAACTCCACTCATAATCTGTGGATTCTTATACATTTTTGAGAGAGGGAGAAAGCATTGTATTTACTGCAAACTATTGGCTTCTGGCAAAACAGAATGAAAATGAAAAAGCAAAAGAAAAGCAATGGTATTTTTGCTTTCCCTTAGAGGTGAAGCATATTGAAATAGTTGACACTTATCTTCTTGTCTGATAGGCTGTATTGCTACGTCAAAAACCTCTTCTTCAAGAGGATGAGTAAATCTGCATATTTTTACATCCCTATTTGTGAAGTGGTTCTTGGAACAAAAGTGATCAAAACAATAGCTCTCAATTTACATATTTTAAAGAAAATATGTTTAGAAGTGCATATTTTGAATGAAAAAGTATTTTAAATGTAGTAGATATGAAAAATCTCAAATTAATATAAAAAAGAAGTAGCATACAATCAATACCATAGACTTATAGGATAACAAACTAGTTGTCAAAATTATTGTATTACTTGTATATTTTATTTCTGCTTGTAATTTCTGTGTAAGAAGAGCAGAATTGTGCTAGAAAGAAAAGAGTAAAACAAAGCAAAGCAAAGCAAAGCAAGAGATATTTGAAAAATGTGTTTTTTCTCCCAGAAGTTTCTTTGCTATTTTAAATAAACTTTGGGGGGGGGGGGGGAGTGAAAACTTACAATCCATAGTCCATCAAATTTAACACTTTTTTCTGGATTCTCAGGGTTTGTATGGAACTCCTGAATTTCTGTTTTCCACCACTGGGCTGTAGATTCACGGAAGAAATCTGGGAAAGCAGCCCAAGCACTGTAATTCTGGAAAAGAAATATAAAATGTTAACTGAAGAGGATAGATTAATTAAATGGAAGTATATATTTATAACCAAAACCAAATAAGCAGATGGTTAAGGCATAGTCCATCCATGTGTGTTATAGCACCCTTTAGTTTCTGGGTTATATGGACCCCTGTCACCACCCCAATGACAAAATCTGTGTGAGCCTCTTTTAATGAGGGAACATTTCTGTGAACTACACTTACCTCTACTTTTTCATCCCAGCTCGCAGATGGATCCACAACAACATCAGGCAGATAAGGCCACACCTAAGTCAAATGTATTTTGAGAATAATTAGCTTAATAACGGAATGAAATTATATAGTGGATAGAGGTAGGTGACTTTCCCTCAAAAAATGGACATATGCTATGAAGTGGGAGATTTCTCTTGTTACCAGTGAAGAAAAAAAAGGGCTGTAGGGCACTCAAAATGTGAGATAATCAAAAGATGCTATTTTTTTGTTTTTTGTGAAACTTATATCCAGCTTAAACATATAACTGCGCACATATTCTTTTTCAGAGGAATTTTAAGTACAGTCAGCCTGTGCCATAAACGGGCTTCCCTTGCACGGCTTTCAGCTTATGCTGAAGTTGCGGTACAATTTAATGGATGGTGTGCATGCACCACAGATACCCCACATAAGGGAAGGGCTGACAGTATACCAAACAATCTATATTAATAGTTCTTTGAAGTAAATATTCTGGCACTCTACAATTCTTTTTGGTCATTCATTCTTTTTTTCTGCTAATAGGATATTCCTCCTAAGGGACACTGACCTACTCAGACACCAAATCTCCAAGCATGATTGCAATGAAGTGAGAAACTTCTAAAGACTGCTGTTTTGTGTACTTTAGTGTACAATGGATAGTATGAGGCATTTTTATGCGTAACAGATTCTGATATATCCTCCCCAGCATACTATCTTCACTAAGCACTGAAACAACATGCAGGCATCTGACTAACATTTCCAATTGGTTTTTTCCCCCTCCTGCTTGGTTTGCAATGTCTTGCATGATGAAGAAGCCCATGGAGCTTTGGAAGCTTGCAACAAGTATATTGTGCATTTGGGAGGGGGATCATTCCCACTTACTCTATAATCTGATTCCCCATTCAGCTCTGCTCCACTCTGTTAATCGATTCCAAAAGGTCCCTCATTCCCACTATAAATTGGGATCTTTTTTGGATTTTTTTTTTTTTTTTTTTGGCAGAATTGTTGTCCCGTTTAGCACTGATTCAAAATAAATGTCAATCATTGATGTCAATCATCAAGACAAGGCTGGGGAATGAAGCTTGAAGGCTGAGGAAAGTAACAATACCAGATCAGGAACAGAGCGTGGAGACCGGGGGTGGGGGAGCAAAGAAGGGTAGGAGGAGCATGGAGGCAAGGCCAGGAACGGAGTTTGGAGGGTGGGGGAAGGAACAATGCTAGGCTAGGAACAGAGCATGGAGGGCGGGCGGAATGGAGAAGAGGAGGAAGATGTCAGAGGCAAGGCCAGGAATGGAGCATAGAGGCCAGGGGAAGGAACAATGCCAGGAAAACCTGCATTTTTTGTGTTTGCACCACTACATTCCAACTGGAATCAATCAAATGAAGATCAGAAGTGGTTTCAAGTGGGAATGAGGGTCGTATACCCTGAATCACGGTTTGCTTCAAATTGTAGTGGGAACGACTGTTGGCCAATAAGGTATCACTGATGGATTTCTGTTTGTATTTGTAAAATGCCCAACACAGCTACCCCTGCATGTTTTCTGTATTGTGAGATACTGCATTGTCCAATGGGCCTTTGTTATCTGCTGGGGTTTAGTTCCAGGACTGAATTTGCATATTTTACCCCCTACACCACCAAAACTTTCCTGAGGGATCCATTGTTCTCCGCCTACAAAGAGGCCTTTGACCTCACTAGAATGGAGACGTATTGGGTTGCAAAGGATGGGTCCCTGTTGAGATGCAAATGGACTTTAAATTTCCTGGACTTTGAAAAAGTCCCTATTGCCACATGGCCAGGAGGAGTTTGCCTGCAAAAGATATCCTCCCCACCATACCATCTTTACTAAGGACTAAAACAACATGCAGGCTTCTAACATCTCCAATTGCTTCCCCCCCCCCTCCTGTTTGGTTTGTAACATCTTGCCTGATGACGAACCCCATGGAGCTATGAAAGCTTGCAACAAGTATATTGTGCATTTTGGTTGGCCAATAAAGATATCATGATGAATTTTTTGTTGTTATATTCTGATAGTTTTTTTTAAAGGGTAACCATGTTAGTCTCTTACAGTATAAAAAGGAGGAAGGAAGTGGAAGCGGGGAAGAATGTAGCAGCACCTTTAAGAAGACTGATTTTTATTTTAGCATGGGCTTTTGCTGATACAAACATGATTCTTCAGATGCAGTATAGATTCGGACAGTAATGTTACTATACCTTCCCCCACACAATCCCACTGCCATTGGGCCATTTAATGAAGACATCTTGCTGAACACCTCTTGTGAATGCTGGATAATTTGTTTCATTTCCTGAAATGGCTGGATCCTGAAATGAAGAACCATACATTTTTACACTTAAAAAACTGGATTATATATTAGTTTTTAACAATGCAAGATATGCTGGCTGAGGAACTATTGATTCTAGTGGAAAGATTTCAATGCTGCTACAAGACAGAAATATATATCTACTGCATGTACCAATATTGCCACAGCAGAATGAGGGCTGCACTTGCACTGAAAAATATAAGGCAGTTTGACCCCTGTTTAACTGCCATGGTTCAATGCTATGGAATTCTTGGATTTGTAGTTTTTTGAGCTATTTAGCCTTTTCTGTCAAGAGAGCTCTGGTGCCACAGCAAACTACAAATCCCAGGATTCCATGGCAGTTCAATTGGTGTCAAACTGCATTATTTCTACAGTTCAGAGGCAGTAGAACACCACAATAAACAGCTCAGATGAAAGGGCTTGGAACATGGAACTATTTTTGGGGGGCCCATGATAAATATACTTAGAGAGGACAAGAAGTTTCAAGGAGAGGAAACAGGGAAAAGGAAACACAATCCAAAATGGGAGTTCCTCACACTTGCAGCTTGCCACTGAAACACCCCAGAAGTGTTGAGGAGAGTGCTAAATCTTCCATTCGTAGAAATTTACAGCAACCTCACTTTTGGGCAAGATGAGATTTGTTACATAAGGGTCCCCTGTAGTGGATGGGTACCATGTAGAAAATATGCTCATGTATCATTCATTCATTTTGGGACACTGTCTCCACCCTTCCTGGACTGACTAAATATAGGCCACACTGGCTGTTCTGCCATCATTGTGGCAGCATATCTCCCCTCACCAGACCCACAAATGATGTTTGATATTTCTTTTGTAAGTTAAAGAAAACATGCTAGAGAAATAACATGCATACTGACCAAAATGATGACAAATCTCATTCCATCCTGTTTAATCCTGTCCACAACAGCTGGAAGGTTAGAAAACTTGGGACTGAGTGTGAAGTCCATCTGCCGCTCCATATAATCAATATCTGCATACTGTATATCCTATGGGGGGGGGAGAAAAATTGCAAATGGTTTTAAACTAATTGCTAATTGTGTTTAATTTGTTTGTGTTTAACGTCACCATCTTTTGGATGTCTTAGTTAAGATCTATTTGGAGCACAATTTTGAGGAAAAGGACAAGGAATGAATGAATGAATAAATAAATAAATAAATAAATATCCCAGTTATTCTATTTCAGCCTACTCTACAAATATCCTGAGAGATGAGCAGGTGAAGGAGAAAAGCTGGCTTACCTCCAGGGCTTCCCAATTTGCAGGGAGATCTCACCATCAGCTCCCATAATCGATTCTACACCACACAACTTCATGTGCAAGTATGGATCCATTTAAATATACACAGGTGCAAGCTGTGCCACATCAATATTTTTTTCTCTGTTGCCTCAAACGCATGCACATGGACATGCTGCCAGCAGCCCCTAATCATCTGCCTCATTTTTCCCAGCTGCCAGCCCATTTGGTGGCCTGTGCAATCATCCATGCAAACAGCCACTCGATAGTACAAGAGACTGATTGTCCATATGGCACATTGGTGTGCCCAGTGACACACTGTCATAGCATGATCATGGAAACCTCCCATATGTGTCACTTTTCCCCCCTTCCCCCATGGCTCACTGTCGCACCAGCTAGTTTGTTAATGTTATGATTAAATCAAGGCAAGGAATAACAGAATCATATTAATTTAATCATGGAGTGCTGGCAATACTTTGTGTGCATCATCATTTTTCTTCTTGGGAAATTTGGTGGATCAATGGTGTGATGTGTCAATGGTGCAGCTGACTACTCATACACATGTACAATCAATTTGCATCTGGGTGACCAAAAAAAAAAAAAAAAACCAACAACAACAACAACAAAAACCAACAACTATGGGTGGCAATGGTGGTGGTATCTCCTTCCCCTATCTCTGCATCAGCATGCAGTCTGGTTCAACAGTTTGCTTTCCAGCTTCAGTCGGAGCAAAAAATGGTTTATTTTGCTCCAGCTTTTAACTCCAGAGTGCAACATTGTCCTAGATTCCCCCTGTTTTGGCTGTATGTGTCCTTTAAACAGGTAGGTTTCAAAATGGGGCAAAATGGCATTTTATTGCTCATGTGAATATCTTTCAGCTTCCTCTACCTGACATGGATATTCTGAAGATAAACTATTTGTGGGGAACCTTGAAGTTGCTCTGACCTCATCAGAGAAAGGGCAAATTAACAACAGTGTTAAATCAAATGATTTTTAAATAATGAACAAATTGTTTTTTAATATGCTCCTTTAACTGATGCTATGTTCTTTGATATTATGCACTTTTTACTGACCTTATGTGTTTATCTGCTGTTGCATTTTAATGTTATTCCTTGCCTTGATCCATAGGAAGAAGCGGGTAAGTAAGTAACAACAAACAACAACAGCAACAGCAGCAAACATGATTTTCACTACTAGTAGTGTTTTCCCAAGACTTGAATGCAAAGTAGCTTACATATTAAAGCAGATATAATGTAACAAGTATTCATATCTTCACAGAACTTACATAAGGTATATTAGCTGCCTTCATTTGATCATACAGATTAGAGATCTCTGCATCATTTTCATAACCATAACGGCTCAACTGGAATCCTAAACCCCAGTAGGCAGGCATGACTGGACGTCCAATGAGCTAATAATAATAAAATGAAATAAAGGTTATTGGGATTTCAGTATGCTAGCAAAAGACGAAAGGACACAATGAAACTATTTTTAGTACAAGGTTTGTAAAATAGTGTCAGCCTTACTGCAGTGTATTGCTGAACCACTTGTTCTGGAGTCGGTCCCAATATTACATAGAAGTCCAAAATTCCTCCAAGGGTACGGTAAGTCAAAGCAGGAGTAGGCTGTAATTTCACCTCTGGGAATTTATATGGAAAGAAATAAATTATGGAATTATAGTATTCTATATATTAGTAATGGTCACTTCTCTTAGTTGCAGAAGGTTCAGTGCCAAGTCTGAAGAACTTGACAGATTCACTCTGACAAATTTAAAATTCTACATTGAATCCACAGAACCTGTGTTATCTTGCATTTCCTAGTGGTAGGAACATCTGCCAGACAAAAGGGACATGTGAAAGGCACAAATTACATTTGCTTTGCTTCTGAGAAATCCCATAGGACTACATGTGCTAAATGCAGACATGTGGCACTATTTTTTCCCTAGGCATGTTGGTATGGGAAATAGGTAAGGCACTTACTAAATCCCAAGCAACAATTAATGCTTTTATTTTATGACAGAAGGGGCTAGAAAAATCAGGCTTAGGATTCACATAGCTCACAGTCCACACATTTAGAAATGTAACACAACTATATAGTTTAGAAATACAAAAGTAGTTGAAGTACTTGAGATAACTGACCCATTCCATTACTGTTCAGCAAGAGAACTCCATGAGCATTTCCATCATTTTCCAAACCCATGTAAAAGGGGTGAAATCCATAAGTGTTCAATTTGTACTGTAGGTATAAAGGGGAAAAAACAACATGCCATGAATGAATGGCTTCCTTAGATAAACCATTTTCTTCCCAAATGTATTTTAGATCACAGAAAATTGTAAATATTCATTTTCGTACAATTCCTCTAATCATTGTTCAGGCTATTGGACCATACAAAACTGAGATCATTAGGACTCCCCCACCCCCCATTTTACACAATTAATAGATTTTACTTTTGTAGGAAGTTGGAATGGATCTCTAAGTTCTCACTTATCTCGTTGTCACACATGATAAGGAAAAAAAATAAATAAAAAGTTTCCTCCCAACTGGGTAAAATTGGGAGCATTTTTCTATGACTTTTTGTACTTTGGCATGTTTCATGAAAATATCATGACAGGTTTTATTGTTCAATGTACTTTAAACAAAAACAAAACTACAAGTTCTTGGAAGGGGACAGGGACAAGACTGTTGTGTCTATGGAAAAAACAAACAAACAATTATATTTTCATCTTAGCCCAGAGGAAACAAATTTTGACCTTGACCTAAGACCTCTTAAGTTTTTTAAAAAAATGTTTTAAGGGTCTTATTTTTTTTTTTTTTTTAAAAAAATCATATTATGAGAATCAGTCATTTGATTGCTACATGGCAGTAAGAGGCGTTTGACACTGGATCATGCAGCCTTGGAGAGTGGTGGAGTCTCCTTCTTTGAAGGTGTTTAAACAAATGACCATCTGGCTATTGGATAGCCATCTGTTAGGAGTACTTTGACTGTACGTCCCTTCATGGCAGCAGGTTGGACTTGATGGCCCTTGTGGTCACTTCAGCTGAATGATTCTATGATTCTGTGTGTGCTCAGCCTCTGTTGGAGTAGTGTTTCCCTCCTACATAAAGGCAATATTATAATATTTATTATTTATTTATTTATGGAACAACCTTTCCTTGCCACAAATACAAACACAAATATGTGTCTTGTATTATCCCTTGTGCCATTTGGACTATTGTCATATGATACTCATACCCCCCCCCCCAAAAAAAAGAATCCTATCAGTTTAATATTTTACCCTATAAAAGGCAGTTGTCTCTGAGATGATAATTGAAGGTCAGATTTAGCCATCTTCAGATCCAGTCCTCAAATTCACCCAGGTTGGTTCTCAACTAAATGAACTCCAGTTAGCTTCCATTGCAACATCATGACCATGTTATCAAATGGATTTCAATAGGCTCTAAATGCCATTATTTTAATACAGATTCAGCTCATTGAGTTTGCTCAGTTGAACTTTATAATAAAGATACTAAAGAAGGAAATTTCAGTAAGTAGCCAATACAAGCCAGTGTGGTGTAATGATCTGGGTGCTGAATTACCATTGAGGAGACTAGGGAAACCCACTGGGTGACCTTGAGCACTTTCTTGGCAATTCATTTGGGCATTCACACTCTCTTGTCAGAGGAAGGGAAAGGCAAAACTTTTCTGAACAAATCTTGCCATGATAGGGTTGCCTTTGGATTGCTGTAAGCCATAAATGACTTGAAGACAAAACAACAACAACAACAATAGTCAATACTCACTCCAGGAGACTGATCCCTTGCAAACATTGACCAAGTATGCCAATCCATTTCATGCCTAAATTGTTTATGCTCTGTTTCACCAAAACCATACACATACTGTGATGCTAATCGTGTTGAAATCTGAATGAACATGTCACTGAAGATGAAGGTAGGTAATTGTGAATCCCAGCTGCAGTAAAAGAGTAGGTGGTTGTTAATAGGAAAAAGTGAACAGAAGGAAACAATAATGGTCTATGAGGACACTAGGATGAGAACTCTTGTTTTGGTTCAGATTTCAAAGGAAACTTATTCAAAGTATACTTAAAGAAATGTAAACAAGAAAACACTTCAATGGATAAGACAGACATTCCTTGATATTTACCCTTTTCTGATATGTGTCCAATATGCCTTTCTTTGCATTCTTGCAGTTTCCCAAAGCCATCAACTTCTTTCCAATTATTTTGGGCAAAAATGCCACATACACCTCCCCCCCTCCAAATCCAGTGTTTGGCATCCAAAATGCCTACCTAAGCCCCTGAGTTTACCGAAAATGCTGGAATTTGCCTCAAAGCTAGTGAAAGAAACACAAAAATACAAAATTGAACCTTTGGTTATTTCCATGATTGCATTTACAGTGAATAGCCATCCAAAACATATAGCAGGATGGCTCACCACAGGGATAATAATTGGCCCTTGCTATAATTGTCCACTCCCATCTTGCACAAATATGCACATTAGTGAAAATAATATGGACATAATTTTATTACGAAACATCCTTTGTAAACTATTCATATATTAGTAAAAAAATGCATAAACATGGTTATATTAGGGGGGGAAGTACATGAAAATGCACATACATTTTTCAATTATCTTTTAAAAAAATGAATCCATAACTGATGCAGAAATGGGCAAAACAAACAAACAAGCAAACAGACATCTTATGGATAAAAAAAAAATCAGAAATGAAAACTGAAGTTGACGGATACATCTATCCACAAGTGAGTGTGGATTTACGCTTTGTGGCATCCAGTCCTTCAAATAGCCCTATTATAGCTGTTCAGAGACCAACATGTAAACACTCCTACTACTACTACTACTATTACTCATCATCATCATCATCACCATCATCATCATCAATATTTTCATTATCATATTTATATCCTGCCTTTCTACAAAAATTGGGACTCTAGGCAGCTTACACATAAACAAGAACAATACATCTAAAGATTGTAAAGCATTAACATTAAAATGGAATTAAACTATTTACAATATTAAAATGGTTTAAAACTTCAGATAAAAGGCAATTAAAAAAACAGTTAAAATATTTATCTTAAAAACAGTACTGCATCCTCAGCCCTTTTTTTAAAAAAAAAAAATTAAAGTTTTAAAAAGCTTATGGAAGGGACCTCCAGAGTTAAGAGGCAGCCACTGAGAAGACCTTATCAAAAAGGATAATTGTACAGAAGATAAGTAAGGGGTCCAGGTTGTTGAAATATAATGAAATACCTCCCCCGCCCCCGGCATCATGGAACCAGCAGATACATCAACAGCCTGTAGAAGTATGACACACTCCTACATGTATTGCAAAATACGTTTCAAACAAATCAAAGCTTTGAGAAACAGATCTGCCAGAAATCTGACTGACAAACACCAGGAATTTCATCAAGTGTTGTTTTTTTTTTTAAATCAAAGGCTTCAGTTTTTTAAAAAATTAAAATACCTAGGGGGTGGGATTTGTATAAAATGTAAATAACATTCAGAAATAATTCAGGTTTTTTTTTGGGGGGGGGCGGGATACTTTAAAGCTTGGAAAGGTTTGTGATGATCTCCAACTGTAACATATTTGTGTTGTGCTTCTGTTTTTAATAGTGTGAGTATATCTGTCTATGTTATCTGCTCATTTGAGATTAGAGAGATGGGAGAGAAAAGCTAAGCCAAGTTTGGTCTGTTGCCTGATGATCTGAAAGAAAATGGAACAAATACTTTGGCTCACAAAACATTTACTCAAAAGCCTAGAGCAGAAATAAACCTATGGAGGTTTTAATCACAAAACAGTTCTACAATGGCAGGTTCCACATCTTTAATAAATACGTTTCAGGCAGATAAAATATGATTGTTCATTTCAGATAGTAACTTAGCAAATTCACTGGTAGAATTTAAGGGGGTTTGTGTGTGTGTGTGTGTGTGTGTGTGTGTGTGTGGTTGTTGTTGTTGTTTAAAACACTTGTACACAGGATTAAGTAAAAGTATTTGTCATCCTTATCTTGCATAGTAGTATGGGGCAGTGACTACTCCCTTTGAGTAAAAAAGCAGATAGAATCTTAATTTAAGTGGTCAGCTGGATGCAACCTACATTTTCATTTGGGATGCAGTGTTCAAAAAATTACTTTTGGCACCCAAAACATTGAGTATCATTTACAAGAAAATGGATATGACAATATACATATTCAAAAGTAATATCTATTCTTCCCTTTTTACTGGATTTACTGATTTCCAGAGTCCAGAAAAGTTTCACATACTGGGGCCATAATTGCTTTGTAACCATCGCATCCCCTCCAAAGATTATTTTTCAGAATTGCTGAGTAGGAATTTAGAAGCTTAAGGCTTGTCTTGAAGCTTTTGTAAGACAGAAATTGTAAAAACATTTTGACAATAAACTCTGGAAATAGTATGCAAAAGGATTTTGTGGCACCTTTGAGATTAACTGAGGAAAATATATTGTAGCATAAGCATTTATAGATTTGGTCTACTTCATCAAAGGCATGTCTACAAAAGCTTACTCTACAACATCTTTTTCTCAGTTGGTCTCAAAGATACTACCGATCTCTTTCATACTGATATTCCAGACTAACACAGCTATGCCTCTGAATTCTGAAAATAATGTTTCACCTCTGCATTAAAGCCATGACAGTTTTGTATGCTGATTATACACTAAATAATCTGAATAAACTTCCTCACCTATTTTATAGAAGAAATCACTGGGAAGAAACATTCTATGGTTTTACTTTTGCATAGCTTGTTCACATCATAGGGACTTCTTAACAGACTTTTACTGTTTTATTTTTACAGGACAATGGAAAAAAAGTTGTCTGCCTTTTTCTTGAGGGGTGTGTAAAAGATGAAGAATATAATGCATGTTGGCTGTAATAATAAACATGTATAAAATGGTTTCTTCAGACTTCTCAGGGCAGTCAGTGATGTAATCATGTATGTTAAATCAACACACAGTTTTATATAAGTGGACCAAAATATTCTGCGAATAACAAAATAATATCTAATGTGTGGGGCAGATTAGGATAAAATAACTTAGAAAATATAGAATTATAGAATCATAGAATCATAGAGTTGGAGGAGGCCACAAGAGCCATCCAATCCAACCTCCAGCAATTCAGGAACTCACAATCAAAGCATCCCTGACGGATGGCCATCCAGCCTTTGTTTAAAACTACCAAAGAAGGAGACTCCACCACACTCCAAGGGAGTGTGTTCCACTGTCGAACAGCTCTCACTGTCATGAAGTTCCTCCTAATGTTCAGGTGCAATCTCTTTTCCTGTAGCTTGCATCCATTGTCCCAGGCCCCATTCCTTGGAACAGCAGAAAACAGTCTTGCTCCACCCTCAATATGGAACCCCTTCAAATACTTAAAAAGTTGGCAGCATGAGCTTTTGTCGAATCATAGAATCATAGAGTTGGAAGAGACCACAAGGGCCATCCAGTCCAACCCCCTGCCATGCAGGAACTCTCCATCAAAGCATCCCCAACAGATGGCCATTCAGCCTCTGTTTAAAGACCTCTAAGGAAGGAGACTCCACCACCTTCCGAGGGAGTGTGTAGACTTAAGGACCAGTACAGATTAGAAGAAAGGGGCAGCCATAGGCTGTCCTTTTCCCCTCTAAGGAAGGAGACTCCACCACCTTCCGAGGGAGTGTGTAGACTTAAGGACCAGTACAGATTAGAAGAAAGGGGCAGCCATAGACTGTCCTTTTCCCCTCTGGATCATTGCTGTGGCAACTACAAGGCTGCAACAACGATCCACTGCAAAAAGGAGCTACAAAATGCAGCTCCTTCTGGCGATGCTGCCAGGGTGCGATTAGCACCCTGGAGCATCGCGGTGACATGTCTTGTGTGCCATGCCATTTGGACGTGTCGCACAAGATATGTCATTGGTATGCACACTGTATAAATACATGTACACAAAAAATGGTGGTGCTGGCATGTACTAGTGCTCGGGAGCGTGTGGTTGCTGTGCTCTCCTGAGCCCTTGTTTTGCCCCATGATGGTGCTTCCTGCTTGTCTGTACTGGACCTTAAGTCTCCGTATTCAGATGCATTAGGAATCATAGACTGAAGTCTATGAAAGTTCATGCTATCAACTTCTTTCTTTAGTTAGTCTCAAAAGTACTACAATATCTCTCTACATACTACAGACTAACACAATTATATCCTTGAATTCTATCACTTAGGAAATGTATGATTACTTAAGATATTGAGAATTAGGACCAAGATCTAATGTAATGCTAGTAGAGCAAAAAACGTTCCCTATGTAATTCTGTTGTGTAACTGTTGTGTGAAGAATATTGTGGGACACATGTGTTGCATACTGCAACCTGTTGTGCAATGGAAAATTGTCCTGGATCCTTCCTGTCTGCGAATTCTCAAAATCAGCATTTGGCTAGGGTACCAATGCTTTCACTAGTACAATGGCACAATTTTGTTTAGGAAACAAAATTAGTCTCATTCTGGTTGAATTTCTCATCATTTGGGTACCCATTATTCATTTTGCTATGTTTTTGCTATACATTCTTCTAAAGCAGTAGCATCACTGGGGGTGGGGGTGGGTGGGGAGTATAGACTGCATTGCACCCCAAAAGGGGGGTGACACCAAGTCAGCCTCCTGCCCCCGCGTGTGCTGGCCAGGCCTGCATGGGTGCTCTTCAGGGGCTTGCATGGGTACTTTTCAGGTGTGCATGGCTGCGGCTCCAACTTATTCCACTCAACGGATGCTGTTTCCACCCATGTAGGCACTGTTGATACTTTTCGGGAGCCCGTAGCTGTAGCTCCAACTGTTTCCGCCTGCACTGGTGCTGTTTCCACCTGCATAGGCACCATTGGCGCTTTTTGGGCCTGTGCTATGTGCTTTTGGGGCCCACATGGCTGCAGCTCCAGCTGTTTCCACCTGTAGGGTGCTGTTTCTGCCCACTTGGGTGCCTTTCAGCCTGCATGGGGACCTTTTCCACCCATGCGGGTGTACCTCTGGCCATGCTGCTGCACCTCACACCTACATGGCCACTCCTCCTGCACCTAGATGTCCCTCCAGGAGTCCTGCCTCCCAGAGGTCCCATCCCCTGCACCAGGTGATCCCCAATGTGGGATCATCACTGTTCTAAAGGACACATATTTACAATTTTTACATTTACTAAAATGTGTCTGTGCATATTTTTAGAGACATGTATTTTTAGCCATGTGCATTTTAAATATATATTCTTGACTTTGTGCATTTTTCCCCTGAAAAAAGAAGTCTTGAGAATTTACAGATTTCCAAGGGAAATGCATTCACTTCCAATAACAATTTGGGGGGAGCAAAATGGGCAATTCTCATTTGACAGTTAAAATTTAATCATTTTCTTTTCCCATCCCCTGTGGAAATGTACTCCAAGTATGAATAGGGCAATTTATATTGCAATGTCATTTGGGGAGGAAAAAAACAAACAATTCTTCCAACTTTTGTAATTATTTACTTAATCATATGATGTTGAATACAGCTGTGTTAATGTATAAAACATGCACTTACATTACAGTTCCAGTGCTTCTGCGCCGAATTTGGATACCAAATGGATTGTTTAGAACTGAGACATCATAGAGACGATTTTCAGGTGAACTTGCAGGAGTGCTGGGAAGGTTTAATGGTACCGGAACCTCAAATCTGCTATTGCTATAATCATAAATCTGCAAAAAGGAATCCGTATTAGACTTGAATCATATCAGAACACCCAAACTGTTTTATACAACACCAAATACCCTTCTATCAAGCTGGCTGAATAAGGAATATTTTGGGGCCTACCTGCCTTATTAACCTGAAGCTAATAGATTTCACAGTCTTGACCAGATTTCTCTCAACATATCGTTTCATGTGTGACTGTAAAGAACCATGAAAACTTTTTGCAAATGCTGTTAAATTTTACCATGCCATGGGCTTTTGCAATCTGAACCAGTTCATATTTGCATTGAGAGCAGGGTCTGACAAATTAACTAAAGTTGGAAAGTAACTTGCTGCAGGCCTTATACATTTGTTGTTGTTGTTGTTTAACTGTCTCGCTTATGGCAACCCTAAGATGAACCTACCACAAGGTTTTCTGGGCAAGATTTGTTCAAAGAGGGTTTGCCATCACCTTCCTTTGAGGCTGAGAGAATGTGATTCACCCAGTGGGTTTTGATGGCTGAGTGGAGGAGTGAGCCCTGGCCTCCCAGAGCCCTAGTCCAGCACTCAATCCACTACACTACACTGGCTCTCTATACATTTGTTGCTCTGTTAAATACAAAGTCTGAGTCTTGCCTTCATACTATTGAATTAGTGTCTTCAGACCACAGTCTGAGCAAATATAATGCAATTACTGTCCTGAAGCTGAAAAGATCTGGTCAATACTTAGATGAGAAATCTTCTTAAGAATCCTATGTATTCTTCCTTGAATTCCATGATGGAGCAAAGAAGTGGGCACAGTTCTGTTAGCTGTGTAGCTCTGCCAAGTGCTCATGATATAGGCAGAGGTACAACAGTAGGCAATATTAGCTACTGGCATCTTGGCACTTAGAGAGATGTCATAGGAAGATATTCTATCATGACAGTTCCCTTGCCAATTCCCAAACTGCTTTCTCTTCTGTCACCACACCACTACTTCATATAAAGTATATCAATAATCAGTTATTTGTACCCATTTCAACCTTTTCACCTGGGAAAAAAATAAGTGAAAGACTGTATATTTTCTTTGGAGAAATCTAGTAATGAAACAAGATATAATGCTGTATTGATGGAGATTATCCCACAGGAAAACAGGCATGAGTTACAGGCGTTTTGTATCTGTTTCCAAAGGATCTTACCACCCTGCCCCATGCTTGGGCAGTAGGCAGCCTTGGCTTCCCCAGCACCTTTCCAAGAATGGGATTTAGCCATTTTTGAAAAGGTGCAAGAGAAGCTCAGGTTGCATACAGGTTAGCTACTGCCCAAGCACAGGACAGTGTGGTAAGATCCAATAAGATTTAAAAAAAAAAATCTTGTCCACCAACATGTTTTTCTGTCACATTTTGTAAGCAACACATTCAACAATACATTTGATGTTTTACCTTAAACTGAAGCATGTGGTTCTCGTGATATTTAACCTCCAAGCGTAGTGTGTCAATGGATATTATCGCCTGTTTTATATATCTAACAGAACTCTGGCTCCTGCCAACATTTGCTACAAAACCAGAAGACGTGTACTGAACCTGGTCAATGGTATAACCAACGTTGTCAGGGTAGTAGCAGTATGGAACTCCTGAAGAAACAGAAGACTGGAAAGAAAAATACATTTTGCTTTAAAACATAAATTTATGAACATAATTGGAAGCATATCAGTAGGAAATTTTGAAGGAATTTACCACACCCAGTATTTATTAATGATAGAATTTACAAAATTCTCATTGCAACCAACTCAGCTTTTCAAAATATACAGTATTCAGAAAATGTGAGATGTAGTTGGAGTTTAGTATTTTCCCAAGAATTGTCCCAGACATTTCAGACAATCCCAATAATTCTGCCTCCCTACTTATTGATGAAAATTAGAGGGCCAAAATAATCAGAACCCTTTTGGGACGTATATTTTAAAGTCAGTTACTCAGGATCATACTTTGCCATGGGGTTGCATTGCTGTAGTTTCTGATGTATCCATATTCAATTCATTCAGTCTAGAAGCAATGGAAATCAGACATAGGCACCAGCCACACAGATGATGCAACCCACACTAATTCTGAGGCTACCTGATCCAACTTGGATGAAAGCCCAAAATGAAATTCCACAACTTCATTTCAAGTCCATGAGAAAGTTTATGAACATGTCAAAACCTAGAACATAATTGGGTGGAACCTGAAAGCATAAAAGATCCTTTGAGAATGTGCCAAAAATTAGAGAAAGAGGTGGGGGGGGGCTTCTTTCAAGCTATTTTAAGAAAAGAGAAACTCCTCTCCTCCTCCTTCCCCTCTCTCTCCATTTCTGTCTCCCTCTCCCTCTCTTTCTATGAATTCTTTTGGCTCTGACCTACCACTCTACAAAACAAAAATTATATGACAGTCACTTGTATGCTGTATAGTAGATGAGTTTTTAAAAAAAGAATAAACCAAAAATGGAACAACGGACAGTAGAAAGAAACATATTTTTTTGGAATTGCTATCACTAAAGTCACAGCATCTAGCTAATGTTTCGAAGGAAGACTTAAAACAAAACTAAAGGTAGAGATTTTAAATATCTTTAATTTCAGTGCAGCCAATAGGAAACAAGAATGAGATAGTTTTTTGTGGATTTTTTTGGATTATGAAGCCATGTTCTGGAAGAGTTTCTTCTTGATATTTTGCCAGCAGCGCTGGCTGGCATCTTCTCTGAAGATGTCAGCCACAACTGCTGGTGAAACATCAGGAAAAAACTATGGATGCTGTCCATGAATGCCTTTGACTTCACAAAGAATGAGATACTTCCAGTATACTTGGAAGAATTACAAACGGGCTTTACAGACTTCCCAGAAGGGGCGGTTTGTAGGCACCCAGAGAAGCCCTGGACTGGGGCCTGGGCTGCCTCACCAGCAGCCCTTGCAGCCCCAATCTGCTGCTTCTCTGTGGCCTGAAGCAGTTTGCAACGGGCACCCTGGGCACCCACTGCACCCCACCATGGGTGGCGCTCCCGAGGGGAAAAAGGGGCTGCAACTGCAGCCCTTTCCCCCTTGGCATCCTTGGCGCAGCCATGTGAAGGTCGCACCAAGGATGAAAATGCCAACATGGACCTCCATTTTGGAGCTCCTTCTTGCACCACAGCGCAATGACTTCAGGTGCATGCCGTGCCGTGTAAATGTGGTGCGCACTATGACGTCATTGCAGCACGTGAGTATGGACAGCGTGCTCTTAAAATGATGCCGTTTATATGCACTAGGGCTGGGGGGCATGCGGTGCTGCAGGGACAGCCCTTTTGGGCCATCTGTACTGCACCAAAGTTTGCTGAAATATATATATAAGAAAAATACAAGGAAAGTCAAATGAGAAACTCAGCACAGAGACCAAGACCCTGTACAGACAAGCCTGAAAGACCAGCCTGGGTGCGAAGTCAGGATGTCACGTCCAGATGGTGTGCACCCTGTCTCTGCTCCCAGGGTACCATGATGCCGTGTGCCACTCCACAAGCTGCGCAGAGTCATGGCACTTCTCCGGCGCTGCGTCTTGTTCCCCCAAATGTATTTGTTATCGTCATTATCATAATCATACTTACATTCCAGATACAGCCAAGAGCTTGACAGTTTACTTGTGTTGCATCTGGATAAGGATGACAATCAAATTTGTCACTGTCTCTGAAGATCTGGTTCCACGAGATTGTGTGGGCTTCTCCTAGTTTAAGTTGAAGACCTGTTATATGGGCAACCTGTGAAAAGTAAAATAATAATGATCTTAAAAGTACTAAACCACACAAATATAGATCATCCATTTTGGCTATGTTTAAAATAGACATGGACACCATGTTAATTGCCAAGGTTAAACTCTTCTCATTTTGCTTTGATACAGTGTTTATTTTATTCAAAGTAGGGATGTAATTCACTAAGTTCCTTGTCAAAGGTAGCAGTGGATATTTTAAACAAGTTTCTTCCCAGTGTGAGAATGTCTTTGCAAACTATGCAGTTTTCAATTTGCAATTTGGGTTTTATTCTGTGCAAAATTCACATATGGCTGTTTTGCACAGAAAACAGCATTTCATCATTGTTTATCCATATAAAGGGAAAGAGAGAAACCAAAGTGTGCCCCACTCCAGCGGCACAAGTTAGCACTCTTACAAATTTCACCTGGGTCAAGGAAGAAACTTGCCTCATCTCTCAAGCTAGCCAGCAATGAGAGTTACCTGAGCAAATTCCTCAAGAACATGGGAAGCATGCAACCTAACAAAAACACACACAAGCAAACACTTGTCATGCCATACATAACAGTAACCCATGTAGTGTGAGGTAGGCAGGAAAATGTGTTCAAATCTAGTTAGGGCACAGCCAAAACTTTCCGCATGGCCTGAACGGTAACTCGGAAAGCCAATGTCATTAAAGGGAAGGGGGCTCACAAAGCAAAAAAGGCTGAAACCAAGGCCATGCTGTTTAATATAGGCTATCCCAGTCATGGAGGTATGTGCACAAACACAAGAGTATACAACCCACATATCCTCTGTCAAATGGTCAGGGGAGGGCACAACCACTCCCACAACCACTCCCATCTGAACACTTATGCAAGTATTTTAGTAGGCAGTGAAAACCAACAAGAGGAGTGTCATTTGAGACAGCAAGACAGTTCTCAACATTTTTAATATCAAAAGTAAGGACAGAAAGTTGGCTATATTTGAGTACAAAATGTTGACTGAGATGCTACCTTGTGACCACTAACCTCATGGACCTATGTCCATAGTCAGGACACAGAGTAACCTGAGTTCAGTTTTGATAAGTATTTCTCAACATCCACAAATGTTTCCATATCCACCAAGGAAAGAACTTGAGGTAAAAAAGAAATTAATGTGGGAGAAATCAAAACTGATAGTTCCAATTATCTAGAACTAGGGGCTCATTCATACAGTTGGCTCTCTGCATCCATGGATTCTGCATTCATAGACTCAACCAACCACATCTTGAAAATATTTTTTGAAATAAATAAATAAATAAAATGAAACCTTTTTTATATAAGGGGCACCATATCACTATGCCACTGTATATAATAGGACTTGAACATCCAAAGATTTTGGTCTCCACGATGGGTCCGGAAACCAAATTCCAGCTGATACAAAAGACTTATTGTACTATAGAATTGTAGCACTATTATTCTACTTTAACTGGCACTGTTCAATCGTATATTATCCTACAACATGTAGCTTGGTGAGGCATTGCATCACTCTATATGAGAATTCTAAATGCACCTTTCTAAAGTGCCAATCCTAGGGTTCCATACTATAGCATGGAACCACCACAGTTAAAGTGGAATAAAAATGCTGTACTTCTCTATGGGAAATGAGTGTAAGTCTTCAAAGTCTGGGTTTAAATCCCTTTTATTTTAAAAATATTAGTGCTGGATTAAAATTTTTGCCCCTCCCCCACTGGTTCCTCATTTTTAATATTTATATTAACAAGAATATAGAGCATGGTCCTCTCCATGTTGGGAATTTCTATACCTAGTGAATCTGGCTGGTTCAAATGGGTGAGATATTCATTTCAATTTTTTTTATATATATATATTTTTTGATAGGGAATTAAAGAATATTCACAAATGATCTCATCCTCAATGAGAAAGGACAACCAGATGGGAAAAATGACAGATACAAAAGGGGAAATTAAACTGGTATGTGAAGGCCATATATATTTTTGATAAATGATTGTCTAATTGACCCCTCCCTGGTGCAACACCAATAGAACTTATTCCATGACCAGACATCTATGACTTGATCATAAATAGGACATGGCACATCTATTTTAAAGGGTTTTTTTCCCCTCTGGAAATTTAGGAAAATATTTAGCATCATTTACCTTTTCTGCAGCATTATAACTGATATTGACAGGATATGTCTGAGCCACGTTGTTTGAAGTTACTTTTACTTCTGTAGGTTCAAGGGGCAATCCAAGGATTTTGACTTCCTCAAATTCTAAATTATTTGGGTCTTGGTAACCACCATGTGTCACAGTCATAGTTAAGACGTTCTGGAAAACAACATAGAATACAGACAATATTGTTTATTGGGGAGTGGGTTTAATAAAGCAATAAAACAATGACTGATGTGTATTATTATTATTATTATTATTACTATTATTATTAGATATCAGCACAAAGACCCATAGATACAGATGGTCATATTTTGAAAATTCATACTTCTTTATACCAAACGGGCAGAATCCGTAGTTCCGCTTAGCTAAGAATGATGGAAATCTTTGCAACCATGTCCACTGCCTTGATTTCAGTACTCTATTGTAGGCATTACTAATTGTTAAATTCCATTTGGTGCACTATGTTGCCATAATTGTCCATTATGTCAGTGTAGTTTATTTTTGCCACAGTTTCACAGAACTAGTGGGAAAGCAGAGACAACCTAATCCAACAACATTTAGGCAGGAAGTTACCAGTGCCCAAGAAGCCTATTTCCTCCATGTCTGGTTTCTAGATAGGTTTTTCAAGCTAAAAGCATTCTGGGAAAATTGGAAAATTGACTCTGATTTTTCATTACAGTCCCTTCCAAATCCCTTTACTCGTTCTATTCTCTTGTTAAAACTTATGTAGTTTAAAAAGAATTTGACAGTCATGGACACATGAAAATGTAGCCCAAAGCATGCACTACTTTGCACATTAAATCTAGTAATAAAAATTTCAAAGGAGACAATATGTATTATGGCAAGTCTAAGGTCTGTTTTAGTAATAATTTCTCCTTTTAGAAGTTTAAGAATTAAGGTAATTGTAATATTAAAAGAGGGGGGAAATCTACAGCATGGTCAATATGCCTTTTGCTACTCCACGTATCTTGTAGTAATACAAATAATATTTCTTCTTTGCAGGTGACTGGTATAACTTGTCCGGTATCAGTTCAGGCCACACTGAGTCTTGGTGTTTCCCAATATGAACATTAAGCACTGCATTTCTGAAAAGATCATGTGCACAACAGTAAACAATAATCTGAGGTGTAAAAAAACTGGGGCAGAAGAAATTAGAGCTGGAACTCAGAAAGAAGACAATCTTATTTGCAAAGACAAACAGCATCAATTTCTTCTTCCCACAATGACAAGGATGTTGTCAGACTGGAGGTTTATTCCAAGTCCATGTTTTTCCTGAATTCATATTTAAGAGTATTATGTGATGTAAGAAAAAATTGTGCTCATTGACCTATTGTAAGAGAGCACAAGAGCATTGGACAACTAGTCTAAGAGGGAAGAAGATGAAAGAAAGGAAAGGCTCACAAAGGAAGTAGCAGCAACATTCTTCCTCCCATGGTGGCAAGAATCCTGCCTCCCTAGTGAGAAACAACTTTCTACTAAGTGCTGTTAGTTGTTAATCCTAGGACTTTATCACACACATCATGGAAACATGGCAGAAATGTTGCAGAAGTTCCAGGGATGTGATCATCTGTGGTGCTTCTGAAGTGTGATTGAAGCTTACTGCTATGTTCCTGTCATGGAATTGTTTGCAAGGAAGCCAGGAGAAGCCATTTTCTGAATAATGGGATATCCCATTATTCAGAAAATGGCTTCCCTGCAAACAATTCCATGACAGGAATATAGCGGGATGATCACATCCTGGTGCTTGCAATGTTTCTGTGATGTTTCCATTGTGTTTTGCCGACATCTGATGCCCTATGTTTATCATAGGATATTTCCTGTTTAACTCTTGTTTAACTCTTGTTATTTCTTGTCTAGAAATAATTAGGACAGGTCTACACTGGCCAGAATACTCTGAGGTTCTCCCAGAGTATTCTGGCTCTGAAACTGTCCCATATTCCCCCAATTACCTTGGCATTCCAAAGCAACACCAGGTAGCTGTCTACACACAAATGTGTGCCACCTGGTGCCAACCTTGCTGAACTTAGTCACTCCCTCTGAGGTTTAAAAAAAATCAGGCACCCAGTGGCAATGGCAGGTGGCACAGCAGGACTCTGCCTGGTGTTGCTCTAGAGTGTTTTGGATTTTCCTGAAAATCTGGAGCAAATACTGAAGTTCTCTAAACTGATATAAGCAAGGGACAGCCTGGATTCAATGCAGAACTGGCCTCCCTTCATGCAGACAGTCCACAGTCGAAATGTAGCATTGGTCTTGTGCTGTGAAAATGGAGGACAGGAAAATATGGTTTAAATTATCCATGTAGGCATGCCCTTAGTTTCAAATAACAATTTACTTGCAATTAATTCATTTTTCTTTTTTAGCAGCAAAGGTTTAGCCACATTATTCCTGATAGGGACATTTAGAAAGAATAGGAAGGAGTGCTGTGCAGCAAAAGAACAGTGAAGTTCAAGAATGTGAAGAAGAAATAAAATGTAATGAGGAATAAATCCACTCCTTTTGCAGTATAACTGTAACTTCTAATTTAGCTTTACAATGACAAGGCCTTTATTGATAGTGCTGGAGGAAGATCACATGGAAGAATTGCAGGCCCATGTTAGGTATTCTGCTCCTAAAAGGAAAACCTTTAGGATTTTATAAGTAACTGCAATTATTATTAGTTACTTTTGAGAAACAGGAAGGTAAAAACTGCTTTTTAAATTGTAGTTATATCAGTAACTACATGAACCCTTGGAAAAATAACAATAACTAATTATTTCCAAACTCTGATCTTTCCACTGTTATATTTGTTCAGTTCTTTTGAACTTTGTAGTCTGATCTTTCGGTAGAACATATTTCGAACATGCATATTTACTTTAGAAAGTTACAAACTGATTGTATGAGATAATCTTAAATAACTTTCCACTTCAGAATGATGGATTGATTGCAAGCTATACCACAGTAATTGTTACGGTTGCTACAGCAACTGTTGTGAGTGTAGGACCTGGAAGAAAGGGAGGGGAATGCAGAGCAGTGATGGAGACCTTTAAAAAGTATAGGAACATTTGACTATGCAGCCAAAAGAATAGTTGAGTTCAAAAATGTGGGGAAGGAATACAAAATAAATTGGAAAAAATAAATGGTGACAAGTGAAGGAACTTAAAGAATGAGACTTCATTCCTGGAAAAGGATACACAGAAGCAGGAGTGAGAAGATGGAAGATGGTAGAAAAAAGATGCAAAGCATTATCTTTGTATTCTGCTTGGATCAATGATAGCTCAGGAGAGTCTATCAGTGTTGATAAAGGACTGAAAATGTTAGAGTGGCAAGTGAAGCAAACTAGACTTGCCAAAGAATGAAGGTGAAATTGGGTATCCTTGTTCTTTTTGTTCCATTCTTAAATTGTGTTGGAACTTTTCTAAGGCAGTGAGTTCTGGGAGATTTAGGGAGAAAACAGACCAGCAAAATGCAGCGTCTTTCCAGCAGCTTGAGGGTGTGGCATATGCATGACGCACCCCCCCCCCCGATGCCGTGGACATGCTATGAAGTCGACCCTCTGCCCACATGGCAGCAGGTTTTTTGGCACTCCAACAGCACGGCATTTAGATGCTGCAGGATGCTGGAGCTCTGAAAAGCCGCCACAATGGCAGCAAAGCTACCTTTTTCTCGGTGTAAAAAGGAGCAGCTTTCTGCATGGCATATGGACGACACACATACCCATGCTGGAGACATGCTGTGAAGCTGCCCTGCTGCCCACATGGTAGCAGTTTTTTGGTGCTTCAGCTTTGTGACGGCCTAATCTGGTGGTTTTGGGACATTTGTTTCGGCCCTTACTTAGAAATATTAACTGTCACACATACTACAGAACAGTTGGGAAAGACAGATGATCATCATATCTATCCTTTATGTTCAAAACTGTGTTTAAAAACAGTGTTTTCCCCTTCATAATAAAGGTCTAGTGAATGGGAAATATTATCTAAAAACTTTTAAAAAAATGACCATCTTTTTATTAAAGACAAAATAGCTGCCAGGGTAACAATCCTGCAATACAAAATTGTAACTGCAGTTTTGAAAAGGCAAGGCATAATATGAATGCACCAACTAGAACAACATTGGACAATGTAAATAAAAAAGGAATATAGAACATTCCAGCAGCAATCACCAAGGACAACTAACAAAAACCAAAAAATAAAATAAAATAAAATAATAAAAAATAAAAAATCATGGCAGGCTCACAAAACAACACCCATTCAGACCCAAACAAAGCAGAATCTACAAAGTCTGTCATTATGATTATTTGTGATATAAACCTATAAAAATGAAGCTGCAGGTCTATTTCTAAGAGAGCTCCTAAACATGAATACAAAATAAGACAACAGGAAAAATCTCTTCATGACTGTTGTTTTTCCAAGCCTTTGTAGTATTTTTTGGTTGATGAGGGGAATAGCCTAATACAAAAAGTGTCAACTATTTATAAACAATCATTAAATTATTACTGTTAGTAGCAGAATTTTCATCCTCTTTAGGATGTGTTAGGGGCTCTAACAACATGTACCGCCATCTTATATGGATTCAATTTGAGTCTGTTTTTCCTCATCCAGTACATTACTACCCTGAGACATTCATTCAGAGGAGAGATGCCATTCTTAGCTAATTATAGTTATAGAAACTAGTTATAGTTTCAGCCATGGGGAGATATATCTGGGTGCCATCAGCATATTGATAGAACTCCACCCATGCCTCCGGATGATCTCTCTCAGCGGTTTCATGTAGATGTTAAATAGCATAGGGGACAGTATGGTGTCTTGAGTGACACCATAATTTAGCTCCCTTTTGGAAGAGCAACTATTCCCAACCATCACCATCTGGAATCTGACTGAGAGTTAGGACTGGAACCATTACAAGGCAGTGCCTCTGATCCCCAGCTCCCCCAGAAGGATACCATGGTCGATGGTATTGAAAGCCACTGAGAGGTCCAAAAGTACCAACAGGGTCACAATTCCTCTGCCAATACTTAGGCAGAGATCATCCACTAAGGCGACCATGGCAGTCTTGACTCCATATCCTGCCCTAAAGCCAGTTTGAAATGGCTTTGTGGTTCACTCCTGCTATCCTTCCTCTCTCCTTCCAATCAAGATCAGTATTTAGTTCACTTCTACCAGTATCCTAAAGCAAATTATACTACAAAATTCCTGGATCTTATAATTTAATTCATCTCCACTAGGCCTCAGAAGCAGAGAAAACTCAGAGGAAGAGAGGTACTTTTGAAAAACAATATGGTCTCTTACTATCACCACCATTATTATAGGTAGAGAAGCTGTTGTAGAAGCTCCAGAGAATTTGGCTGACCTTGTCCTCTCCTGGCTCCCTTGCTCAAAGTTTTGCAAAACATGGCTAGCATTGGTGACTAGTGGGAGGAAGCTGTTAGTGAAGATCAGTACTGAGCTTCTTCAGTATTTGAACTCTCAAGAGTTACTACTGGATTTCATCTTCTTAGCTGTTCCTGTCTTCTTCTACACTTTCGTGGTTCTGTTTCCACCTTCCTCTGCCTATCCTAAATGATTCAAGACAGAATAAAATTTCCGTTCTCGATATGAAGTGTGTAGGGGTCTTGTACCAAGAAGGCCTTATTTCAGGTGTCAGACAGGGATGTGAAGAAGATGCACCAGAAGACTGTTTCTCCTAGGATATTAAAATCTGGACGGCTTATATATTGAAATACAAGGCCTATACAGATGGGCAGGATACCATGGGCCAACCTGACAATATCCCACCTGGAATTCAGCCCCATCCCTGCTCCCAGGCCAGCTCACCCCCTTACCTGCTGCCACCAAGTACATCCTTGCCATAGGCCTTACGGGCAAGAACAGGGCACCTGACTTCATTCATGGACCCAGGCTTCCCCACCTATGTCATAGGCCTTCAGAACAAATGCAATAGTGGCAGCAGGTAAGGGGATGCACATCTATGTGGTTTGCCAGATGTCCAGTACATTACTGCCCTGAGGCATTCATTCAGAGGAGAGATGCCATCCTTAGCTAATGTTATAGTTTGAATGACAGGGAGATTTGTGTCATTCCAAGAAACTCCACTGCAAATAGTCAGTCTTTATAAAATGGGTTAAGGATCTTTTTGGCTAGAGTTGGTCCAGAACCACCAGATTGGCATCCAGAGTGGCCAGTTTCCATTACAGGGCTATTGACCTGTGTCATCTAAACAGGACAATGCCAGGCCAGGGGGAACACATGCCTTTGGCCCATGTGTTCAGCCCCCCACCCCCCATCTTTCAGGTAGCTTGGACCTCAGCCACAGAAGTAATATCCAGCACTTTGAACTGTGGCTAGACATGAACTAATGCCAGTTAAGTCGTTTCACCAAGGGAGTTGAAAATTCCCTGTAATATCTTATCCTCCTTTGTCTTATACTTCCTGCCTGAACCCATCTTCCTCATTAAATCCTTCTCTTTCCTGTCCCCTTTCTCGCCTCCCCAAAATCTGCATAATCATCTTCCTTTCTTTTCTCTTCCTTTCCCTTCCCTCTCCTCCTCCTTCTCCACTTTACTTTGAAAAACACGTCCAAGTTGACTTCATCATCACCCCACTTCCCTCGTTTTCTCCCTCTTCTCCTCCTTCTCCTCCTACCTCCTTGCCTTACTGGAAGTAAAGGGGCTGAGTTCTAAGTAGACATGTATAAGACTGTACTGTTACTTACTATTAGACTGTTACGACTCCTGTTATGATTCTATGATTCTATGACTATCAATGGGAATTCTCATAATCTGTTAGCTGTCAAATATTCCCTAATACTAAATATGATTCCATTCTTACTCTGCCAAATAATATTACTGTATGTCAGCTATTACCCATTGCTAAATGACACACCACACCAAACAATGCAAAGGCTATGTTATGTCAGCTATCAAACAATGGTGATATTAAAATCACTATCAACTATCTGATACTAATTGACCAATATATAATATTTAGCAATATACAGAATGTTCAAATTTTCTGATAATTTCTGGATGTTTAACATCAATATATACAGAGATCTCATTTTGGAGAACAATATTCCTTAATCATTACTGCTAATGAAAACATACTTACATTGGCAACACTAAATTGATATAAGAGATAGGATTGACTTTCCACTGTACCTAAAATATAAAGTAAAATAAAATTTTAAAACATGCATCACAAAAAATGAAGTTGATTACAGCACTAGCTATGTGCCTCAGCTAAATGTTTTTTGTGCATGCACAAACTCCATGATCAGCTCAGTAACCAATGAAATGCAAAGCAGAGAATCATCTAATATGGGATAAAAATGAAAGGATGTAAAAATATAGGCTTTTTTTCTGATCCTTGAAAAGAAAGACTGTGTCAACAGACTGAGACACGCTGTTTAAAAAAATGCAAGAATTTTTCATCTTGTCACAAAAAAAATTTACCCATTTTTTTATTTACACATTTATTTATTTATTTATTTGGTGAATGTGTGGAGGGAGGTTGTGCAAGGCATAATGCTGTTATCCCAAACCAATTTAGCATTATGCTTTTTAAATAGAGATCTTTATGAAATTTTCACAAAAAAAAAAAAAGATACAAAAAGTTAACAGCAATAGAAAACAATATAGAAAAACAACAGTAGAAAAAATGCTCAAGGCACAAAAGGCACAAAAGACTCATCAAGGAAAAAAAAGGTAGAATTCTTTTCTATAACAGTAGGACCTCTGAACTAAAAGGTTCAGACAGGTAGGATTGAAGTGTGGATAGAGAACTTTAAAAATGATGGTACAGACAAGCACATTTGCTTTGTGTTCCATAAATTTAGGCTTACTAGGTTTACTCCCATTTGCCTTCACCAATATATTTGTGATTTTAACAGTGGATTAACACTGGATTACTATGGAGCAGTTAACAGATGATAATGTATCTTTGTGCCTCACTTGCTTAACTCCACACACTGCTTTTAAATGCAAAAGAGGGGGGGCAGGACAATTTATTTTTGCTGGTCAATTTGCAACCCCAAGCCCTACAGCAACAAAAATGCAGTGTCTTCTCTGAGAAAGAGTAGAAATAAAGAGAAAGTGTGCACTGAATAATTTAGAATTTATGTTCTAATATTCTGAGTTTACACGCGGGATTCACTGCACTTGTGACATTTCACTCCCACGCTCTTACTTTCAAAGTTCAAAACTTCAAAACACCATGGAGTTTTAGAGAATGAAAGCTTAATAAATGGTATGTCTGTCAAAGGCGTACACAGTTTGGAGTAGCAGTGCCATTTCAGCCTCAGAGAATTAGGATTACAAAGCATATGGTACCTCTTCCTATAGTAACAGCTGTTAAGAAAAGTGAGTATGAGTATGTGCATCTTCAGTCTTGAGTGGCAAAAGAAATTCACACAGTGTGAATTAGAGCATGATCTTTTGTCTTTCAGGTACTGAGCATCTACATATTTTAAGGTCTCTCTCATTCATTTGAATGGAATGATGAAACAAACAAACAAAAAAAGATTATTTCTGACAAAATTTGTTCCCTTTTTTAAAATAAAAAAGCACAGGTTGTTTTATTATTGAAGAACAATGTCATTATTATTGAAGCACAAAAGTATTTATCAAAAGTAATAAATAATGCAGCAATTATCAATCAATTTTTTATTTCTTATGGAAACTCAGTTTTTTATTTAGATGCCAATGACTACAAAGAACCTGAAATTTTATTTATTTGAAGGAAGATAAATATATATTTAATGGCAAAGATAACTAAATATAATTGTTAGACTACACCTGTCGAATCATTTGGATTTTCATAAATGTTTAGTGACCATCTATTGATTAATTCAGTGAATCTACTTGGGTAAAGGACAGTTACTACATGTAATGCAAGATGTAAGTTTGGAGGAAAATTTTTTAGAAATTACTTCATTGTGATTAGCAACAAATATATATTAATAATTTTCAGTTCAAACAGTGGGTCTCACACTTACTGAGGTCTTTTTCTGTCTCCCAACAAGATCCAGATGAAAGTTAAGAAGAAGTGAAAAATCTATGACTTAGGAAGTTGGTATAATTATAATATAAATTCAGAAATAGATCTGCATGCACACAATGCTGGCATTGATATAAATTTTTAAAATAAATTCATATTCAGGTTTGGCTCAATAATCTGTATTTTGATAAGTATATGTACAATTTAAACATATTGAACAGAAACTCACCATCGGCACCATATCTCTTATTTTATACACATCATATTCATGTGTAGCTTGTGGACTGAGTGAGGAGGATACCTCCTTTGCAAATAGTGGTGTAGAGGAACCCACTATTTAGTCTGAAAACTGGCATTACCATTTCTTTTAGTATAAAACCTATGGCATTACCTCTGGTTACTCCATCATCCCAGAATAAGTCTCCTGTTGCTCTCTGATTGTCATCTAAGGCAATTATGAGCCCCATAGGCTTTAAACGACTAGGGAAAAAAAAAAACATTTTATTTTTAGGATTCATGTTGAAGCATTAGAATTTGCTAAGTTGTGATTATTTGGTAAATTCTGACAATAAATTAATAATGATGATAGCCACTGGTTTTCATTATTACAACGTGGACATCATATATGGACATTTCTCTCATTACCAGAGAAATTCATAATGTTCATCATCAGGCTAAAATCTAATTTTTATGACTATGAAAAATGAAATAGGTGTCTTTTAAACTAAACAGGGTCAGCCTTGGTTAGTACTTGGATGGGAGACCTCTAAGGAGTACCATGTGACATAGGCTATATTTCAGGGAAGGCAATGACAAATTACTGCTCAATATTCCTTGCCTAATAAAACCCTGTGAACTTCATGGGGTCACCATAAAACTATGGGCAATCGTTGTAATGATGAAAACTCATTCAGTTTTTTTTCCTTCCCAGAAATACCATAAGCTGATGAAGGGGCTCATGATTACATAGGTGAAAGCACGTAAACTCATGCAAGAATCCTTTGATGCCTGCACTGAGCATCATATAGATTTATGTGACCTGTATCATGCCTTCCTCATAGGAGATCAGTTTAAAGTGTGTGTGTGTGTGTGTGTGTGTGTGACAACTGAGAATGCCTGACTCTACATATCTATATCTATATCAAGATAGATAGATAGGAAATTATCGCTCTTGGCTTTACAAATCAGCTGGCTGAACTCAGATTCTAGCAGGAAGTTCTCTGGGCTGCACCCACCCCAGTGGCGTTGGCAGCAAAAATCCATGCGGTAGGATTTTCTAATTCCAGATGTAGACCAAATTAGAATTCAAGTCAGGAGTGGTAAGTTGCTTTTTAAAACTGTGTGATAAGATAGATAGATAGATAGATAGATAGACAGATTCAGGAATTTTCTGGAATATTTATGGGAAATGATACAACAAAATAAAAGGAATACAAAAAAAATTAAAATGCTCCCTTTTCAAAACCTGTAAATGGAGAGTGTGAGCAACAACCTGATGTTTAATGGAATGCAATTCCATATCTAGTGTCACCATTGAGAAATCCCTGCCATATGTGCTAGCACTACAGGCCACAGTGCTCTGGAGAACCCCAAGAAAACCCCCTCTGGTTGAACTTAAATCCTGAGTAGGTTGGTTCTAGAAAAGACAATCTTCTAAAAATCTAGTTCAGAATTGTTCTAGCATTTTGAAATAGAGCTGGTGATGTACTGCCAGCCAAGGCAGAGATTTCAAACCATGTGTAATACTCTTAGTCCTCCTATCTTAGTAAAAGACAAGAACACTTCCCACATGACAATTCTCATAATCAGGGCCACAGTTGGCCTCACTAATTCCTATAACATCTCTGACAGATAACTCTAAATAAACAGCATTTCAAATACTACTTCTGCAGTGTGGAATTCATCAACTGGCCCTACTATCGTGATGCTAATGCAAATTCTAATTATTTTAAGAATCTACAAGATTTAAAAGATATTGGCATAGGTTTGAAACCTGCTCTTCAGAAAGTACCTGAAAACAGTTGTGTTAGCTGGTTGTTGAGTGGGAAATATGTAGCCCCCTCTGAGATGAAGTCCTAGTTTGTCTGCTGGGAGATACATCTGACACTGTTGTTTCCTCCAAATTGCCTTTATGCCCTAATTCATGAAAGTGAAAATATTACAATACATATTTACAATGTTCATACACTCAAGTTTCCACCTGAGTTCCTTCAAATGAGAGTTGCATGTTTCTCATCTTTTTAGAAATCAAATGACTACTGCTATGGCAAACATTTCTCACTTCAACAGACTGATGCCATAAAATGTCACAGTATAATAGATTGATCTGTTATGAATTGATAAGTCTAGAAAGAAAATCCATCCTCTTAGATGGCTCAAAGAGTATGTTGTCTTATATCAAATGTTACAATTTCATTGCTCTAAAAATCTATGTATGCAAACAGTTGTTGGATATGCAATCCTATGCATACTTAGGACTACATCCAATTTTGTGCTGACAGTCAGAAAAAGATCATTCTCCTTCCTCCCTGCAGCTTTTCCCATCTCCTGAAACTGGCTCCAGAAGAAAATGTACTGGGGAGAGGGTCTGAATTGTCAATTCTACTAGATTCTGCCATTGTTCCAATGGAAGTGCATGGATAGGAGTAAACCCTGTAGAAAGACAACAGGACTTAACACTCTATAGACGAGCATAGAGTTGCTTTTTAGTAGCATGGTTTTAAAATAATAGAGGGTCAGGCTGTTATAACTTTTTAGAAACACATTTTGGCATGCATTTTTAAACTGCTTGGCACTCAGTCTCTAGAAGACCATGTTTAATTTGACCTGGCACACAATGGCATTTATATGGAGCATTTTATTATTGTTATTGTTGTTGTTATAACTATATACTTACTGTTTCATACTCATACCACACAGCATCAGGCATATATGCAGTCACTGTATCTGCACCCTGTAATTTAAAGAAGCAGTAACTTTGTTTTTCAATGTAAGTAGAAAAGAAAATCAAGTATAATAAATTGTAAGAACTACTCACATGACAGAAAGTCCAGAGCAATAGAAAAATAGAATGAATTTATTTGAATATTTGCTGAGAGGGGAGTGCAATCCAACACAAAATTCTCTTGTGCAACCATCACTGAGATTAGGGGAAAATCATGAAAATGATGCAAAATCACAAAACAGTTCCCATTCTTTCACTAAGTTTGGTACTGAAGTTTAAAATAATATTGGTAATTATTCATTACTACAATAACAAAATGGCTTTTCCATGGTCCATTGAGAAAGTCCATTGAGGAAAGGAACAGAACAACCAGAAGTTTTTACAATTTTCTCCTGGAATATGAACTTCCCAAAGTGTTGTGGAAGGGGAGACAATCTGTTCTATCTTTCCCCCTAATAAGACCTTTAAAGTGTCATATGAGATCTGCTGGGTTGGGGGAAAGTGTAAGAAGCATGATCAGCTCTGCAAAGTTAAATAAAGTGGGGCCGTAATTAGAAACTGGGGTTTTTCTACATACATTAGTCCAATTTTATTTAAGCAGATTGGCTAGTTCTTCGTTAAAAAAAATATTAAAGAGAATATTTCAGATATTGTTATGCTCAGAACAACTGAATATATGTTACCCTGAATATATGAACTATCTTCCCATGTAAGACCAAAGTACACTGTGACCTAGTGTGATTCATTTTCTTCATGATTTCTTTTCTGTCTTATACAATTCTCCTAAGCAGTATTTTCTGCAGTATTAGATTGTACCAGGTTTCCAGGTTTTTTCTTTTTCTTTTTTTATAGAGAAAGAACATGAACAGAAATTTATCTTGTTTGGACAGTGAGATGTTGCCACTGCTTCTTTCAAGCCCTTTCACATTTTGCTGTGATACTACTATGATTCCACTTTATCTGCTATGGAATAATGGGGTTTGCTGGTTAGATATATATATATAGAATTCTCAACCTCACCAAACTACAAACATAAGACTTCTGTAGCATGCAGCTATGACAGTTAAAGTGGAAAACTGGCATCAGTCAGATACAGACTAATCAGATACTGTCCACCACCCTGAACGGTTTAAATTGAATTGAGAGGTAGTTGCATCTTAAATATTCTTCAGAGTTTCAAACAGTTACTGTTTGGGACTATGTCCCTAAATGCCCCCTGTCTGCATCATCAATAAATACCCTTGCTGAGGGATTTTAGAAATTATCCAAAAAAGTAACTTTTCAAAGAGCAATCCTATATATGAGAAGCACTCTTCTTTTCATTAGTAATGGCAAATGAAAATAAATTATAGTTATCAAATAGATTTGTTCCCTCACATTCCCTTATAGAGTATTTATGTGAAGTGGACTGTGGCATTGGAGTGTGAGAGTTGTTGTTGTTTTTTAAATGTCACTTTAAGGGTCAAATAGTTCATGCTGATGGTTTATGTCTTTAGAGCCAAGTTGTCTTTAACATGTATAAAGTTCAGGTGTGGGTAAGAGCAACCTTAGATACAAATGAAGTTTGTGAAGCAGGGATGCTGAGGACATGCAACCAGTACCACCACCCTTCTCTTTGCATAAGCAACAGAGTAATCCACCAATTCTTCAGTTAACAAAATGTGTATTATATCTAAATTGCATAATTATGGCTAATGGCTTCTAAATAAGTCAGAATATTAATGTGGGGTTCTTCAGAAGTCACGCAAAACCTACTGTGTATGTGATCAGAATGTTTTCCCAGACCCACTTTCACACAATAGAGTATTTAACGAATATTGGATATATGTATCATATACTTTAAAATCAACTAATGAAACATACTGAAAGTTACTAAAATTAAATATACCTCATCTAAGACAGGGGTAATTAGCAGCCCAGGTCCCCACAAGAACTGTCTGTCAATAGCCCAGGTGGCTTCCTCTGAGTAGAACCTGAATGAACAAAGCAACATTCATTTTGTTGATGGAGTACATCTTAGGCTATAAATCATGTTAATGAGGCATTTCTTCTGGAAAGACACCAAAACATTGTAACATTAAACCTTGAAAATTATAATAGTAGCATAGTCTTTGCATCGATTACAGAAATGAGCAACATGTATCTATGAGCCCTTATTGTACTTCACATGGAAGTGTAAAGGTTTAGAGATATTTTTCCTTGTTCCTGATTATTATAGTTCTAAGGTGGAGTTTAATGTGAATAAAGAGTAGAAGTCCACACAGGAGACACAATGTGAATCACATTAATCACAGTATCACATTAATAAGGAATGCTTATTGAGAACAGGCTATGAAGCACTCCTCTGTAGGCAAGGCTAAACCCTGGAAACTGACTTAACAGAGGCTGACAGTTGAAACAGACATTTGCAGGTATGGCAAGCTAGGAGCAATGATGTGAAAATCTGTCAGTGTTGTTTTCATTGCATCTCTCACAATCTCCACAGTAGCTCATCCCTCTTCCATACTGGATGTGAGCTTTCGACACTATTTTGGAACAGATTTTGTGTAATGGATGCTTTTTTATGCCTCTTCTCCACAGATGAAGGTGTGTTTGTGAGAGATTTTTGTTTTTTTTCAATCTAACACATGCACACATTTATTTGTATATAATTTAGCGAAGGGGAGAAAGATGCTCACACTTTTCTCTCAGTGATAAGAACCAGAAATGTGAGGGCTTTTGTAATAAACTTGTAGGCCAGTAGTTTGTATGTACAAACCTGAAAACCAACAAGAATACTAAACTCTTCAGGGGAAGGTTCTTTCTCAGTCCCACTGCCATCACAGGCTTACTTGGTGAAGACACAAGAGAAAGCCTTCTCAGTGGCTTGTCCCACCGGCTGGAATTCCTATCTAGGACTGCATCCACACTGGAGAAATAACCCTGTTTGACACCATTTTAACTGCCCTGGCTAAAGGCTATGGGATTCTGGGAGCTGGAGTTTGTTGTGGGCCCAGAGCAGAGCGGAGCTCCGCTCTGGGCCCCATAATTCCAACTCCTAGAATTCCATAGCCTTGAGCCAGGGCAGTTAAATAAGTGCCAAACTGGGTTAGTTCTCCAGTGTGGATGAAGCCTATGTGAGGCTAGGCTGACCCCCTCTTTGCTTTCCTTTCACTGGGAGGCAAACACGGTTTTGTTTAACCAGGCTTTTAAAGGTTAAGCAGGAAAAGTTTTTATCTGTTTGTGTGTTTTATTTGCTTGAAAAATATTGTAAACCTTTTTAATTTGCTGTTCTTGAAAATCATGTTCCATTCCACTTTAGGGGAAAAGGTGACATATAAATGAAGTAATCACCAGCAGCATCAGCAGCATCAGCATCATGTGGATTGAGGCGGGTTACAATAAAAGAAATAAAAATACATAGCATAATAGAATAATCAATACATAACCCAACAGAACAAACAATTAAAGAATTCTGAGTCCTCTGCCAGCAATAAAAGAATAACAATCAAATACAAATTACATGGTTAAAATAATTAAATAATTATAAAAAGTTAAAAATGGGCAAATGGAGTAAGGACAGCTAAGGGCAGAAGGAAAAATAAATAAATAAATAAATATTTTTCAGCTCTTCAGTTAATGTGAATTTTTTTCCCACCTGTTGTCAAGAGAGCCAATACAGTACAGTGCTGCCACAAGGAAACATAATATGCAGAGGAAAAATGGATGTATGTTTAAAAAATAACAATTTCCCCTCATTTTTCCTTCACAGAACTCGAAAGGATGTACATGGGGTTTCTGAGCACTCATCGTCAGGTGCACTAATGAGACTGACACCCAGTTTAATTACTTTTCAATCAAACTTAATCAGAAATCAGAGTAATAGAGTAATCTATAACCAGAGCCACCATGGTATAGCGGTTAGAGCATTGGGCTCTAGAGATCAGGTTTTGATTCCTGGATTGAGCCACTCAAAGTAACCCACTGGGGTACTTTGGGCAAATCAGACACTCTCAGCCCCAGAAAACCCCACGATAGCTTCACATTAGGGTCACCATAAGTCAGAAAAAACTTGAAGGTATCCAACAACAATTAATCAATCTTTGTATTCATAGATAAACATACACATAAGCAGAGGTATATCCCTGTACCCCAACCTGTTTATGGCTGCTGGGTTTCCAAAATGAACATAGTGCCTACAAAGGCTTTACTACTGATTTTAGTTGTTATACTTGGGACCTTATCAGATGGGAGGAATTTCTCTTTATTGTGAATGGAGCCAATTCAAATTCACGGGAATTTGCTAGTTTAGCGAATTCACATGAATTCCTATTGCATTCAGAATGCGCTCAGAATGGCTTCCCATTACCCGAAAATGACCCCCCATTGCCCAAAATTGCACGAGATGCTTTAATTCGCAATAAGGTAAAACCCATGATTGCGTTTGGAATGACATTCCTTTTGCCCGAAATTGCATGAGATACTTTAATTTGCAATAACGTGAAACCCCATGACTGCGTTCGGATTGCCATTGGATTATACAGTCGTCCCCCGGGTTACGAAGGTAATCCGTTCCGGATTACCTTTCATAACCCAGAAGTATTCATTTCCCGGGGGACCGCTATTTCCAACAGACCGCGCGGCTGATTTAAAGGGGCCGCACGGGTTTTTTTGTTCATATCCCGGGGGATCCTTCGGATCCCGGGGGAATTTTAGCGGTCCCGCCGGTTTCAGATCCCAGGGATTTCGTTCCCCGGGGGATTCGTAAACCGGGGGACCACTGTATTTCCAATTTCTGACATTTGATAAGGTCCATACATATACTCATTCTGCTGACATATAAATGCAGCCATAGCTCTATGTCAGCACATAAATTTACATGGAATATTAGACAAGGGGACAATTGTGTGCAATTTAAAACATTTAAATTGAAATCTTCTAAACTAATTGAACTTGAATAAGGAAATCAATATTCAATTATCTAACCTGATTTGCTGAATTGTGGATCTCCATAGAAAATAGATTTAATTCACCACCACCAATATAATCTTCATCCCTTACAGATCTTAAATCTAGAGAAGCCCTCTACTCTCTGCACTGAAGCTTCTAAAGAATTTAGCATCGTGACCTTTAGCACTGACACTAGTACTTGGAATTAGTATTAGGGATTAAGTTATTATAATGCTCAATGTATTTTAAGAAAGGCATCATATTTTATTTTGGATCATGAATATGAATCCTTTGAATCCCATCTTGGGAGAAAGGCAGGGTATACATTCAATAAACAAAATAAATAATTATAAATAAGAAAACCTTAGTGAAATCAAATATCTTCTCTAACATACAAAATAGTTTATTAAAAACCAGTTTACTTACTCATGTAGAACAGGTCTTGTAACTGTCTCTCCATGGACATGGGCTTTGTAAAAGAGGGTATAGAGATATGGTAGCAAGGTGTAACGAATGTTCAGGTAGTGTTTGGTTGAATTCACCAGCAGAGAGTCTTGTCCAAAAGATGCAGGATCTTTAGGCTGAAAGTGAATGTTCAAATTGTTAGTGACAATGGGAGGAAAGGGAGTCCAGACAAGTCAAAAATAATCACTTGATCTGCTTTTAAATATAACTTACTGCATTGATTTCACTATTGTGATTCCTAGAAAATGGGTAAAATGCTCCAACTTGTAACCATCGTCTGCAAAGTTCTTCTGAGACATTAAGGAGAAAGCCACAAATATCTGCCCCGATCTGAAAATTATGCACATATTAAACAAATATCTTAATGCATTTTCAGGTCTGTATTGGAGATAGTAACAAGATATATTAGAATTCAAAGACATAGCCATGTTACTCTGGAAAATCAGTATGCAAAGGGATGTTGTAGCACCTTTGAGACTGAGGCTGTAACTGCATTGCAGATATAATCCATTTTGACACCACTTTAAATGCCATGGTTCAATGCTATAGAATTCTAGGAACTGTAATTTGTTGTGACATCAG
Organism: Urosaurus nigricauda; assembly: GCA_034509955.1. NCBI lineage: Eukaryota > Metazoa > Chordata > Lepidosauria > Squamata > Phrynosomatidae > Urosaurus > Urosaurus nigricauda. Next base: position 256,220,263 of record JAOEGL010000003.1, read on the forward strand.
AATTCTCTGTTTCACTAAACTACAGTTCCCAGAACCCCATAGCACTGAGCCAGAGCAGTTAAAGTGATGTCAAATCGGATTATTTCTGCATTATTGATGCAGCCTAACTGAAAGAAAGAAGCTGGTAGCACGAGCTTCCACTGAGTCTTTACCCTAAGCATGTGAGAAAGTAGGCTCAAGTCTATGAAAGCTCATGCTACCAGCTTCTTTCTTTAAGACATATCAGGATTCTACAGATATAATATAGCATTTTATGAAGTTGCTACACATTTTCTCCCCACTACTACTGGTGGAAGCAGTAGTGGCAATGGGAGCTGGCAACTTCTGGTATTGAGTAACCTATTTCTAAATATCTGGCTTCTAGAGAAGCAGAAGTGATTTAGAAATTTACCTGTCCTGTGGAATATGTCATTTTTAAGCTACTTGTTCCTAAATGTTTTTGCCTCAAAGGTCTTTCATTCCTTTTGGATCCTGGCATTTGGAAACAGGACACAGGCCATGGAGTTGATGGCCTCTCCCATCATGTCACTGCTGCCTTTACTTCCATTAACATAGTTATCCCATTAGATGGACTCAAAAGGTTCCTGACTGTCAATTTCTTAGCCAGTCTTAACATAAGAAATGTTCAAATTTACATTATAAAATTAACTGACCCACAGAAGTATAAATAAAGGCATATAATTATTTTCCTGTTGGAAAGTTACAATATCAAGTGTGTTCATTATTTGTTCACTGAAACTCATTTAGTGAAACACCTGTCTTTTTAGTCTAATTTTTAGGATATGCTGTACAAAAGTGTTGTACAAGCTGGCATGTGTTGTAACCCAATGAGATACATTCCATAGAAAGAATCCACAGATGGAAATTACAAGGGGGGGGGGAGTACCCACACCCAGTATTGATATGATCACACCAAACAGTAATCTAGGTTATATGCCAGAGCCAACCTAACAGTAAGATGTTTATTCACATAGCTGGCAATTAAATTGCACCTTGTATTAGAATGAAAATGACTTACATAAGGATAGCCAAAAAGACTAAATTCCAACATTCCTGGTATGGCCCATCTCATATTATTCCAGGTGGCATCGTTATCACCCAGCCAGTGTCCTGTGAATTTTCCAGATCCAGCAAAAGTAGATCGAGAAAGAAGAAAGCTTCTCTTACCAGGAAAAGTAGTTTGGAGAGCTCTGAAAATGTAATAATAATAATAATAATAATAATAATAATAATAATTTGTGCCATTAAGAACAAAAGTTTCCCTGGTGCATTAAGGATTCCTTCCATCAGTTCATTCAAATATTTAAAAAATCAAATATCAGGCTTCTGAAATGCACCGTGCAATTCAAAGTCATAATAATGACATATAAAATCCCATATGGCTCTGGTCCAGTTTACCTGAAGAACTATATTTTCTTTGAGAACTTTAGGGAAGAGCCCACTCAGAAGTACATATTGCAGGAACACAGGAGATGGCCTTCTCATTATTTACATGCAAGTCACTACTATTAGAGAAACAGATTAGAGAAACAGTTCTCTGCTAGTGAGGCTAGTTTGAGCCCTCAAGATATTTTTATTTCAATAGCCCTTTTGGATGATGGAAAAAGTGCTTTCAGTAATGTGTTGTAATATCTGCATTTGTTGCTTTTTAATGGGTATGCTTTTAAATGACTAGGTAGTTTAATTATATGTTAGGTTTTGTATATTTTAGTAACATGAATTTTATTCTGTAGCTGACAAAACTCGGGGATGGGGAAAAGGTGGGATGACTATAATGATGATGAAGATGGTGCACATTTTATGGAGAAGCAAGATTTGTCGCAGATGGTCAGTGTTTGTTACATTAAGTTTTAAGTATGGAGCTTATCACTCAGCATGTTAGGACAGCTCCTCCCAGGCTGGAGCTGGGATGTGGGATGGAGGCAGAGATTATCACTTACTAAATCACCAGCAAAACAACAGCCACTATCAGCCCAGGTCCAAGCCAGGTCCCAGCCATGAACCGCCCGCACTTTTTAGAAGCTGGAAAGCTTTCTGATTTCTAAAAAAAAAATGCTGGCAGAGTGTGGCAAACACCTGGGCTGATGGCATTTTTCTAAGCTGAATATTCATACAGGAAACAGGATTAAATAACTGTATTGAATCTTTAATTAGAACTTCCAAACAATTTGATTTACTCCCCCAAAATAAATGTATTTTTCCCACAATTTTAAACTGACATTTCACTGGTTAAACACTTTATTCCCCAAAACTTGTTACATGCAAACTAGCAAAGATGAATTGAAGAATAAAATGAAGAATTTCTCACTGATCAGTAGCAGTAGTCATGAAAAATCCATAGAGGCTGTGGACATCATAGTGCTTGCCTGCCTTCTGCACTGCATCCATGCAAAGTGTTTTTGAGTACATGACACCATCAAGAATCTCTGTGGGAACAAAGAGAGAGGAAATTCCACTCTTAAAGGACAAGTGGTTTGGTATATGAAATCTCAGGATACTAGACTTTATACTTAGAGAATGAACAATGTAATATTCTGTTTAATGTCTTTGGTGTTTAAAGTAGTTTTCTTTGGAGCTCCAGTTCCCCATTAACTTTGTTCCTCCTTGTTCACCTAACAATCAATATACAGTTGCCAAAGAATTAATCCATTAACTCATAACACTTAGATATAAATGCTGCTGCTATATTAGAGAGAAAAAAGTCAATATGTGAAGGTACACTTTAGCTACTCTTGTTCTATCTAAAGGATCATTAGATTATAACATCTATAAGGAAGTGATATCAGAAAGCATCAGGCTTTCTTTCAGGCCACTACTTTGTAACACTTGTTGTTGTTCTTGTTGTTGTGTATATTACAGTTGTTTCTGACTTATATTGAACCTAAGGTGAACTATCAAAAGATTTCCTTGGCAAAATTTGTTCAGAGGGAGTTAATGTTTGGCTTCCTCTGTGGCTGAGTGGGTTTCAATGGCTGAATAGGGATACAAAACCTGGTCTCCAGAGCTGTAGTCCAACACTGAAACCACTACACCAAGGTATTTGTTGCCAAATAACTATTGCAACATTTAATCACATTCTCCATTAGTGATTATGCCTACAGTACCAACCATTTGTAAGAGTATAAACATGTAGTCCATTTAACAATAGTATATTTGGACTTTCAACTACTAAGTTTGAACAGATTGTAAAGTTATACAGTTGGAAAAGATTACTGGAGGGGCATGATACTGCAGTTGAGTTCATCTTTCAAGTAGAATACACTGAGCACTAAAAGAAAATCAATGAAATATAGAATGGGTAATGTACATGGGCAGCATGTGGTCCTCCTGTGTATGCCTGCACAGTAGTTTTTATACTTCTTAACTCTCCAGACTTCATAGATTCCCATTTTTTAAATATTTAATGTTTTTATTTAATATTTAATAATAGTTTAATATTTTGGGGGGGAGGGGTCAATAATTCAAAATGAGAAGTGGATTCCAGATATGTTAAACCTTTTTTGGGATATTTTTGGCAATCTGTACAATCCCTGGATTGTACTGGATCAGGCAAATGGCCCCCCAATCTGCCTCAGTTGTTGTGTGCCTTTAAGTTATTTTTGACTTATGGTGACCCAAATTGTAATTATAAGACAAAATATGAATGGCTATGGGTTTTATCCCATGAACTTACTTGGTGTAAAAGGTGGATAATTCAAGTTGTTTTGTGCACAGCCAGTTCTGGATCCTTTAACAAAATTGGATACTTCATTCATGTCCTAAGGGAAGGAAAGGATTTGCAAAAATGCATTAGTATCTTGCTTCTCTTAAATCAGCATATTTACCTATTTACTGTTCTTTGAATGGCACAATTATGAATACATCATATAAACACAGGTAATCAATAAAGTAAACCACAAAGATTTAAACATTGAATTTAACCAGATGGAATGGTGAATTAGACTGATCCAAAAGATATTCTTTGAATTTTTACATACACAGAGCAACATTCATTAAAGAGGAAGGGCTATGCCATACACTTCATAACAGAACATGTAGGGCAGACACCAAATGAATTCTCTGCAGGGATCTACAACCAATCATGTTCTGTTTCCAATTCTGCACCTAAAAAAAGTAATGTGTAAAGGGTCTTTAACTAAATATAGGCCCATAAGAAATTAGTTGTTCTGAGTACTCCATATGAAAAGGGAAGGGAATATTTTTCAGCCAAGTGTCAATTTCTGAAAAGTTCTCAGGGTCCAATTTTTTTTCCAGTGATGGGCAGAGACAAAGGCAAAAGGACAAAAAATAAGGCTAATAACATAGGGCCTGGACAGACTGGCACTTTGTGCTGGCCTGGGCCCAAACTAGGGCTGTGGTAGGATTGAGTGCACCTTGGGCACCATATTGGTGTGCCCCCATTTACACGGGGTATGCCATGATGTCTCCCATACACAGAGGCCAAATGACATGATAGACAAGCGGAGTCATTATGGCATATGAATGCACCAATGGTGCCCCTTCTGCAGTGTAAAGAGTAGCCCCTTTTTCAGTCTTCTTCTTCTTCTTCTTCTTTTTTGCTTTGCGCAGGCTACAGCATGTGGTATCTGCAGCCTGCTTCTGGGGCAGAAAGGGGTGGCGTCTCGCCACCCCTTTCTGCCAGTCTGTCAAGCCTCTAAGCCTTCAGATAGGCATTTTTAGAATGAAGCTCTGGATGCATGAGGAAAGAGGCACTTGGGTCTGTTGGAAGTTGTAGGCTCTCTCGAGGACCCACTTCTGTTGTATATCCAAAAGGCTATGAAGAAAGTCACAGGTCACACCTCAGTTGATCCGAAACTAATGGCTGAAACAGGCGGCTGTAAAGGGGCAGCTCTATGCCACCCTTTGGAGCGCTGGATCAGGGCCAGAGCAACTCCATGCCATGGCCCTCATCTGGTGATTTTCCAGCTCAAAAAGAAGCAGCAAAATGCCACTACTTTTTGGGCCAGAATAGAGGCACTCTTTTAGCAGCCACTTTGGCTCCTGTGTGTTCCTGCAGTGGGAGGGCTCTGGTTGCTGCACTGCAGGAAAGCCCAAACACTGCCTGCCATCTGGTTAGGTGGGCAGTGTGAGGCTGGACTGAGGGTGGAGTTTGAGTGTGCAGTGTGTGGTTGCCACGCCCCCAGGCCACAGGAAAGCCAGCTCAAATTGTCGGGCTGTTCAGTCCCTAAGTTGCTCTCCCCCTTTGCTCCTTTCCAGGTTCAATAGTGATTAAATTGGTTTTCGCTTAAAGTGATCCTTATTCAACCCAATTCTCTGTGTCTGTTCTTGCTATTCCATGGTTGGTCGGCAATGGGAAAACATCTATACTTCGAAGAGGCATTTCAACTATTTTGTGGAAAATCTATCTGACGGCTGCCAAATCAAAGAAAAAATTGTGCCCTAGGGGAAGGACCTTACCATCTGAGCCAGAATCACCTCCAAGGCAAGAGACCCTCAACCCTGCTGTATAAAATTGTACAACTAATTAAAAAAATTACCAGCTTTATCCCACCATCACCCTCCTTTGTTCACTGCTGTGGCCTAAGGTCAGCACTATATGGGAAATTATGGGGAATTCATTGTAGAAATATTTGCTCTACATATTTACCACACCCACATCTGCCAGAAAAGACAACAAATCGGGAAACAATTTGCACCAAGAAATCAATATGTTTCCAAGCTCAAGGTACTTTGCAGAAGAAAAAAAATATACTCAACAAAATGTACAGATTGAAAAAATATAAAAAGGAAAAAAATACTATCCTTGGTTGCTATAAATAATGTTTTCATATACTCGGATGAAATGGTATTTGCTTTTTACTATTCTTTTCAGAACATCAGTATCTAATGAGCACAATGTCATCTGATGGAATGGGATGAAGCATATAACACTTTATGTCTCATAAAACATATTAGTCTTTAAAACACCACCAGACTCTTTGTTGTAGGATTAGAGTAGTGTCCAAGTAATTTTTGGTCAGCCCTACATGGACTTTCTTGCCCAGAAGGTACAGTTCTGATTTAAAACATGTAGTACTTACAATCCACAATCCATCAAACTGAATAGTCTGGTGAAAAGTGTTGCACTCATTAGCCCACCATGTAACAGTAACAGGATTGGAAAAATCAGGAAAGACACTTATTCCTGGCCATACCTGCAGATTAGAAAGACATAGAATAATCAAATAATCATATAATCAAACATAAAAATGCACCAGGGGAGAAGACAAAAATTTTGGCTATTCACAATTGTAACTGGAACCAGCACATATGTTTTCTAATAAGAAAACAAATGTAGTCTTTTATGCTCCAAATGAGGAGTAATGGAATTAAATGCAAAACTACACTCATATGTCAGCTACTGAAATCTATTTTTTATTCTATCAGGTTTTTCCCCATTAAATGGCCTCATCTTAACAATTCATAACTGAGAGAGTTGAATAGATTGCACTAATTCGTAACGGTTTGTGTCACCTCTATAGGATTCCAATCTAATTGTATTTCATTTTTTAAAAAATATTGATCTCAAAAAATTTAGAGGTTATTTAGATTATGCACACTCACACTTCCTTGGTGAGAAAAAATGACCCCCAGTTTGGTCTACATTATAGTAAACAAACAAATAGTAAACAAAATAAAGTTTGTGTGCATGTATGGTTCTTTCCTACCATGCCACCTTTGATTAATACTGACTCTGTTAATGAGACACCTCCATAACCCTTTATCATCAACAGCCCTGCTGAAAGCTTGCCATCTCAGCAAACTTGATTTATTGAGTCATTCCAGTCATACAGGTTGAGTATTCCTTGTCTGAAATTCCAAAATCCAAAATTTTCCACATGATTGACTGAGATAGTGACATCTTTGCATTCTGGTGGTTCAGTGTACACAAACAGTTAAGTTTATTGCACAGGCCCTGGAATAGACCTGTGTTGTTACAAATGAGGGCATGATGGGAATGGGAGGTGGCATAGAATGGATCTTACCACACAGGAGAATGCTGCCGCCACCGCCACCGCTACCGCCGAAAGTTCTCATTCCTTTCCAGATGCATTCCCCAGGGGCCGATTTTCAGGAACTGTTTAGAAGCATTCCTGAGAATCGGCCCCGTAGAATGCATGTGGAATGGAATGGGAACTGCCGGCAGTGTTCTCCTGTGTGATAAGATCCATTCTATGCTGCTTCACATTCCCATCATGCCCCCTTTTGTAACGCAACAGGCCCATTCCAGGGCATATGCAATAAACTTATTTGTTTCATGCACAATAAAATTATGTCTATAAATTTTTCTTTATGCTATGTGTATAAGATGCATATGAAACATAAATGGATTTTCTGTTTAGACTTGGGTCTCATTACAGGATATATCCTGTATATATCCTTTATATGCAAATATTCCAAAATCTGAAATTCAAAAAATAAATTTAAATACAACATTTTAAATAATTTTATACACAAAAAGTTTGTGTATACTGAACCAACAGAAAACAAATGTGTCACTATCTCAGCCACCCATGTAAACCATTTTGGATTTTGTAATATTTTTAGATTTTCAGATATGGAAGATTCAACCTGTATCTCAATACATTGGGACATTCTGCTGAGAAAATGATCAGTCACCATGAGATTTTGACATTTCTGTCTCCATTTTAAAAAAAAAAAAAAAATCATCACCCTGTTTTTATACAGCAAATACACTGTTTTGTGCACACACAAAAAAGTGTCAGGTTTTGTACTAAACACAAGTCTTTTGGTACAAACATAGTTTATAAACAAGATCCAAAATGTAAAAGATTATAAAAAATGCCTCCCCCCAAATACTCTTGTACTCTCATCCATCAAGCAGATTTTTAAAAATTGTTCATTCTTGCATGTGAGATGAAAAGTTATGAAAATTTGTATCCCTAACTCAGAATAGCCTCTTTGAAGGACTTACAAGTCTGCCTAAGTTTTAAGGTCTACTGAGAAAGCCCTTCTCTCTTGTGTCATAGGTATATCTGGTAGAATTTGAGAGAGTTGTCAACTTCTCAATAGTTGTCCCCCAGGTCTGGAATTCTCTCCCCAGAGAGTATGAATGACATCTCCCTTACTTAATTTCCTCAGACAGATAAAAATATGTCTGTTTTGACTTTTCTGGTTTGCCTTTAACTGCTGATTGTACAAGGCCAGCCTTGCCTAAACAATATGCTGCACTTTTTACTTATTGATGTGGGGTGTTTTCCCTGATTTTTAACTGTTTTGTTTTAGCAGTTGTCAGATGCCTTCAGTCATGAATGGGGGGGGGGGGGATGGGATGATGATGGTGGCAGTGGCAGCAGTTTGGATCCAGATAAATTATTTATCCACAGTACTTCTATTCATTTCTGTCATCCTCACAGAATTGTTTTCTACAGAATGGTTCCTCAGTGCTGGGTTCAGCTAATACCTCTCCAATAAGAGGACTTATTCCATTTGACTCATTTATCCACACTTTCATCTCTTCTCCTCTTCTATAGGCTCCATAGGGAGTATTATTGCGGAGATCATTAATAGAAATGGCTGGGTCCTAAAAACATAAGAACAGTAAAGGTACGTTTTTCTTAATCTTTACAGACTTACACAGATTATTAATACCTTGTCAAGTAATGATAATTAGAAACAATGATAAAACACAACAGCTAGGGGAAATTTCAAGATAAACAATATGCTGATAAACAATAAAAGCCCACTGCCCAAGAGCCAGCATAGTGTAGTGGCTTGTGTGTTGGACTGGGATTCTGGGACACCAAGGTTTTAATCTCCCTTGGCCCCAGAATCCCTACACAGCAAAACTGGGCAAGTCACACTCTCCCAGCCTTAAAAAAAAAAAAGAAAAAAAAAAGGGGGGGTGGAAACCCCATTCCAGAAAAGTTTTGGCAATAAACCTCTATGACAGGGTAACTTTAGACTGGCATAAATGAGAAACAACTTAAAAGCACACCACAACAACCCATAGTGTTTAGCTATAGCACAATTTGTTCTACTGTTCAAGAGTTAAGCAAGATAAAGTGGTCATGGGAGATATAGCTAAAACTGATTGAGGGCCTAAGCAAGTGCATGGGATAGCAGGGGCCAAGCCCTGGGTTCCCTGGGCTGATGCAGCAAGGGGGGAATGTCACCACACCATGGACATGTTACTGCTGGGCATCCAATACCTGCCTTCACTGTTGCACTCGCTCAGAAGACCTCCATCATGATCCATAAGGGCAAAGATAGGGTGCCTGGCTACATCAACATGACCACTAGCCCACATCCAATGTTACAGGCTGCAATGGGGGTCTTCTGAGCAGATGCTATGGCAGAGGTAGGCTCAGGGCACGTGGGGTCATGCAGTGTACTGGCTGTTGACACAGAGTTTCAAGAAAACTCCATGGCAAACAATGGATCTGTGGCTTGGACTAAGGCCCCTTTGGGCTGTCATCAGCCTAGAACTGCTGGATTGACATTTGGACAGGCCAGTTCTGACCTGGAACTAATTTATCTATGTCATTTGTACAGGACAATGTGAAGCCAAAAGAATTACAGGCCCTTTGGTCTATACATTTGGCCCATACATTAATTGTCATGATGTCAAGATATTACTTCCAGTATCAGAAGCAATATGCATTTAAAAACCACCTGCTGGAAAACATAAGTGAGAGGAAGTTCTTGTATGCATGGCCTCCTTACAATCTTTAAAAGCATCTGAGATCTAATGAGGTCTAAATCTGCTATTAATAAAAACAATAGTATACTCATTGAATGGAACATCAACATTTATGTAATATCCACCAGTTCAATAATTCTATTCTGTTTACAACTTACAATTCAGTCAACATGCTAAGCTGGACAGGCAATTTGTCTGATATAACATAACGGGGCTTTTTACATTGGCAAGAAAGTGTGACCTGAAGTCGCCTTTATCTTAATGCTTAGCAGCTACATAGCAAGCCCCAGGTGTGCATTAAAAAAGTGCAGAGCTGCTACACTGAGGGGTGTGGGAACGACTTATCTGAGGTCTTTTTTGTGGCTCAGCAGTTACATGGGAAGCTGTCAGAACGCTACAAATACAGGCGGAGCTGCTACATGGGCAGCAATAAATGCGGCTTTAAACTGCGATTTTAATTTTTTTTTCCCTTGCCGGCTGCGAATTGCGCTGTTGCGCTGTTCGTGCCGCCGCGAACAGCGCTATTGCGATGGTCGAGGCTTGAACTGCGCTATTGCGAGGGTCGAGGCTTGAACTGCGCTAGCTTGAACTGCGCTATTGCGATGGTCGAGGCTTGAACTGCGCTATTGCGCTGTTTGCGGCTGCGAATTGCGCAGTTTTAAATGATTTAAAGGGGGTTTGGGAGCTTTAAAAAACTGCGCGGTTAAACCCCAGCTTTTACACCTGGAGGGCATAGAACGTTTTAATTAGGAGTGAAGTCCACACCACGCATGCTCCCAACCCACGATCCATTCTGATTCGCACCTGCAGCGCAGCCTTTAAATGGGCGCCTTAAGGAAACAGAGCCCCATTTAACTGCGCAATGGCATCTTAGCATTTTGATGTACTAGCGCTATAACGCACTTTTTAAAAAAGTAGTGGGGCAACCGAACTACTTTTTAAAGGTGCGTTTTTTCCCTTAAAACGCCAAAATGGCATTTTCATGGCACACTTTCCCATTTTCTAATGTAAAAGCTGGGTTTTCAAGCAGCCTTCATGACACCTCTTTTTGCCAATGTAAAACGGACCAATGTTTTCATAACTCCAGTTTGTCTGGTTTCCCTTGGATTTTAAGCATGTCACAGAGGGCACTTTGGATTGCAAGTTTTCATTTTTTGAAAAAGTAAGTCTCTACCCCTTATAGACTCCAAGACACACTACAGAATGTGGAGGTATTGTTCTGTGAAGTTGTTCTGCAAGGAATAGGTCAAATCTCAACTTTCAGGAGGAAGAGAAGGAAAAGTAAGCTGTGCAAGAAGCAAAATAAGGGCACATTTTTAGGACATGAGATAAGGTGAGGGTGGAGTAGAAAGGAAAAGAGGTTGAATGGTGCAAGTGGTGTAGTACAAGGAGATGTGTTGCAATGGGGTGAAGAGAAGATGGACCAGGCAGAAACAAGAGTAAGCAGTGCAGATGGTAGAGAACAAGAAGCATGAGATCACTGCATCATGAGGTTCAAGGTGAAGGAGGAAGAGAGTAGGAGAGAAGAGAGTAGTGTAGGAGAGAGTGATGTGAGTGGCAGAATGCAAGGTGGTTTTAAGGCAGATCATCTGAAAGTTAGTGGTGGCCCCAAGGTCACATGGTAAACTGTATGACCCATCAGAGGTTTGAACTTGGGTCTCCCTGTTCCAAGTGAAGCACTTTAAACATCACTGCCTACTAGTTCTCTCAGATCAACTAAAACTTTTTTTAAAATGTCACAATGTGCTGAATTTACATAATTAGAAAGCAAATTAGATTAATCTGCATAATTCAGATATTATGCAAATTAGACATCCAGAGTAGAAGACCTAAAATATCACAATTTTAACCTAGTATGGCTCATCAAATTATTTTAGGAAGTTATTTGCCTAACTCAGAGCTTTAATTGTAGTGTAGGTTAAAGGTATATAGCTCTTTTTTCATTCTTCACTATATTTAGGTGTTAAAAGAGATGAATATGTATACCTTACATGAATGAACATGTTTACCTTACAGCTTGCATCTCATCCTTATTCATACTTTGTTACATGACACTTCACACTATTTGCCCCTTAAATGTCATTGAAGAAGTGATTAATTAGGAATGAATGAAACCTTTTTTCTTAAAACCAATTATCCCCCTCCCCCATGACTCCATCAACTTCAAAATTTGTTTCTTTTTTCATTATTTATTTTATATCCAACCTTTCTCCTAGCATGGGATTCAAGGTGAAATGACCACAGCTCTTAAAACAAGTGTGTCTCTTTAAGGGTTATTGGACTGCAACTTCCTCTGTTGCTTATGCTGGGTGAGACTGATGGCAATTGTAGTCCAAGAGCACCGGGAGGACCAGAACATCCCTACTCCTGCTTTGAAAGCATATAGCAGCCTGAACTCAACATGTATGTATATGTGTATGGGGTCATAGAGGATAGGATTATGATCACAGGACATATGCTTCATGGCATAAATCCTCAAATGACACTCTGTGCTTTCAAGAAGTCCTGATCTTGATTCATGAGATTTTTTTTTTGTTAAATACATTAACCCTAGTAGAAAGTATACCATATCTGGTAGATAAGCACAAAATTCTGTTGTTTTTAAATGAAGTAAAAAAAGTTATCTGGTTTAGTTCTTGAAAGTACAATGAAATAAAAAGAATAGTTTCAATATGTTCCACTCCTGAATATAAAAACATAAAATCCAATGAAATTACCAGTATTATAATGTATTTCTGTCCATGGTCATGAAGGTCTTGAACAAATTCAGGAAGGTCTGCAAATTTTATTTTATCATAGGTAAAACCTTTGGCGTCTTCCATATAGTCAATATCAGTGTATTGAATATCCTACAGAAATAGGAATTATCTTCATATTATACACATTAAACCTTTCACATTGTTCTATTCTATGCAGATTAATAGGGGGGGGGGGAGTACCATCCTGCCAAAAGGTACATGCGTTTCAACACTCTAGTGCACCTTATAAGAAAACATTTGGGAAACAAGCAAACAAACCAAGGAGTTTACCAAGAGCTCACATGAACCTCAAGACAATATCTTTCTTTTCCAGATCCCTTTCCACCCTATTTCCTGCTTTACTTTATACTATTTTATTTTATTTCTATTCCTCCTTTCCCCTGAAAAGGAACCCAAGGAGGCTCACAATATAAAACACATTAAACCAACATGTTTAAAAACAATTAAAATAACCTAGTTAAAAACACTAGAAGGTTAAAATTTAAAACATAATTTAAACCACCACTCCCCCTCCCAATAAAACCAGGCTTGCATCATTTTAAAAAATCTTGCTTGAATAAAACTGTTTTTGCTTGCCGATGAAAGGCCAGCAGGGAAAAGGCCAGCCTAGCCTCCCATGGAAGGGAGTTCCACAGGGTGGGAGCAGCCACCAAGAAGACTCTCTCTTGTGTCTTCACCAGGACAGCCTGTGATGGTGGCAGGACCAAGAGAAAGTCTTCTCCTGAGGATCATAGGGCTCTAGCTGGCTTGTATGGGAAGATACCGTTTCTCAAATAGTCTGGACCAAAACTATGTAGGGTTTTATAAGTCATAACCAGCACTTTGAATTATGCTCAGAAAGGTGCTTTCCTTATTTCTCCTGTCATCATTAGTCTAGCAGTGTCTAGACTAGACTCAGGTTCAAATTCTCATTAGCCACTCATTCAGCAGCCTTGGATCACTCACAATCCATTGGTAAAGGATAATTGTGTGAGAGACAATAAAATGGAGAAGAACCTTGAATTTCTTCAGTATAACTACACACAATTTCAAAAAAGCAACACCCCCCCCTCCCAGTGTACTGTTATGTTACCTCTGCACTAATACTAGTTAGGGATACCTTTAATCTGGTTTTGCAAATTACATTAAATCTGGTTTGATGATCCAGTTAATGTTTGCACAGGCTAGGATAACCCATAAGTAGCCAGACCTGACCCAACTTCCTCTCGTTACCTAGGGGTCTCTGTTCCAATGCTGGGTAGCTGTTTGCACATGCATCCCTCTGTGGTACCCAGTGTTCCTACCACCATGCTGTGTTGCTTCATTTGATGATGCGCCAAGCATCAATCACATGGCTGGGTGCCTTGTTCTGACTTCAGAGCAAGGAATATGTAGTATCAGCAGCTGCACTGAGTGACAAAAAGTTGGATGTGTTTTAAATAGCCACCCAGCATTGGAATGAAGGGCTCTGGATCTTCTTTGAAAATCCAGAGCAACTACTAAAACTCCATTTTAAGAAAGGGTTGGTGCTGAATGGGCTGGATGTCATTGAGACTGTTCACAACAGACTCAGGGATTGGTCCCTGCATTGTCCAGACTCCCCACCCAAAAGATGTGGGGCAACCATTTTATTTGTCCCATATAGACAGGGCCTTAGTCTATGTCACTATAGAAATAACTCATCAATGTGACACAGAAAAAGGACTAAAAGAAAAAGGACTAGAGCATATAGCCTGCTCCCAATTTTTCAACCATGATTTAAAAATTGCAGTTACATCTGCATCACATCCACTGTTTTAATCTCTCAATCCTACCATGAGAGCATAAGTCATAAGACTATTTTCATATAAAGTGACTTGATGATATGTATAATTTCACTCAGTCAGTTCCTCACCCCTTGCTTAGAATGATAAATTCATTCTGAAATATTTTCTAACTGTGCAGTTTCAGGAAGGTAAAGCCTAAATAAGAAGCATTTACTGTGTATTGCATGATTCATCTCCCCACCTCACATTACCATGGTAACATGTTCTGTGCCTATATTTTATGTAATTTCATCTTAATATATATTTAAAAAAGTAAAGGGGTTTGATAAAAGTGAACTTCAGGAAGTACAAAATATCACAAGCATCATGTTCCATTAATTTTACATAGAAATTTGATTTTCCTCATATACGACATCTTTAATTGTACCAAGAATATACCTTTTCATTGACTTTTCAGTATAGCTAGCTGTTCTTTGCAATAAGTGAACTAAATAATCCCAGGTGTAACAAAATTTAGCACCTGTTTTGCATTTTAGTTCTTCATCCTCTAGGGAAGACAGTCTTCCTAAGTTCTTCATCTTACTGGGATGTTCTTCATCCTACTGGGAAGACAAGTTCCCAGTAGGGATCATTCTTTCTAAGGTTCCATCTTCAAGTTCGCTATCACGTTAGGAAAAATAACCAGCCTACAGCATTCAATATCAGGTAAACCTTCATTCATATCACAATAGTCCCTTCTCAATGGATATTATTTTTTTTTCCAAACATATTTCATCTGTTAAGTCCACCCTGAATAAGTGATTTCTACCTTCAGTCAATAATCACCAATTTCATTATACTTACATAAGGTATTCCAGCTGCCCTGTTCCTTTCCACTGTAGCTTTCACATCATTAAGATCAGCATAATCCCAGCGAGAGATCTGAAATCCGAGATTCCAGTAGGATGGCATCCATGGAAGTCCTATCAGCTATAAGTTTGAAACATAAAAAGGAGGTAATAGGTTACTATTCTTTAGCATTACTGTGTTTTTAGAGAAAGAGAGGAAATGTGGAAGATGGCCAAATTTAAAAGTAACTCTCTAAATATGGCATTGAGTATTATTCCTTCCAAATAAATGGTAACTTTTCCCGATTCCTAAATGTTTATCCAGCCTCTCCCTGCTATACATCCGATACTCCCCCTAAGCTGCCCAAAAACTCTCATTGGAGATATTGCATTGTTTTAAAGTTTATTGAGATTGTTAGTTTAATCTTATTTTAAGGGGTGGGAGGCGGGACTAGGTTGTAATATTTTAACTGTACCTATTTTTAAAATGTTGTATCCCTCCCCAATTGTTCATTCAGAGGGACAGGTTATAAATACATCATCATCATCATCATCATCATCATCATCATCATTATTATTTATTACCATTAGACAATCTGTCTACAAATTATTCTTAGACCGAATTGTTGCATATGACTTGTATCTTTCCCTGTGTTTTTCATTCCAGGCATTAAAAAGGACACTTAAAAAGCACTTTTTGAGACATTGTGTCAAGCTTATTATAGTAGGCATAACAAGCATCTAGCAAAGATGTTTCTGGAGGGCTATAGTTCAGAATCTGGTTTGAGCAGAAAGGTTTGGATCTTGAGAACTGTATGCCTAAATTCATCATGGAGTCACAGATAGTACTGAACAGTCACATTCTTACAGCTCTGATTTTATTCTATGCATATCATATTGTTAAAGGAGCTGGGATGCAGATAACATCTAGCTTAGTCTCTTGATTTCATCATTCCATTCTGTGAATGTGGTGTGTTCAGTGGCAGTTTTTGATTGAATGATGGTGAAGAAATTGACACTTATCCTGGAAAAAAAGGGAGGTACTATCAGTTGGGGGACCTGGTGATGTTGCAGTAGTATTATAGCCTTTATTTGGAAAAGTTCGGATGTCTGTGATGCAGGAGGTTCTCAGCCTGGTTTTCTGGCTTTGCCCCTGAACTTTCAAATTATAATGGCATTAGTAAGAATTTTCAAATGATAAAGGCGATAGTCCTTTTCCTGTTTCAAATTGTTTGTCAGCTGGCTCCCTAAGACCAGATGTGTACTACATGAAACTTTCCTTCTCTGGATGTATCTGTGGTCTGGTGCCAGGAAATAAGATCTTATGACTTCATTTCTTTATTAGCATCAGTGGCTGCCAATTTGTTTCCAGGCAATAGTCTGACCAATAAAGTTTTGAGTCAAGGTATTTCAGATCATCACTTCCCATCCAAACAAGTCAGCCTCAGAACTTTACACCACCTCTGCAAATACTTCTCTTAAACTTATTTTGAACAACTTGGAATATTTCAGTTTGATATGTTATTGTAATTTATATTTATAAACCACCAATGTAGAAATATAAATATAAGTAAATGTAAGAGGAATAATAATGACTTCTCTGCTACTGTATAGAAGCAGGGATGAAAAACAACTCTTTGCACAATAGACATTTTGTATACTTTCATAATAAGAGAGATATTTGTGTATATGTACTTAAAGATCAACTCAAAGAGAGAGAAAAAACAGAATTGGATTTGGGGTGGGAGAGCCTGTCTCAATTTTTTCTCTAATTTGGACTAATGCAACTCTTAAAGAATGACATTTTATTTTTGATTATGAACTAAGTAAAAGGTGAGTAATTGAGCAATGTATAAAATGAAAAGTGCATAGAAGAAGTCAATGAGTAAACCATTTACTACATCTCCACATCTTTGCTTCATTTCTTCCTTTTATCTTTAATGAAAGAGTCAAAGGAATTTACTGCACATGAAAGCACTCTGCAAAGGGTTTAGACTGGAAGAAAAGATGTGTATCAAAATAATGATTAACTTGTTGTTTGACTAAAGGAACATTGCTACTACAAGAGATTTACACAGAAGTACTAATTGTTAACTGCTCTATGAGTTATTTACATCCACACGATACCAGAAGCAAAAACATACCGCTAGATATTCTTGGACAACTTGCTCTGGAGTGTTTCCCAAGAATATGTAGAAATCTAGGATTCCACCAATTGTTCTGTATGTAACAGCTGGGGCAGGCTGGAGAGCAAAATCTGTGGGAAGACAAATCTTAAAGTTAGCTAAACAAAAAGACATATTGAACATACCTCATAACTCAGATGGTGAAGAAAAACAAAGCAACAAAAACAAAAACTCCTATGAGCGCTTTTGTTTCTGGATTATTGTGGAATTATAATTTCCAAAGTTGTTGCTACCAATTTTTCTGTAAATCTTGGAGTTCACAACTAGAATGAAGTGATTTATGAGTATAGCCTTGCACATATTTTATTTTCATTATACAACGTGAGCCTCTGTTGATTCCCAAAGAAATTTATTTTGATTTAGAGAACATTATATTTATTCATTCATTGTTGTTTTTGTTGATTGCCCTCAAATCAACTCTGATTCATGGCGACCCTGTGGATGAGACATCTGCAAGACCACCTGTTCTCCACTGCTTTGCTTAGGTCTTGCAAATTAATACGTTTGACTATCCATCTAGCTTGTAGATTTCTCCTCTTTCTATCTCCCCCTACCTTTCCTAGCACTATTGTCTTTTCTAATGAGTCGTGCCTTCTCATGATGTGACCAAAGTACTCCATTTGATCACCTTGGCTTACAGGGAGATTTTAACCTTGATCTCTTCGAGGACCCATTTGTTTATCTTTTGTGCCATTTTGTGTTATTCTTAGCATTCTTCTCCAGCAGCACCATTCAACTGAATTTATTTTCTTCCTATCTGCTTTCTTCACTGTTTAGCTCTTACATCTGTACAAGTTGATGGAGAATATAGTCGGCCCTCCTTATCCACAGATTTTTTTATCCAAAGATTTGAGCATACACGGCTTGAAAATATTCCCAAAAAGTATACATTCCAAATAGCAAACCTTGATTTTCCATTTTATATATGGGACACCATTTTGTTGTTCCATTATATTTAATGGGACTTGAGCATACATGGATTTTGTTATCAACAAAGGTTCCTGGATCCAAACCCCAGCGGATAACAAAGGTCCACTATACAATGGCTTGGACAATTCTCACTTTAGTGCTCAGCTGTATATCTTTGCTCTTTAGGATCTTTTCTAGCTCTTTCATGACATCCCTTTCCATTCCTAGTCATCTTCTGTTTTCTTGATGGCAGTCTCCATTCTGATTGAAGTTTAATCCAAGGTATGGGAACCCTTGCTATTTCAATATTTTCATTGTCTAGGTTGAATGTGTGTAGGTCTTCTGTGGTCACTATTTTTGTTTTATGTTTAGCATTAATCCTGCCTTTGCATCTTCTTTGACCTTCTTTAACAATTGTTCCAAGTCTTTCTGCTTTCTGCTAGTAACACAGTCTCATCTGCATATCTTAAATTGATGATTCCTTCCTCCTATTTTTACTCCTCTTAAGCCCACTCTTCATATGATGCTTTCTGCAAACAAATTGAACAAATAGAATGATATAATGCAGGTTTGCCTGACTGCTTTGCCAATTGAGAAACATTCTGCTATTCCATATTCTGTTCTAACTGCAGCTTCTTGTGCTAAATATAGATTTCTCATCAGTACTATCAGATAGATTGGCTATCCATGTTCTTGAGAGTTATCCATATTAATTATGTATAACCTCTTTTAAATCAAAGTATCCATGACCAAAAATCATAGCTGGATTTATAGTAATTAGAATTTCACATGCCATAGTTGGCATGCCAGAGACTATACCTCCATAGATTTTCTCACATGTTTTGCCAGCCCTTGTAGAAGGAGTCAAGACAATCCTGGCTATGCTGGAGAGTCCAACAGTTGCCTCTGAGTTATTGCCACAGAACAGTAAGAAATATTTTTATTTTATAAAATAGTCATTTTCCTAGGATACTGTGTCAGTGAACACACGTACAGGACCCTTTCAAATGATTCTGTTCCATGTATGTCTCACCAAAGCTTTACTGAAAGCATCAGCATGTACTAAGGTCAGTAATGTGAAATAAAAGAAAAATCCCTTACATTATATCTAGTTATTGCATAGACCTGAATCCACATCACATTACTTTAGAGATCATTTACCCTAGCTGTAGGGTTGCCAGATTGAGAAACAGAGCTGAATCTTCTACCTATAATAATTGTGCAGGACATTTTGGCAAGTGTTGCTTGTTACCAAATTGTGTAACAAAACAACACGTCTGCTAAAATTATTCTACAAGCCATATAGGATTAAAAAATGACCACCTTCATTTTTTAGTCCTATATAGGGTGAGTATCCCTTATTCAGAATTCTGAAATCTGAAATATTCTAAACTTGGTACAAGGGTAGCACCAAGTAGAGCACATTACAGAAATCTAAACAAGAGATTATGAGTGCATGTACCACTGCTTCAAGGTCCTTTCATTCCAGGCAAGGATGTAGTTGGCGTAAATGTAATTCATGTTTAGACTTGGCTCCTATTTTCAAGATCTCTGATTATGTATATGCAAATATTCTAAAATTTGAAAAAAAAATCCAAAATCCAAAAGATTTTTCATACCAAGAATTTTGGATAAGGGATACTCAACCTGTAACTACTTTTTATAATGCCATAAGACTTAATGGGCTGTACTTCTTAGTGGATATGTATTGATATATGGCCACATTCTTTATAAAACTTACAACTACTACCTAGAAAAAAATCCTGATGAGAAAATTATTTACTTAATATATATAATCTTTTTAAAAATTCTAGATGTATGTTGATATGCTATAGCAACTGAGTTGCGGATATATTGCATGCGTGCATGCAAAAAAAAAAAAAAATTGTAAAAAGTAATGGGAGTTTGTCAGAGATCACAACTTTTTAAAGGCCTTACCAGTGGCTGCCACCAGTTATGAAAATCCCTTCATAGAAAGGTTAGACTTCCCAATGCTTTACTTCCCAATGCTTTTGAGAACATATTTTTGATAAGGAAAGAATATTTAATCATGTATTCTATCATATTTTATTACCCTTTAAAAATATATACTATGTTTCCAAGAAAATAAGAAAGTGTCTTATATTAATTTTTGCTCCCAAAGATGCACTAGGTCTTATTTTCAGGGGATGTCTTATTTTTCCATGAAGAAGAATTCACATTTATTGTTGAAAATAAAAAGAGAACATACACACACATACACACACACACACACACACACATACATACAAAAACTTTGCTAGGTCTTACTTTTGGGGGAGGCCTTATATTTACCAATTCAGCAAAACCTCTATTAGGTCTTATTTTCTGGGGATGTCTTATTTTTGAGGAAACAGGGTATATTTAAATTATTGTCAATGCTGTAGGTTTCTTTGATTACATTTTAACATATTTTGTATGTTTTACTGATATGTATTTCTATTTGAAAGAGGTCTCTCATTCATTGGGTTGCCATAGGTCGAGGTTGACTTGACAGCAGCCAACAATAAATAAACAACAATAAACTCCTCTCTAAATCTATTTTAATTTTTTGCCTAGGATCCAAATCCCAGGGGAAAGGTAGAATGGGAGGAGGAAGAAGAGAGCTACCTCATCATCATCATCATCATCATCATCATCATCATAATCATCATCATCATCATCATATTCAAAAGTAGCTTTCTCACCCATGGCATTGCTATTCATCAAGAATACACCAAAGGAATGTCCAGTGGCATCTTCCAGACACAAGAAGAAAGTCTGAGCACCATATAGGTTATGTGCATCCTAAAATAAATAAATAGCAAATTAATATGTGCAGAGCGTATATGCAAGACAGAAATCTTTAGAACCTCTTTTTGTTATTTATAATTCATGTCAGTCATCAAAGAAGTAAAGAACAATAAATTAAAGTAAGTATGTTGCACCTTGGTCTCCATCCCTAACACTAACAAATAGCAATAGTCTGATAAACCAATACAATAATATTAGCTCTTAACCTACTTTGTGAATTGGAGCTATAGATGTCCTTGAATTTGGAATATGGCCACAAGCTTAAGGAATTGAGTTTTATCAGGTCTGCTTAGTTCACCTCTAATTGATATTGGAAATGAAGGCAGTTAGTAAAATTATGGAGCTAAACAGACAGGCAAAAAGAGGTGCTTTCAGGCTGGCTTGAAGGTGTGGCATTTAGATGACACATCAAAGAAACAAAATGTGCAGGAGGTTTACAATACCTAAAAAAGATAAACAACTGGGCAAACTATAATAATATATAGAAAAAAATCAGCTGATTCCCCACTATGCACAGGACTATTGTTAAGTCTGATGATTTATGTTTGTGCAGCATGAAATCTTTATTGATTTACCTATCTGGCTTCATATAACTTGTCAATACTGGCAAAGACCATAAGAAGTCGAAACGGCCTCATAATTCTCTGGAGGTAGCCGTCAGGACATTGCCCTCCAGGACCTAAAGACATTGCCATCTATATGAAGCGCTTTTACATCACAAGTGTCATTTATTATTTTGTGGACCGTTTTGAAAAAAATAGAGAACATATTGCTGTATAGAATTGCTTTTCATGACTCTGATACTATATAAAGTTACAAAAACCGGATTCACCTACTGCTGGCTTATAGATATATGGTTTTCTTGTCTATTTGGGATATAATTTTTCTATATATTATTATAGTTTGCCCAGTTGTTTACCTTATTTAGATGACACATGCCTTGAAGCCAGCAAGAAAGGGCCCTCTAGGCGCCTAATGTAGAGAAAATCTGTTTCAAAAAGAAGCAGCTTTTTCCTGTTTCTTCCTGGTGTGAAGCCAAGTCATGTGGTCATGACATGAGCACTCCAGCTGCCTTGGGAGCTGGCAGTGTGGTTGGTGGGGTTTCAATTTGGCTTCAGGAAAAGCTTCAAGCCACTTTTTCCTGCCCATCTGTTTTGCCCCAATAACTGGTCCTTGAAAACAATTGATGGAGAGGTGTCATTTAAAAAACAAACAAACAAACAAACAAAAAAGCAAAAGAATCATGAAGATGAAAAGCAATTTTTTTTCCATTGGTTTATTACCTGAGTAACAGGCTGTTTATTAGACCAGAGTGAGTACAAGTTGTCACTTTGAAAAATTAATTTTGACTCATATTTATTTCTGCTGTTCAAAAAAATTAGAGTTTAAGAAACCATTCTTTTGAGCATCGTTGCCCCCTTGAAATTAAACCACTTTATATTAAATAAAGATAACATCTGGGATTATTTAATGGCAGTACATGTATGCACAGCCATACAGTCATGGCTTCATGCCTGCACCACTATCAGGGACAATGAAGCTTGCCATCCATGGGTGTTCAAATCCATGGATGGCAAACCCATGGTTGGGGCGGGCAGGCTGTGTATCACCTCCTAGTTTCCAAGGGCTTCCAAGGCAATGAACAAATAAATAAACAAATAAAGATACCATCAATACAGAGATTTAAAATAAAAATTCTTCCTTATGGTACTAATTTAATTATCAGGGACTTGATCAGTTTCTTTAAGAATACAATTTAGAACTTTAGGTCCTAACATTCGAGTTTGCTGCCGTAAGGCCAACATACACTTTAGCATTTCTGAACTCAAGGAATTTCTTTGAAAAAACTGATGGCAAATCAGATTTTGATAATTTAATCTTGGAGGGAGTTTTTGGAGGCTATTTAAATGCCAAATATACAAAAACATGTCTGGGCATAGGTGTCAGTTTCTTAGTAATACAAAGCATATGATTTCAAACTAAATACTAAAGAAGGGAGTTCAAGACAGATGGGAGCTTCTCAAAAAGGAGATTACCGAAGGCACAATTTCAAACAGTTCCAATGAGGAAGAAAAATGGAATATGTCTCAAGAAGCCAGGAAGGATGACTAAGGAACTTTCATAGAATCATAGAATCATAGAAATTTAGAGTTGGAAGAGACCACAAGGGCCATCCAGTCCAACCCCCTGCCATGCAGGAACTCCCAATCAAAGCATACCCGACAGATGGCCATCCAGCCTCTGCTTAAAAACCTCCAAGGAAGGAGACTCCACCACCCTCCGAGGGAGTGTGTTCCACTGTCGAACAGCTCTTACTGTCAGGAACTTCCTCCTAATGTTGAGGTGGAATCTTTTTTCCTGCAGTTTGCATCCATTGTTCCGAGTTCTGTTCTCTGGAGCAGCAGAAAACAAGCTTGCTCCCTCCTCAATGTGACATCCCTTCAAGTATTTAAACAGGGCGATCATATCACCTCTTAACCTTCTCTTCTCCAGGCTAAACATTCCCAGCTCCCTAAGGCGTTATTCATAGGGCAAGGTCTCCAGACCCTTCACCATTTTAGTCGCCCTCCTTTGGACCCGCTCCAGTTTCTCCACATCCTTTTTGAATTGTGGTGCCCAGAACTGGACACAGTATTCCAGGTGGGGCCTGACCAATGCAGAATAGAGCGGCACTATTACTTCCCTTGATCTAGACACTATACTTCTATTGATGCAACCTAAAATTGCATTGGCCTTTTTAGCTGCTGCATCACACTGTTGACTCATGTTCAACTTGTGGTCTACTTGGACTCCTAGATCCCTTTCACATGTTGTCTCATTCAGCCAGGTGTCCCCCATCCTATATTTGTGCATTTCATTTTTCCGCCCTACGTGTAGGACCTTACATTTCTCTGTGTTAAATTTCATTTTGTTAGCTTTGGCCCAGCTTTCTAGTCTATTCAGGTCATTTTGAATTTTGATCCTGTCCTTTGGGGTATTAGCTACTCCTCCCAATTTGGTGTCATCTGCAAATTTGATAACTAGGCTCTCAATACTGTCATCCAAGTCATTAATAAAGATGTTGAATAGCACTGGGCCCAGGACAGAACCCTGTGGGACCCCACTTGTTACTTCTTTCCAGGATGAAAAGGAACCATTGTTGAGCACCCTTTTGGTTCGGTCAGTCAACCAGTTACAAATCCATGTAACGGTTACCTTGTCTAGTCCACATTTTACAAGCTTGTTTGCAAGGATGTCATGGGGAACCTTGTCAAAGGCCTTACTGAAGTCAAGATATACTATATCCACAGCATTCCCTTCATCTACCAAGCTGGTAATTTTATCAAAAAAAGAGATCAGATTTGTCTGGCATGACTTGTTTCTCTGAAACCCATGTTGGCTTTTTGTGATTATGGAATTATCTTCCAGATATTCACAGACTCTCTGCTTCAACTGAGCTAAGTTTGTGTATAAGAATGTGTATAAGAAATGGAAAAATGGAGAAATCACCAAAGAGGAATTCAAACAAATAGCCAGCACGTGTAGGGATAAAGTCAGAAAAGCTAAAGTGCAGAATGAACTCAGGCTTGCTAGAGAGGTTAAGAATAATAAAAAGGGCTTTTTTGGATATGTCTGCAGCAAAAGGAAGAAGAAGGAAACGGTTGGGCCACTGCGTGCAGAAGATGGCAAAATGCTAACAGGGGACAGAGAAAAGGCAGAATTACTCAACATCTTCTTTGCTTCAGTCTTCTCAGAAAGGGCAAAGGGTATTCAACCTAAGGATAATGGAGCAGAAGACAGAATAGGGGAATTTCAAAACAGAATAAGTAAACAGATAGTACAGGAATACCTGGTTAACCTAAATGAATATAAGTCTCCAGGACCAGATGAACTACATCCTAGGGTATTAAAAGAACTGGCAAATGTAATATCGGAACCACTGGCAATAGAACTCCTGGAGAACAGGAGAAATCCCAGCAGACTGGAGGAGGGCAAACGTTGTCCTCCATCTTCAAAAAGGGGAAAAAAGAGGATCCCAACAATTATTGCCCAGTTAGTCTGACATCAATTCCAAGAAAGATTGAGCAGATCATTAAGCAGAGAGTCTGTGAACATTTAGAAACCAATGCCATAATCACAAAGAGTCAACATGGGTTTCGGGGAAACAAATCATGCCAAACAAACCTGATCTCTTTTTTTAATAAAATTGCCAGCTTGGTAGATGAAGGAAATGCTGTGGATATAGTATGCCTCGATTTCAGGAAGGCCTTTGACAAGGTTTCCCATGACATTCTTGCAAACAAGCTCGTAAAATGTGGGCTAGACAAGCTAACTGTTACATGGATTTGTAATTGGTTGACTGGCTGAACTCAAAGGGTGCTCAACAATGGCTCCTTTTCATCCTGGAGTGAAGTGACCAGTGGGGTGCCACAGGATTCTGTCCTGGGCCCAGTGCTATTCAATATCTTTATTAATTATTTGGATGACAGAATTGGGGGCATACTTATCAAATTTGCAGATGATACTAAACTAGGAGGAGCAGCTAATACCCCAGAGGACAGGATCAAAATTCAAAATGACCTGAATAGACTAGAAAGCTGGGCCAATGTTAACAAAATGAAATTTAGTGCAGAGAAATGTAAGTTACTGCACTTAGAGCGGAAAAATGAAATGCACAGATATAAAATGGGGGACACCTGGCTGAATGCAACTACATGTGAAAGGGATCTAGGAGTCCAAATAGACCATAAGTTGGACAGGAGTCAACAGTGCGATGCGGCAGCTAAAAAGGCCAATGCAATTTTAGGCTGCATCAATAGAAGTATAGTGTCTAGATCAAGGGAAGTAATAGTGCCACTCTATTCTGCTTTGGTCAGGCCCCACCTGGAATACTGTGTCCAGTTCTGGGCACCACAATTCAAAAAAGATGCGGAGAAACTGGAGCATGTCCAAAGGAGGGCAACTAAGATGGTGAAGGGTCTGGAAACCATGCCCTATGAGGAACGACTTAGGGAACTGGGGATGTTTATCCTGGAGAAGAGAAGGTTAAGAGGTGATAGCCCTGTTTAAATATTTGAAGGGATATCATATTGAGGAGGGAGCAAGCTTGTTTTCTGCTGCTCCAGAGACTAGGACGTGGAACAATGGATACAAATTGCAGGAAAAGAGATTCCACCTCAACATTAGGAGGAACTTCCTGACAGTAAAGGCTGTTTGACAGTGGAACACACTCCGTCGGAGTGTGGTGGAGTCTCCTTCCTTAGAGGTCTTTAAGCAGAGGCTGGATGGCCATCTGTTGGGGATGCTTTGATGGAGAGTTCCTGCATGGCAGGGGGTTGGACTGGATGGCCCTTGTGGTCTCTTCCAACTCTATGATTTTATGATCTACAGCCCTGCTCGAATTATGAGTTCAACCTGATTCAAGCACACAATTCACCCCCATTTACAGTTCACTCCCATTCAAACAGAATTCCTTCTTTTTCTTTGAGTGATAATACTCAAAATTAGTCCTCCTCATCAAATGGATAGCCTATTTGGGGAAAAGCCAGTGTCAGCATTGTTAATAATTTATTTTAACAATAACCATTTTCTTCTTATTGTTGGAAATTATGGTATCATATTTCACATTTATTTGATGAGGTTGCATTTATACTTTTTCTTTCACACTGCAGGAAAATGGCTACATGCTAATAGAATGATAATACAATGTTACCTACCCCAAGAGGTGCAGCATCCCGAGTAAATATTGACCATGTTTTCCAGTTAAAATCATGTCGGTACTGTTTATGGACATGTTCTCCAATACCATAAACATTCTGGCTTGGCAATCTGATGGAGAGTTGCAAGAACTGGTCCGCATACACAAGTGGTCCAATGCTAGTGTCAAAGCTGTTGGAACAGTGACAATATACTGTTATTCTTCTGCACAGAAATCTATGAAAAGGGAATTAATACACCTGAAAGCAATTGATCTCAGATGGATGGGAAAGAATTGTGTCTTAAAAGGATCTCTTCCAGCACTTAACCTTGAATTACTTACCTGTATTCTAGGTCTTTAGGAGGTAAGGCAACTTAGGTTTCAAAGCAAATACTATCCTCCAGGCTGAGCAACCTTTATTTTTAGCCCATCAGTCCCACAGAGTTACCAAAGTCCCTGAACCACCCTCACCACTATTTGAAAATTGGAAAGAAACAATTGCAAATGATTAATTGCTGATACTTGTGTATACTTCTGAAACCAGGGGTGGAAATGCCAGAAACTGGAGAAATCACCCGAAGGAGATTTCTAGTAACTTGCAGGTGCTATTTTCAATAAATTTGCAGTGGGAAAATACATCTCATCATGTATTGACAAGAGTTAAAATTTATCTCTATACTGTAGTTCACCCATCCCTTCTGATTTTGGCTATAGTTCCAATCTAAAGAGAAAAAGCTGACCTACCCACACGAATATTGTACATTTACTCTAGGTTTATTCTAGGCATACCAGTCTTGATAAAGCCATTACAGCTAAGTGAGATTATCAGCATAAACAACTTGTCCTGATTAAAAGCCTCTTTGGAAGAACCTCAGCAACTACTTCCAGGCTCAGCAGTGGTGCTTGTCTTCCTTTCTTCTACATGTGGACACAGTTGTACCCTAGTGCTAACAGTGTTTGCACTTGCTCCAAAAATACAGGGGCTGCCAGTACCATCAATGCAACTCTACATGAAGTAATTAGATAATATCCTCAAGACTAAAGACTGAAAACAAAGTAAGAACAATTCATGCTATAGTATTTCTGAATTTTACATATTGGTATGAAAGGAAGATAATCAACGAATTTAAAATGTGGTACTGAAGCAGAATTCTCTGGATCTGTCAAAACACACATGCCACAGAAAGAAAGAGATGTTTCCAAGAACAAATCGAGCTTGAACTCTCAATTGAAACTAACAAAAAAAAAAAAGGCTTTTGTAATTTGCATGCATCATGACATCACATGATACATTGGAAAATATTATAATGCTTGGTAAAGTGGAAGGAAGCAGGAAAAAAGGAAGAACATATCACAGACAGGCTGATTCAATCAAGGAAGCTATGGCTGTGAGTTTGCAAAAACTGAGCAGGGCTGTTAGAGAGCTCTTGAAGGTTTCTCATTCATAGGGTTACCATTTGACTGCAAATACCGATGATGAGAACAAATGTTTAACGTTATAGTATTAACTGTAGTTTGAGAAAGTTCTTGAACAACTCAGATATAGCTAGCTTCAGAGTTATTTTTATTAAAATAGAATAGTTAACTTACAGAACTTTGTTATTGCTCTTCCTGATCACTTTGATGCTAAAAGGACTGTCTGTGATTTCAATATTGTAGTTTGGATTGTCTACTTTAGGTCCTTGAAAGGGTTTGACATTCTCGTGTGGTACTTCATATCTATTCTCAGCAGGATCTGTAATCTATAAAAATGAAAAAAAGCATAGTTAAGAGGGATCACAGGATTAACTTCTGCTTGGTATATTCCATCTTTCCCTCATCATAATGCATTCTGAATCAATTCTGATTGTGCTAAATGTTTAATGAACATTATTCATTGTGTATACTTAAGTCCTGCATTTATTTTCCAACTCACTCCTGCTATAGTTCATGAATCTACAAAGACTTTCTGATTTACTAATAATTTTCCTGACTCATTCACGAAAATCATATTTTGTATCAGCTGCATAATATTGTAAACTTGAAGGATTTTTCCTCCTGATCAAGATGCTTTTACTGGGAAGACTTTATAAGGAATCCTTTAATTTGTCTGTCATATAACTGGAAAAATATTTCAGTCCATCATGTAGCTTTTCTAGAGTCTAAAAGACTGGTTTGTTGCCATTAAAACTGCAGAAAAAACATTATTGAATAGTTATGTTGCTTTTTGCTTTCCATTCATTTTTAGCATGGGTGAGGCAAATCTACACTTACTTTTACCACCACTTTTCCTACAGCTCTTTCAAACTGAACAGGAACTCTGCTAGTGGTCAAGGACCAGCGAGCTCCTGTTCAAATTGGAGGGGCTCAATGTCTTCAAAAATAGGAAGTTTACATTCAAAGGGAGCTTTATTTTAGGTACTTTATTGTAGGTTACTGCCCCTTCTGACTAGAAGCCCTAAACATGGCTGTCTATGCTTTGGTAATATCAAGATGTAATTAATTTAACATACTCAGCCCATAGTATTTCTGAATTACAATTTTGAATTCCAATTATTTATTTTGTGTATGTGTACTCAAGTCATTATGACTTATTACATCCCTGGGTTTTCTGGGGTTGAGAGTGAACAAGGTTACCCAGTGGGTTTCCTTGGCCAAGCAGGAAATTGAACCCTCATCTCCAGAGTAATAGTCCAGTGCTCAAACCACTACACCACACCAGCTCGCCATGCTGATGATACTTTTCCTTTTCTATTCAATGAGTAGCACATTATTCAACCTATTCAATGAGTAGCACATTAACTTGGATTCCTACAAAGATATTATAATTCCAGGAACTTTAGATGATACACACATTGTATGTAAAGTATTCTATCCTTCTTCAGAATGAAACACATGCAAACACAAGAAGACAAGCATAGGTTACGGAACCACCTTCTTAGTTTTTATCACATATTATGTACATATGGTGTTTGCACTGATGGAGTAACTCCTTTCCATAAAAGATCTAATTGTAGGTTCTCACCCCTTAGTTGAAGATTAATGCATTAAGAAATGATCTAACCTTGAACCGAAAACGGTTTGTTGTCTGATATTCTGCAGTGAGGAGAACTTTTCCAATATCACCTCCAAACATAGATGGTGCAGGCAATCTTTTAAGTTTAGCTTCAAATCCTTAACAAAAAAAGTGATTAAAATGCTTCCATCACAACAACTGTAGCATAGGTTTCAGTAAGTATCAACTCCTGTTACTAGTCCCAGCTTCTGCCAACCTAGCAGTTCAAAAGCATGCAAATGCAAGTGGATAAATAGGTAACACTTTGGTGGGAAGGTAACTGTGTTCGGTGCATTCATGCTAGCCACATGGCCACCACAGCAGTCCTCAGACAATGCTGGCTTTTAGGCTTAGAAACGGAGATGAGCACCACCCCCTACAGTCAGTTATGACTAGACATTCATGTCAAAGGACTAGCTTTACCTTTTCCTCATACTCTTTAGACCCACAGTGAGAATAAATCCACTTTACCCTAAGAATGCACATCATTAGATGGCTTGGGGACATTTCAACAGAAGATGGATGCATGTACAAAACAAAACCTATTCACACCAAAATATGTATAGGAGAAATCCAATTGAAATAAAAATGCACAAAGAATTTGGTCAATGGGGAAAACCCAGTTCTAGAAAAAAGGTGGAAACAAAAATCACAAATTAAACTTGCAGATGATATTTATTAAACTTACAACACAACCTCCCCCCCCCCCCTTACCTGTATTTGTCTGTGTTTGGGCTCCTTCAACTTTATACCCATGACTATTAGAAAAGTAGCACCAAGGGATGAATGTTTCATTCTGAGGATCCCAGCAGCAGCCACGTAGTGTACATAGAGCCTGTATATCATGAACAAGTGAAGCAGAGTTCTTTCAGAAAGAATAATAATATATACATATTACTCTGGGCAACAGTATGTGCTTTACAATGTACTTGGAATTCATTCAGCTGCTTGCTAACAGCAATGAAAGGAGTCTCTGCTACACATAGAAATTCCTATAGAAATTCCTCTTCCTCCATGAAGACGTGGGCCTTTGGGATGGATTGGGCTAGATTATTCCCATGGACCAGATAAACCATTGTTTGCAGTTTACATATGTTTCACATATTTGGCATTTTCCTCTGGATTTACTGTTTGCATACACTGGACTTCTCTTTATTATTTATCAACACACACACACACACGTCTTTCAATGAGCTCAAGACAGCATACATGGCTCTGCTCCTCCCTATTTTGTCCTTACAGCAATCCTGTGAAGTATGTCAACTATGAGAGATTGACTGGTATAGGTGTCCTATTCAGTTGCAGGATTCAGTGGAGAACTAGAATCTTGATCTCCTAATAATCAATCAAATGTTGTAACCATTTACACCACCTGAAGTCAGTTGTGGAAATGGTTTGGGGGGGGGGGACAAGAACTAACTGACCAATGAACCCCACCCCTTATTAATTCCAGTATAATTTTCCTGGATGCTATCATTTCAAGTAATCTTAAAAATTAAGACTATCATTTCCAGTAACTTTAAAAAGATCAGCTAAAAGTTGTTCAACTTGGTAAGAACCCCAAGACCACCCATTCATTCATCCCACAGAACCACCATACATTCATTTGTGCAAACATTTATCATTCACCTTCAGTAGTAGGGTCAGACAATATTTGGCTCTTCTCCATTTAGGCATGGTGGAACAAATAATTCCCAGGTGCCCTAACACTGCCCTTGAATATTTCCATTATCTATAAATGTTGCTCATCACCCTATTCTCATTTTCAAAAAGACAAACTGTTCCACGAAAATGTGATAGATTTTTTAAAAGATATTTTAACAAGAGAGGCCCTTGGGATCAAACTATAGATCTATCTAGACTTACACACACACACACACACACACACACAGAGAGAGAGAGAGAGAGAGAGAGAGAGAGAGTAACCAGGAACAACCAGATCTTTATGAGAAGCCCACATGTGTCCTGATGTTTCCAGTAACTAATATTAAGATAAAAATAATATATTTTGAATTTTTTTAAATCAAATAACTTCCAGACAACAAAAGAAGCAAAAACACATACCAAAAATAAATAAATAAAGAAATAAATAGAAAAAGTATAAGGAAATTATGAACTTTGGCATTTTTTTATTTCTTGGATACAAATTTTGCTATGGGGAAGGTACCATATACTTGGGAAATGTCCTAAGGTTAGAACGTCTTTGTGGTCTATAAAAACATCTCTAGCTGAATCTTTGCAGATTTTATATTATTTTATGTAATTTCATTTTATTGAGGATGAGGTAGATAATGATGATGTCAAGAGGATAATAAATTTGCTAGTGGCAGATAAAGTAATTATTGATTTTCACTTTAAGAAATTCCCCTCCCCCTCCTTTCTGAGACTATATTTTTAGGGATACATAATTAGGCATGCAGTGATCATCATAAAATTAACTCATTATATTCATTCTAGACAGAGTCATGCATATGATTCACCTTATAAAATGAAGGATACTATTTATGGAATGATGAGTTTAAAGAAAATGTATGACTGATTACCTTCTGTGTTCTATTATATGAAGATCTGTTCTATATTTTCATATATATTATGTGCATATTTTGTACATTATGATTATAGATTTATATTAAAAATAGTACCTAATATTTCTGAAGTTACCTGCAATAAATACATACATTCTGTTGATAATCTAAGTATGCCAAGAATTTGACCTATCATTCCAGAATCAGTCTCTACATTTGCTACAGATTATCCTTTTTGAAAACCTAGATGGGAAGTAACATCTAAATATTTGTCTTGACATTTAGAGCACTTCATTAGCCACTGCATCTGGTGGGTGGGTTATGTATATTGTCCAGTCACAGTTTGTCTGCACCTCTACATGGTAAACGTTTTAGCAGCTCAGTAATTTGGTAGGGGAAAAAATAAATGTGGTAGCTCCTTTAAGACTAACTGGTTTTTATTATTTCCTGAGCTTTCATGGAAATATTCTTTCTAACCTTGACATTAAGGGATCAGGCTGAGAGACAATGTTTTGCCTAAGATAAGATTTGTATTCTCCACTCACAGTCCCCATAGATGGTGATGATGATGATTACAAAAAGAATCCTTTTAAAAATAATAATATAATAGTAAAACTAAGATGTGAGGCAGTCTGTTTAATGCTAGCTCTATAATGAAATGAGGCATGAAATAGGATAAATATCTAATGTTATTTACTCAAAGTATATCAGAGCATGTTTTTGAAAATGTGTTTCTGGTTATAAATGTAGTTCTGTTCAGTGTTACTGGATGCATTTGGACAGCATAATAAATCACAGTTTACTGTGACTGGAAGTGGCATAGGTAAATCTCAGACATACACACACCCCTTTTGTGGAGCTGCGAAGAAGAGAAATTCAGAAGCTTGTGTTCCCTAGATAAGAACATAGATATAATCAGAGCTTAGTAAAGTTCCTTTGCAGGGCTACAACTCCCAGAACTCCACAGTCAGGATGGGCAGTGGCCATG
Source organism: Urosaurus nigricauda (assembly GCA_034509955.1). NCBI lineage: Eukaryota > Metazoa > Chordata > Lepidosauria > Squamata > Phrynosomatidae > Urosaurus > Urosaurus nigricauda. Next base: position 256,253,388 of record JAOEGL010000003.1, read on the forward strand.
TATGCTGTACACAGGCTTTTGGGCTAAGATCAAAGGTGTGTATCTTTGCATAACTGGGGAAATGCACTTAATGTTGCTCATCAACATAAAAGACAAGACACACCATCTGCAACTCTAGACAACCTTATAATACAACAGGAACTTCTCTATGCATACATCCTTGTAAAAAAAAAATTAACTCGTTTCAGTCATATCAAAAGTAAAGAGAAGGAAGCAGAAATGCTAAATGGCACATTAGTATTAATAATAATCAATGATTCCCACACTATGATGATGATGATGATGATGATGATGATGATGATAGTTTTAGTGAAAATGATAGGAGAGAGGAAAGGTCAAAGCTCAAGTACAATTAATTTCATTTATAACTGCATAAATAGTTCATGAAGGCAAATATGACTGGAGGGAGGACATTTGCTGCTGAGAAGAACTCTTATCAGAGCTTAAATAATAACCTCTCCAGAATTTTCACCTACATAAATAAATGATAGCGAACACTAATTGCTTTCTGGTTTGTTAGTGCAGCAGAGGTCAATGGCAGTTCCAAGTGTGAGATTAGGTAAAGGACAGTGAACCACATAAGTCTATCCACTTAAGGTTTTTGGAGTTTATCTGCCTAGATTACCACTAGATATGTACAGTCATGGTCCACAGGGTGACCTGCACCATTATCAGCACCATTAACATTACCAGCATCATTCTATGCTAACAATGTAGAGATTATGTATCTTGCTATGATTTGTGTACGAGATGCCATTACAGCTCATAATAGCCACAGACCTGGCATATGAATTTGCACTAATGTGTACTGGCTTGAGATAGTGAAAAATGCCTCTAAGGGTGTCAGTATTTCCACTTTGTCCTATGTTTTAAATGCTTGGGGTCTGTTTGTGTGTATTATAGATATGCACATTTTTTTGCTTTAGACTCTGATGGTTGAGCCTTCTCTTCCTCTCCATAGTAGACATGGCAGGGGGGATTAGTATGCCACCACACCTGTAAATTTTATATCTTAAGCAATCTTATCCATAAAGAAATAATTATTAGCTTCCCTAATCGTATGTGTTTTTTCCTACCTTTGTTGCCACTTGATCTGGAATGCAGTCTATTCGGTCAGATAGTTGTACAGCTGGACATGTTGGTGAAAAATCTATATAAAAAAAGGTAATTACATCACTGGGAGCCAAAGTATTACTAACTTTAGTCCTACTGCTACTATTACCGCAAGAAATAGTAACAACTATATGTAGAGTAAAAACAAGAGTAGAATAAAAACAAATTTGCAACATAATAACATACCCATTTGTTGTTACTTATTAACGAAATTATATCAAACTCTTGTAGCTTCCTTTGCAAAACAGTGTTCACATCAAGCATTCATTTTAATAAATTTCAGGCAATGAGCTAGAACAAACTTTAATTATGTTGTAATGTACAACCATATCTTTAGATGCTTGCAAGTTCTACACAGACTCAGATTGTGCAGCATAAATGACACAGTGAGAACCCATGAACATTAGCTTATTGCTAGAGAGGGGAAGGTGCCCAGTGGAACACACAGCAATTGGAAGTAAAAGACACAACTTTATTAGCACAGCACAAAGGTAAGGTTGACCCAATCTGGACCTGGAGCATCAAACAACACCCTGTTTGATTCATGCCAGGTTGCCTGGCCCTCCAAGCGTCGGGATGACATAGGGGCAAAGGAAACGCTCCTACACAATTCCGCAATTGCACAATCCAATGTTGGTATCTGTTAATGCCCCTAGTCACTGGGAGTTAAGCAATGTGGCCCCCGCAATGGCCACATCGCATGCACTCAGTGCTCCCGAACCAGTGCTACAGAACCCTGGAAAGTCCAAAGGACTCCCGATCCAGTGCTACAGAACCCTGGAAACCATGTCCACCAGATCCAGGATCTATGCTGCCACCGATACAAGTTGTGACAAAACACCCTAGCCTAGGGAGGGAGGGCGGGAGAGCTGAGCTAAATGACTCCGAGACACATGTGCCAAGGCCTGAAATAGGCCTGTCTGCCAATAGGGAGCCTAGGAAAATGGTGGCACCAGCCCCAGGCTCCCCACACCAATGGGCTGTTACCCATCAGTCTGGCCCAGCCAATCAGCTGACACTGCTGGCAGCAAGGCAGGGTGGGAGATGTAGTTCCAGCTGCCAGCGAAAAGGCCATCCCTTTTGCCCCAGACAGCCAACACTAGGCTATCCTGCCAGCAAATGGGCTGCTGGGGTGGAAGGCTCTGCCCGTGGAGGAGTCATTGCGACCCTCCCATCCCAGCAACAGTGCCGACCCATTGATTCAGGCAGCACCATTTATATGTATGCATAGCTTTTCTGTGGAAAGCATAGTTTATTTGTGGAAGCAAGGGGTAGTGGTTTCCCAATACCTCCTCTATGTGTACATTTGTATGCTATCACTATCTGCACCCAGCTAAGGATTCTGTGGCTCTAGTGTAAGAAAATATATTTTCCCAGCCCAAGTGATTGAACTATAAATTTGATACTAGCTTGAATGCAACAGGTTAATTATACAAATGTTATAACGAAATTAAGAATATAATGTTAATGGACTTCCATTTTATGTCTTCTTTTGTTTTTGTTCAGTAAAGCACAGTAACCTACATTTCAACATCTTCATTTTCTCACTACTGAGCCAATAGCTAAAAGCACAAATGTGTCACTTACTGTACAAACAAATCCACTAACTATTTTTAATAATTGCACAGTAACTAATTTTGCTGTTCTCTCCCTCAGAGCATTCAGACTGCTCTCGTTTAAGGAATATTTTATCAAAACCCACTTATTTTACAATGATTCCCTCACAGCTCACTTCAGACAAATTGCTTGTATTTAAGACATTTTATTCAGAGCAGCTCTATTTTAAAAAATAATAATCATAATAATAATTGAGTTCACTTGTTTTGCTTCCCCCACCCTCCGCCAGCCTATTTCTGTGCTCAGATTGAATAGCTTGTTTCAAAACTAAGATAAATTATGAAATAAAAATACAGGGCATAATCTGAAGTAAAACCTATTTTAAAACCTCCTGGGTTGCAGTGGAAGAGTTAAGCATATGTTAACAACAAGGAAAATGAGAACAGCATTCTGATTAAAATTAGTGGAATTTAAGAGGGCTAACATTTGGTTGGCTCTTAGAGTAAATTTGAATAAGTTACTGCACAGTATTACACTAAAGAATTTTTTAAAAAATTTTTACTCAGGTTCATGTTACTATCCAATGTCAACAAAGTTCCATATAACATATGTCACATTTCAAACACCATGAAATGCCACAAGTCAGGGAGAAACTTCACCTAGTTGTCATGAATGGGCCTAAACTTGGAGAAGAATCATTATACAGTGTTAAGTATACACTGGCATATAGCCCTGTCTTCTTCCCCATGGACAACAACAAAAATGGAGGCCATTTGGGAGGGTATCTCAAAGTCATTGTGTGCCTTGACTTTTGACTGACTGGCAAACCTAAGCTGAACCTATCACAGGGTTTTCTGGGACTGAAAGTGCGTGACTTTCCCAAGATCACCCAGTGGGCTTCCATACCAGCATGTACTTCCAAAACGTGTGTTCCCATGGACAAGGTCACCTCTATTATATGATTGCTAGCTCATTGAAAGAACTTGACACATAATAAAATGATCCCTGTACATCACCTCAAATGATGAAGATTTATATTACACTTCTAGCATAGCTGTTTGTAGTGATTAGCGAGCTAGTATCCCACATACTTGGTATCATTAGGCAGGCACTGTTGAAGGCCACAGCTTTTTCATTTTTTAAAAAAGTAAACATGGGATTCTATAGTTTGGTGAGAAATGGTATTTAAACAATATAAATATTCACTTTCCCTACAGTGGGTAGAAATTATGGAATTATTTCTCTCATGTGCAAAACCAAGACAGTGTAATGGTATCATAACTAGCATAGTCTGGTTCTTTAAACAACAACAACAGCAACAGGTTCTGAGCTTTTATGATTTAGACAAAAATAGTGTGACAACTGTGGTAAATGGCTTTATTTGCTCTTATCACAAAGAAAGAATGGTTTTGATTTTAAAAATACACAGAAGAGGTAGCATTAAACACAAGAACAATAGAAAATATGTTTTTGTTATCTTTAGTTAACTGTTTTAATTGACACTATGTGGCCTACATTATATAACTTATTGGAATATATTTTGAATCTGTACGTTCCTTCTTTTTTTAATGAACTTTGGGCATGAAAGTTCATGAAAGCGCCTACAATGATCTTCTTTAACTTCTCTAACAGTACACTCATCAGACAAATGTAATATACTCCCACCCCTGGAATGAGGAATCAAGACAACAAAATAGAATCATATCAGATCATATCTTTTCTGGGGGGCTTTACAGACCGTCCAAAAAGGGCAGCCTGGCACCACCTCTTTTTTGTCCACACTTTCACCGCAGCAACCACACGGAGCGGCGAAGGTGTGGATGAAAAAAGGAGCCCAGAGAAGCAGCTCCTTTTTGAGTCATACTTACAATGCAAAAAGATGTAAAAGGTGACATAAAGTGCATCTACGATGTCTCAGCTGTGCAGCGCCATATAGAAGTTGTGCAGCTGCAATGTCATCGCTGCAAACACCATGTATATGGCACAGCGCAGCAACAACGCCCTCGTCACATGTTAGGGTTGCGGGGCATGTATGCGCTCTGCCCCAAGGCAACCCTAGCACATGACAAGTGCACCCCTTAGTGCCCGTCAGTTTGGGGCCTGGATTAACAAATACTGCAACAAGCAGTTGATTAGTTTATTTGGAAATTATTATCCCAAATAAAATGCACAGTACTAACAAATTGGAGACTAGAGGTTTATACTACAACATTCTCCAGTGCTAGAGGAGCAACATTACCCTGGTTCTAAGAAACAGTTCAGAAAGGAAGCCACACCCTCTAAGAACACAGGATGGTTTCCTTTAAGGAAATGGCGTGGATATCCTTTCCACACCAAGAGATATCTCTGGGTTCTCACCAAGATGTGTTAAAAGAAGTCACTCTAAGCTAATACCACTTCCTGCTAGATTGGACAAAAAGGGAATGAGTGCCAATCAAATCAAATTTAAAAAAAAAACCTCTGAGCAATATTATTATTATTATTACTATTGAAATAAAGTAAAAAGAGAATTCAAATGCCAATCTAGAAGATGCTCTGAAACTTCATTCCTCTGAGGAAGATGATAAAAATCAGCTCTCAGCATAACACCGGAAACTAGGAGCCTTATCACAAGAGAAAATAAAGTGGAAATGGAGCTGGAGAGTAGTGGCTTTCATAAGATTGTAGCACTTAAGTTATCATCCTGCAACATATGGTTGTAAAGTTGCATCTGTTTGTCTAGCTAGAAAGATCAATTCGACAAAAGGCACACTTTTACAACAATCTTCCATGAAAAGAGAACTTAAATGCTATGATATCATGAGGTAAGGCATAGGCAAAGCTCTGTTTGCTTGTGTAATATGACTCTAATCTTGAAGAAATAAACTGGCCACAATAAATTGGGTCAAAGTGTATTACCACTTATTTTTATACCTTGACTCAGACATTAGTCAAAATGGACACTGCAGTCAAGAAACAAGAAGAAAATTGGGTTTTGGAAGGCCAGCTATGAAAGAAACAGACAAGGTTCTCAAGTGAAAAGATGTATCACTGAATACCAAATACAGGATTGTCCACACCATAGTATTTATGATTTGCATGTATGGTTGTGAAATTTGGACAGTGAAGAAAGCTGTCAGGAAAAAAAACTAATTTGAAATGTAGTACTGGGGAATTCTAGAGAAATCATGCAGTGTCAAAAAGAGAGAAATAAATTGATCCCTAGAAGCCAAAATGGCTCAGCTGAGCCTATTATTTTTTAGACCTATCATAGGTCAACATGACTCATTAAAAAAGATGGTAATATTATTAAAGTGAAAGGTAAGTAGGAAAAGAGGGAGACTGTGGTACAGTTGGATGGACTCAGTCAAGGAAGCCACAGCCCAGAGTTTGCAAGAAAGATCTTAATAGGTATATTAATAAGGATGCCTTATCTCTCAGTCATCTCTCAGTTATAGGGTCACTAAAAATCCAAAGTGACTTGATAGAAATTAACACACGTATTGTCAAAAATCACATGAGAAACATAATATAGATCATAGTTTTGCATACTCTGTGAAAATATTTCTTTGATGTCACTAAAAACATTCTCCAGATATCGCTCAGAGAAATTAATGGATTTATCAACTATTACCTTTGAGACCAGAATGACCTGTTGCTAGAAGTCCAATCAAGGTACAAGCTACAATCACCACCAAAATAAAGAGAGTGATCAGAGTGACTTCCAATCCACTGAATTTCTTCTTTCCCATCTAGACACAAAGAGTAAAGCAAACAAACAGAATGTAATCTCAGTGTTTTACAAGCATGTATCCTCTGATCTAAGTAGTTAAACTATAACCATGCCATTTTCAGAACAAATGATGTACTAAGCTGTGTTCTTCATGCCCCCACCACAGAATACTGCTGATGGAAATAGTTGTAGCTATTTAAACAATTTTTGTAAATTCTACAAAAGAGGATTGTTGTGGGGTTTTTTTTTTAAAAAAAAAAACTGTCTCATGGATCAAAATACACATCTCTTGAATAAAAAAATTTGCACCCATGAAAACATAACAAAAATATTTTCATTGACCTAATCAGTATCTGTAAGGACTGTTTGGTGGCATTTATTTGTAAAAGGAAACCAACAAGAATATGGATTAAAATACACTGTAAATTTGATCTCTTATCTCGTGATTTGCAAGAAATAAATATAGCAGCTGCTCATCTTGGCAGAAACCCCAGGGAGACCAAATGTTTAGTAAAGTTAGGAATGGTGCCCATCTATGACAAATGCTGACTGTTGAAGTGTTAGGGCTCCACAGCCAACTGCTCAATCTTGTGTGAACAACGACATGGCACCAGCACCATTAATGTTTAACTGTAACTTGCAATAAAACTCCTTTAAACCAATCTCCAGCATTTAGATCAATACACTAGTTGGGTTTGCATTTGTAATTCAGATAAAAAGATTTCACTTGATTGCTGTATTACAGTGAAAAAAGACCTCTTTTTGGCTTGTTTGTAATTACAAAAAATTAACAGTAAAGATTGTTAAAACTGATTTTTAAAATAGCTGAAACACTCCAATAACTTTTCAATGAAGTAAAAGAACTCTAAAATATCTAGATTAAATATGAGAATTAACTTTCTTTACTTTATGTCTCATTTCTAAACATATGACAGCCTGACACAAATTGGTTGTTAAAATGCAAAGTGTAAGTAAAGTAATGGACAATGTATGAGTAGTATTGAAAAATGAGTTTCAGCAGAATTCTTATCAAGTGTACTTTGTACTGTTGTACCAATCCCAGGATTCCCTAGCACTTTGAGTCATTTCCTACTTATGGCGACCCAAAGGTGACCCTATCACAGAGTTTTCTTGGCATGTTTCTTCAGAGTCACTTTTACATTGTCATCCTCTGAGGTCAATTAAGTGTGACTTGCCTAAAGTCACTCAGTGGGCTTACCTGGCAAATCTGGAATTTGAATTCTGGTCTCCAAAGTCATAGTCCAATGCTCAAACCTCTATACCACACTGGCATCTGTAGTATTGTGTACTAAGTCCCTTTGAATTCAAAGGGACACACTTCTATGTCAAGGGCTATAGAACTGAAACTAAAGGGAGCCCTGCTGATGCAGTGGTTGAATGCCTTTATGTACCATGAGTTTGATCCAAGGTCCACTCAGGCTTGCATCCTTCTGTAGATTGCTAAAATGAGTAGCCAGCTTGTTGGGTGCAATTAGCTTACACATTGTAAACCACATAGGGAGTGCTTAATTTACTGATAAGTAATACAAACATGTATTTGCTATTGCTATTGCAACCTTGGGGGGAAATTTGCAAAGAAATGAGGAATTCAAGAGCAGCTAAAATACATGTTACGTTTGAGAATATACTTTTTGTCAGAACTCTGTCAGTTACTTACACATGTGTAAATTTTCCTGTATAAATGTTTGGATATTTTGGTCCAATGTTGGATGCCTGCATTCAGCTCAAAGTTGCTGAAGTGAAGTTGTGGTCTAGTGCATTTGATATTGGGCATGGAGATATTCATTGTGAATTTTGCTTCTGATTTTAATTTTAGATTTGGTGTATTGGTTCAGTTGCCTATCATGGATATCACACATAAGGTTTGCAAAACACAATCAGGGAGTAACTCTATGTAGCACTTAAGGCTATATCTACACCTTAGACTCTATTTTTCTCCTTCATTCATGAGAGCTGGACATGTCTTCTACTGTACAATGAATGCTTCTTTATTTGACTTAGATTCAAAACACACTGCAGAAATAATTCATTTTGAGCCTGCTTCAACTGCTTGTCTCAGTGCTAGGGAATCCTGGGATTTATAGTTTGTTGCAGCATCAGTACCCTCTGACAAAGAAGTCTAAATGTCTCACAAAACAACAGTTCCCAGAATTCCCTAACATTTACCCAGCGTAGTTAAAGCTCCCTTAAACTGGATTATTTCTGTAGTGTGCTTTGTACCTCTGTCTTCCATTTGAATGACTATCCAGTCCAAGTCTGATGTACAAATGAAGAACACTAAGGGGAAGCAGATGCAATGTAGTTGTCCATCAAGTATAGACCACAATAGACAGAGCTGTACACTTAGCAGCACAAATAGCAGTCAACCGACTAGGGGAAATGAACTGTATTTCTATTTAATTTGTTTGCAAATTTGCATCTATAGCATATACATTATGCCACACACACACACACACACACACACACACACACTGCATCCTCTTTTTAGGAGTGCATTACCTGTTTCTTGGCCTGATGTGTTAACTGGCCACTGGGATTATTCTAGGAAGGAATAGGATCTCCTTTACAGGAGAGGACAGTAGATCTACCAATACCAATACATGGGTAATGAATCCATGCTTGATTTTATCACTGATCTTCTCACAGTTACTCTTGGTTGAATGGGAGCCCTTTTGGTGCTAGACAGGAAATTATCAGAAACTTGCCTGGGAAAATCAGATGTGGTTTCACTGCCACTGTTGTGGTGGACCTACCAGCTCCACTATCAACTATTCTATTTGCTGCCCCTCAAATGCATCTCACAGCCTTCTCAAAAGTCCCCCAATATGCTTCATATATGTGATTATATTTTTGGCAAAGCAGTCATATTTTGCACTACTCAAAATTTCTGAATCACCTTCAAAATCCAAGTTTGCAACAATGCAACAATTTGCAGCAATGCAATAGGGATGTTACCAGACCTCAGATAATGGTAGTTTATTTTCTGCTCTTATTATTTCCAGTGCATTTTTCACTACTGTAGAGCTCTAAGCAAGTTTTAGATTCATTCATTATCCCTTAGTTTTGCTTCTGTTCTTCTGTATAGATATATAGTACAGTATAGATGCAGAGATCCACAATTTATAAACATTTATATATTTTTTCTTAAATTTCTGCTTTTTAAAAGGATATGACAAAATTGAGGTTTTAGACACACCTTTTTCTAACGAGAAAGGAAAACTAATACAGCAGTTAAGAAAAAGGTTCTTTCTCTGTAGAGAATAATTATTGACAGGTAAAAAGAAATATTCAGTTATCACGCACACATACACACACACACCAAATTTAAAACATTAAATGAAAGCAGAGCACAGATCCTTTTGTCTTAAGAGGTGGTCTGATTCATAATAAAACAATTGCAGACTTGTAACTTAGCCACGGGCTGTGAGGCTGTGTTCTAGAAGAGTCTATTTCTGATTCTTCAGCAGCTATGGTTGCTGAAGATGCCAGCCACAGGTCCTGGTGACACGTCAGGAACAAACTCTTCTAGAACATGGCCTCATACTCTGAAACTTTTAGTAGATTAATTTATGCAACAAAAATGCATTAAAACATACCTCTATACTCTCTTGGTTTCTTCCATATATCACAGCTAGATAGTTTCTGTGACAGTAGTGATGAGTTGCCTTGTTGCTTCTATCTATATATACTGACCCATTATCTTGTTAGTTTATTGCATTATATTTTAACTAGGCTATCAGTAGATGATATACATATTCACAGGCATATTGTTACAACCTGGGAACTGCTAGTTAATAAATAATATCTTCCCCTCACTTAGCAGCTATGCCACATTTAATAAGTGGAAGAACAGGTATCGTGCCTTGGGTTAAGTATCATTTCTACTTTTACCACACTTGGGCCACCATATCAATGCAGTTGATTATTTTCATTGGACTTTCACTTTTTTCTTATCAATTTTTCCATGCTGTTTGACTTCAGTGTAATTGACCAAAAGTGCTTCATAACGTTTGGGAAGCGATTTTTAAAGTGAATTCATGTTATAGGTGTTACAATTTTAATATATAAAATATCCAACTGTAATCTATTGTTGGATGCAAGCCATATGATCTTCTGGATATTTTTGAAATGATATCCCTGATGTTCTTCATATGTTGAGTATGGGTAGATGAAGAACACTTGTAGGGCCTCATGATTTCCACTCCAATCTACTTCTTTGTTTGTGCCTTCAAGTTATTTCTGAGGGCTTTCTTGGCAATACCCTCCCACTGAAGCTGAGAGCATTTGACTTGGCCAAGGTCATCCATTGAGTTTCAGGGCCAAAGATGGACTCATATGAACAAATGAAGAAAGAGGAAATAGTTAATGATAGCCAAGAGAATCCTACAACCTGTAAAATCAAGAATTCCTTCCTTTTATTTGTCCAACAAGCATTTAAAAAAGGATTGCACTTTCAGTAGATCATTTGAAGGATATCACACAATGCAGAAATGATGGTATCTTACAGACAACTTATGGTTAGTTTCACATGTACTTCCCCATCTTATGCAACACTTTAAAGTGGGGTGTACAACTTCCAGGGTTGAAGGTTGCCATCATCATTATGTATTTTTATTACCATCGTCGTCATCATGACTAGAGGTCTCACTTTTTCCCCAGTATGAGACTCAAGGCATCTTAAAACAGTTAAAACAAACAGTTAAAAACTGATATGATACAAAAGTAAAAAATCAATTACATTATCATAAAATTAAAATAAATTAAAAACAAAAAAACGTTTATAAACAACAGCAGCAGCAGCAGCAAATAAATTTCCAGCACATTGTAGAAAGCCTGCTGTTTCTCTTTCAAAAAGAAAAAAAAATAACAAAAGCTTGTGGGGTAATAAAAACAGGCTTTACCTCCTTGTGGAAAGATAGTAAATAGGGTTTAGAAGGCCAGTCTAGCCTTTCTGGGAAGGATGCTCTAAAGCATGGGAGCAGCCACTGAGAAGGTGTGTGGTGTGTGAGAGACAATGGCCACCATAGATGATCTCAGAAAATGGGCAGGTTCATATGATAATAGATCCTTCAAATAAGGGTGTACTGGTTCCACAGGGAACTTTGGTGGATTATACTCTTCTTCTCACACAATTAAAAAATTAAAAATAAGACGGTGCCCCCCCTCCAAAAAAAAAAAATGCTTTGAGCATGGGTGTGATTTTATATTTTCATTGACATTCAGAAATCAATATCTAAGTCAAGTATTTAAAGATGGCTGTCATGTCACCTCTCAGTCTTCTCCCCCAGGCTGAAGATACCCAACTTCCTAAATCATTACTCTTACACTTTGATTTCCAGACCCTTATCATTGTTGTTGCCCGTCTCAGGACATACCACAGTTTATCAGTATCCTTCTTAAACAGTGATGCACAAAAGTGCACTAAATACTTCTGATGTAATCTAAACAAATTGGCGGAGAGTGGTGGTATTATCATTACCGTCACCATCATATTTCCCTCTTCCCCAAAACCGGGATCTAAAATGAATTAAAAATTAAAATTAGAGTTAAAAATACAGGATCAAGAATCAAAATGGGTTAAATTTTTACAACACTAAAAAAAATTAAAACATTTTATTTAAAATTATTTTAAAAAGCAATTAAACATGAACCAAATGCAACAGGTATAACAGTACAGCATAGTCTCAAAAACCCTTTCCTTAAAAACAAAACAAACAAACAGCTTCATTTATATAACACTTCATACCCTTAGGGAGTGTCTAAGCGGTTTACAATTGTAAGCTATTTGCCCCCCAACAATCTGGGTACTCATTTTAGTGACCTCAGAAGGATGCAAGCCTGAGTCGAGCTTCAGCCCTTTGATGGTCTTGAACTCGCCACCTTATGGTTTTGAGTGAGTGGCTGCAGTACAGGCATTTAACCACTGCGCCACCAGGGCTGTAAAAACCTTCAGTTCTCAAAAGTCTGAGTTGGAAAATACCTTGGAGGTCCTTTGGTGCAATGCCCAGTCCAGAACATGAACTCTGAAACTGCAGTACCCCTTGACAGATGGTTGCCCGTCCTCTGCTGAAATACCTTAAGAGACACAAAGCTCACCACCTCCTAAGGCAATTTATTCCACTGTTGAGCAGTGTCTCCTGTTAGGAAGTTTCGCCTAACTTGCAGCTAAAATCTGCTTCTCTCTAGTTTCCAAATAAACACAAAGGACCAGGTTTTACTGAACACACAAACAAAAAGGCTCAGCAACACGTAACCCCCCCTGCAAAAAAATAAAATAAACAAAGGCACTATTTGTTATGAAAACATAAAAATCAGTATCAAACTCAACAGGCAAGAAAGTGAGTCAGCATGAATTAGAAGATCAACCACAGTTCCATACTAAACACTCCTTACAAGATGAGAACAAACCTATTTTGCATTATATAAGCATTATACAAAAATGAATATTGTACAGTGGGAAAGGAACTATATAGAAAATATGAAAGAGACTTCAGTAATTAACTCACTGCATAATCTTCTTCAGAATCCTATCCTGTTGAGATCAGAAACACATAATATAATATCCTTTTACTCACCATTTACCCACCATTGCCCAAGATTATGTAAATGGTTTCACATGATTTAAAAGAAAGAAAAGTAGGTGTCTGCAATCATTTGTTTCATATTAAATGTTACTAAAATTGACCAAATCCAACAATTCCCCCCCCCCCAAAGTTGAAGTTTTCTAATCAACTGTGATTTTCAATTAAAATGTTTGGGATGCCAACAATTGTATCAAATATGTTTATCCTATAGCAAAAATACAGAAATACTAAGTGTTTGCTCCAAGGCCACTGGACATTTGCTGGGTGAAGTCCACAACTTTACTATGGTCTCTATTTTAGTCTCATTAGGAAACATCAGATTTTTGGCATGTTAGGTCTGAATGTAAAAATTGATTAAGCTAAATGTTAGAAACTAAGGGATTAATTAACTACCCTAAACACTGTGTTTTTTAAAAGTTGGATTCATTAAGTTATAGTTCATTAACTTGTTGATGAAAATATTAGTGTAATGCTAGACATTTACATAGAATGGAATGGAGGTTGTCACTTTTGGCCTGAGGGGAACAAATTTTATATTTGCTGCTTTCAAGAAAGCCCTATTACTCTTTTTAAAATTGCCTACTTCCAAACTAGATTTTCCCCCAGGCATGAACTACAAAGCCCATAGTATGATTGTGAGAAAGCATGAGAAATAGATTTGTACTTGTTGACTTGTCTTGTTGGCTGAGAATCAGAAGAACTATGGACAGAGGTTAGAGACTTAGGGCCGGTACAGGCGGGTGCTTTGTGCCAGCCTGGGCTCTCAAGTAGGGCTTGGTAGGACTCAGCGTTTACACACTGCAAGCCCTAGTATTGGTGCCCATATGACATCTTGGCACCAGGGACGTAGCAAGGACTTTGGGAAGGGGGGTCCAGACTAAGTGCCGCCATTATAATGGGGCTTGGGCATGGCAGTGCAGTGGTGCACACCATTCATTGAATCTAACAGAAGGGGGGGCACAGATCCCCCTTGGCTATGTAACTGTTGGCATGCCCCCATCCATACAGGGTGTGCCATGATGGTGCACTGGTGTCAGGGCACCCAAATGGCACTCCATGAAAGGGGCACCAGCATGGCAAGTGATGCCTGTGACTCCTCTAAAAAGAATCTTCTTTTTTGCTGTGCAGCTTCGCTGCAACGTTCTGCAACAAAAAGGTGGCTACAGACCACCATTTTTGGTCTGCAAAGCCCCATAGACTCCACTAAACTCTGAGGGAGTGCGTTTCACTGTCGAACAACCCTTACTGTCAGGAAGTTCCTCCTAATGTTGAGGTGAAATCTCTTTTCCTGCAGTTTGCATCCATTGTTCCACGTTCTAGTCTCTGGAACAGCAGAAAACAAGCTTGCTCCCTCCTCAATATGATATCTCTTCAAATATTTAAACAGGGCTATCATAGCATATCAGTACACTGATGACACTCAGATATATTTCTCCATGACCAGATTGTCTGCTCAGACAACGTCTCTCCTCTCAATGACTGCCTTGCGGCGGTAATGGATTGGATGAGGGAAAACCGATTGAAGCTTAATCCAGACAAAACCAAGGTGCTCACAGTCACAGGGCCGAAACCAGGTTTGGGAATACAACTTCCAGTCCTGGATGGAGTCACACTCTCCTCAAGGGACTCTGTTCGCAGTCTGGGGGTACTCCTTGACCCGTAGCTTCACATGACTAGTCAGGTGAATGCGATGGTCAGGAGTGCCTGCTACCAGCTTCGGCTGATACGCCAGCTGTGCCCTTTCCTGGAGAGAAGGGATCTGGAAGCTGTGATACACGCGCTGGTAACCTCATGTTTGGACTACTGTAATGCACTCTACATGGGGCTACCCTTGTGCCTAACTCGGAAACTTCAACTGGTCCAAAATATGGCAGCCAGGTTTCTCGCTAGAACATCTAGGAGAGAGCACATAACACCTGTGCTCAAATCTCTCCACTGGCTGCCGATTAGTTTCCGGGCACAGTACAAAGTGTTGGTTTTGACCTTTAAAGCCCTACATGGCTCGGGTCCATCCTATCTTAGGGACCGCCTCTTCCCGTATGACCCCCCCCCCAAACACACACACACTCCAGTCCTCTGGGAGGAACCTGATACAGCTCATGAAGACCTCCCAGAGGGCCTTTTTGGCAGTCGCCCCCAGGCTGTGGATTGACCTGCCAGATGAGATGCATCTCATTCCATCTTTAGAAAGCTTTTAAAAAGCTCTAAATACACATCTCTTCTGGCAGGCCTTCCAAGAAAATGCAAACACTTCCCAGCTCCAAACCTAAGCCTTAGTGCCTCTCCTGTCCTTCTCCAGTGTCTTTCCCACCCCTTTACAGCCTAGGTTTTCAGGCCCACTTCCCTGTTGCTGCTTTTTACTGTTGTAATTTGTTTTATTTATGTTTTTTATTATATAGTGGTTTAATTCTCTTTTTAAGGGGGGGCGGTGATGGAAGGGGTGGGACGTTTTAACTGAGATTGTTTTAATCTTTTTGTTGTAACCCACCCCAATTGCTTGTTCAGAGGGGCGGGCTAGAAATACATCATCATCATCATCATCATCATCATCTCTTAACCTTCTCTTCATCAGGCTAAACATCCCCAGCTCCCTAAGTCTTTCCTCATAAGGCATGGTTTCCAGACCCTTCACCATCTGAGTTGCCCTCCTTTGGACACGCTCCAGTTTCTCCACATCCTTTTTGAATTGTGGTGCCCAGAACTGGACACAGTATTCCAGGTGAGGCCTGCCCAAAGCAGAATACAGAATAGAATAGAGTGGCACTATTACTTTCCTTGATCTAGACACTGTACTTCTGTTGATACAGCCCAAAATTTCATTGGCCTTTCTAGCTGCAGCATTGCACTGAAAGAGGAGAAGCAAAAGTAAAGAAGGACAGGAATAAAATCAGAGCCATGAATGCAACTATTCACAGATTTGTGTGCATAGATTAAGAGAATTGCTACAACAATCAATGCAGTGAAATAGAAGCTGAAAACCAACAAGGAAGAACAAGAGACCTGTTCTGTAAGATCTGAGTAAACGAAAGGAAATATATACCTAGGGGAGATATGTTCAATGATGAGAAAAGGAACATAAGAACATAATACACAACCACAGTAAAAAAATTTAAAAAATGGAAGCAACACATAGAAGAGCTATATAAAAAAGGTTAAGTGAAGAATCACAAATGGGAAGGTGAAACTTATGAAGATGAACCCCAAAATTTGGAAAGTTTAGTAATAGCAGCACTAAAATCAATAGGGAATAATAAATCACCAGGAACAGATGATATACCAATAGAACTGCTACAAACCACAATTACAACATCAAGTTCAGTTCTAACTAAATTATGCCAACATATATGGAAAACAGTGGTCCATAGATTGGAAGCTATCAATATACATTTCTGTCAAAAAAAAAAAAAAAAAAGGAGACAAAAAGCTTGCAGTAATTACAGGGCCATTGAACTAATTTCTCATGCAAGCAAAATAATGCTCTAAATTCTGCAGCATAGGACCTTATCACACGAGGCACTTACCACTGCCGAAACATTGCCCAAAATTTTCAGAAACACTGGAGGTGGGATCATCTGTTGCACTTCTCTAACATAATTAAGGCTTCCTGCTTTCCTTCTGTCAAAAAAGCGTTCAGGGGGAATCCAGGAGAAGTCATTTTAAAAAAATAACAGGATATCTCATTATTTAAAAAATGGCTTGGTTTGGCTTCCGCGTACACACTTCGTTGATAGAAGGAAGTGTAATGAGTGATCCCACCTCCAGCGCTTCTGCAATGTTTGTGCAACGTTTGGGCAGCAGTAAGTGTCTTGTGTGATAATCCCCATAGACTCCCACCATATGTGGAATCAGAGCAAGATTCTGGAAAGTAAGACACTCTAGGTATCCCATTGCAAAAATATGATAGATAATGGAGTGCACCAGAAAATTCCAAAGGAAAATAAGTTACAGTATGTGCTTTATAGACTACAGCAAAGCATTCATCTCCATAGATCATGAAAAGCTATGGCTTGCTCTTAGAGGAACAGATGTGCCACTTCACAAGATTGTCCTGATACATAACCTGTACTCAGGACAAGAGGCTGCAGTCAGAATTGAATATGGAGAAACAGAATGGTTCCCACTCAGCAAAGACAAGGATGCATTCTATCTCTTCGTTCAACTCATAGACAGAAAATATCAAATGAGGAGCAGGCTTAGACTCAGAGGCAGAAAGACTGAAGATTGGCAGAAGAAACATTAACAACCTGATGTAACTTAGGACCCCAACAGACAGGCCAAAATAAAGCAGCTTTGGGTCACGTTGGAGGTATACTGTTTAAATGGCACACACATCTAAAGCAGCTTTATTTTAGCCTGTCTGTTCGGGCCCTTTATTGAAGTCAAGACTTATTGGGGCCCTGTCTCCATGGATCAAATACAGTGTCTGGGCAGTTTGGCATCAAACCTGCTCTATATCATCCTTATAATTTTTTTAAACCATCATCATCATCATCATCATCATCATCATCATCATCTTTTGCTTCTGATTTTTTGCTGCTGTTATGTGATCAATGCATGAAGCCACCTTCGGGTCAGAGTGAGTGACATGCCATGGCAGCAGCGTCAAAAAGTACACTAGGACTTGTATGCAAACAGCCACCTGGTATTGCAACGAAAAGCCCCAGGTAACAGTAGGACATTGGGTCAGCTCTGGGGCCAGAATAATACAGGCTGCTCCTGGCCCATGTTCTGGTCCATATGGACCTGGCCTAAGAAGGATAAATTGAATTGTTACAAAAGATTTTAAAATTGCAGCAGAATATGCATTTTGATAGTTTTTTTTTCCTCCAACTTCCAGCCTTACCAAAATCCAAAAAATATGTGAACCAAACCAGCTGTAGAAAGAGCTGGATAAAGTTCAGAATGGGAAGAACAATGAAGTGGATCTACTATAGCTGAGACTAACCAATAGGTTTCAAGGCCACAGTCATTTTAACATGTGCCTATTCATCACATCACCATTTCATATTAAACCATACACACACACACACACACACACACACACAATTATGGGGATTGTTAGAAATGATGAGCCTGAAAAGGAGGTTTGTTTCAACACATAATCACATAAATTAAGTTATTTTTTAAAGAAAAAAATAGTGAAACAAATTTAAATTAAAAAATTGCAGACCATGATAGTGTTCTTAGCTTCTGAATTAATCTTGTTGAATGGTGGTTAGGAAGCTATAAAGACTTTTTAATTCCTTTGTTATTAGCAGCAAAGTTATATGTAGGCAAACTCTTGGAAATTCTCAACCTCCTACAGTTGCTCAGCAGGCAAGAAAATGTTGGGGCATTATAGTCAGTGAAACTGAGCAGATCTCATTAGGCATATGTCTCAAATTCTTCAGAAAAGTAATTGGGCTCTCTCGCTATGCTATGCAGATATCAGTAATAAATTGGTCTAAATATGATAAATACAAAGTCGTTTATGCATTATATAAAAAGTGGAGATGTTTATTTTTACTAACTACATTATAAACATTTGGGAAATCAGACAGAAATTAATAAGAACAATAAACGGAGCCATGCTGGATCAGACTAAAGGCCTGCCTAGCCTAGTATTCTGTTCATAGAGTGGCTAAACAGATGCCCATGGGAAGCACACAAATAGGTGCAATAGAAGGGAATAGAAGCATTTTGCCCCACCATGCAGCAATTGGTACTGTGACCCTTGCAGCCTCTGATAAAATATAGCAGTCATGATCAGTAGACATTATTATCTTTATCTTCCATGAAGTTATCTTCTTACAAAGCTATTCAAATTAGGAGAACTACATTTTTCTGGTAGCAGCCATGTAGCTTCTGACATTGCTGGGTATATTCCACATATACAAATTAAGGTTCTTGATAAATTTACACAAGTGTTGAAGAAATTCACTTAGTCAACTGTACTTTCTCTCTCTCTCTCTCTCTCTCTCTCTCTCTCTCTCTCTCTTTTTTTTTTTTTCCCCTAGAGAGGCTGTGGTTTCCTTGATAGTTATATTTAGGCTGAGTGGCCTTGGTCTGTATTACAATTTTTTTGTTACCTGTAAAGAATAACATTAAAAGAATCACAAGCCAAACAGTGGACAGAAGTCTAGCGCTGTTAGATATTTTAGAGCCCTAAATCAAAATCTGGCACACAATGACTTGTTAGCCTTCCTTTTGCTGCCAGGAAGCCAGCCAGCCAGCCAATTATTTGCCTACAATTGGAAGGTGATTAAGAACCTTAAACCTAGTTTTATAGTTTTGTAAAATCGGAAAGTCAGTTTCTCTAGAAAAATTAACATAGCAGATCAAGCGTAAAAGCAGACAAAAAATGTGATTCTTTTGAAGACACCGGGTTCAATATTTTTCATTTTATGAATCATAAGAAGGATAGTAGAATTGTTCCACTGACATTTCACAGGGACACCTGGAGAAGACTGATAAGATAAAATTGTAATGTCATTCTTTGATTGATTCTTCCTGTGATAAACTTTATTCTATATCTAGGATAAAATCTTTAACAGTCATAAGTTATTGTCAGTCAATGATGTGAATTTGTGTTTGTCATTTGTTCATGGTTTAATTTTTGATGTTAAACCTTTTTTTAAGCCTTTTACTTTCCCTCTACATGTGGAAAATCTTTAACAATTAAGACATTCTATTAACTATCAAATTTATTTAAAATGCTTACACAGTGCCCAACTGGAAAGGGCCTTGGGGCACTATACAATTATAACAAAAAGTATAAATAAAATCATAGTAAAACCAAGTCAGTCACATGAAATAATGTGAAAATGTCACACTGTTATAATGTTAAGATCCAGAAATAGAACTTAATAAAAATAGAAATAAGCACTATTAGATTAGGAAAGCTTTGGCCTAGCAACTAAATGCTGCTTAAGAAAATACATGGAGAATCTCTTGTAGGAAGATATTCAATAGATTTTTTTTTTCTCCCCCTTTCTGTCTCATTTCTTTTTCTGTTTAATGATGTACAAGGAGAATAGAGGATACAAAAGTATACATATTTTTGAAGATAAAGCCATTGACCAAAATCTAGTTAAAAGTCCCAACAGGAGACATTGAATAAATTGCTCAATAGTAAATCAACACTTGTATAAATCTCTTTGATTCAAATTAATCAGTTAAAACACATTGGTCTCAGATGTAACTCAATGTTTTTCTTTTCTCCTCCCTAACCTTTTTAGTTTCAAGCTGTTATCCCTTTTGCATGCTGGTCATTCCCTCTACTCTGTGATCATTTAGCCTTTCCACTACCTCACTCTACTCCTCAGGCTTAGAAGAAACCAGGAATTTCCTTCTGTCTTTCTTTCTCTGTGGTTTACATATATGCATTATACAATTTTTTTCTTCATTATGCAAATCATATGCAAGAAACAGTTGACCAAAATATACATGCCATCAATTTCTGTGCACTCTTTCCAATCTTTCATAAAGAGTTGTTTTGAAATAGCTTTCTTGTCTGTCTGTCTCTCTGTATTTGCATGGAATAAGGGGTGCACAACCAACAGCCTAAGGTGTTTCTCCCTCTCATTATCCCTTGTCTTTACCATGCTTTTACCATCTTTTCTCCGCACAGTCTGTGTGCCCTTTAGACATCTGACAAGGGTGTGGATATTCACTGTGGGTTGTTTTCCCATAAATGTTAATTACAAAAAATAAAAATAAAAATAAAAATTGGAATCTGCTTGAAACAAAGTTACAGAATTGAGTCTAAATGTTTACGGTTATGTTCATTCAATGCTGTCTCTCTATACTTAAAGGGGAGTGCAGCAGGGCCAGTCCTACTATAAGCCAGAGCAAGCCACAGATTCTAAGTTATTGCATTGGGAGAAAGATATGCGTATAGAATTTATTACCTATGAGTCAAAATTAACTAGGGGCTGATACATACTGCCAGGAAGCAGCATCCTGGTGGCAATAGTAGGGCTCAGGAGCGCACACCAACCACACGCTCCCTATCCCTATGATGTGCAGGCACCACCCACATGGGGACGTGTAAATGACATGTGGGCATCTGAGTGCCCAAATGACTCTTAGAGAAAGCGGTGTCATAAGGACTGTGATGCAGCACTCACAATGCTGCAAAAAGGTTTTTTTTTTTTTTCCTGTGCAGTGGTGCCTTGCCATTTGGTTGCTGTGGCAATGCTCTGCAGCAAAAAGGGGTGGCATTTCCCCACTCATATGTCCATGGCCTAACTTAGCTCTGAATTACTTTCACATAGACACAGATTAGTGGCAATGAACATGTGCCCCTCTGCCTCAGGCAACAAAATATCTTGGGCTGGGCCTGGTTTGTAGTAAGATTGAGAAAGTTACATAACATTTTCAGATAATGCAATAGCAACTCCATATTCAGCTGTTTCTTGCTGAAACAGACTGGCAAGAAAAAGTGGCTTGAAGCTCTTTGTTCCAAATCTGGACTGAACCCTCACCAGTTGTAGCAGCCACTCCCAAACCAGCCTGGATGCACATGGCCCAGCCTCATAACATAGCCTCAAGCTGCACCACTAGATAATTGTTTTTTGTCCTCTCATCATCATCCCTGCACACTGTCACACAAACACGAGCCACCAGTAAACACCTCCTCACTAGATGCCATACCATAATGCCTTTTGATTGGCCACACAAGTTACATATGCAACCCTACACCAGTACGAGGCACTGGAGCAGGCAATCATGCACCTTCACCCTGTGCCCACACTTTGACTGTCTATTTTGTGTATGTTGTAGTTCTATCCATTAGAGGTGTCACACTGTCACTTTTGGGTATTGCCATCCTGACTGCTTTGGTACAGCATCTCTATCCTTTTTTAATGTGCTTCTGCATCAGGCCATTTATATGCACAATTAGAGTTAGGATTAGGACAGATTGCCTCTTTAGAATGAGTCTGGAGTCAGTGCATTTATATATATGGGGGAAAGTGTGTATTTTCTGGGAAAGTGCAGAAAAATTCAACTTCTTATACATGTTCCACTTAAAACTTAGCTAAGGAACTTAAGTTTTAAGCAGAACATGTATAAGAAATGGAAAAATGTGGAAATCACCAAAGAGGAATTCAAACAAATAGCCAGCACGTGTAGGGATAAAGTCAGAAAAGCTAAAGCGCAGAATGAACTCAGGCTTGCTAGAGAGGTTAAGAATAATAAAAAGGGCTTTTTTGGATATGTCTGCAGCAAAAGGAAGAAGAAGGAAACGGTTGGGCCACTGCGTGCAGAAGATGGCAAAATGCTAACAGGGGACAGAGAAAAGGCAGAATTACTCAACATCTTCTTTGCTTCAGTCTTCTCAGAAAGGGCAAAGGGTATTCAACCTAAGGATAATGGAGCAGAAGACAGAACAGGGGAATTTCAGAACAGAATAAGTAAACAGATAGTACAGGAATACCTGGTTAACCTAAATGAATATAAGTCTCCAGGACCAGATGAACTACATCCTAGGGTATTAAAAGAACTGGCAAATGTAATATCGGAACCACTGGCAATAGAACTCCTGGAGAACAGGAGAAATCCCAGCAGACTGGAGGAGGGCAAACGTTGTCCTCCATCTTCAAAAAGGGGAAAAAAGAGGATCCCAACAATTATTGTCCAGTTAGTCTGACATGAATTCCAAGAAAGATCGAGCAGATCATTAAGCAGAGAGTCTGTGAACATTTAGAAACCAATGCCATAATCACAAAGAGTCAACATGGGTTTCAGAGAAACAAGTCTTGCCAGACAAATCTGATCTCTTTTTTTGATAAAATTACCAGTTTGGTAGATGAGGGGAATGCTGGGGATATAGTATATCTTGATTTCAGTAAGGCCTTTGACAAGGTTCCCCATGACATTCTTGCAAACAAGCTTGTAAAATGTGGGCTAGACAAGGTAACCATTACATGGATTTGTAACTGGTTGACTGGCAGAACTCAAAGGGTGCTCAACAATGGCTCCTTTTCATCCTGGAGAGAAGTGACCAGTGGGGTCCCACAGGGTTCTGTACTTGGCCCAGTGCTATTCAATATCTTTATTAATTACTTGGATGACAGAATTGGGGGCCTAGTTATCAAATTTGCAGATGACACCAAATTAGGAGGAGTAGCCAACACTCCAGAAGACAGGATTGACATTCAGAATGACCTGAATAGACTAGAAAGCTGAGCCAACGCTAACAAAATGAAATTCAATGAGGAGAAATGTAAGGTACTGCACTTAGGACGCAAAAATGAAATGCACAGATATATGATGGGGGACATCTGGCTGAATGAAACTATGTTTGAAAGGGATCTAGGAGTCCAAGTAGACCATAAGCTGAACATGAGTCAACAGTGCAATACGGCAGCTAAAAAGGCCAATGCTATTTTAGGCAGCATCAATAGAAGTATAGTGTCTAGACCAAAGGAAGTAATAGTGTCGCTCTATTCTGCTTTGGTCAGGCCCCACCTGGAATACTGTGTCCAGTTCTGGGCACCACAATTCAAAAAGGATGTGGAGAAACTGGAGCTGGTCCAAAGGAGGGCAACTAAGATGGTGAAGGGTCTGGAAACCCTGCCCTATGAGGAACGACTTAGGGAACTGGGGATGTTTAGCCTGGAGAAGAGAAGGTTAAGAGGTGATATGATAGCCCTGTTCAAATATTTGAAGGGATGTCATATTGAGGAGGGAGCAAGCGTGTTTTCTGCTGCTGCAGAGACTAGGACGTGGAACAATGGATGCAAGCTGCAGGAAAAGAGATTCCACCTCAACATTAGGAGGAACTTCCTGACAGTAAGGGCTGTTTGACGGTGGAACACAGTCCCTCAGAGTGTAGTGGAGTCTCTGTCCTTAGAGGTCTTTAAGCAGAGGCTGGATGGCCATCTGTCGGGGATGCTTTGACTGGAAGTTCCTGCATGGCAGGGGGTTGGACTGGATCGCCCTTGTGGTCTCTTCCAACTCTATGATTCTATGGTTCTATGATTCTATCATTCTTTTTTCTCCAATTTTTTGCTCAAAACGTGGATTGGGCGCAGTTTCCACCCAGTTACAAGGCATATATAATCTAATGCTCTATCTTGAAACCAGGTGGAAACTGGTTTATTTGGCCCTTGTGTTTCAGGCCACAGTAAACAAATTTTAACAATCCACTAACATCTAAGTTTTAAAACGTGAAAGAGCAAAAAAGAAAGATAAGAATATAGATTGCATCAAAAATACAATTTCCCTGAAGCTAAATGCTGCTTGAGCACAATCCCTAAAGAAGCTCTCACTTCCATGGTCTCTAGGCACTTCAGTAGACACCAGTCTTTGTAGCTGGGAATCTGTCATTGTCCTGCCTTCCAAGGCTAGGTGGAAATGGTTCAGACAGAGGGGAAATGGTCTAGGCCTTGCCAGATTTTCAGCTACATAGTCTACAATGAAAAACTATGGGGCAGAGCAGACAGCCGGAAAGGGGCTGCATGAAGCCACTACTGACAAAGCCAGATTAGGGCCATGTCAACCGTATCCTGTGGCCTCAATCACCTTTTTGCCAGCCCAAAATGAAGAAGCAAAAAGTTGCTCCTTTTTGCGTAGGCAAAAAGCCAGCTTTTCCCACCCCTCTGTGGCTTTACAGCACTCCGGTGGCATATAGCATCTAAACACCATGCCACCAGAGTGCCATAAAACCAGCTGACATGTGGGCAGCTGGATGGTGTTAAACTGGTTTCCTGGTGTCATGGGGGCATATGTCATTCGTCTAAAGGCCACACTGCTAGAGCGCCCCCAAACTGGTTGTTACATGTACAGCTGGGTGGTTTGAAGCTGGCTTCTGGGTGTCATGGGGGCATGCATCATGCATACAGTATGCCATCCCCCAAACCAACTGGAAGCTGACTTTTCATGCCAGTCTTTACCAGCAGTATACTTACAGTAGCCATTGTGTTTGCAAAATTAAAATAGCCACAATACCCTGACTAAAAAATCTAGTTAGAATTACCATTGAGTTCAGCTGTTCCCAGATAAGTGGACTGCAGTCTGAAATACAGAATGACACTGAAGAAGGATATTATATGCCTTATTCCCTCTCCCTCTCCTTTGTCTCTGCCTTCTGTCTCTCACACACAATGATATTCTCTCAGAACACAGTGACCTCTGCCTCACAAAGCCCTTACATATAACCTTGTGTGTACATGTCCCTTCAAGTCTGTCAGTTTATGGTGTCTCAATGAATTTCATAGGTTTTTCTTAGGCAAGGAACATTCAGAGGTGGTTTTGCCAGTTCCTTCCTCTGCAAATATGGCCTACAGCACCTGGTATTTGTTGTCAGTCACCTGTCCAAGTATAAATCAGGGCTGAGCCTGCTTAGCTTCCAAGATTTGGACAGAATCTGGTGCCTTTAGGGCATTTTGGCCACATAAAATATATTACATTACAATATGCAAAAAGCCACCAAAATAATATAGGACCACATAACTGGAAGCATGAATTCTCATTTTCCTGGTTTCTATATATGCAAGGTTGTAAGCATACTGTTTACTGTAAATACACACAAACACTCACACACAGTGGGAAAGTGTGCTTCTTTCATTCTCTCATGCAAGACATAAATACATGCAGGGTTCCTGAAAATGTTTTGGAATAGAATGTTGGCTCCCCTCTCCTTTTGTGTGTGTGTGTGTGTGTAAACTTTTTACACAATTTACACAAATACCAGTATGTTGTTGTACAGGTAAAATGATGCTTAGTTTTCTTGCCTACTTTTTCGGGGGGGGGGGGGGATCAATTAATTGAAAACTTTAAAATATGTTTTTGTGCAGGAATCTTTTGGTCTTGAGTAGGACCTGTACTCAGGAGTAATTCTTAGTGGCTAAGTGAATAAATGGACCTAATTAACCAACATAATGCTTCACATTTCCCATTTAAAAATTAATACATAAATGTAAGATGCACACCTTTAGGATCCTCATAGTATTTATGCCATTCCAGTGGTCTAGGTTTCATTATTTTTAAATGATAGTGACAGACCAATGCAAACATATACATTGTATTAAAAAAAATAGATCCATAATTATCTGGATCCATATATATTGATTGTTAAAAGACTGTCATTACTGGTATGATGCCCTAAAATGTCTCTGGGCCATTGATTCAAATGATTTCTCTAAATGAGACTATCTATAGGTCTGAAATCATCCTTCCTCCTGCATTAATACAATGCATGTTTAATAGGAAGTCCTACTGTGTTCAACATCAGGTAGGTCTACAAAGAATTGCAAACTCCTTGCAAACTCCTGTACATGTCTACTTAGAGGTGATTCCCACTGTATTGTGTCTTATTTATTCTCAGCAGCCTGAATGTCAAAGAAATACCACAGGCCTGCAGTAAAATACACACACACACACACACACCCCAAAACAAAAAGAGAGTAAATTTCAGTCTGGTGCCTATCTTAAAAAAAAAAAAAAAAAAAATCCCAGAAAATTTAGCCCTCCAGGACTCTCACTGTCTCATATATTTTGGAATTGCCTTCAGATGAATCATGCTTGGCATGAAGTAGTCCAAAACGATAGTTTAACATTCGATGCTAACCTAGAAACATGGGGCTTAAGTTTT
Organism: Urosaurus nigricauda; assembly: GCA_034509955.1. Classification (NCBI taxonomy): domain Eukaryota; kingdom Metazoa; phylum Chordata; class Lepidosauria; order Squamata; family Phrynosomatidae; genus Urosaurus; species Urosaurus nigricauda. The sequence continues at coordinate 256,279,954 of JAOEGL010000003.1, forward strand.
TTACTTGGCTATATCTTTTGCTGCCTGGAAATATAATAATAATAATAATGTTTTAATCAGACTGGCTGAATAACTCGTTGCTAGGAGGCTAATCTTCAAATTAGTGGAAGGATCAGCATTGAACCTTGGCATTATGAAATGGCAGGTTTTGTAGCCAATGTGTAGTTAAGATAAGTGAAGCAAATAATTCTGAAAAGAAATGGTCTGACATTAGCAGATCTCGGGGAAATATTAATGTGTTGGGGAGTGGGGGCATATTAACTATAGTGCTATCTTCCTCTTTTTTCCTTCCTTTCCACAATGATGAACATTATTGCCTTTCCTAATGAGTCATGTTGCCTTATGATATGTCCAAAGTATGATAGTCTCAGTGTACTCATTTTGGCTTCTAGCGATAGTTCTGGCTTGATTTGCTCTAGGGCACACTTATTTGTCTTTTTAGCAGGCCATGGTCTCTTCCAGCACCACATTTCAAAGTAGCTTACAGTTGTAAACCACTTAGACACTCCTTAGGCAGTATGAAGCAGTATATAAATGAAGCTTTTTTGGGGGGTGGGGGAGTTGATTCTCTCTCTGTCAGCCTTCTTCACAGTCTAGCTTTCATAACCATACATAGAAAAATGAAAATACTGTGGCACAGATGTTGCTATAGTACCTACATTCAATATTTCTTTCCCAATTCTTCCCCAGTCCAGTCCCATTCTGACTTTATTTGCTCTATATTTGCTTTTTATTGGCACAAGGCTTCATACTGACCTTACTATAATTTCAGTAGTACTTGTATTTGGAAGTCCCTTATCCTCTTCCTATTTTGGCTCTATTTTTAGGCTAGGTTTTGGTTTCAGTTCCATCTGTGTTTAATATGTTCTTTTAACAGCTTTTCTCTTAACTTTGTTTGTATTATGTGTGTACTAATCACATGCACAGATGGAGGCCACAGCAGACAAGCACTGTGGCTTCTTTGAGGCTTAAAAACCCCCACTCCTGGCAGGTTTTTTTCTGCTATTCATGGGGCACAATTGACATGCTCATGCGAAACAATGATGTCACACGGTGCGGTGCTGTTTGGATGCCATGCTGCGCGTACATCATCATTATGCCCCCCCCCCATATAGACAGGTGCACACAACCATGGCACCCGCATAGCGATTGCAGGGCTGAGCGTGTGTGGACACCCAACCCTACAAAACCCTTATTTTGGCCCCAGGCAAACCAATGGTCAGTACTCAGCCTATGTCACTGTAGGCATGAATGCTTGAGGCTTGACATTCACAGATGGACTTCAAGGCTATATCTCTTATTTTGTATTTTGTAACAGCACAAGCGGCTACATTTTTTTTTTCAAATCAATTGTTGAGAGAAGAACAATTCTATGGGGGTCTCTTAGTCCTCATCTTGCTATGTGAATACAAAATATTTCTAAGTTTAATACAGTGGCTGTGATAAGCCTCATGCATTTTCATTTTGGGGAAAAAAAATCACTGTAAAATGTAAATGTAAATTAAAATATGTCCTGACCTCCCATTCCCATCCTCAGGAAAGGCATAGTAAGAGAACCTCTGCTGCATTCAAATGAACACTGCACTCCAGACAAAAGCAAAACTGGAACAAAGAAGAACGGAACAACTGGAAGAATGGAAAAACTGGAAAATGCATTCATTTGGAGCTAAGTGATCCTAACTTTCTTTTTCTTCCACATTTTTTTTCAATTCAGTAACACTAAATGAATTCCAAATAGCTAAAGGGGCCCTACACAGTACTTTTCTTTTCTTTTTTTTTCATCTCAACAATTGTTGTTATTGATAACTGTTGTCAAGTTCACTTTGACTTATGGCAACCTTGTGAATGACAGACTTCCAAGTCACTCCAACAGCCCTGCTTAGGTTTTGCAGACATACGTCCATGGCTTTCTTGATTGAGTCTCTCCATCTGCAATGCTGTCTTCCTCTGTTCCTATTGCTTTCTACGTTACCATGCATTATTGTCTTTTCTAGTGTGTCATGTCTTCTCATGATATGGCCAAAGTATGACAGTCTCACTTTAGTCATCTTGGCTTCATCTTGGCTTCTAGGGAGAGTTCAGGTTTGATTTGCTGTTGTTGTTCTTGTGTTTGTTGTGTGTCTTCAAATAGTTTCTGATCTTATCATAACTTTAAGGTGAATATGTTATGGGGTGGATCTATCATGGGGATTTCTGGAAAAGGTTTGTGCAGAAGAGATTTACAATTTCCCTCCCCTGAGGTTGAGAGCATGTGATTTGCCCAAGGCCATGCTGTAGGTTTCATGGCCAAGCAGGCAATCAGAGCCTGATCTCCAGAGTCTCCATCTAACACTTAAACCACTATGCCACAATGGCTCTCCTTTGGACCCACTTATTTGTCTTTTTAGAGTCTAAGTACCTAATATCTTTAAAACTGTTCATTATGGGGATAGCGTAGTCTTTCAGAAGTTGTTGGACTGCAACTTCTGGTATTCTCACAGACAAGCTTGGCAAGCCTAGATAGATCCAGCCAATTACTATTTTTGGAATGCTGTGAAGGGGGACAATGGGAGAAAAATCTATAACCCAGAAATTTTTCATAAAATAGTTAGGGCAGTCAGAAATAGAATGAAGGCTAACAGATCTGAATTGGGTCTTGGGAGCTGGGAATGTGGAAAGAGTTCAGGGACTTCATGCTTACCTTAAGGGTTATATAATAATCTTTACTGGTTTTATTTTCCAAAACTGTGAAGTGAATAGGAAAACTGGTCACACTTTACCATGCTGAACCTATTGGTCAGCAGCATAGAAGTCATCTTGATGCCCAAGTGCCAGGTCCAGGGAGAGATCTTGAGGAGAAACAGAAAGAAATGTGGAACCTAGAGAGTCTGTAATAAAGCTGGGTGGCTACAGGTCACTGTGGAGTGAGACACTGTTGAGAACAGCTCTATCGTCATTAGCCAACTCAGTTCTGGTCCCTGGGCCTTGCTTAACATGCTCCTTACCCTTCATCCAGCTATTGATGTTGTGCTGATGGTACCACAGCTGCTACTTCTCTACAGAGCCTCAAGGAGGACTTGGACTGAGCCTACCACTGCCACCACCTGACTTGAGTTTAGTTTAGAATCCCTTAGGGCTTCCTTTATGGATCATTCACCACAAAACAAGCCAGTGTCTTTGCCACCACCACCATCTTCTTCTTCTTCAAACAGTTCCAATGAGGAGGAAAAATGGGAGATGTCTCAAGAAACCAGGATGGATGACTAAAGAACTTTCAATTGTTTTAAACAGAACATGTATAAGAAATGGGAAAAGGGGGAAATAGCTAGCACGTGTAGGAGTAAACAGCAAAAAACAGAAAAGCAAAAGTGCAGAATGAGCTCAGGCTTGCTAGAGAGGTTAAGAGCAATAAAAAGGACTTTTGAGGGTATGTCCATAACAAAAGAAAGAAAAGAGAAAGGGTAGGGCCACTGCACAGAGAGGGTGGAAAAATGTTAACAGGGGACAGAGTAAAGGCAGAACTACTCAACATCTTCATTGTCTCAGTCTTCTCACAAAAGGAAAAAGTGCTTAAGTGAGAAATGCAGCATAGAATAAGTAAAGAGGTAGTAGAGAAATAACTGGTTAATCTAAATCAATTTAGGTCTCTAGGACTAGATGACCTCCATCCAAGGGTATTAAAAGAGCTGGCAAATGCAATCTAAGAGCCATTGGCAATAATTTTTGAGAACTCTTGGAGAATAGGAGTAGTCCAAGCAGACTGGAGGAGGACAGACATCCCTATCTTCAAAAAGAGGAGAGCAAGAGGATCCCAACAATTATTATTATTATTATTATTATTATTGTCCATTTAGTCTGATATCAATATCAAGAAATATTCTAGAGCAGCTCATTAAACAGAGGTCTGTGTAAATTTAGAAGGCAACAACCCTGGTGGCGCAGTGGTTAAATGCCTGTACTGCAGCCACTCACTCAAAACCAGAAGGTGGCGAGTTCAAGACCAGCAAAGGGCTGAAGCTTGACTCAGGCTTGCATCCTTCCGAGGTCGCTAAAATGAGTACCCAGATTGTTGGGGGCAAATAGCTTACAATTGTAAATGAAGCTGTTTGTTTAACAAATTGTAAGCCGCTCTGATAGTCTTGGCTGAAGAGCGGGGTATAAATAAAAACATTATTATTATTATTATTATTATTATTATCACAAAAAGTCAACATGGGTTTCAGAGAAACAAGTCATGTCAGACTAATCTGATCTCATTTTTTTTTTTATAAAATTACCAGCTTGGTAGATGAAGGGAATGCTGTGGATATAGTATATCTTGATTTCAGTAAGGCCTTTGACAAGGTTCCCTATGATATTCTTGCAAACAAGCTAGACATTGAAACTGTTAAATGGATTTGTAAAATTGTTTTACCAGCAAAACCCAAAGGGTGCTCAGCAATGGCTTCTCTTCATCATGGAAAGGAGTGACCTGTGGGGTGCCACAGGGTTCTGTCCTGGGTCCAGTGCTATTCAACATCTTTATCAATGACTTGGATGAAATAATAGGGGGCAGGGTTATCAGACTTGCAGATGACACCACATTAGGGGGAGTAGCTAATACCCCAGAGGACAGGATCAAAATTCAAAATGACTTTAATAGATTAGAAAGCTGGGCCAGAGCTAACAAAATGAATTTCAACACAGAAAAATGCAAGATTCTGCATTTGGGGTGGGTGGGAATGAAATGCATAGATACAGGATGGGGGGGGGGGGAGCTGGCTTAACAAAACTACATGTGAAAGGGATCTAGGAGTCCAATTAGACCACAAGTTGAACATGAGTCAACAGTGTGTTGTGGCAGCTAAAAAAGCCAATGCAATTCCATGCTTCATCAGTAGAAGTATAGTGTCTAGATCAAGGGAAGTAATCGTACCACTCTATTCTGCTATGTTCAGGCCTCATTGGAATACTGTGTCCAGTTCTAGATATAACAATTCAAAAAAGAATGTTCACAAGCTGGAGCATGCCCGAAGGTAAAATGGTGAAGGATCTGGAAACCATGCCCTGTGAGGAACAACTTAGGGAGTTGGGGATGTTTAGCCTCTTAACCTTCTCTTCTCCAGGCTAAACATTCCCAGCTCCCTAAGTTGTTCCTCATAGGGCATGGTTTCCAGACCCTTCACCATCTTAGTTGCCCTCCTTTGGACATGCTCCAGTTTCTCCACATCTTTTTTGAATTGTGGTGCCCAAAACTGAACACAGTATTCCAGGTGGGGTCTCACCAAAGCAGAATAGAGTGGCACTAGTATTCCCCTTGATCTAGACACTATACTTCTATTGATTCAGCCTAAAATTGCATTGGCCTTTTTAGCTGCTGCATTGCACTGTTGACTTATGTTCAACTTGTGGTCTACTTGGACTCCTAGATCCCTTTCACATGTGGTCTCATTCAGCCAGGTGTCTCCCATCCTATATCTGTGCATTTCATTTTTCCTACTTAAGGGCAGAACCTTTCACTTCTTTGTACTGAATTTCATTTTGTTAGCATTGGCCCTGCTTTCTAGTCTATTCAGGTCGTTTTTAATTTTGATCCTGTCATCTGGGGTATTAGCTACTCCTCCCAATTTTGTGTCGTCTGCAAATTTGATAACTAGGCCCCCAATACTGTCATCCAAGTCATTAATAAAGATATTGAATAGCACTGGGCCAAGTACAGAACCCTGTGGTACCCCACTGGTCACTTCTCTCCAGGATGAAAAGGAACCATTGTTGAGCACCCTTTGGGTGTGGCCAGTCAACCAGTTACAAGTCCGTGTAATGGTTACCTTGCCTAGCCCACATTTTACAAGCTTTTTTGCAAGAATGTCATGGAGAACCTTGTCAAAGGCCTTACTGAAATCAAGATATACTATATCCACAGCATTCCCTTCATCTACCAAGCTGGTAATTTATCAAAAAAAAAAAAAAAAGAGAGAGAGAGAGATCATATTTGTCTGGCATGACTTGTTTCTCTGAAACTCATGTTGACTCTTTGTGATTATGGAATTATCTTCTAGATATTCACAGACTCTCTGTTTAATGATCTGCTAGGGATGCTTTGATTGAGATTTCCTGCATAGCGGGGGGGGGGGGGGTTGGACTGGATGGCTCTTGGGGTCTCTTCCAACTCTGTGATTCTATGATTCTATTATTCCTTTATGCTGCCATGTATTCAGGCACTACATACATTAGGAGCAAGATCAGCCTTATCTCCAAAGTGCAGATTCACCATAGCCCACTATCTTCTGCAATCCACTATCAACACCAACACCCAAAACTTTACTACATTGAAACTACTGATCAACAGCATGGAAGTCGCCTTGATACCCAAGTACAGGCCAAGAGAGGTAACTTGAGGATACAAGGATGAGGTGAGGAGCCATGGGTTAAAATTTGGGGGCCAGCCTGAATAAAATTTCTATCACACTTATCATTAGTTATGTTAGTAAGAGATTATGGGAGTTGGAGTCTAACAACATGATTCTCACCCTTGAACTATGGCAAACAATGATGGTGATGGCAATGACAACAATTTATGAGCTAAACTTGTATATGACATTCCTTTAGCAGGTCTATCCAAAAACAGTTCTTCAAACAGGGAACTACCTTCTTTACAGCCACCCTGTCATTATCAGCATGTATCACCATCATCATCATCAGCAACAACAACAACACCATAATCCTGCTATATTATTAAAAGACATCAAGATGTAATTAGGTGCCCTCTTGCTTTAGGGCAGTGTGTGTAGGGGAAAGAGAATCTCACTGGAGATTTTAAAAGCACAAGATCAGAAACACTGACTGTTCCTTATCATTTCAATTCTTCTCTAGGCTCAAGATTTTTTTCCCCTTTCCCAACCAAAATAGAAGCATGTGTGGGTGCAGGAAAAAGATAAAAGAGGAACAGCTGAGAAGCAAAGAACGGAGGGGAGAAAAGGCAGGTGAACTGTTCAGACAAATAGAGAGCTTCTTACAGAGAGGCTGCATAGCAATATATAGCCAATATACAGCAAAGTACAGCAACTTGAAATTTCTCCTGATTGCTTGTTAAGAAAACTGCCAGCTAAAGATTGTGTGATACTTACAATCTCCTTCGCTCCCACCCCACCCCCCTCTTTGTAAAAGCAACTTTTTGAATACATGTAAAAGACTGGGTTCTGACATAAAATAAGATGTTGAAAGAGACTGGTATCACTGATCATATGCTAGGATCTATGCCCCAGTACAAATTACCCCTTGACAGGGCCAGCCCTGAACATGTGTAACTGTGCATATGTGTAGCAATGAATGTTACCAGTCACCTAAATAAGATTGTTGGTGATGGTGATGGGGAGAAGGAACCTACCTATTCCTACTCCCCATCACCATCACCAACAATCTTATTTAGGTGACTGGTTACATTCACTGGTAGATTTCTTGACCTGCAATATGTAACTTATTCATGAGAGAAGTAAGTGATATACAGGGAGAAAACTGGTAGAAAACAAGCCGTATTACCTATAAACAAATGGTTTAAGATCATCAAAGGGTTGTCTTGAATACCAAGTTAAGTATGTGCCAACAATAGATGAAGTGTTCTCATTCGGAACATCCAACCTATGGAAGAATTTATCCCAGTAGCACCAAACCTGCCGTTGTGCAAAGTCTATTTTCAGAAACCTACCTATTTTAATTAGCTGCTTTTTGTATTTTCTTTTTTAATTAAGCTGCCTTATTTAAAAATTAACTATCCACAAGGATAAAAGGTATTAAAAGGTGGTTAATAATGAATAAAAGCTATAAAATAGTCCAAGAAAACTCAGGATAAGAGAAAGATGCCACATGGGGAAAAATGTAACCCGGGATACATTCATGGTGGTGGGGGTGAGAATTCAAACACAGATAATAAAGAATTGCCTAAGAGGGTTCTTCCTCACCTTCCTTCTTGCTCTTTGATGAATCTTATAAATGTTTTGGGCTTTAGAAACTCTGCTGTCTGACATTGTTAAAACTAGCAAGTTATCATCCTGTTTCTACATTTATTAGCTCATTTTGTTTGTTTGTTTGTTGTTTAAAATTTTAATTCATCATTTTTGTCACTAGCCACCTCTAACTGGGGAAGGAAAGACAAGAAACCAGAATTTCTATTCAATCAATTCTTCTGAGCTTTCACAAATACAGAAGAAGATACAATGCTAATGGTTGTCTTCTCCAGTCTAAATGTAAAAAATGATTAGCATTGTATCTAGTTCAATATTTGTGAATGCTAAGCAAAGTTGATTGGTTGAAAATACTAGTCTCTTGTCTTTCCTTCCACAGTTAAAGATGGCCTACACTAAGGACAATATTTCAGTCAGGACCTCAGGGCAGGATTCAACAGCTTCATCTTGGTGGGAATGGAGTTAGAAATAGACACCTATCTCTAGACTTGACACTTGACGAGAGTTTAAAACCTCTTATGACTCAGAATAAATGTTTGTTGAACAGTTGTAGCAGAAAGGAAGAACCATGCAGAAAAAGAGAAAATTTAACAGCCAAGAGAAAGATGGAAAATCTAGAAAAGCAATATTTCTGTAAATGGGGGAGAAGAGAGGCATAAAGTCATCAGACCCATTTAAGGTAATTTAGGATCTGAGGCTCTTGACTGAGAATTACCGTTGTATGTTTCTCACTCATTTCCACATTGTGTCACAGAGAATGCTACGAGTCTTTCAAAATTATGAGGTGTTCCTTAAGAGAAGTTTAACAGTAGCAGATATGCTTACTTGGAAACTAACTTATACACCGTTGCCAAACTTCCCTGCAATCCACAGCTGCTGGTGGTGGGTGCTGAGAACATTGAAAGATGTGCTGTCCATTGAAGCTGAATTGTGATAAGGCCTGATAAGTAAGGCATGCATGTTGAAAAACCTGTAGTAATAAGTCTAAAATGTTTCTAAACAGGTAATGAGATAATATTTATCCACTCTTTAGCTCTGGGATGAAGAAAAGCTGAAGGCCTTGAGATTTTGTGGAATTGTCATTTCCATCAACCCCTAGTGATCATGGACACTAATGAGAAATGATAACTGCTGTATGTTATCTGAATGGGAATCTGTGTACACAATCTTGTTTTACATAACATGAATTCCCCCTTTGGAAACCAGTGGATATTTTTGGCCAATGCAAAACAAATGCATTCAGTTCAAGGTTTTTGGTGGGGTTTTCAGGTTATGTGGCCATGTTCTAGAAGAGTTTCTTCCTGACATTTCGCCAGCATCTGTGGCCGGCATCTTTCAAGAATGCTTGCTTGGAAAAGAGTTGGGTATATATATATACACTGTGTGACCCTGGGAAGGGAGGAATGATTTGCATGTGTATTGTTCTGTTGCTAATGGCAGGCCTCAGGGTGGGAGGATACGCTGGTGTATATGGTATATATATATATATATATATATATATGAGGATAAATGTACTAAGCAAACAAAGTGTGTGCTTATTATTCATGGGAAGGGAAAGATGAGAGCTCCTGTGGTGACAAACAACTTTAGTTAGCATGTTTAGTTAGCATTCTAGAGGGGATCTCCCTATCTAATGAGATATCTTATAATACAATTGGGACTGAGAAAAAGTGGGATTTTTGTGCTCTCCCATTCACATGTATCTGATGAAGTGGACTGGAGTCTCCAAAACTTATGATAGAAATTATTTTTTTTTTATTTAGGCCCAGTACAGACTGGCACTTTGAACCAGCCTGGGGCCAAAATTAGGGCTCGATAGGGTGGTGCGTTTGTGCGCTCCCAAACTGTGGCAACCTCTTCGCACGCCACCATTTACATGGGACATGTCATGATGACATGTCTCGTGCACCACATCCAAAGAGTGTGGCACATGAGGGATATCATAGTGCCATGCTAGGGTGCTTATGGCACCTCTGTAGTGGCAGAAAAAGGAGCTGTGTTTTGTGGCTCCGTTTTTTTAGTGGATCATTGTCATGAGGTGCAGTCGCCATGACAATGATCCTGCCCATCTGTACAGCCCCAAAGTCTCAAAGATGCTATAGGGTTCCCTTAAACCTTTTCTCTCTCTCTTTTGGTGCCTTTGATACCTCTAGCTATCAAGAAAACCAGCACTATGGAGACATGAGTTTATTTAGTGTTGATGAGAAGATATGCTGGGAAAGGATAAAAAGCGGGCATAAATTATTTGTTCTCACAAAATCAAGACTGCTATTAAATACTGGGGCTAACTTCCAACCTAGCCTTGCATAAGAATGCCAAGATGGATTTTTGTAGTAGTATGTACTGTATTTCCGAACAGCATTTGAGGAACAAAATATGCAACCGTAAAAAAGTAAATCTTTGTGACATCAATGTGCTTGGTTGCAAAAAAAGGCATATATAGAAAGTTAGCACTTTAAATATATTTTAGAGTAATATGTTCATTTGGAATATTTATCATCATGTTATGAATCTCTCATCACTTCAGCTAAACAAGTATATTTATTTTTCCTTCTGATAATCATAGCACTGGCATTCCATCTTATGCAAAGAGTCATCAGTTTCCAGGTAATATTGACACATGTTATATGTGACCTGATATCAGCAGGTATCATTAAACAAGGAACAAAGATCAGCAAGAAGCAGAGTGATTTGATAAAAATGTAATTTGATTAACTTTTTTTTTAAAAGGATGTTTTTATGTTCACACAGTGGAAGGGTGATACTACTCCATTACATAACCTCATTCTAAAGATAAGGCCAAACACAGTCCACTGATCCTTCTCCTCTGTCCTGAAATCTGCCCCTGCCAAAAATAAAAAATAAAAAATAAATTGGTTTATAGTTCTGTTGGCTTTTTTTTTTTTAAACCAACACATAAAAATCAAACATCCTGCAGTTCAGGGGTTTACTTCACATACTAGTTCAGGTTCCTAAAGAAATACAATCTATTATTGCTTCTTTATGTTTGCAGGTGAGAAGAATAATGAGTCTCCAAGGAAAGAAAAGGAAATAATAACAAAAAAGAATAGACAAAAACAGTTTCATCATGCTTTAATGCAATTCACAACTGTTTAAGGAAATTCACAACTCTTTCAGTTTGCCCCTAAAGTGTACACTGATTACTGTTTGTGTGGGACATTCTGGCAGATAACATTTTAAAGATATGTCATATCTTGCAATATATCTAGCAATGGGAACATCTATTTCTGGCCTGATTCATTTGTGCAGGATTTAAATGATTCTACTTCATTTGCATATTTATCTGTAAATAATAATAATAATAAACTTATCAGATATGCATCTCAAAATGATATTTAAATGAACATTTTCTTGCATCCAAACTGGTGAAAACCTTGTTAAATCTTATGGATAAATTCCTGTTCTGTTGAGCTGCTAATTTTTAATTTACACTTTCATCTACAAAATGAAGATCAGGACCTAAATCTAGTCCCCACCCAAGTAAAATCATTTCACCAATAGGATTTCCATAAGGGCTGCTTTCCATTCAGCTGTGGATTGAGTAGGTCTGCTTCAATTCAGACTAGCAACTGAATTAAAGCCTGATACCCATTCACAATGTACAAATGAAGCACTATTATTCCACTTTAATTGTCATGATTGTCATGATCTCATCCTAAGAAACTCTGGGATTTGTAGTTTGGTGAGGGACTATAGTTTTCTGGATGAGAATTTTTTATGGCTCTCTAAACTTTCACTTGAAAGATTTCATAGGATAGAACCATGGCCATTAAAGTGGTATAAGAGTGCTGAAATTCTGCAGCATTGATAGGCTTCTATTCATTTCATATCAGAATCTACAAAGACTGGATTCTTTAGAAAATCATACTGTTCATACATTTGTGTCAGAGTTTTACCCATTGCTCACCAGTACATATGATAAGGTATATTTCTGGCTGATACGCCAGCTGCACCCTTTCTTGGAAGTTAGGGATCTCAAAATGTGGTGCACGTGCTGGTAACCTCTTGTCTCAATGTCTGTAATGCACTCTACATAGGGCTACCCTTGTGCTTAGTTCGAAAACTCCAGAACATGGGAGCCAGGCTGGTCTCAGGTACAACTAGAAGAGACCATATAACACCGATCTTAAGATCACTTCCCTGGCTACCTATCAGTTTCCGGGCACCTTTAAAACCCTAAATGGATTGGGTCTAACCTAACTTTGGGACTGCCTTCACCTATGCACTCAGGTCCTCTGAGAGGAATCTGTTGCAACCCATGAAAACTAGATTGTCTGCAACCACCCAGAAGACCTTTTCAGCAACCGCTCCAAGATTATGGAATAGCCTGCTGGATGAGATCTGTCATATTACCACCTTAAACAGCTTTTAAAAAGCTGTCAAGATGGATTTCTTCCAGCAGGCCTTTCCTGAATAGATAACCAGCCACCAATAAAATTGAATTGTAATACCCATGATTTCTGCCACAGTCACTGTTAGACCTGTCTGTTTAATTTTTTGTTTGTTGGTATTTTAAGGTATGTTTTAAATTATGAATCATTTAATTCTATTTTAAGGGGGTGGGATATTGGGGTTGCAGATTGTATGTTTTTAACTTGTAAGTTGTACCAGTTGTGTTACACAGAGAGGTGGGATATTATTATTATTATTATTATTATTATTATTATTATTATTATTTCCCATTCTGCAAGAATAGTATTGGTTTTCAGGTGGTTTCTGGGTAAAAATCAAAGCACTGACTTAAACTTCAAAGCCATGCCAGTCCTTAAAATGTGTACATTGTACCTATGTACATTTTTCTTCAGATGCAGTCCAGCTTTGGATACTCAGGACCACTGGGACTTCTTCAAAGGATGCATCTTCATAGCTGATTTCTGCACTAGACTTCCTACCTTAGCCAATAACATGTTTGGTGAGGCCATTGTAAAAGTCTTTCTTTAATGAATTCAAGCTCTGTTGCTGTAGTATTGTACATTTGAGAAAGTGTTAAATAATTAATGTTGACATGGAGTTTTTAACAATAATTTTATGAGCTACTTTGGTAGTGGGGAGGGGGGGTGGATTAAAAAAAATAGAATCATAGAATCATAGAGTTAGAACAGACCTCAATGGCCATCCAGTCCAACCCCCGGTCATGCAAAAAAGACACAATCTCCTGTCAAATGGCCATCCAGCCTCTGTTTCAAAATCTTCAAAGAAGGAGACTTGCCCACTTCAATACAGCAAGTGTATTCCACTGTCCCCTGTCCAACAGCTTTTACCACCAGGAAGTTCTTCCTAATGTTGGCATCTCTTTTGCCCTTTTGGTGACTTGTTATACTTTGCAGTAACTGTATAATCATTTTTGTATGCCCCAGTCATACCACAGTAAGCATATACTATTCTTGGTTTCATAAGTGTACAGTAGTATTATTTAGTACCTGACCTTCCTGATTGCCCTGATGCAATTTCACAGTTTAGAGACTTACTGTGTGTAGGATATACACACCCTTTCCTTCTTTGGTGACATGATAGCCAGCTTTAAATGTTGGAAATGATGTCATTTAGAAGGTAGAACAAAATTGTTTTCTGCTGCTCCAAAGTGTAGAACATAAATCAATGAATTAAAATTACAGTGGTCCCCCGGGTTACGAAGGTAATCCGTTCCGGATTACCTTTCGTAACCCGGAAATGGTCGTATCCCGGGGGACCGCTTTAGCGGACGGACTGCGCGGCCGATTTAAAGGGGCTGCGCAGTTTTTCTGTTTCGTTCCCCGGGGGATCCTTCGGATCCCGGGGGAATTTTAGCGTTCCCGCCGGTTTCGGACCCCGGGGATTTCGTTCCCCGGGGGATTCGCAAACCGGGGGACCACTGTACAAGAAAAGTGTTTCCATCTCAACATTAGGGAAAACTTATTGACTGCAAAAACTGTTCAATGGGGCTTTCTAGATTGGCAGGAAAGTGTGACATGAAGTTGCCTTTTCCTTAATGCTTAGCAGCTGCACCGCAGCCTTTAGATGGAGCTGTGCTGTCCAGCAGTTTTTTAAAAAGAAGCTGGGAAAACCAGCACCTTTTTAAAGGCACTTCTTCTCCCCTAAAATGCAAAAAAAGCATTTTCATGGCACACTTTCCCCTTTTCTCATTTAAAGGCTAGAGTTTCATGCAGCCATGAACACACTTCTTTTTGCCAATCTAGAAAGCCCCAATGTATAATAGATTACTACACATGAGCATGGGACTCTTTTTCCTTTAAGATTCTTTCTTTTAAAGAAGTTGGTGGGTCATATTCAGGAGTTCTCTAGTTGTGCATTCTTGCACAGCAGAGATTGGACTAAATGGCCCCAATGCCCCACTGAACTCTATGATCTATGATTTTATAAATTTGCCTGTTAACCTAAAAGGTGGAAGAGACACTGGGGATTCCCACCAGCAGTGCTAGTGTCTATTTGAAAATGTGAGCAAATTACAGTAGAGTCTCAATTATCCAAACTTCGGTTATCCAACATTCTGGATTATCCAACGTTGCGGCTGCTGTGATTTCTTTAAAATATCAGAGGACTGAAATGTTTATACTGTACATCACAATGTTGATCAGTGATTTATTTACATTTACTTTTACTGTTACTGCAATAAAACATCAATACATTTGCAATTCATAGCGATTTCAAGGCTTTTCTTGGACCTTCCGGATTATCCAACACTTTCGGTTATCCAACTATCAGCCGGTCCAGTTTATGTCAGATAATCGAGACTCTACTGTATAACTCAAAAGGATACCTGAGAGAGGAAGGTGACTTTGGGGGATCTTTTCACTTATGTATACTAGTACCAACTGCAGAGAGTATTCCAGTTGCTGTGGGAAGGAAGCCGCCCAATAAGACAACAACACAGAATTGGAGGAAAAGGCCACAACTTTATTAACAAACAGAACAAAGGGTAGGGTTGGTCCAAAGCATAAGGTCTGGATCTGGGAAAATCAATCAACACCCTGGTTGATCGATGTAAGGTTGGATGGTCATGACCAAGCATCGGGATGATGTAGGGGCAATGGAAATGCTTCTCACATATATGCAACCGGTCAGTTGCATATTCCAATAAACCCCTAGTCACCAGGAGATGTTCACTCAGTGTGCCCCCCATAAAGCACTCCTGGGTCCAATGGACTCCTGATCCAGTGCTATGGAGCCCTCAAAACCACACCCACCAGATACAGGACCTATGGTGCCACCCTAAAACAAAGTTGTGACAAAAACAGCCTAACCGAGGGAGGGAGGGAGAGATGAGCTAAAATGGCACTGAATGGCACACAACATGACATTAAATAGGCCCGTCCACTAATAGGGGGCCTGGAAAGAGTGGATGCACCATCTCCCAGGTCGCCTCCACCAAAAGGCTGCACTTGGGGGTTCGAGCCAGCCAATCATGGCCTCTTCCTGTTTGCAATGCAAGCTAGTACATGTAGTCCCAGCACCTGGTGCAAAAGAGCTGCCCCTTTCCACCCCAGTAGCCAATGGCAGTCCTCCCTGCCAGCCCAAAGGGTGCTGGGGCAAGACAGTCCTCTGCAATTGTGGAGACTAGGGCTCTTTTTGCCCCAGCAACAACAATGGCCCAGTAAGTCAGGTGGCTTCATTTTCAGTGAATAGAAGGGTTTTTATTTAGAAATGTGCAAAGGTGCACAAAAACATACAAAACCAATCCAACCTTAAGAACAATACATTGCTATCAGAAAGAAAGGTATGGAAGATTGGATACAGAGGCCTCAGGAGTTAAAGAGGGCAGAGAGGTCCATAGAAAACAAGCAACAAAATGAAGCCTTTAAAAAGGTCATAATTCCAAAAGGGGAATGCACAAGCACTTTCCTGTCACTATAATATTCAATATATAATCAATAACTTGCAGAAGGATTGTGGACAACTTGAACATGGGGATATTGAAAACAAACACTTCAGAGATATGTAGGTATACACAAATTTGATTGCTGTGTTTGTTTGTTTGTTTGTTTTGTTTTGTTTGTAAAGAACTACCAGGTTAATTCTCCAAATAATATTCTTATTTTTCATCCTCATTGTCATTAAAATGTGAGATTAAAGAATGTCTCACTCAACAAAATCTTGCCCATGCTATGACAGCTTTTGTTAAAACTGTTCTACACAATGTATACAATGTGGCAAATTCAAAATGCCTCTTCAAGGGGGGGAAGAGAACATAATGACAATTTATACAGCTCATCTTGAACAAACAAACAAGTTGTGTGAAATCTCTAATAATACCATCAAACTTGTCTAAACAACAACAACAAAGTCAATGCAGGATCAAATTCCTTTCAGATATTTGATATTCCATATTTGGCATATATGAACCGATATCACAAAAATGTCAAGGAGTAAATGTCAGGGAGTTATCCCCACAGCTTGCGTGTACACTTTGAAACTTTGAAAGCTTAGCAATCATTTTACATTAAATTCTAAACTAGACCCAGAATCTATCTGCTGGGTCTTAGTTCCAGTATGGAATTCATTTCCATTAACATGAAATCTACCTCAAAGTTAGATTATGGCAGAGAAGCATCAGAAATCTTTCAGACTTTCTCATGTGTTTGGTAGTAAGTACAAAAGTTTAATAATTTAGCACATAAAGTGCTGATTCCATAGCATAAGATGACAAATAATGAACAATCAATGTGAAATATTGAATAATGCTGTCAGAGTGGAACTTCCTGGCAATAAAACTAGAACATACAAATACTATTATTTCATTAAAGTTTCACAGATGAAGCAAATCCTCACATGGAGTTGACAAAACAAAATCTTGTTTTGTAACCAGGAAATGTATTTTACTCTTCTATATTTATTCACTGAGTAGTTTCCTTAACAAAATAAACCTGAAATGGCTCACATAAGGAAACATCACAATAAATAAATAAAAAAAATCTGAAATTACAGAGTAGTTAAATATCAGAAGCAAACCAGCACCAATCAGGCAAGTAAAAAGAGTGAGTAAAAACAAAACAAAACAAAAAATGCCAGGATATTCCACTTTTACTAGATAACTGTGACAAAGCTCCAGTCTCACAGAACAATTTGGGCGAGGTTGTTAATCTCAATGACTTAGAAGAACAGAGGTACATTTTATTTATTGGCTCTTAGTACTTCCATTCTGCTCTGTAAATTTACCTTAAGAACTTGTACTTTCAGGGATACACATGGAACATTTTATGCTATTGCTTCTCTTGACATGCCAGTTCCTTCCCCCATACTAATGGCAAATATGAATAGCTTCTTTCTGCTAAGTGAAATCTTATTGGTTTTCTTTCTCCAGGTCTTTCCAATTGCTTTTGAGAAGAATTACTTGAAAAAGAAAAACAAATCAGATTTTTCTTGCTCATATATGTTTGGACATCTCCAATGCTCCTTCTTTATTTCATATAAGTCACCCAGTCAATAAAAATTACAGAGTAGCTTATTTTTAATTTGCAACATTAAAAATGAGAATAATCCTTGCTTAAAATCACACTTATAGCTGAAGAAGTGGAAGAGGGGGGTTCCTACAGCTCATTGAGTGGAATTTCTGCTAGAGAAATTCATCTGATTTTTCTCTGAGTACATCTGTGTTCTTAAACACATCATTCAATGCAGACAATTCATTTGTGCTTCTTTTACCCAAGTACTTTAACAATGTCAAGAAATACTGGTACAATTTATTTCCCTTTAGTATTATCTCTTTCTCCAAAAACCAAAGCTAAGCTAAAGTCTGATTTTATTTTAAATAAGAAAACCACCCTCTACCAGACTTTGTTATCTTTGAAAATGTATGTTAGAAATAAAGAACATCTAATTGGAAAGAATAAGGAGTTGGTTGTAAGCATGGGAGGGGAAATGTTTCCAATATACCTGCCAGCACTTATTCAAGTAGTGTCTTGTATGCTTTCTCATGATATGTCCAAGGAGCTTATCACATGGAGAAAAAGACCCAAAATAGATTTGGGACTGCAAATTCAAGAGTGGGTATAACTACATGTAAAATAGCTGCTGCTGCCACTGGGCAACTACAACCTGGGTCACTTAGCTGTTCACTTTGCAAAAATAGAAAGCTCTTGTTTTTGCAAAATGGCCAGCTGAGAGTCGCTGGGACTTGGGTTGTAGTTGCCTGGTGGCAGTGGCAGCAATTTTACATGCGGTAATGCCCTCTTTTGAATTTGCAATCCCAAATCTTCAGGTCTTTTCCTCCATGTGATAAGGTCCCAAATTATGACATATCAGCTTAGGCATCTTTGTTTGATTTGCAATTGGCTTGATTAAATGTATTTAACATGTACTAAATATATAAGAAAAGCACAGTCTATGGTGATATATTTATTAAACTAGGGACTATACAATTTGATTATCTTGTACTTGGACTTTATGTGCTTTGCATGAAAAAGGTCCCATGTTCAAAGACGGACATCTTCAGCAAAAAGGTCTGGACTTTAGATGACGGGTTATATCTCTGCCTAAAACCTGGAAAGTTACTGTCAGAGAAAAAAAAAACCCTAAGCAAGATGGTGTGATTTTGCATTATGTAGCATCATAAATTCTTGTTGTTAAACAAAACAGAGTATGTAGCCATTTTGTAGCCAGTAGCAATGCTTCCAAAAATTCCTCAGGTGCAAGGAGACATGGCATGTTTACCAAAATAAGGTCATGTAAGGTAAAGTCTTTTGAATACTCAAAGGCATTATATAAATGCTTGCTGGATTGGAGGCTGGATGCTGGAATCCAACAACATCTGGATTCCCAATCCTATCCTATGGATTTTAATTTTATATTACAAATAGTTTCCATGCAGTATTATACTGTATCTGTTTTCTCAATAAAAGTAGGAAAAAATCTTGAGAGAAGCTTAGGGTCTCATAAATTGACTTGTCACTGTAATTCTAGACCCATTGTTTGCATTTGCTTTCATTATTACTTTTTCTTGTTTTTAACTTTTTGAGTTTGTGGATGTGAATCCATATGTTTCCACATGTTTAGTTCATGTCCATGGATATTTCATCTTGAAGTATAGGATGAAGATACAATGAACACAGACACTGTTGTGTTAGAAGAAATGTTTCATACTCACCTCTGGAATAATCTACTGTGTATTAATATCACAAAGTAGTGTGTAAATTAAAATGTAGAAGAACTTGAATGGTTCCTTTGTTTTTGTTCAGTAACACAAAAAAAAGGAGGAGAGGGTTAGCTCCCCCCCCCCCATTTTTGTTGCTCTGGGCATATTACTGTTCTTAAGTTATATTTATGTAAATATATCCTTGTGCTTGGTTTTGATAGATGGTACAAGAACTTCAATCAATGTATTCTAAATTGTTCAGGTAAGCTCATCTTTTCTTTCTCCTTGTAGGAGAGAAATACAAATTAAGTTTCAAAAGAAAAAGCCAAGACATAGTCGCAAAGCAGATGAGCCAACAGGAGTTTGGAATTGTGAGAGAAAACTATTGTGCTGTGACACAGCAAATTGTTTTATTTGTATTCTTGATGTGAACAAATCTACACAGTTGCATACTGTAGAAAAAGGGAATGTGTAGACATTTATTTATTTATTTTTAGCAACAAAACCCATCACCTGTTTTTGCTGTGCTCTCTAGGGCTGATGGGAATACCAGTCAAGCACAGCCCTATGTTTCTCCAGTTCTTCTACACTAGACTGGAACCAAAGTTTATTTAATAATGCTTTAAGAGAAGTCCTATTCATTTCTTTTTCTTGTCAAGCTTCTGCCAAATAAGAGGTATGAGAATCATTGGGATTTAAAGCACATTTCCATACACAAGTATACTAGTTTGAAACTACTTAACTGCTATAGATCCATCCTGTGGGATCCTAAAATTTCTAGATTGGTGATGCACTTAGAATTTTGCTAAAAAGCTCTATCATGTTCCCCCGAACTACAGCAAAAAACTCTAGGTAGATGGAACCATAGTTTTTAAAGTGGTATCAAACTACGAAACTTGTCTAATGGAGATACATCCTCCTTGTCCTCCAAATATTATCTTTGTACCAGGACTTCACTCTTCCATAATAGAGTGGAAAGAATCCTAGACTTTGTTATAAAAGAGCCTTATTTTTGACAAAATTATTGCAAATTGTTTTGTATTTTAATTTTTAAATTAAAAATGAGAATAAGGGTGTATTTCACGGGGACACTTTGTTTCCCTACTGCTAAAAGTGTCAAAGAAAGCAATTTTATATATTAGGTATACATTTATATCTTAAGATGCACAACTATGGTCATGGCCAGTTTTGGATACATTAACACACACACACACACAGACACACACACACCAGAGATTACAAAGCAACATTTTGGGCACTCAGAATATCACTTCCAGAAGCCACTTCAAGTTTCAATTTTATTTATTTTTGGCTGATCTGCACCGTTTAGAAGAGTTTGAGACTGGAGGGTTACAGCGTATGAATAAGGTCAAGCTGTCGAATGCTCAGAGATTTTTGTTGAGTTGTGACATATCTACATCTTATTTTGCACTTACTATATTTTTTTCTTTCACTTTATCTTTTTATTATGAGCATTCTGTAGCACATATTTGCACAGTAAAACATAGTACTATAAATAAATTCTGCATTCTTATTGCTTCTGGGAATGCAGTAACAAAGCCGAGGGAGTCATGTCTCTCATTATTTTCCACCTTTTTATGCATTATATAATACCTGACTTCACTATGAATGTACCTACCTCTAATTGTGAAGTTCAGTTGTTTTATAATGCAGCAACAATACTCTTGTTTACTTCCAAATGAAATGACACCTGTCAGAGTCTGTTCACCTTCCTGTTGGAGAGGTTAGGCATGCTGCTATAATCCATTTTCTGTCAGACATTTCAAAGATCAGTTGTGCCAAAGATGATTTCATGAAGAATTTCCTGGTCTGTCCATGCTGACAGGTTCCACTCACAGATGCTGCCCTTGGCTACCTATTTGGGATGGAAAGAACATTTAAAAATATTTGGAACATGGTTTGAAGGGGGGAGCAGGTGAAATGTTGTGAAATGTTAACAAACCTTAAGAAATCTCAGATGGGGGAGAATCTGTTCAGTGCCAGACTTATGTTGGGGAAAAACTGTCATTTTTTTTTTGTCCTTTTTTAAATTTGCGCTGAAAATTGCCACATTGCACCAGTGACAAGATCTGCAAGGAGTTGGATATGCTTGCCCTCTCCTTTGGAAGGAAGATTGATTCAATGGGTGGCAGTGCTCAGAATTGCAATGAAGGGGAAGAATACAGCGAGTTTGAAAACTCACTCCATCTGACATCATAATACTGGCCTTGACTGGTCACTTTTGGATTGGTTAGGACTTTTTGACCCATCCCACATATTTGGAAAAAATTAGGGGGAAATAGGGTTGGAATTATTTTGTTTACCTCGCCTTGGTGCCATTAGGAGTATTGGCTAAGAGTGTGGTCTTAATTCTGGATTTAATCTCTAGTGGTTAGTGTGGAAAAAGAATTAATTAAGATCAGTAGGCACCCATTTTGACTTGTTTTGGGTGAAAGAGGATTTCTTAACTTGCATCTAGATGTGAAAGGAGCCCAGTTATGTGAGAAAGGGAATAATCTTTGAAACTGATCCAAGTCAGCCTTCCAACAAAGTTGAAGAGGAGTTCTGGGAGAGTTTTGCTGGTTGGAATGAACAGATGGCCATTGTCAACTTGTAGGATGGCATTGAGGCCTGGGATGCTTGCCCTTGGCAGTTGGGAGCTAGTCAAGGAGGAGACAACGCTTGGCCTCAACTGAATTCCACACTTAGGTGGCATCACAGCAAGTCAGGGTCTTTTAGATTGCTTAATAAAGTGGTCATAGTGTAACCCATCACCATCTCAACTCTTTTTTTATGGGCAAAAGAGTGGTGTCATTTTCTGCACAGAAAAAAAAAAGGTTTCCTGCACAGATAACAGAAAATGCTGGATGTGTGTGTACTCATAACTATTGTCCCCCCCCCCCCAAAGAACTACTTTTATGTTGAAAACTTGTTTTTGTGCATAAAATCTTGTTTTATGTGTAAGAACCCCATCTGCATGTTTTTGCCAAAATATGTCCTGAACTTATTCTTTGTGGATTCTGGAAGAAAACCTGAGACTGCCAAACAAAAATGTTCCTTCTTTGTAGATGAGGTTAAAAACAAATGAAGAATCATCTAGCTTAATTTTTAAAAGTTTGGCAGATTGTTACCCACAACTGATAGGCTGTATTTGGGCTTGGTGGCTAATACAGTACACAGCTCTGGTGGAATGCCTTGAGGGTAGGTCAGAGCTTGGTAGGAAGTTTATTTGCATAACTACTGAGAAGGCAAAATGAGTTCAAAGTGGATTATTTATGGTATAGGGCAGGATTCAATTTATCCTAAATGATAAGTGGTAGTTATTTACGTCCTGTTTGTTCTTCAGATAACATTGTCTCATAGATTCTGTGGATTGCAAACAAACAAGTTAAAGATGTATATCCCACGTATGGATTACACTTTAATCAGCAGGTTAAATTGCAAATCTTCTGGCACCAACATGTGCCCAACTCCTTTTCTGACACAGTCTCTCTTATTTAAAATCCACTAGTCAGCTGAATACACAAACTCATACATGCTGTGCAAAGAGGTGGGGGCAGTCTGAATAGATGTGCAATATTTTGCACAATCAACCTCAACGATTTGTCCATGGAGATTACAAAGTGAAAAGGGTGAAAAATGAAATTGACAAAGGTATAATAGCTTCTCCATGTCCATTTCAGCTTTAGGGTGAAAGGACTTCCGGTTCAAGATTCTGTGATTTATTACTGATCCCACCACCACCTAAGCTTTGTGATAAGTAGTGTGCAATGAAAACTGGAAGAACTGAGTGAAAAAACAAAACAAAACAAAACTGCAGAGAGTGGTAGTGGTGGTGAAACTGACATACTCTTTTCCCCATTACACCTCTCCTGCAGCAATCCAGGTGAATCTCCTCCATTGCGGAAAACTGCTTTTCTCAAATAAAGACAAAGGAAAGGCTAATTGAATGAAGTGGTGGATTGATCTGAAATTCCTCAAGATGTATATGTCAAATGATGAAAGGAGCATGACGGATTCATTCTGCCCAAACCAGTCAGAAATGTCTTGCTTCTTCAGATGATGACCCTGAATGATTTTGCAGACATTTTCTTTTTCAGGTAGCCTCATGTCAAACAAATCCAGAGGAACACATTGGTCCCTATTTTGATTCCTTTTGATAACAAGTTTCAATTCAGTAAAAGTAAAAATTAGGCATTCATTTATTCATTGATAATCTCTTGCTGTTGGTGTTATATGCATTTATGAGCTGTCTTTCTTCCAATAATGGTACTCAAGCTGAATTGTTGACATTATATGCCTTCATGTTGTTTCCAATCTATGGGGACCCTAAGCTGAACCTATCACGTGGTTTTCTTGGCATGTTTTCTTTAGGGAAAATTTGCTGTTGCCTTTAAAGTCTAAAAGGTTCCAAATAAATTTTGTAGCAACAGTCATCAAGACCCATCCTACACTGATTTGTCTAATCTCCCTATACTAATAACACAGGCCTATGGCGAAACGGGGGGGAGGGGGGGAAAACCTTTTCCAATACGGTAGCCTTTTAAAACATGTTTTGAGTGCTGAATCTAAAAAAACACAATAAAAATGTTGTACCACACACATAGTTCTTTCACAAATTCAGTATTTTTATCAGTCCAGTTGTTATTCAGCTTTAAGTGTGACTGTTGATGTTCCAGTGCAGTTTCTTTTTGTTCTTTTGAAAAGATTTGTGTTTCATATCAGTGAAGTGTTCTGAAAGTCTATTAAAAGGTTTTAACCTTTTCTTACTCTTTGCAGGATCATTTCATTCCACACACATTACAACACAGAAAAGTAAAGGCAAGCTGTAAATAAATAAATAAATAAATAAACTTCTCATGGTGGTGCAAATACATTTTTGGATTTATTCCTAGAACACCAGCATGCACTTTTAAAAAATATGTTTATGACCCTTAATTTTGCAGGTTTATATAATCTAAAGTATTAATAATTACAATCGCATTTTCTGGAAATGAATAATTATTTTTGGACAATTATTCTTAGAATTCTCCAGACAGTAAGGGCAGTTGTCCAAAAAGGTAACTTTTCAAAGCTGTGATAATAAGCAAATTGCATAGAAAATGCAAATGTTAATTCTGAGTTGAGATGCTTTTGAAGATGGCTGAAAGCTTTCTTTATATCTAGTATCCACAAGTATAGCCTAGATATAATTAAATGAATTGTATCACAACCCATCTGTGAGGGTTGGGTTCCACACCATGCCTCATGGATTTAAAAAAATAATGTAGAAACTCAAGTCACATATTATTCATGTGTGATCACAGCTTCTGAATCATAATGAATGTGGTGATCTACAGATGCTCAAATCCATGGATGGGAAGCCCATTAATAATGAAGGCCCATTATATTGTATGAGAGCCAATGTAGTATAGTGATTTGAACATTGGATTATGACTTTGGGGACCAGGGTTTGAATTCCTGTTTGGCCATGGAAACCCACAGATTGACCTTGCACAAGTCTCATGCTCTCAGCCTCAGAGGAAAGCAAAACCTCACTGAACAAACCTTGCCAAGAAAACCCCATGCTAGTTTTGCCTTAGGGTTGCCATAAGTAGAAAATGACTCGAAGGCACATAAAACAACGAATGTACTGTATAAAATACAAGCATATTTTTGAAATGGAGTAACCAGATTGCTAGGATAGTAACCAGAGTTACATTGTGGGATTTGTACAGTTTGTTTTTCATTTCATTGGAGAGCTGTTCACTTCTATTCAGAGTTTCAGGAATAGTTGTCAAGGTAAAGCAAAGACTATAAAAATATAAATGAACCTCAACAAGAAGAGAAATTTTTTTCTCCCCCCCCCCCCATTTCACCTTTTTTGTTTCCAGATTTTTTTTTCAACTTACTGTCTGTTTCTATTTTCAGACAGAGGTAACCAATTATTTATTCTTTTCTAGGCTAGGTATAGAGTTAATAAATGAGTACTGGAAAGTATTTGTTGCACCAAACACAATTATAAGGGGGGGGGGGAAGGCAATTAATCTCCAATTCCTCAGATTAACCTAATTTGCAGAGATTTTACTAGAAAAGAATATCTACATCTGTGTTTAATAGACATATGTAAGGATGACAAACCTGTTAACTTTTTGGCTGATTATACTTATAACATTATGTAGTATTCTTTGAAACAGGGAACACATACTGAAGAAATTATGGTTTAAGAATACTGTTCAAATCAATGATATGTGGCTTTCTAATTTTTAAAATGAGACTGACTAACAAATTAAACAAGTAAACTCATAGAATAAGGCAAACATGCTGATTTAATATGAGAATCATTATGCTACTTTGCAGGTGGTTTTTAATTTGAAAACAAACAAGCATGGTGTTGGCAAAGATTCTGAAATCAATGGCTGGAATTCATCCAGGCAGTAACAACTGAATAATCCAGAGGATGTGTGACTGGTTCATAGTCACTATTCCTACATCTTTTCAGCCTTAGTGAATAAGTAGGGACCATGAAAGTCCCTCAACCCACAAATCTCAACAATACAGAACCAAATAATCTGAACAAAAACATTAATAAAAATATAAATAAATATAGAGTGTTAAGTATTTTGGCAAGGAATGAACCAACTTTGTTTGCCTATGTGATGAATTCAAACTAAGAGTGAAATATAACTGGTAATATGAGCTCTTGCTTTCAATATGATTTGATTTTCAGATAAACAGATTCCACTGTGAAGCTAAGAAGCAGAAATGATATGCTGTGCTTATTGAGGAAAACATGAGAATTCCCATTGAAATTCCTTTTTAAAAAAATCCTTCTAGTGCCCCCTGTGAATTTTGGAGGATGACATCTGCTTCCAGAAGCTAGCATAACTGCTCCTTGTTGCATGCTGGCCACTTAATGGCCATGGGTGAGTGGCCTGGCACCAGGAATATAAGATAAGATGCAAATTGTGGAGGACATTTAATTGTGCTTGCAAAGCTTTATACTCCACCCTTATGATCCAGGCTCTCAGCAATGAGTGTGTGTGTGTGTGTGTGTGTGTACATGTGTTTATGTGTGTATCAGAATATAACTGGCCATACTAACAAGGATTCTGAGAACTGTAAGTTAAAGATGACCCCATACTTTGAGCATCCCTACATAAACCTTCCTAATAGTTATGTTCAAGCAACAGCCTTACATTTAATCTACCCACACTTCTAATGTGTTCCCTAGGCAGCCAATTAATGTAGACTTCTCAGTCATGGCACCCTGCAAGTGGAAAGGACTAAACAGAAAAGAATCCTTTTCCAACTGAGAACTGAGAAATTATTGCAACTCTTAATAGTTGGGTAAGATTTTCCCCATGGATTATTGGTACAATATAAGTGAATGTTGAATTAGGACTATGGACTGTGGAATGAGAAATTTTGGATTAGGGCTCTAGAGACCAAGATTCAAATCCCCGCTCAGCCATGGAAATTCTTTGGATGACCTTGAGTAAGTCACTGCATCAGAGAAAGGCAATGGAGAAAACTCCATGATAGGGTTGCTTTAGGATAACCGTAATTTGGAAATAGGGATGGAACAGAAATTTGTCAACTGGGATTGAATTTTAAATTCTTGACACTTCCAGTCAAAAATTAGCACTCCAAATGACATGTCAAAATTTTCCCAAAATTGCCAGAATTTTTGTTGTTGTTCCCAGCACAACATAAACTATGCACTCTCTGAGAACTGTGCAAGAGTTTGAGAAATATTGTGTAGCTCTGCAGTTAAAACCTACACACACAGTCTCTTCTACTACATTCAGAAAATCGCACCACTTGGTGGGAGTGGACCCTTACCCATTTACATTGTTATTCACTGTATCCTTAAGGAAATTGCAGAAAATGCAAAACTAAATTGAATATCATACTTCTATACAAACAACAGGGCAAAGCATTCTGTGTCAAGGCTTCAGCCTTTGTCATTTGTATGTTTCACTACCCAAATGTTATATAGCGTGGAAAGAAGCTGCAGTCATATGTGGCTATTGTGGAACATTGCTGATTTTGCACAACATTTTTATTGTACAACATTGCTGATTTTGTATATAGAAAACAGCAATGTTGCATGACAAAAATGTGAAAAATCACCAATGTAGGTGTCATTGTGCAATAGGTATCACCAAAGCAACTTTTTCTGAGTCTTCTCATGGTTTAAAAAAAGCTGTGTGTAGATAATCTGTCATGAAGGAATCTTATCACTGCTGAGATTGTAGTTAAGACTGATCATCTTGGCATAGTGAGAATGCAGATCCAGAATCCCCTAACATCCCTGAAAGATATATCATCCAACACAAAACTAAGGCACCAAGAAGGTTTCCCCCCTGTAATTTGTGTAAAATATACATTGCATAAAATTATGTGTGCAAAACTGGTGTATATTTTCCTTTTGTAGGCTATTTTTTACACACACACACACACACACACAGTCCATATTACAGTAGCTGAATGTCTTCCAGGGCTACTTAAGTGACCTTTTTTTATGCATTGGAAGATCACCAATTTTGATTTGCAGTGACACAGTGTTTTTCCAGTGTTTTGTCCCCACTCTTTGTGTCTTTTTTCAAAACCACAGCAGTTATTTCCTGATAAACTGAATGTTTCTTTCTCTTTACAAATCGCTTGAAATCAATAGCACAAGAAGCCAGTTTTGCTTTTGTTGTTGTTGTTGTTGGTTTTTTTTTGTTTTTGCTGCAGCCAATATTGTTTATTGCATGTGCTTTTAGGTTTAATAGTATATAACTGTGTGCATGTGTCTGTATGGGTGGTTGAGTATTTTATTGTGCAGATGGTCTGGAAACTTGAATGAACATTCATAGATTTTAAAGAGGGCCTTTCAAACAATGGCTTAAATCTTTACATTATCAAACATTGAATAGACCCCATGAATTAGGCATGGCTGACTTTACCTACTGATTTCATTCATCTGTTCTAAGGTTGACCCAGGCCTTGTCTCCATGGGCCAAATGTGCCACCCCCACCCCCACCCCACACCCCAAATTCTGGCATCATCCTCTTGCAATGACACCTGTCCCAAACCACAGTTCTGATGTGAGCAGTCCAAATGATGTCTGGCACATTCTGCACAGGAACTGGGGTAAAACAGTTTTAAACGTCCTTTTTTAACATACCTTTTACTCGAGATCTTCCAGGAAGATCCAGAGTCCTCCATTCTTGTACCACAGTAGCTGTCTGCACAGTCCTCCTACCAAGATGCTTGGCACATCCACCGCTGCTGCAGGTCAGAACAAGCCTTCCATCACGTGATCAACTCTGGGCACCTCAATATGACCTCAGAAGCAAGTGACCTCCAGTGCCAGCAGATATACCAGGTTATTTGTCAGGACACTCATGTAGACAGCCACTATGGTGTGAGAACAGAGGACCAGGTAATGGGGGCAGGTCAGGGCAACTATGGGACTGCCTCTGGAGTATTCTGGCCATATAGACAGGGCCCCAATCTAAATCTAACCTAGTATCTAGAATCTTTTACAAGATTCATGGAGTCTTAGCAAACATCTGGTTTCCACACTTGCAATGAAATCAGACACAAAAAGAATGGGTGTTAGTCTTCCACTGAAGGCTTAAGAATTGAAACTTTTCTGTCCTGAGAATCATGCATTTCTTCCTTACAGATTGCCTGTGTCCAGTGGAGATCAAGTTTCATTTCCAAGCACACCTCTTTAACAATAAATACCACCCCCATTTTTCATGTTCTACTTCAGACTGTGACAAGTCCATGAGAGACTGTCTAAAACCTGTAAGTAAACCAGAACTCACCTCCAGTTTTGGAAAGGGGAAAAAAACTCCTTGTTTGTAAAATAGCACAGAAAGTCTGGCTCTCTGGAGGGCATGAGTGCATGTTGAGTAATTTTTTTTTTAATAAGAAGATTATTTTTCCAAAAAAAAGTGTGCAGTCAAGAACAGTCTATGGGTTATATGCAACGTACACTGACTTGACCCCTGACATAGATAGAGTTATCTTACAGTTACCCCTATTGAAGTTAATTTGACTAGTTTTGGCCCATTACTCTAATCTGTCAAATTCACTTTGGTTTCTGATCCTATTCTTTGGTGGATGTACTATCCTCTCCCTGCATTAGATAGCATTTGCAAATGTGATAACCATACCTTCTGTTTCATCAATTAAGCCATTTATAAAGAAGCTGAACAATGTTTAAGAGCAAATTTTAAGAGCATGTTTCATTACAAACATATTTGTTTCATTATTTTGCCCCTGTTCTAAAGGAACAGATCTGAGCTCTTTCAAAAAGCTCATGGTAAGTGTATGTTCATGTGAATGAGGGACACTAATTGGCCAGAGGAAAGGATATAAAGCATACTTGAAATTGAAGAGAGATGGGGCTGGGGGTGAGTCATGTTACAGGATAAGAAAAAAATGAGAAGAGTCATTTTAAAATGCACAAAACCTTTTGTAATTTCACTCAGTGTGGAGAAGAGTTTTAAAACTGTTTTTACATGTGAGAAATAAAGATTTACTCCCCAAGCTTGAGGTCACCAAGTAAGCTTTAGGTTTCAATTGGAATTTGAACCCAGGCCTCTGAGATACTAGTGAAAAGAGTAAGCACCTTGTAAACATAACCAATGGAAAATACAGTTCAGCTGCAAGGCCTCAAGTTGCCAAACTACACCACATGGACACTTGTATGATGAGAAGGCTTCTTCAACTTTTCTTAACATCTTGTCATATGGTCTGTGATGTGTGTTTAGCACTAACTATTTGAAAGGTACTAAGCAATGGAAGGTACTTGCATGGAAGATAAATTACCAGAGCAATGTGTAATACAAATCATGCCATTTTGAAGAGGACACTTGTGTTTGTTTAGAGCTTCCTTGCTATAAAGCAGTGGGGCATTCATTAAAAATAATAGATACCTAACCATTACTGTCTAACAGATAGGTCAATGGAAGAAGGACCGTGTCTAAAGCTGTTGGTATATACTCTTAATCTCTCACCTCAATTATTATGGCCACTTGGGTAAATATCCCCGGAGCTGACAAAGCTGCTGCTTTTTTACATTTGCTGATAACACTGAAAAGCTTCTTATAAGCCATTTCTGTAAATCTCCATTGTCAGCTATAGTTCTTTAATTTCTCAAACTCTGTACATCTTCAACTTACAGGAGGATACAACTTCATGTTGATAATGAGCTCAGCTTGTAGTTTATCTTGAAAATAACCCAACATAATAAGGGGCAAAGCCAATGGAAGTTGATATGACCCTAGTTGGATTATTCTTTCAGAAACCATCTGTTGATCATGCTTAAACCTGTTGGCAATGAGGGAAAAATCATGTCCCCCCTCCCATCCTCGATTTTGTTCTGCATGCACTTTGCTAGCAACACAAAGGAAGACTGAGATAGATTAAAGAAGCTGAAAGATAGCCAATGCAGAGAAACATGTCACATGTCACCTTCTGGAATTCTCTAATTGTGTGCTGATGCACAGAACTCTGAGAATCCTATTTGGGGGGAAAAGGTACCATATGAATTCAAGAAAATAAGTAACTAACTTTACCTAAAGATTTTATGTCACTAATAACCAATTTGCATTCAGAAAAGAGAAGAGCATAAAAATATTGTGAGGCCATGATGCCACAGTGACAAACCAGATGCCTTTGAGAAGTTCACAAGAGGAAATGCATTCAACAAAACCTTCCAACACATGTTCTACAGTAACTGGTATAAAGAGGCCTATTGCATATGGTATTATAGATAACATATAGCCATTATGATTAGTCTCAATTTCTGGTCTTATCTTCTATGGATTTGACTGTTTAAAACAGTTAAAAGCAAAGCCTAAAGAAAATACAGAATAACACCCCCTCCCTGCAAAAAAACAAAAAAAAACAAAAAAAAAAACAAAACAAAAAAAAAACACACACACACAAAACCCTACAATTATTTCAAGCACATTTAGCTTATAGAGAAAGCCACTAGTACATCTGTAGTGACATTATGGTGGTGTGCCCTCAGTTGTTTCTCTTCTACCAACATACATCTTTTTACATGTTGGTATACATTCAAATCTCATTTAAATCTTAAAATACAAAGTGCTTCAATTCAGTTTAAACAATATATGAGAAGTTTAAACAAGAAAAGTAATATATCCCATAATTCAAGAAATGTGATCAACATCTCTCATCAGTGAACTCTCTCGCCATGTGTGTATGTTGGCTGAAAAATATCACCAAGATCTCCAGAAGCTGCAAGCACAGAAGAGCCCTACTGAGATGGTTAAGTGGTGATATGATAGCTCTCTTTTAGTATTTTAAGGAGTGTCATATTGGGGATGGAGCAAACTTGTTTTCTGCTCCTCCAAAGAATAGGAGACAGAACAATAGATGCAAGCTACAGGAAAAGCGATTCCACCTAAATATTAGGAGGAGCTTCCTGACAGTAATAGCTGTTGGACAGTGGAATACACTCCCTTGGAGAGTGGCAGTCTCCTTATTTATTCAAGATCTTTAAACTGAGGCTGGATGGTCATCTGTCAGGGGTGTTTTGATTGTGAGTTCCTGCTTGGCAGTGAGTTGGATTGGATTTCCCTTGTGGTCTCTTCCGACTCTATGATTCTATGAAAGAAGCACCTTGAGACAATTAAACAGAATCCAAATAAAAATAACTGGTTAGCTGCAGAACACCTATGAGTGATCATTTCCTCTTTCACATTCCAAACTATGGAAAGGTTAAAAATGATATGCCTTATTCTTTCTTCTCCCACAGGCTCCTGTGCCTCTGGCTAATTTCCACTGAAAATATGGTGATGAGGGATCCTTGAGAACTGTGGGCAACCAAGGAAAGAAATTGGTGCAAAATATATCTGTTAACCCCCCCCCCCCGCCCCCTTGGTGGGAGCATCTCCATTTCACCTGGGAATTATAGGAGCCCTTCCATCTATAGGGCAATGCAAGGTCCAAAAAAATCACCTCCAGCACTAATTTCAGAATTATCTCAAGATTCATACCTGCAATGATATTCATTCTGTACTCTGTTGTCTAAGGGTGGGTCTATACTGACAGGAAAAGCTAGTTTATCTTCTGATTTCCCTGACCTGCAACATTCATGGGCTTTTCTACATGTATGGAGGCAAGTTTGAGAGAACTGTCCACATAGTTCTTGCAGCCAAACCACTCTGGTTGGATAAATTGCAGTATTTGTGGCATGGCTGACCACTTTAGAAGGTTTTTTTTTATTCCCCCCCACCCCACCCCACCCCGCAATGCATGTGAATATACTTATTTCTGAACTCCTCTCTCCCAGACTCACACTGACATTGATATGGAACAACAATATGGTCTACACAGACCTACAAATATCCAGATTTTTTTACTCAAAATCATAATGAATCCCCACTTTTACCTCCCCTGGATTTAAGTCCTGCAGTGATGAAAAGGCCCAGATTTGGCTTGCATTGTTTGGACATCTCCCTGTGAAAACTAGGAATGTCCTAGTTTATCCTGTGTTATTTTGCCCATATAGATGTGCCCTACTTAGTAGGTGATTTCCTCCACTACTGTTGATTTTTCAGTCACTATGGCCCAGTACAGATGGCCCAAAAGGGCTGTCCCTGGGGTGTGAATAGGGCTGGGAGCGCACAGCATCTGCAAGCTCCCCAACCCTAGTGCGTATGGACAACACCATGTTTGCATTGTTCCATCCATATGCGTGCATGCTGATGACATCATGGCGCACACCATGTTTAGACAGTGCAGTGCACGCCTGACATCATCATGCAAGAGGAGGGCACCTATGGCATCCTTTCTGCGACTCAAGAAAGAGCTCCAAAATGTGGCCTGGAGAAGCAATGAACTGGGGCCGCAAAGGCTGCCAGTGAAACAGCCCTGGCCCCAGTCCAGGGCTTTTCTGCATGCCTACAGACTGCCCCTTTTGGGCAGTCTGTAAAGCCTCAATAAAGCAGCTTGAATGTAGAGTCATTGTTTATCTTTAAAATGAAAGTAAGTATTGCTTCTGATCAGGAAACTAACTGGGCAAACCCACACTGAAAGCTATTCTTTATTGCATCCTTTCCCCGCTGTTCTTTTTTAGCAAGAACATCAAAATATTTTGATGTCATCTCCCTAATCTTTCCACAATCTTTTAAAGCACATAATTAATATTTATTTTGCCATGTAAACTTGACCTCACCTTGATAAGACATTTGAAATCGTAATACAGTAGTTTTATAGCTCTGCTTGCTTCACAGCTTTTCATTTGTATCTAAAGGGTGTATCAACTAGGATATCTAAAGCTGAACAATATTAGAATGCAAGTATTTGAATATGACAATTTATCCAGTATTTTTATTTCTCAGACACAACAGAAATAGTGATTCTCACCCAGCATAATTAACTAATGGAAGACATTGTGGCATATTAGTTAGCTTATATGGATTGAAAATTAAATAATATGATAGGAAAAAGGTCTACCAAAAGTCTATTAGCAGCTGACAGTTGATTTGCATCATCATGTTTAGAAGCTTTATTCAAAAGTAGATTTGAAAGTCTGACCTGAGTTTTTGTGAAGAGGGCAGTGTTTTTTGCTGTCATGATCCTGGGTCATTGATTCAGTGCATGTGGGAAAGGGGTATTTAAGATAGATTGTTGCTGTTGTTGTGTGCCTTCAAGTCAGTTTATGGTGATCCTAAGGTTAATCTGTCACAGGACTTTCTTGGCAAGTTTTTTAAAATGGGTTTGCCATTGCCATCCTCTGAAGCTGAGAGACTGTGACTTGCCCAAGGTTATCCAGCAGGATAAAGCTACATAATTTAAGAAAAAATAAAAATTGAGTCCCTTAGTTTTAATATGGATGCTTAAAATTTCAGCTATAGCAAGATTAATTTTTAAGATATTGTTTATTTTTCAAATGCCATCTCTCTGAAATACACACACAAACACAGTGTCTGAAAAGTGTCTTTACAATCTCAGTTTTTTGTATAGTTGGAATTGTAAAGATAATTTTCAAAGAGAGAGAGAGAGAGAGAACCACAACACCAAGCTCTTAATAATGAACACTGCAGAGACACTGTAGATGGAACTTTTTCAGTGTTCTTTTCTCTTTTTAAAACACCATAAAAGTTGCCTTTGGTGTTGCATACGGTATTTACTTTCAGCCTGTTTAGTGCATATAAATCTAATATTTGCAGGAAAGTGCCCTACATTTTCTTGAGCACATCTGTTAAATTATCACATTTTATGATTAAAGAAAAACAAAAATTCATGCAAGCACTACACTCAGTTGTTGGAAAAGAGAAATGCCAGGATTTCCTAAGGAACACCACAGGTCATTTTTCTTGCTGAACCCTCACCTATCTTCACACTTTGACCCTATCTTTACTATTGTGACTGATTCACAAACAGCAGAAGCAAGTTTGTCTAAGTAAACCCTTTCACTCAAGGACCAATGTTGGTCTAAGGCAAGAGGGGCACTTGATTTGTATTTATTTTCTTTCTGGGTGGCCAGAACATAAACCCTTGTGGGGGAAATGGTTATCCTGGATCATTGAAGAAGTGTGTGTGTACGAAAGCCTGGCACACCTCCTCGGCGTCAGGGATCATCAGCTTCCTCTAGTGTCAATGAATCATTCAGGGAGAGTGAATTTCCTTTTAACAGAAACATTGTTTGTTTGTTTGTTTGTTTGTTTTTTAAGAGGAAATCCACTCTCCCTTAATGACTCAGACATGCTAGGGGGAGCCGAGGATTCCCTGATGCTGAAGAAGCATGCCAGGCTTTCACACACACATGCTTCCTCAACAATCCAGGAATGACTGAGAGATGGTAAGTCCTAGTGTGATAATATGGCAAGTTTCTGGGACAAATAAGCTACATCCAAGGGTATTAAAAGAACTTGTTAATCTCAGAGCCATTAACCATAATATTTGAGAACTCCTGGAGAACAGGAGAATTGATGTAGGTCCTCCATGGCCATTATTTTTGGTTTTTTTATGTTCAGCAGCAAGCCTGCCTTTGCACTTTCTTCCTTGACGTTCCTCAGTAATTGTTCCAAGTCCATGGTGTTTTCCATTAGTAATATTGTGTGATCCACATATCTTAGATTGTTGATGTACCTACCTCTTATCTTCCTTCTTCCTTCTTCTAAATTTAATCCTGTTCTTTGTATGATGTTTTCTGTTTACAAGTTGAACAAGCAGGTTTTCAGCCTTGTCTGACCCACTTGCCAATTGGGAACAAAAACACCTCTGTCTCTGCCTACTTCAAGAGCTACAATTGTGCCCTCCCACACAGAATCTATCAGACACCTGAGTTCAGGTACACATTATCCTTTACTTTTAAGTCAATGGTTTGCATAGGTTGTTTAATATTGTTTTATTTATAACTTTTTGTATGTTTATAGCTACACATTTTTATATTAGTTCTCTTTTAATCCTGTATGCCACTTTGAATCCTAACTTTAGGAAATAATAAAGTAATGTGGCATATTGTAATACAATCTGGTAATTCTGCTCTTACCTGCAGAGTCAGTTCTAGAAAACAAAACTGGGTGACTGTGCCTTGTCCAATGTGGATAACACCTAGATTTAAGTTGCTCTGTCACCTTAGTCAGGAGAGTGGCCATGCACACTCTTAATCTGCTGCATATTTTAATGTTCAAAGTGAATATGATAGAGACATAGGTGTAGTTCCCCCCCCCCCCAGTTGATAAGATCTAAGAATTGTGTTGTTAGCTGTTCTGGAAAGGGCTGCCCTCCCTAGGAAATAGTGAAAGACTAGGTGCATAGTTTGTGGAATGGTATTCTTGTATCCAGATAATCTCAATTGGATGTAGTTTTGCCTGGTGTACCAATCAGTTCCTGCACAGAGATAACCACAGGCTCACAGCTTGGGTGTGCTCCTTGATTAGGATCTGAGCCTGGATGTCCAGGTTTCAGCAGTGGCCAAGAGTGCATTTGTGCAGCTAAAACTTGTGTGCCAGCTGTGCCCTTTCCTTGGGATATCAGATCTGGCTACAGTAACACATGCCTTGATTACATCCCAATTTGATTACTATAGCACACTCTACATGGGGCTGCTTTTGGAAGCTGTCTGGAAACTTCAACAAGTCCAGAATGCTATGGCCAGAATGCTGACTGGGGCCAGTTACAGGCAGCACGTAACTCCATTGTTAAAACAGCTTCGCTGGCTACCGGTTTATTTCCAAACACAATTCAAAGTGCTGGTCATCACCTATGAAGCCCTAAATGGCTTAGGTCCGGACTATTTCAGAGATCGTATCTCCCCATATGAACCTGCTAGAGCCCTAAGACCTTCAGGGAAAGGCTTTATCTTGGTCCCACCAAGATCACAGGCTCACTTGGTGAAGACACGAGAGAGAGCCTTCTTATTGGCTACTCCCACCTTCTGGAAGTCCCTTCCTTGGGAGGCTAGGCTGCTCCCCTACCTGCTGGCTTTTCACCAGCAAGTAACCATGTTTTTATGCAGGCAGGCATTTGGTGTGGCATCTGCTACTAAAAAATTTTCATGAATATAAATTCAAAGCAAATTTGGTATTCCTCCTCAAAACTGATAATTCCCTTCCCCCCCCCCCCAAAAAAAATAGGTGGCCAAACAGTTTTGAAAAGATTTGAGGGGAAAAATATTGGGCTGCTGGCCTGTTAATTTTAAGTGGATAGTCATTAAGTGGATAGTCACTTCTTTGTTATCATTTTATTTGTATGCCACTTTTCCCTGATATGCAATTCTCATAGTGAGTTACAAAGACATCAAAGCAATTTATATAACATAATAACATTGTCAAATAGTTTGCCAAAAGTTATAAGGCATAATATTTAAAGTGGTTGTATAAATACTGTAATACATTTTTAAAAAACCATATCTTTCTAGACAAAGGCTTAAATCATTTTCCTCCTGACTTTGAGTGTTGGACTTTGACGTTGTAGACCAGGATTTGGTTCCCAGCTTGGCCATGAATGGATGACCTTGGCTGAGGCACATGTTGTCAGCCTCAGGGAAGGCAATGGAAAACCTCCTCTGAATAAATCTTGCCAAGAAAATACCATGATAGGTTTTCCATTGGGTCACCTAAGTCAAAAATGGCCTGAAGGCACACAACAAGAAGAAATAATAGTCCCACTGAATACGTTGGGTGTCCTCTAGATAATCCATCCATTATCTATATATTAAGTTACCATTCGAAAGTTGATGGAAAAGGTATAATGTAGTTGTCAAGCTTAATGAAATAAACAATAATATATAATTCAAAAATCAATACCTGTACACATAGCTACCACAACTGAACAAATAAGAATTCATATTAAGAGCCAACAACTTTCTTACCTTCAGCATAAGGTTCAGTAAGTGTCAAGTGTGAATAATCAACCATTAATGCTGCTGACTCAGTGTAGTCTTGATAATGAGCTCGTAGAGTTATTCATTGGCTCAATTTTGCTTTGCATAATCCTTAGTGAGTAGATTTTACATCCATGCAATAATCACTGGATAGCAGGATCACATATCTGTAGAGTGCTTGTTCACGTGCTAATAGGAATTCAAATCTAGTTATATATATATTATCCACATTCAGGCTAGTCATCATATGAGCCAGGAATGGGCCTATCTCTTACAGCTGCTTCCAAGTACAATAAGACAAGCTCACACATACTGTACACATACTGCATGTAGAAGGTCTAAAGTCTAATCTCAGGCATCTCTAGTGAGAGGTGGGAAGCAAATTGCTGCCTTATGTTTTATTTAGATGAATCTTCCATAAATAAATAAATAAATCACAATTTAGAAGTGGGATTTTGTGTTTTCTATCTTCCCAATTCATTCTGATGACCATCATAAGCAAAGCAAGAGAACGATGTTAATATTATGGGTGCGAACAGCAATTAGCATCTCTTTTTGCCTTGGGGTCAATTCTTTCTCTTGCCATTTTCATAATTACTTCAGTGTCTTATGACCACAGACAAAAAATAGTTTGTAGCAAATAACAAATGAAAAGGTATCAGGGAAAAGGAGCTATCTTACTGGTATATTAATATATACATATACTCAGTCTTCATTCTGAGAAGGAAATTTTAGAACAGGAGTAATGCTTCAGAAACAAAGAAATGGCAGACACAAAAGATGCTCAAAGAGATTGGTGTCAGGGGATATTTGGTATTTATTGACTAGACTGCAGACAACGAGTGAGCAAGTTGTTAAAAGATCAGATTTGTGTCACATGCAGGAAGCTGTAAAAGGAAACCAATTTCCTGGCATAGGTAGAAACAAAGCCTGATGTACATTGCACTAAAGCTCCCTTCAGATACGTAGCTCTAATGTACAATAAACACAAATAATGAAAAATAGACATGTCAGTTGAACATCTGAATGGAGCTGCTATGCATACAGCTACTCTACACTTCTCACATACTTCCCCACCAATGGGGAACTCTGCTACTGATTGGATTTCTGAAAAATGGACAACAGGGCTGGCCCTATCGTTGGGCAGAGCAAAAGTGAGTACCTCAGAAAGGAGATGCTGGGGTCAGGGTAATTGATGCCAGCCTCCCAGCTCTTCTTTCTGAATGATCTGGCTGTTTTTTTGTTTGTTTGTTTGTTTTTTCTGTTATAATATAATGTTGTATCTGAAGCAACTGGCAATGGCCAAGATGAAGCGATTCAAAGAGTGGCACAAAATTTGTAAATTATATATGTTCACACCATGTTTCATGCCACACTGTTGCCCTCTGTGACTGTGTATGTTTGAGCCAAGTCTTGGAATAGTCACACCACGCTATCTCTTTGTTAATCTTTCTGCCAGTTCATTTGAGAAATTAGAAGGGAGTTCATTCAAATGCACTTATGTGAAGATGTCACAGATTGACATCCTCTAGCCACTTCCTC
The DNA here is from genome assembly GCA_034509955.1 of Urosaurus nigricauda. Lineage (NCBI taxonomy): Eukaryota > Metazoa > Chordata > Lepidosauria > Squamata > Phrynosomatidae > Urosaurus > Urosaurus nigricauda. Next base: position 256,318,854 of record JAOEGL010000003.1, read on the forward strand.
CTTTCAGTGCTTCCACAAAGGCATGTCCCTACCAACCTTGCATTCATGACTGTTAAAGATAATGATGATGATGATGATGATGATGATGATGATAAATTATTATTATTATTATTATTATTATTATTATTATTTATAACCACCCCTCTGAATGAGCAATCGGGGTGGGGTACAACAAATTAAAAAGCAAGTACAATTAAAAAGTTACAACCCAATCCTTACCTCCCACCCCTTAAAATGGAATATAACACAAAATTAAAATAAATAGCAATAAAAATCAACATTCTTGGGCAACCTGAAAGTGGCATCTGATGTGTGGCTGGGAGAGCTGGATAGGTGTCATTGGAGACTGGGAGAGATTGGCCATCAACTGGAAAGGCCTGCCGGAAGAGATGCATCTTTACAGCTTTTTTAGAGCTGCCCAGGATTGTAATAAGACACATCTCATCCGGCAGGTCATTTCACAGCCTGGGAGCGATAGCTGAAAAGGCCCTCTGAGAGGTCTGCGACAGCCTGGTCTTCATGGGCTGTAGCAGAGTCCTCACAGAGGACCAGAGCGTGCGAGGGGGCTCATATGGGGAGAGGCAGTCCCTAAGATAGGATGGACTCAAGCCATGTAGGGCTTTAAAGATTGAAACCAACACCTTGTACTGTGCCCGGAAACTGATTGGCAGCCAGTGGAGAGATTTGAGCACAGGTGTTATGTACTTTCTCCTAGGTGTTCCAGTAACAAGCCTGGCTGCCATATTTTGGACCAATTGGAGTTTCCAGGTTAAGCCCAAGGATAGCCCCATGTAGAGCGCGTTGCAATAATCCAAGTGTGAGGTTACCAGAGTGTATACCACAGTTTCCAGGTCCCTCATTTTCAGGAAAGGGCGCAGCTAGTGTATCAGCTGAAGCTGGTAGCAGGCACTCCTGACCATCGCATTCACCTGACTGGTCATGTGGAGTGATGAATCTAGGAGTACCCCCAGACTGCAAACGAGGAGAATGTGACTCCATCTAGGACTGGGAGTTGTATTCCCAGATCTGGTTTCGGGCCAACGACTGTCAGTACCTCTGTTTTGTCTGGATTTAGCTTCAATCTGTTTTTCCTCATCCAATCTATTACCGCTTCAAGGCAGTCATTAAGAGGGGAGATGCCATCTGAAGTCTGAGTGGACGATCTGGTCATGGAGAAATATATCTGAGTGTCATCAGCGTACTGATGACACTGCAATCCATGCCTCCGAATGATCTTACCCAGCGGCTTCATATAGATGTTAAATAGCATCGGGGACAGGATGGCGACCTGAGGGACACCACATTTGAGCTCAATCTTGAAAGAGCAACAGTCCCTGAGCCTCACCCTTTGGGATCGGCCAGAGAGGAAGGAATGAAACCACCGCAGCGTGGTGCCTCCAATACCCAACTCTCTCAGCCAATCCAAAAGGATGAAATGACCTATTGTGTCAAAAGACACTGATAGATCCAAGAGCACGAGCAGGGTCACACTACCCTTGTCGATGTTCAAGCGGAGGTCGTCAGAGCGGCCATGGCAGTCCCAACTCCATATTGTGCCCTGAAGCCAGTTTGAAATGGATCAAGATAGTCGGTTTCATCCAAGACGGCTTGGAGTTGCGAGGCGACAGCTCTCTCGATCACCTTGCTGAGAAATGGCAGCAAGGAAACTGGTCTGTAGTTGTTCCTGTCCAAGGGATCAAGGGAAGGTTTTTGCAGGAGAGGCTTCACAGCCACCTCCTTCAGACAAGGTGGAATAGTGCCTTCCCTTAGGAACTCATTGATTACATCCCGGATGAATGTCCTCAGTGTGTCCCCTCCCTAGACAACCAGCCAAGATGGACACGGATCGAGAGAGCAAGTCGTCTTCCTCACACTTCCAAGGAGTTTGTCCACGTCATCGGTACTCACAGATTGAAAATCATCCAGTAAAATAGCATCAGCAGAGTAATAATAATAATAATAATAATAATAATAATAATAATAATTTATTTATAACCCACTCCTCTGTAGAAACAATCGGAGTGGGGTACAACAAGTTAAAAGGCATAAGTTAAAACAATCCCATAACCCACTTCCAAACCTCCCACCCCTTAAAAATAGATTAAACCAGCTATAATTTAAAACTAGCAATATTAAAACACAAGACATCATCCAAACCCTTCCTTGAGCGGCCACGTCATAAGTTAGGGATCGAAAACCTGGGAGTAGACAAAAGCAGAGTCTGGATCCGGAGCCGGGGATTAGGAGATTTCAGGGAACACCTGCCGGAAGAGATGCGTCTTTAGGGCTTTTTAAAAGCAATCTAAAGATGTCATAAGACGCATCTCATCCGGCAGACCATTACAAAGCTTGGGAGCGGTGGCAGAGAAAGCCCTCTGGGAGGTCTGCACCAGCCTGGCCTTGATAGGTTGTAGCAGGTTCCTCCCAGAGGATCAAAGTGTGCGAGGAGGATCGTATGGGGAGAGGCGGTCCCTGATATAGGATGGACCCAAGCCATGTAGGGCTTTAAAGGTTAAAACCAGCACCTTGTATTTTGCCCGGAAACTAACTGGCAGCCAGTGGAGAGATTTAAGCACTGATGGTATATGCTCTCTCCTAAATAACCCGGTGACTAATCTGGCTGCCATATTTTGTACCAATTGAAATTTCTGGGTTAAGCACAACAGTAGCCCCATGTAGAGTGCATTGCAGTAATCTAGACGTGAGGTAACCAAAGCATGTACCACAGTTTCCAGATCCCTCATCTCCAGGAAAGGGCACAGCTGGTGTATCAGCCGAAGCTGATAACAGGCACTCCTGACTGTCGCATTCACCTGTCTAGTCATGTGAAGCAACAAGTCTAGGAGCACCCCCAGACTGCGAACAGAATCCTTCAAGGAGAGTGTGACTCCATCTAGGACCGGGAGTTGTATTCCCAGACCTGGTTTCGGGCTGGTGACTGTCAGTACCTCCATTTTGTCTGGATTCCGTCTCAATCTGTTTTCCCTCATCCAATCCATTACCACTGCCAGGCAGTCATTGAGAGAGGAGACGCCATCCGAGGTCTGAGCAGATGATGTGGACATGGAGAAGTATATCTGAGTGTCATCAGCGTACTGATGACACTGAGCTCCATAACTCCGAATGATCTCACCCAGCGCCTTCATGTAAATATTAAATAGCATTGGGGACAGGATGGCGCCTTGAGGAATGCCGCAATTTACCTCAATTTTTGAGAAGTAGCTGTCCCCGAGCCTCACACTTTGGGTCCTGCTGGAGAGAAAGGAACAGAACCACTGTAAAGCAGTGCCTGAGATCCCCATCCCTCTCAGACGGTCCAAAAGGATGGCATGATCAATGGTGTCAAAGGCTGCTGAGAGATCCAAGAGCGCCAACAGGGTCACACTACCCCTGTTAATACTCAAGCGGAAGTCATCTGTCAGAGCAACCATGGCAGTCTCAACTCCATATCCTGCCCAGAAGCCAGTTTGAAATAGATCGAGATAATCGGTTTCATCCAAGACAGCTTGGAGTTGGGAGGCGACTGCACTCTTGATCACCTTGCTTAAGAACGGCAGCAAGGAAACTGGTCTATAGTTGTTTCGGTCCAGGGGATCAAGAGAAGGTTTCTTCAGGAGGGGCTTTACGGCTGCCTCCTTCAGACAAGAAGGAACAATGCCTTCCCTGAGAGAAGCATTGACTACATTCTGAAGGAATGTCTTCAGTGCGTCCCCTCCCTGGATGACCAGCCATGATGGACATGGATCGAGAGGGCAGGTTGTTTTCCTCACGCTTCCAAGGAGCTTGTCCACGTCATCAGTACTTACAGATTGAAACTCATCCAGTAAGGTAACAATAACAGAGTTGCTAGGTGCCCCATTTGCAGATACTGCTTAAACATTGGCATCTAAGTCAGTCCTTATCCGAGAGATTTTGTCTGCAAAGTAGGTGTTAAATGTGTCACAGCAGGCCGTTGCTGGATACCTCATTTGCTCCAGCTTGCCCAGGGTTCCAGCTGTGTTTGGGGCTGAGCCAGGAGACCAGCTTACTTAATGCTGGCTTCCCAGCTCTCTGGAAGACTGCTCCAGCTTGCCCAGGGATCCAGCTGAGTTTGGGGGCATGTCAGAAGACCAGCTTACCTAATCCAGCCCTCTGGAAGACTACTCCAGCTTGCCCAGCATTCCAGCTGTGTTTGGGGGTGAGCCAGGAGACCTGCTTACTTAATGCTGACTTCCCAGCTCTCTGGAAAACTGCTCTATCTTGCCCAGGGTTTGTGGGTGTGCCAGGAGACCAGCTTACCTAATGCTGGCTTCCCAGCCCTCTGGAAGACTGCTCCAGCTTGCCCAGGGTTCCAGCTCTATTTGGGGAAGGGGATAAACTTGTACCTTATTGAATTTTATGCTAGTTGCTATGCATTTTTTGTTATTTCTTTTGTTATCTGTCATGGATGCTATTGTGATTTGCTATGTATTTTTGTTATTGCTATTTTGCCATGTTACTGTTATTTTGCCATGTTATTGTTCTGTTGCCATGTTATTGTTATTTTGCCTTGTATTATGAGGATTTATTTTAAATTGTATTGATTTGCCATGTTAACTATTAGGTAGTTTTTATTGCTATTGTTGTTGTTATACATTCTTCCCACTATTTATTGTTATTGTGAATTACTATGTTATTTTTCATTTCATTGTTATTGCAATGTATTTTTTTCTACTGTTGTAACCCTCTGGATTCTATGTGATTGGGTGTATTATTATTTGCTTATACTGGTGAAAAACTGGCATCCCAGTAGGTCCTTATCCGAGAGATTTTATCTACAAAGTGATTGTTAAACTCGTCACAACAGGCTGTCGTAGGGTCAAGTAGGGGGTTCGACACCAGGGAGACCTGCGTCAACTCTCCCACCACCTTAAACAGCTCTGCTGGATGGAATTCTGCAGACACAATGCATGCAGAGCAGAAGGATCTCCTCGCTGCAAGTAATGTCTCCCAATAGGCGCGAAGATGCAGCTTATGGCGAATTCTGTCGGACAAGAACTGAGTCTTCTGCCACTTGCGCTATAGTCATTGTCCATTCCACTTCATCTCCCTGAGTTCCATTGTGAACCAGGGTTTGGGGTTAGAAGCAGTCTGTAAAGGACGCTCGGGGGCGATTGTGTTGATAGCCTTGGTGATATCAGTGTTCCAGTTGTTAACCAAGACTTCAACAGAATCATCGGTGTTGACAATCATTAGACCCTGTAAGGCTTTCTGGAAACCAATTGGTTCCATTAGCCTTTGCAGATGGACCATTCTAATGGGTCCTCCATCCCTGGGGGGACAGAAAGTGGCTTTAAGTTCCATCTTGATCAGGAAGTGATCCATCCATGACAATGTGGCGGTTTTGGTTACCTCTGCCCACAGATTTTCCTGTTCCATACTAAAAATCCCATCAAGCGTATGACCCGCACAAAGGGTGGGCCCGTTGACTAACTGGGATACATTCATGCTTGTCATGGATTCCATGAACTCCCGAGCCGCTCCAGATAAATTGGACAGGCTGGTCTCCAGAGGGATGTTGAAATCGCCCAAGACCAAAAGTCTGGGCAACTCCCAACAACAACTTGGAGACCAGCTGAGTCAGCTCTGTCAGGAGGTCTTTTAGGCAGCGGGGTGGCCGGTATACTAGCAGAATCCCCAAACTATCCCTGGTCTTCAGGCTGAGGTAAATATACTCGATGTGGGTTGTTTTCCAGACAGGTTTCCTAATCAAGGTCAAGTTGTTTCTATGGAATAAAGCCACACCATCCCCTGCCCACTTTCCCTTATCTGCTCACTGACCATGTAGCCTGCTGGGAGAGCCTGTGCACACGTAGCTGTGCTGGCATCTCCCAGCCAGGTTTCAGTGAAGCATGCCAGGTACAGTGTACATGGATGCCTGGGACAAGTTGCTTGGACAAGGGGTGACTTGTCATTCATCTTCTCATGTACAGGTAGCTAAAATCCAAGAATGAGAAAATGAAAGAAAATTATTAACACCTTTTCTTAAATACTTGTGTTTTGCTTTTCATGTCCACTATTAAGTCCTTGCCCCCGGTGTATGCATAGACTGCACTTACAAATCTGCTTCCATAGGTTAAATCATAATGAATATCTCCATGATCTACAGCAGTATAATTGTGATAATCACCATAACTCCAGAGGCATAATTATGCTTATTTCCTGTCTCGATAAAAAATGTAATAGTAATAATTTATATCCCTGTATTGCTGCTACCTCTATACCCTGGCAACAAAGTGTGGGCAAGAGCCTGTTCCTCCTTTATTACCTATCCACATCTGAATGCAATGATTAAGGCACATAGAGCCAGTATGGTGTAATGGTTTGAAGGTAGAACTAAAATTCTGGAGAAAAGGGTTCAATTCCCTGCTTGCCCATGGAAATGCAGTGGGTGATCCGAGCGAATCATACACTCTCAGCCTCATAAAACTCCATCCTAAGTTTGTCTTAGAGTCACCATAAATCAGAAAATACTTGAAGGCACACAATGACAATTCTGAGACACAATCTATGTTTGCACTGAGATACAATGAAGTAATAATCATACATATGTATGGTTTTGTGTAATTGTGTAGACTGAGCTCTTTCGCACCATATATGATCAGTAAGGGGCCCAGATCAGATGATATAAAATTTAATGCAAAACTGTATCACAGTTACAACAGATCTGAACTTACACCAGATCTGATGTAACCTCAATAGTCACACCTAAACAGCAATTTGCATAAACTGAACAGATAGTAAATGGGACTAGAAATTGGGGTTCACTAGATGTAGGTCCCAAACACACTGCAGAAATAATCCAGTTTGAGATAACTGACCTGGTTCAGTGCTAGGGAATCCTGGGAATTGTAATTTATTGTGTTCCCAGACTTCTTGACAGAGAAATCAAAATATCTCTCAAAACTGGATTATTTCTGCAGTGTGTTTTGAAACATAGACATAGGAAAGACAGGGGTAGTACAGACCAGCACTTTGTGCTGGCCTGACTGCGGACTAGGGCTGAACTAGGGAGGAGCATTTACATGCTCCGAGCCCTAGTTCTGCCGCACATGTGCCCTAGTTCTGTCCACGTGGGGTGCACCATTATGACTCACAGGCAGTGCAGTGCCCAAATGGCGCTAGCCAGAAGGTGAATCATCATGGCGCATGAGTGCCACTATGGCACCCCTTCCAGGGAGCTGCTTATAGCAGCTTCTTTTTGCTCCCAAGAGGGAATGGATCATTGCTGTGGCATGTGGTTCTGAGGCAACAATCCAGGGCTAAAAGGGACGGTGTTTTGCCACCCATATGTCAAGCCCCGTAGAGACAGATTCTCTGAAACTTAAAATAGCTGTACTAGATTTGGCAGTAAATGCACATTAAGTTAAAATTTCAATTTATTTCAACTGATTTCTTAATGTTTATAATCTCATTTATTTGTTTTTAGTTGTCACATGCTCTATTCAAGCAATGAAACAATGCAACAGTCAGAATCTTATTGGTGCACTATGATGGCATACATACATTAACATAAATGATGATGACAAAAAGAAAAATGCAGCAGATATAACAACCATGGATACAGTAAGGAAAAGGAGAAATAGGCTATGCAGAGCCAGAAGTTTTTATAAACCTGAAAAAGAGATGTGACCACTGGCAAGAAAAGGAGTCTGGGCAGCATCAGCAAAGAGTACAGCGTAACAGAAGATCACAACAGAATATAATTTAGAAATTCAGATAAACCTGTTAGTTCAGTTTAGCACAGTAAACACCTAGACAGGGATCGGCTATAAGCAGAATGAAGGCATTATGTCCACAAATAACCCTGCCCCAGTTATATATTCTTCAGTCCCCAAATATTTAACATTGCAAAGGGAAACATTGAAAAAAATTAAAAACAAGAAAAAGAATTGTGAGACACTGCAATTACTCATACCTAGAACTCTTATATTTGCTATGTTCACATCCTCTTGGTATATTTTGCTGCCCCTTTTCTTTGGATGCCTAAACTGTATTTCAAAATGTTCAACTCATGTTTTAAGTTATTACAGTATTAGAAATCTGTGATCTGAAGGAATATTTCATGGTAGGGCATGGAACCATGGTAGGGTTCTAACATCTTCATTTCCCATCCCATAATGACACCCCTGCATCCTGGGGGAATTTTAAAGAAAACTTCACTCTGTGTGTGTTGTTGTGTTGTATAGCTTCAAGTCACTTCTGACTTATGGTAACTTTAAGGCAAACCTATCACAGGGTTTTCTTGGCACGTTTCTTCATAGGGGTTTTGCCATGACCATCCTTTGAGACTGAGAGTCACCCATTGGATCTCAATGGCCAATAGAGGATTAGAACCCTGTGCAGCTCAAACCACTGCACCACACTGGCTCTTTTCACTTGGTACCAAAATTAAATTATATTAATAAAATAAGATATAAAGATATCTCCAGCCAATCTCCCTTTTTAGAGCAAGCCACCTTTCTTTAATCCAGGAATTTAGGTTTTATCAGGGCTGGCCATAGTTTTACGAAGTATGAAGTAACTCCTTCTGGCAGCAAATAATGGAGGATATGGTGTCATTTTCTCTAATGTTCTTCTTCACCCATCCAGCTGTCCCCTCTGAACTATCTCAAAGGATACATATACATATACAACAAGGCCAATGAGTAACTACCTGCTTAAGGTGACATGGAAGAAATGATCAAATCTCCTATCAGTGCAACCAGCTTCTGAACTTGGAATTGGGAGTGGTCTATGGTCCAGCACAGAACATAGAGCACCTCAGTTTACAATTCGATCACCAGTGCTTGGAATGGTTAGGCAGTTTAAAAAAATTGGGCTGGGCTTTGTGTCTCATCACTTCTTTCCTATGTCCATGTACACCTCTCAGTATATTATTCCATTGTGCTCTTTAATTTTAAACAACAGCAGCATGAAAACAAGACAAGCCCACTCTTCTTCTTTAAAACACTGGCTTGCTCTTCAGTTGGAATTACTTGCCACCTGACACTTGTGTGGCTTGGAATAGCAATGATTGTTCTGGCTAGATGGGCCTGTTAGGAGATCTGGTCAACAGCTGTGCTTCATTGCTGTTTATTAAAGTCCTTGTTTGATTATGTGTTTTGCAGAACAGGTTCATAAGAAAGAAAGGTCAAGAATTATGTAATAGGAATTCAAAGGCTTGGCAGCACCCTTCATTGACCAGGACTGGATTCTAGTTTGCTACCAATACTCTACTGTTGTCAGCCCTCTTTTCTTCTGTTGGTGTCCTCAGATTTATCCAACTTTTTCACACATGATGCATTCTCACCCTCTGCATCTTGCTCTGAAGGCACTCACTTGTGGATCAGTCTCCAGTTGGAACCATTTACTGACACCAGTCACAAAAAGCACCTGCATTGTCCCTAGAACAGATCCTATAGATCCTATAATGGATGGAGGTTGTGTACCCTATGGTGCAACCATGCATCTTGGTGTGTTTGGAGTAGGAAATTTACCATAATACTCTGTGGTCGCATGTTTCTCAAAAAGTTCAGGCATAACATGGATTCGTGTCATTTTCTGTTTGTTGGTCTAATCCAGAATCTTTCTCTTCCTGACCCATTTACTCTGCAGTAGTTTATCTGAGTTTGTTCCCCCTCCAGTTTGTAACATGACGTTCTATATCTCCTCTGTGTTTGAAGACCACATTTTACAGAGCCTTTTGCCATGAGATGTTATGAAACTTATTGTATCTGTAAGTACTCTTACTTCCTTTTTTAAAAAGGATGATGATGACGATGACAACGATGACAACAACTAAGGCTGCTTTATTTCTTTCCTAGACCCTGTGTGTGAAGGGTGGTGGCATGGAATTGGTTGTTTCTCACCTTCCACGTTTGTTTATTAAATACTCTATTGCATTTCACATTCCCCAACATAGTGTTCCATTTAGCTGGGCCTACACCAGGCCCAGTTAAATGGTCTAATGCCACCGAGCCTATCATGAGTTGGGCTGTCTGCATCAAGTTGGCACCTCTGACTAGAAGCAAACTTTGCAAGACAGGGATAGAGATATTACCAACTGGAGTGTTTTGACATTCTGTAGTGGTCACTGCAAGGCAAGGCCACCCCTTCTCAAAAAAATCATGAGGGAGAAAAAAGTCAAATTTCCAGTCCAGTCCTGGGCCTTCATAGAGCATACAATGAAGGAAATCTAGCTAGAGTCATTGTATGTGGAAAAAGTATCTTCCATGGCTTCTCCTGCTGGCATCAGGCTAGAGTAAGTCCCTGCAGTGTGCCTCAGATTCATGCCCTGTGTCAACGTATCTGGGGCATGTGGACTCTGGTCTACATTGGACCAGTATAGATATGGGCACTGTCTGATAGCTTGAATGTTGGTTTTAATTATACCATGCTCATAGAAAGATCACTCAGTGACCCAGCTTTGTTCTGATAAGGTTGATATTCCCTGCAGTCATGATATTTATTATTTTATTACCCTATACAAGAGGAAATGAGGCCATTTCTCAAAGAAGAATAGTGCTTGTTATAGGTGTTATCAAACTGTACTCTGACCCATTATCAAGCAAGCAAGTTAATTTTGTCTCTATACTTTTGGACATATCACTTCATTAATTCTGGCAAACCTATGATTGGAGGGGGTGGTTGTAAAAATCCGGATGATTTTTAAATTGTGAATTTTAAATTATGATTTTTCTAATGTGAATTGATTGTTTAATGTGTCTAATTTGTTCTTTTAAATTGATGTTGTTTGTTTTTAACTGATGCATGATGTTTATTAATCCATTGTAGCCTGCTTTGATCCGTGAGGAGGGGGTAAGAAAATGTTGTTGTTGTTGTTGAAAACCCTTGTATGTTCTGGGAAGGGGCTTAAAACATAATACAAGCAAAATAACTACAAGAGAACATACAGCTCAAGTCAGTGTGACTGCCACATTTGTGGTTCTTTACAAATTTTGAAAGCCATATAATTATGATAATGAGGACAGGTGTTTCTTTTGTCTTTCCATTTTCCAGTTATACTGCTTTATGAATTTTTTTTGACACCCCCACCTTTTGTGATCTGTTTTACACAAATTTATTGTGTTCTTTTCTCTCTATAAGGCTAAAGTATCTCTGTTCTGAAGTTGAAGTCTTTCACGGCCAGCATTCACTGTTGTTCTGAAAGAATTTATTCCTGATGTTTCACCTTCATCTGTGGCAGATGTTTCACCTGCATCTCTGGCTCTGAAGGTGCCAGCCACAGATGCAGGCAAAATGTCAGGAATAAATTCTTCCAGGACACAACCACATAGCCCAAAAAACCTGCAAAAAACAAAAACAAAACCTATTCCCATTCTACTAATGTCCACTCCTTTTCTCCCCCTGTGGTGGACATGTTTTGATAATCAATATTTAGATATGTATATATAATAGAAGATGGGTTTAGATATGAAAAACTGAACCAAAGTGTAGAGATTTCATGACTTTATTTCTATTTTCATATTTTATTTTACTTTTATTTTGTCTTATGTTTTCTGGCTCTTGAGTATTTAGGTAAAACATATTTGATCCTGCACACATAAGCACTTCTTTGGACATGAAGTCTTTCTATACCCTATAATACATGGGAGTCTCACTGAGTGCAATAAAAGTACCCCACCACTTATACTGGTTCCTTTATCTGAGTGCTTGAGTGTTAAATGAAAAGTGCTAATTTTCACTTCTTGAAATAAAATGTGGCTTGGAACAGAGTTAAACCTCTCAGTGTGTATTTCTTTGAATTTTGCCACAGTGTTCTGGGTCATGTTACAAAGAACCTGCTATTCCTCTGTTAAAACAGCTCCACTGGCTGCCAGTTTGTTTCCAGGGACAATTCAAAGTCCTGGTTTTGACATATAAAGCCCCATATGGCTCAAGTCCAGGCTATTTGGCCCTCCATATCTCCCTATATGAGCCTGCTTGGGCCTTGAGATCATCATGAGTCAGCCATCTCTCACTCTCACCACTATCACAAACACTGTTGGTGGGGATGCAAGAGATGGCCTGTCCCTAGTCTCTGGAATTCCCTTCTCTTTTGTTGGCAGGATAAAACTGTTTTATTCCAACAAGTTTTTAAAAACAGAATGTTTTTAAAGAACAAATTGTGGCTGCTGTATTGTTCTAAAATGAACTGTTTTTAACTGCATTTTACATTTTTAAATTGCATCTTACTCTTTTAACTTGAAATCTGAAATGTTTTAACACTGTTAATAGTTTAGCTCTATTTTAATCTTTGTTTTTTCCCCTGTGTGTTTTTAATTGTATTGTTCTTTTAAAATGTAAGCTGCTTTGGGTCCCAATTTTGGAGGGTAAGTGAGATACAAATAAATATTGCTGGGGAGGGGAAGGCACCCAATGAAACACATATACAGCAGCTGGAGGTAAAGAACACAACTTTATTAGCACAGCACAAAGGTAGGGTTGGCCCAAAGCATAAGGTCTGGACCTGGAGCATCAAACAACACTCAGTTGATTCATGCTAGGTTGCTTGGCCCTCCAAGCATCGGGATGACATATAGGCAAAGGAAACGCTCTTATATAATTCCACAATTGCACAATCCCTAGTCCCTAGGGATTAATGTCCCTAGTCACTGGGAGCTAAGCAATGTGGCCCCCGCAATGGCCACAACACATGCGCTCAGTGCTCCCGGGTCCAAAAGACTCCCGATCCAGTGCTACAGAGTCCTGGAATCCATGCCCTCCAGATCCAGGACCTATGTTGCGCCAACAAAAGTTGTGACAAAACACCCTAGACAAGGGTGGGAGAGCTGAGCTAAATGGCTCCGAGACACATGTGCCAAGGCCTTAAATAGGCCTGTCTGCCAATAGGGAGTCTGGGAAGATGGTGGCACCACCCCCAAGGCTCCCCACACCAATGGGCTGTTACCCATCCATCTGGGCCAGCCAATCAGCTGCCACTTCTGGCAGCAAGGCAGGCTGGGAGATGTAGTTCCAGCTGCCAGCAAAACCGAACCAGATAGCCCCCAGACAGCCAACACCAGGCCATCAGGCCAGCAAATGGGCTGCTGGGGTAGAAGGCCCCGCCCATGAAGGAGTCATTGGGGCCCTCCCACCCCAGCAACAGTGCCAGCCCATTGATTCGGGCAGTGCCATTTAATGTTACTATCACTGTAACACTAAATGGCACCACCATTGTATGCAGAATTGTATGCAGACAGACTCATTGTATGCAGAATTGTATGCAGAAAGACTCATATATCAGAAATCCAGCATGCTAAAATGCATGTATTGGGGTTTATTGCTTACAAACATGAATGGAAATAAATGCAAATATATATCAATTGTTGTGCTTGTTTTTGATTTGGTTTGGTTTGGTTTGGTTTGAGGTGAGGAGGAGACTGTTGCACAGTGTGGACAGAACAGGAATATGCATGAACAAAAGTGAAACTGACATCAAGGAAATAGATTGATCCTTCTATTTTACTATCACCTCTGACCTGTCCCTCTTTGGTTTTATGCAGGTTTGATGGAACCATGTCTGCTTTGTTCTCCCTCCAAAGCCAAGCCAGTGGCAGTTGGGGTGGAGGGAGGGCCTTCCATCTAGTTCTGGGCTTAAGCACGATAGAACTGTGCCTGCTGCTTCTTTTCCTCTGAATCCAGGGCACTACAAAATGGAACAGAAATGAGTGTGTGATCATTACAGCTCTCATATAATTGCTACAGTCATGGTTTTTAGCACTGTATTTTTTTTAAAAAAATGTTAAAAGTATTTAATATTAGTAGGATTTTAAAGAAAGCTTTTCTTAAAAGATGGGTTACATATTTCTGATTAGCAGAATTGCTTAAGGTACCAAGAGCACATGGAAGGCCTCTGCTCTCCTTGCCAAGCAGTTTAATTTAAGCACGACGCACTATGTAGAGTGAAGCTTTATACATTGTAACAGCTAAAGCTAACCTTGTATTGGCACGGAAATGGATTTGCCCTGTAGCAGGTAAAGCCAATTCACTGGAGCAGACGAGCATACTCCAGAGACAATCAGTAAGGGATAATAGTAATGCAAGTGTGCCATTAATTCATTGGATCATCATATATTTACCTTGAGAATGTACATTATCAAGATACAGTGTGAGCTTGGGAAAATATTATGGAAAGGAAGATTTTAGAATGAACACAGAAAGAGTAGAATTGTTGGAATTATCTGTCTCCTCATTCAAATTAACTTGAAAAGCAGGGTTGTACCTTTAACAGAATAGTACAACATAACATTCGAGATTCTGATTATATATTAGAAAGAGACCTATTCTGATTTGTCAACTGACTTAATATAGTAATACGGGAGAATGACACAAAGTGAGGGGGACCCTATGTTGTTTCTTGGGTACAAAATAGTATTATACAGATTGAAGTCCACTTTACTGGCTGGATCGGAGCCACTGCAACCTCACACTGTGACTCTGAGAGCAAAGAGGAGCTGGGAAACATATAGATGCAGCGCTGGAGTCATACCATGATGGTGTGCACCATGTAGACAGGTGTGTCCCAAAATTGCACCCTAGGGGCAGAGTTAGGGCATCCAGCGTGAGGATGCTGAGCCTTAACTCTGCTCACATGCTGGCACAAAGTGCCACTCTGTATAGGCCCTAAATCCCTAACTACCACATTTTTTTCCCTGTAGAAAACAGCATTTTCAAAAAAGGCTTTTTCTTTTTTCTTTTTTGGCACATAAATGCTACACAAAAAATTTTGCCGACCAAATCCCAAACTGTGAATAGTCTTCAATAACTGCACAGTTATTTCAGTGGGAAGAAATTCATTAAATTAAATTAAACCAAATTAATCCTTCCTTCCTTTAGAAACAATATTAGCAAAAAATTATGTCCATAGCCTTTCCATTTCTAATATGCACTAGCCTTTAAAAAAAATTGCAGATTTTCTGCAAAATGTGTTCATAATAATCTATATATGTGTGTGCACACACAGAGATTGAGAGAGAGAGAGTGGGGTGAGGTGAGATGTGTGGACAGTTGGCAGGCTGCTACTCAAGGTCCTGTAAGCCCATGTATCCTTTCACAGTTCTTGCAGACCTGCACTCCCCTATTCTCTTGAAGAACCCCATTTTTGCTATTTTAAAATTATTCCTATACTTGATACTGGTTTTGCCACATCCAGGCTGTTTTAGACCTGGTCTTATTCTGAACCTGGAAATGTTTCCAGTTTTGTAAAAATAATAATAATAATAATAATCATCAGCCTAAAAGAGCCATGGGGAAGGCAAAAACATAGCAAAGGTATTACATGTGTGTCCTAAAGAAAATGGAGGAACAGTCTGAGTAAAAAATAACAAACAAACAAAACAGAAACGAACAAAAAACTGGAGAATGGGGAGCTCTTGGGAGTTGGAAAAATGGTCTGAGGTGGCCCATGTACAGACTCTTGCATTTTTCCTTTTTCAGGTCTGTAACAGAAAAAGAAGATATATTTAATGTGCATGTGAGATAGAGGAGAGAAGGAAACAAGACATAGAACAAGGAAATCCATCAAACACACTACATCCATTTAGAGAAGTGCCTTGGCTGATCTCATTTGAAGTCATAACTCCATGCTTCTATCATCACAGTTGGTTCCTAGGAGATGGTTATGTTGTTTCCAGCCAGGGAAAGCAATTACAAGTGAGAATTAAGCAACAGGAGCAGATGAACTACTATGCAGAAGAGGCCTGCATGGATATATTTCATGACAAGAAACCCTGAAAATACTCAGGTAAGAAGCAAAAGAATATTCATAGGTAAATGATTACATCTCAACAGGAGATAACAGACATCTGTTCTTAGGTGCAACATGGTCAATTTTGCAACAAATGTTAAAAGTAGCCAATATACAGCATTTCATGAAGAAAAACAAATATTGCTGTAAATATGCTGAGCGTTTTGTTTGTAGTGGTATTCACTTCTTTTAAATCATGTGTCATAACTTGTATTTGATTGTCCACAAAATGCATAGATGTAGAAGAGCTAAGGGGAAAAGGAGCAAGAATACTGCTGTCAATCCACTTACTACTATTGAATCTTTCCAACATATGTCTGTGGGGCTTTCTAGATTGGCAGGAAAGTGTGACATGAAGTTGCCTTTTCCTTAATGCTTAGCAGCTGCACCACAGCCTTTAGATGGAGCTGCGCTGTTCCGCAGTTTTTAAAAAAGAAGCTGGGAAAACCAGCACCTTTTTAAAGGCACTTCTTCTCCCCTAAAATGCAAAAAAAGCGTTTTCATGGCACACTTTCCCTTTTTCTCATCTAAAGGCTAGAGTTTCATGCAGCCATGAACACACTTCTTTTTGCCAATCTAGAATAGGCCTGTGTTGCCTTACCTTTTAGAAACAGATTCACTGATGCTGCTGTAGTTGGGAGAACAATTAGGAACAACCCACTGAAACTCCAGTTTTCAGCTACAATCCTAACAAAGAAGACAACCTCTCAAAAAAATTGCTAGAGCGTAATTCCACTCAAAAGACTGATTTATGTCTGAGTATTTGCAGGATTGTGATACACATCTAATTTTGTTTTGCCTGCTTGTTATAGCCTATTGATATTTGACAGTTCTAATGGTTTCAAAGGTCAGATTGTTAACATATAGATTGTTAACATATTTTTCTCAATAAAAATATACACATGTTCCTCCATATTTCTTCTTAACAACCCATGCTATTTCATTGTATTTAGGATTACACAATTATTTGCAAATGTTTTTTCTCAAATGGCAAATGTCTTAAAAACTGCAGAGATTGATCTAAATGCTAGAAAACATTTTGATGCATTTTATAGCTAGTTACAGTTAAACATTAATGGTACCATGTTATTGATGTTTACAGAAGACTAAGCAGTTGGCTGTGGATTCCTAACACTTCAGCAGACAGTATTTGTCAAAGATGGGCACCATTCCTAACTTTACGAAGCATTCTGCCTCCCTGGGGATTTCAGCCAAGATGAGCAGCTGGTATAATTATTTCTTGTTTAAAAAAAAAAGAAAAACAAGCTAAGAGGTCAACTTGCATTGTAGTTGAATCTAGGTTCTTGATGGTTTCCCTTTACAAATAAACAGCATATATCAGGCTTGTATATATTTCAATAATGCAGTAGGGATATTGATTGGAACTATCAGGACAGGATGAATATTTCTGGAATTGGCTCTGTTTTCACAGGTATGTTTCTTGTCCTGGAAGTACAGCTGCCTACAGGAGTGGTGCTCTTTTACTTTCCTAAATAAGGTAAAACAATATTCACCAAAGCAGCTAAGCAAGTTCTGTCCACAGTGTTGTTACTGTCACTGTCACCACAGAGGAGACGATCATAACATAAATAAATAAAATTAATAAATGGTGAGATTGCTTTTTAGCCATTTTTGTTTTCTTTAAAGGAAAAAAAAGAAACATATATAGCATTGTTTTCGCTTGTTCATATTTCCCATTAATGTTACCTGCCTCTGTCTGTCACTGAACTCCAAATCCCCCTGATTGTTTTTCTTTCTTTTTCCCTTTAATTGTAGCATGTATTTTGCTTTGGTTTACTGTGATGCATCACTCTGATATTAAAGGTAAGAGTATACAATCCTTGCATGTTATTTTGCCAAGCCTGAAACAATGGTTCATGTAGAAGAAAAATAAAGACTTCTCTGATAACATGAAAAATTCCTATGTGGCACTGCTTATTATATTTGGTAAGACAAATGTTGTTATAATCAGTATTTTCTCTCTTTCTTTCATTGACTGAAATCCTGTGTTCTTTCTGTTTATTTGTTGTTTAAAGAAACTTTTGCTTGAAGTAAACTAATGTGTTCTGATCGGTATTGATTGAAAATATTACATCATTATTTCACTCTATATTGCTGTCTAGATCTTCTGAACCAAGTTACAATGAAAGTGTGCTAATCCTTTATGGGATTTGAGTGGGCAGATTAGAAGCTGACAGATTCATAACTAAATCCCTCAGTTAGCTCACTTTCCTTTAATCCTGCTGCTCTTTAAATCAGTGGATGGTGACAGCAAGTGACTCATTTGGTTATTTCAGGGATACCAATAAAATTCAACTTAACCTACAGACCCTTTTGTGCTACCAGGGTAAGTAAAGTGGTTAAGTAACAATTTTCCTAAAGGTCTTAGAAATGTTACAAGCTTTTCCTGAATTGACTACATAGAAGATGTATTTTCTGTTTTCCCAGAGGACAGATTTATATCACAGAAGTTTAGGTTATGGGAGAATAAATTTTAGGTAAGCTATAACTACATCTTTTTTTCATAGATGGAAAAACTAAATAGTTACAAAACTTATGTCCAAAATACACTTCAGAAATAATCCAGTTTGATAGTGTTTTAACTGCCCTGGCTCAGTGCTAGGGAATCCTGGGAACTGTAGTATTATTGTGGCACCAGAGCTCTCTGAAAGAGAGAAGGCTAAATGTTTCACAAAATTACAGATCCCAGAATTCCCTAGCATTGAGCCAGGGCAGTTAAAGCGATTTCAAACTGGATTATTTCTGCAGTGTGTTTTGGACCTTATTTTTGCTTGGTAGTGTTAGGAGCCCCCTAAGAATCTAAGGCAAACCTACAAAATCAGGGTTTGTTTGGGTGAACAGACTATTTAAGCACTTCTGCACACTGCATGCATATGACTTGTGAGTCACCAAATGAAATACAAGCCACCCACTGACCCCAGACTGCAAAAGAGAGAGAACTCCTCCACACGTTACCATAGTTGCCTTATGGGCCGCACGATTCATGGTGGATCATAAGATGGGTGGGTGGCCTGAATTATTTTGTCAATCTACATAACAGATTAAATCAATTACATTCTACATATATCACTACTTTTGTTTTACACACTACTAGAATAATGAGAGGCTTCTAGTCCAGACCTCACAATTCTTCCTATACCTGCTTGCTTGCTCTCTCTCTCTCTCTCTCTCTCTCTCTGTTTCTGTGAAAAAGCTCTCTGTGTGTGTATATTTGTGTCTGTGAAAAATCTCTCACTCATGCCAATTGTATTCATGCAGTTAATGTATGTGAAATATCTGGAAAACTTAAAATGTGGTAGATGAATATTCTATATTGTTTTAGTTGGAGTTGTTGAATGCAAAAAAAGCTTTGTTTCTAGAAAGGGTGTGTTTAGGTTTGTTGGGCAAGATTAACCTAGGGGCTGTGCTGACAGCCCTGAAGGGACAGCTTCCAGCCACCCCTTTTAAAGCCAAATTGGGGCTGCGGCAACTGCATACTGTGCCCCCAATCTGGCCTTTGCAGGGTGTGATAGCTGCAGCACCATAGCTTTACAGCACTCCTTTTGCGCTGTGTCATGCAGGCACAGTGCCAGAGGAGCACTCTAATGTAGTGCACGGCATCATGTGGACACTACTACCTGACTCTGCCCTCAAGCTGGCCTTTAAAACCCGTCTGCACAGGGCCCTAGATGTTTAAAATGGACTATAAGGAGAGGATAACACATTTAGTATCAAAGTGGCCACTGAAAAGAAGCATCAAGGACACTTCATGTTGTAAACAAACATTTTAGTTCCAAAATATTATCCTTGTCACCAGGCAATTTCTGCAAGATAAAAATATCAGTCTTTCAAAGAAGTCAAATGTGTGTTGATGACTACAATCTTCCATAGATATTTATTAGCTCTCAGTGTGCTGTAAAATAAATCACTTGGGTTATAAGATAACATCAAAGGTTGGTGTGCACTTGATTCTTTATTGATATGGCAATTGTTTGAACTCAGATGAGTCCTCCCTTAAAAGCAGTTGTTGGAGAAGGGATCAGGGGATGAATGAAAAGGAAACATTTTAATCTCTGATTATCAAAGCAAAAGGCCAGGCATGAGTCAACATGCTGTATTTGAAAATGCTACCATTGTAATTTTTGCCCAAGCATGATTGGAGCAGGACTTGAATTTGAATATCTGTTTTTCCTTGATTATATAAAAGGTGAATGCCAAAAGGATTTGCATTGCTTTATATGACTGGAAGATCAAAACAGGTATTTACATAACAAAATCTATATAACATGGTATATAACTTCCATTAAGTATTTCATTTTTTTCACTGGCAATTAATGATGTGTGAAGCCTCCCACATCCACTTCAGAATCAACCTCCCCATACACACATACACATTTTAACACAAAAACAAACACACACAAACATCCAATTGTGTTGTAAAATACAGAAGATGTAGTCACCTATGTTCCCTGGATCCATAGTTGATATGATAAGACAATGGACTCTTTCATACAAGGCTAAATTGGAAGTATAATTTAAGGTCAATTCGAATGCAATCATGGGTTTTATGTTATTGCAAATTAACTCTTCGCACACAAATTCGGGCAAGAGGGAAGCCAATTCGAATGCAATCATGGGTTTTACCTTATTGCGAATTAAAGCTTCGCATGCAAATTCGGGCAGGAGGGGGTTATTTTCGGGTAATGGGAAGTAATTCTGAACGGAGCAGGGGTTCATGTAAATTCGCTAAACAAGCGAATTTACATAAATCCGCATTGGCTCCATTCGGAGTTGGGAGGAATTCCTCCCCGTTTGAAAGAGTCCAATGCAATGTCAAGCTCTGAAAAGTATGGGAGAAAGAGTGACTTGAAAGAGTGGGGAGAAATAGTAAGATTGCCCTGGTGGCACAGTCGTTAAATACTGATACTGCAGCCATTCACAGCCACAAGGTTGTGAGTTCAATCTCAGGCAGGACTCCAGGTTCTACTCAGTCTTGCATCCTTCCATAAGTTGCTAAAATGAGTATACCCAGCTTGTTGGGGGCAATTAGTTTACACATTGTAAACTGTTTAGAGAATGCTTAAGTGTACTGATATTGCTATTGCCACTTCTGTAAATTATCAAAATTGCCCCTTAATATGGTTATTATAGTTAGAGGCCAAATTGGGCCTCTATTTTTAGAATAGGCACACAAAGAGTTGCAAATTCTCATAGAAGATTATCACACATGGACTCACATTAGTGAATTGCCGGGGAAACGTTAGGCTAGCATGCATGTGTTTAACCACTGGAATGCTTCCCCAGAGTTGTGTGATCGTGAACTCCCTCTAGTGACTTTTCTATTAACAATAATTTTCCATTAATGGGAAAGTCACTCTCCCTGAATGATTGGAGGATGCTTGAGGGAGCTAACGATTGCATAATTCTGGGGAAGCATTTCAGGGTTACATACACCTGTACTTGTCTAACGTTTCCCTGGTGATTCACTCATGGTAAGTCCTTGTGTGATACTCCTCATAGTCAAAAGTGATTATAGAGAATCAGCAGATGGAAAGAACTGACCATAGGACTTAAGTTAAATGATATATAAGAAGTAATACATCAAAAAGCAGAGGAGGGGGAGGAAGAAGACTACTTAAGTAGTAGTACTTATTTATGTAGCCCAAGGGAATTTGTAACCTTCCATATTTTAACTCCAGTTCCCATCATCCCAAATCAGGATGACAAAGGGTCAGGAATAATGGGAGCTGTAGCCTAGCAATATTTCTATTCCTAATTTTGACAGATGCCACTCTTCAATGCATCAATAGAGTTATTCTGCATGGAACTGTGTCTAATATACTGCTTAAGATATAAAGGAGCCTTTTTGCTGACATGCCTTTAGATTGCTACCAGCTGTAGCTGTCTACAGGTGAAAGCCTGGTTCTTGCTCAGCTGAAGTGATTTGCTTGGTGCTTCTGAATCTACATGAACTTTTTCAATGTTTCCCTAGGTAAATGGATGTTTTTGAATGCTTTCCCTATGGATCAAAATACATCTGTGACAGTCGAAGGTTTTCATGGCTGGCATCAATAGCTTTTTGTGGGGTTGCAAATCAATCCTCCCTTCCCAGGGTCACTCAGGATATACTGGTACATACCCAATCCTTTTCCAAGCAAACATTCTCTCAAGATTGACTTTAACACATGATGCACTCCCTTGCAGTAACTTAAAACTTCTGTTGGGCATTTACAATTACACTTTAGTGTAGTGAAAAGACCCCAGAAACAGCAAACCCCAGAGACAGAGATAGCCAATCAACGAGCACCAGGTGACCAGCCAATTAGAAGCTGGCTGGGCAGGGCTATATAAGAGCCTGAGCAGAGGGAGACAGGGGTTTGTTTTTTTAGTTGGAGTTTTGGCTGGGGAGAGGGACGCCACTGAGGGGGTACTCTCTAGGTTCCTGATTGGGAAAGGTGTAGGTTAGGTTTTAAGCCAGACGGGGTCTATGTAGAGTCCAGGAGAGGGACTGATTAGGCTTTAGGTTGTAAGCCAGTTGATTTAAGCTGAGAATATTTGGCAGATTGCCTGAGGGCTGAAGTATTGTGTCTATGTAACTGTGGTAACATAACTAAGAAGAAAGAAATGCAAAAACCTTGAAAGTTGTTTACTGATTACTTTGATGTTTGTTAATAAACTTCAGTATTAGTTTATTACAACTTGGCCTCTGTGAAATATTGTGGCACACTACTAGAGATAACAAAGCCTCAGAAAAGATAGGCAGTGGTGGAGAAGATCTCCACAGAAGAAAAATACAATTGGTGGCAGCAAAGGTGAAGACAGGCAATCTGTGTGGGTGGACTGAGAGAGTCCGAGTGAGTGGAGGCAGTATTCTTATTTGGAGAAAAGTTTGCTATAACCCCATAGCTGCAGCTCTGCATAAGAGCCATTTAAAATTTGGAAATTTTGCTAAATGTTTGCATCTTCACTCCTTACAGAGTTAAAACATCAACTTGCACCTCCATTTTAATTCTTTCTTTAAAAAGAATGTGAAACTAGATCTAACAAATTTTGAAGTTTAGCATTGCTTCAGAGCATTTCATCAAAATGTCCTTTGCCAAATTTAAGTTACATATTTTAATCAATCATTTTAAATGAGAGTCCCTCAGAGGTCCATGACAGCAAATAGACCAAAAAGTTATATGCCCAAAACATTAATGCTTCCAATGACTTAGGATCACCAAGACAAATGCACTTTTCCTCTGAGTTTGAGCATAAACCATTCGGCCTGACTCTAGGCAACTAAGGGTATATTTTAGTCTTCAAATTGAGTTGAGACCTTGGCTAAAAATAATCTAGATAATCAATTTTAATTTTTTAAATGTGTAGAAATGGTTCACTAGGACCACTATAAACTTTTTCCATGAAATCAGCCAGCAACATGAAATGTGGAACTGAACTGATAGCTTTCATTTTCCAGCTAATTATTTCCACAGCCTGGGCAGGCTGATATGAATCTCGATAAAATGGACAGATATAAGCCAAGGTATATATAACATCCAGAGCTAAATTTGTACTCAGAATGGAGTTCATCCTGAAACTTCTTTATGGAAATTGGTCAATATTAAGGACTCCCTCCTCCATAACAGCCAATATGATTAAGCTTTAAATTTCATCACTTGGTAGAGCTCTACTTAGCAATATTGCATGGTAGCAATGGGTGCTGAAAAAATAACCTTATATGGTAACTAACACAACATAACTTCTAGTTTGGATTTTCTCAGCTTTTGGAACACATTTTCCCATTTTATCAGACAAACAGGCAAAAGAGGCTGTTCCTTCTGAAGGGGGATTGGGCCACAGCCTTTTTCCGGCTGAAAAAGAAGTGGCAAACAGCTGCTTCTTTTCACAGAAGCAAAAAGATGGCTTTTTCTCTTTGCCATGGCTGGAAGCCAGCTGTGTACAGCATATAAACTTGGTGCCACTAGAGCACCCAAAAGATGGCCCATGTCTAGGCAGCCAGGCAAGTTGAAGCCAGTTTTAGGTCATCTTGGGGCATGCATCTTCAGTACAAGATACTTCCAAGATGCTCAGAAGCCAGCTTTTTATGTCATAGAATCATAGAATAGTTGGAAGAGACCACAAGGGCCATCCAGTCCAACCCCCTGCCATGCAGGAACTCTCCATCCACCCTGATGGATGGCCATCCAGCCTTTGCTTAAAGACCTCTAAGGAAGGAGACTCCACCGAGGGAGTGTGTTCCACTATTGAACAGCCCTTACTGTCAGGAAGTTCCTCCTAATGTCGAGGTGGAATCTCTTTTCCTGGAGCTTGCATCCGTTGTTCCGGCTCCTGTTCTCTGGAGCAGCAGAAAACAAGCTTGCTCCCTCCTCAATGTGACATGCCTTCAAGTATTTAAACAGGGCTATCATATCACCTCTTAACCTTCTCTTCTCTAGGCTAAACATTCCCAGCTCTCTAAGTCGTTCCTCATAGGGCATGGTTTCCAGACCCTTCACCATCTTAGTTGCCCTCCTTGGGACACACTCCAGTTTCTCCACATTATTTTTGTATTGTGGTGCCAAGAACTGGACACAGTATTCCAGGTGGGGCCTGACCAAAGCAGAATAGAGTGGCACTATTACTTCCCTTGGTCTAGACACTATACTTCTATTGATGCAATCTAAAATTGCATTGGCCTTTTTAGCTGCTGCATCGTACTGTTGACTCATGTTCAACTTGTGGTCTACTTGGACTCCTAGATCCTTTTCACATGTGGTGTCATTCAGCCAGCTGTCCCCCATCCTATATCTGTTCATTTCATTTTTCCTCCCTAAGTGCAGAACCTTACATTTCTCTGTGTTGAATTTCATTTTGTTAGTGTTGGCCCAGCTTTCTAGTCTATTCAGGTCATTTTGAATTTTGATCCTGTCCTCTGGGGTATGTTGATGAATGACAGGGTTTGTCATTTGTTGTTCTTGCTGTTGTGTGAATTCATGTTGCTAATATATGGTGACTCTTTCACAGGGTTTTCTTGGCAAGACTTGTTCAGAGGTTTGCCATTGCCTACCCCTGAGCTGAGAGTGGGTTTCATGGCTGAGCTGGGAATCAAGCCTGAGTCTCCAGAGTTATAGTTCAACACTCAAACTACTATGGCACACTGTCTCTCATGTGACAAGGTGCAGAGATTCAATTTCCTTCTCAAAATCTCCAGGTGTGGCATGGGAAAAAACCAAGCTGTGCTTCTGGCACAAACACAGTTGGCAGCCTCCTTTGGCTCTGACTGGGGCTCTTCCTCCTGGAATTCCTCATCCTTCACCCAAGGAGGTTTTTTCAAGATAAGCTATTTAAGACTGAATGGGTAGCAAGAAAGGGAAAACCATTTATTGTGGGATACAAGCAGGGAAATCAACATAGGGCTGATTTTTTTTCCCCAGGTCCTGGAGCTTCAGAACTGGTAACAGTAGGACCTCAGCATATCCATTGAGCAAAGTGAGGCAACTGACCCCGGGAGCAGATAAAGGGAGGAAATAGACAGCCATTCATTATTCCTCCTGAGCCCTGGACATTTCCCTTTCTTGGAAGACAGAAATGATGTATGTTGCACACATTAGAGTTTATCACATGGGAGGAATTTCTCTCAATTGCAAATGGAGCCAATTCACAATTATGTGAATTCGTTGTTTTGCGAATTTACGTGAAATCTGATTGACTTCCCATTTCCCAAAAATGACCCCCCCATTACCCGAAATTGTGTGAGATACTCTAATACGCAATTACGTGAAACCCCATGATTGCGTTCGGAATGACTTCCCATTGCCCAAAATTGCGTGAGATACACTCATTCGCAATAACATGAAACCCCATGATTGCGTTTGGATTGCCATTGCATTATACCCCGAAATTCCATCATATTGTCCTGCACCCCATAAATTAGTCTGCTTCTCATAGGTGTGTCAAAGGATCTTACCCCAGATACTTAAGGAAGGTCGAATTGATAGTCCAGTCAGTTTCTGCACATGAAATGGAAAGCTTGTTATCTTGTCCTTTGCCTCTTGGACCAGCCCTTAATTATGACTACATCAGGATCACCACAAGATCATCAAACACCTCAGGTTCATTGCAGAAGACACAAGGCAGAAAAAATCTGAGGAAGGTGGAAAAGGAGCAGACATAAAACCACAACAGAAGCTAGATGTTCATAGAAAGGTTATGGAGAATAAATGTTTGTATCATATTCAATTTTTATTAAAAGCAAATTAAAGTACACTTTTTTAAAAAAGCAAAAATCTTTTGAGTAAAAATATGTTGGTCAGAAAACACACATGTAATTATTTCCTTTCAATTATGATAATAGGATTAAATTGATAAAAATATGTTTTTTTAATGAACAAGACCTAAGAACGCTCAGCAAATCAGAAAATTTGCATGGATTCATTAACTACAGCTGCAGAGAGTTGGCTAATGAATAGTGTTTAACTCTACAGCAGTCTAACACAATTAATTATATTCATTAAACATGTATCATGTATACCATTGATTCAAAATTATATCAAGATGAGGGAGAACATGCTATTAGTGAGCAGAAGTTCATTTCTGAATCTCTGCTAACCTTGTTTTAATTGTCTCATTTTTGCAGATAACAGATTGCAAGACTTAAAGTTAGGAAGTCACATGGAAGAACGTTAAATCTTTTGATAAATTGGAAAGCTCTAATTTAAAGGACAAGAATAGAGAAATTTGTGAAGTACACCAAAAATGTGTAATAGTGCCACTCTATTCTGCTTTGGTCAGGCCCCACCTGGAATACTGTGTCCAGTTCTGGGCACCACAATTCAAAAAGGATGTGGAGAAACTGGAGCGTGTCCAAAGGAAGGCAACTAAGATGGTGAAGGGTCTGGAAACCATGCCCTATGAGGAACGACTTAGGGAACTGGGGATGTTTAGCCTAGAGAAGAGAAGGTTAAGAGGTGATATGATAGCCCTGTTTAAATATTTGAAGGGATGTCATATTGAGGAGGGAGCAAGCTTGTTTTCTGCTGCTCCAGAGACTAGGATGTGAAACAATGGATACAAATTGCAGGAAAAGAGATTCCACCTCAACATTAGGAGGAACTTCCTGACAGTAAGGGCTGTTCAGCAGTGGAACACACTCCCTCGGAGTGTGGTGGAGTCTCCGTCCTTGGAGGTCTTTAAGCAGAGGCTGGATGGCCATCTGTCAGGGATGCTTTGACTGGGAGTTCCTGCATGGCAGGGGGTTGGACTGGATGGCCCTTGTGGTCTCTTCCAACTATTCTATGATTCTAACATGAAGGTAAATCTGTTCAGAGAGCAAAGGATGAATGTATAAATGTAACAGGTACAATAAAAAGAACCCAATGTTCTTTCCTAGGTGTCTCCGTGTAGTTCATAAACAGAAAATTGATCCTTAGAAGATGCAGACTAGGGGTGGACTAAAATATTTTGCTGTCTTATGCATAAGGGCAACTATTGCCTCTCACCCAGTCATAAATTAGGGATGTAATTCTTCACTAAGGTCTGGTACAGATCACATGATGCATCTCCCCCACCCCCCACCCCCACCCCCACCCAGCATTTTCTGCACAGGAATTAGTATATATATATATATATATATTGAAATATTTGGTGTCCTGACAGCCAACCACTGTTCAGAGTAATTGTGGGGCAGGGGCTGCAGGGGAAGGAGTGGATATAAAAGGCAGGAGTGAGTGACTATGTGAGGGGAGTCTTAAGAAGATTTAAAGAGAGTTGAGAGCTGAAGGGAGTTGTGCAAAGGGTCGAGTTCAGGGAAGGCTTTTTGAGTGAGAGTTCTATGCATAAGATAAGAAGACTGACTGGGAGAGAAAGTGTATTGGAAATTTTAAAGAGGAAATGGAGAAATGCCTGCAACCTTTATATTAATGTAACCATACCATGTTTGGACTATTCTACATAAGCTACTTTCTTACCAACTGTTACTGAATAAAGTTATTGTGTATTTGTTAATAACAGAAGCCTCTGCTTGAGTGAATTCTAGACCATATAGGCAGAAACAAATACGCTGCCTAAGATAGTAAACTTGTAGGAGGAAGACACTGGAGACCCTAGCCTTTATACATTCAGGGAAAGTGTTTAAAGGATGGAAGAAGGACAGTTGTCACTGGTATGGTATAAGTAAGAGGTAAAAGATAACCTCAAGGCATATAAAGTAGGCCATGTCACAGATGGCAATTTCTATTGTCACTCATCACTGGCTATAATGGCTACTTCAGAATGGAAATGCAGTCCAAGAATTTATGGAGGGCTCCCTTAATTCGGAGGCCTACTTTGCACATGACCTCACCCCTTGCTGAGCTCTTATTTTTTTTCCCAGCACTGTTCTCAGATCGTTCACTTTAGTATATTTAAATTGTGCTCTTCCAATATTATCTCAGGTGTATCATCCAAATGTCTCAGTTTAGGAGGGAGAGTCACAGATAACCTTCTTCCATCCCACATTCTCAGCTGCTTTAAAAATGTCCTAGTTTCTTTCCCTTCCTTCCCCTATCTCCCTTCACTCAATTGCTGGAAACTTGTGTTGAAAGTGGAAAAGTAACTTGCACTCAGTTAAAACTGTAGAGGTAAAAGAGAAAAGGGGGCAGAGTTTGTCCTTCCTAAACACAGCACATACATAAAATACCAGTGTTTCTCTGCTTAAGAAAATTTGTTTTGTGTGTTCTTGCTCATTTGTAACTTTTTCTGTCTTGTTGTCTGGCCACATCTTTCTGACTACACTGTGGTATGGTTCAACCTCATATGTCCCAGTTTACAGTTGCTGCACATAATATTCCAAGGTAGTTTGCCATTCAGGCATTGACCAGGTTGCTCTATCATCTGCCCTCAGACCAAGGCACAACTATTAGCCTAAATCCTATTGTTATACTCTTAACTAGAGGAGGTTCATTGAATCAACAGAATTTACCTACATGTTGAGTCACCATTGAACAATTGATTCAATGGGTCTACTGTAATTTGGATTAACTGGCAAAATTGCAGTACATATTTAAAGGAGCTCTGGTGGCACAGTAGTTAAATGCCAGGACTGCCACCTCGCATAGTCACAGGGTTATGAGTTTAATCCTGCAGGGCTCCAGGATTGACTTAGCTTTGCATCCTTCCATAGGTCACTAATATGAGTGTCCAGGGCAATTAGCTTACATATTGTAAACTGCTTAGGAAGTGTTTAAGTGCGCTGATAAGGGGTACAGAACTGTACTTGCTATTGCTATTTACCAGTCTTTATTACTGTCTGCTGCTTCTCTCCTCCTTGCTTCCCATACCCAACTCTCTCTCTTTCTCTCTTTATGTGTGTGTATATATATATCTTTGAAATATTTGTGGCATTGTTTCATACCTAACTCAGATTTGCAAAGAAGAAACAAACTATACTGTACTGTATTTTCTGACCACAATGACCTGCTGAATGAGAGTCTGTAGAGGATCAGTGGTGTACCGTTGGGCATGCCAAATATAGGCTTCTGATTAAAAAATAATGCAAAATTCATTTCCTACTTGTCACTGATGCTGACCTCCCATTTTCATATACGACCCTTCCTATTCTGTTGGGAATCTTGATAATTATACCTCCTTGCTATATTTATGCATGCCTTCCCCTCTGGACAACAGAAACACTTAGAGAAGCATGTAAACACTGTCATAAACTAGAAGTTCAAACAAGAAGTTAAAGATGGGACAATGTCATTCTGGCTCAAGCTGTGAATTTTTTAAAATTAATCTTCATTAAATTTTTCATATTTACAAAATATTTACACAATATACACTCCAAAAGCAATGTTTCTTCTTCCTTACTATTTAACCAGAGAAATGAAATATATCTGAACTTCTAATTGATCTGTTTGGTTTTTGAGTAAAAAATTCCTAAAATAAAATGTAGTTTATATTTTGTGATTTCAGTCTTTCTGTGCTTATGGTAATTCTGAACTGTTTCAGGGCTTTATGCACATTAAGAATGCATTTATGACCATTGCTTTATACAATTTTTTTTTTATTTCTCCCAATCTGAGTTCATTATTTCTGTAGACTTTTTTTTTCTATCAGGTTTGTCAATCTATCTAGTCCTATGTTATCTAGGTTTTTATCAGCTGGTCCTCTACTGTAGGTAGCTCTTTTGTTTTCCATTTTTGTGCAATAAGAATTCTGATGGAGGTGATAATATATAATAATGTATTCCAGTGCTTTTTTGCTTCTGTGTCCATGATTTTGTTGATCATATTTAACAAATATATTTCAGGTAACATTTGGAAATTTATTTCTAAGATTTTGTTTATTTCTGTGTGAATTCTGTCCCATAATTTTTTGATATCAGGACATTGTCATCATATATGGAAGTACTCTCCAACTGTGTTGGTACACTTCCAGCACTTGTTTTCTTTATTCTTGTAGATGAATATTTTTGATGTGGAAAAAGGATTGCATGTCCACTTTCTTCCAGCTGGTGATTCATTTATATTTTAATTGTGTGTGTCCCATGTAATTAGAAATGAAATTTGCCCTTTCTATAAAATGATAAGAATTTCCCATATTACTGTGGCATACATGGTATGCATATATGGCTAGTTTCTTCAGAATGTGAAACTCCTTAGCAGCTGTGGAAACTTAAACACAGAGCACATCATCTTATCTATTGATCCAGATTTATCTGGAACAAGTGGCTAATTAAATGAAATTCCATCCTATTTAGAATTTCACACAACACAGTGGAAGTTTAATCATTGTTATGTAGTAGTTTCCATACATAAGGATCCCACAGCTTCTTCAATTTATTGTCATAAAGACAATAGACAAAGACAAAGTGAGAAGGAGCGCTGGACTTCAGCTTCTCACCATTGCTCACAATGATGCTGTCAAGTGATGTTGTGTAATATAGTTCTGGACAGACACACATTCTTAGGGCAGGTACAGATGGCACTAAAGGGGTGGCTTGACACTGTCCCTTTGAGCGTTGTACCGGGGCTGCAGCAGCTGTAACCATAGCCCCAATCCGGCATTTTTCTAGCTGGAAAAAGCTGCCTTTTCTGCTGTGGCAGCAGCTCTTTTATGCTTCTGTGGTGTGCACCATCTAAATGCCGCACTGACAGAGCACCACAATGCTGCCCACCATCTGGGTAGGCAGGCCGTGTGATGCCGGCTTGGGGACAGTGTCAGTGCATGTGTAGTCTAAATGCTATGCCCCCGTACCACCCCAAGCCAGTGCTTACTGCCAGTCTGCTTTGGCCCTTTGTTTCTGACCTAGCTCACAGGCCCTGTACTCATATGCACTTTGTAGCAATGTTGGGTCACACACTACGGGAGGAACTACTAAAAAGTTTTGTAAATTGGGTGAATTTTGATTACATGTAAGTAACCAAAGAAGTATTATACTTATGTAAGTCAATGAAAGTAACAGTCATCTGTGAATAACACAAGTAGTAGCAAGGAAATTCCGTTATCTTTGAGAGGTAGGAGCAATGCTGGGTAATAATAATGTAATAGCAATCTTGATTCATTTGTAAAGGGGACATCCTTTAACTGGAATTTCATTATGAGAAAACTGGTCTTCTGGTCATGTAAAAAGGTTTTCAGTAGGCTTTCAACATGATTTTCTAGGTCAATCCAACAACTCAACTATATGTAAAGTTTTCAAAATCAAGGATGTCACTTCAGAAGGAGTCATTTCCACTGGGAGGCTAGTGGGAACACTCTCTTCCCCAGAGACTAAAAATGAGAACAGGTGCTACATTTCCTCACACCTGGGAATATTTAGTTATTGCAAAGAATAGATGCCTGTGCTAAAAAGTCAGGATCATTAGATAGTGAAAAGGTATTTTCCTGCTATGATTAAAGGTGTTGGATTTGAGGGAAACCCATTTTTTCCATACAATTAATGTCCAGGAATGGCTGTGATCATTTTTTTTCTCTGGAAGTACACTTTTCATCACTGTCCTTTACATTTTATATATTCGAGTTGAAATTATATAAAATATAGCCACACAGCAGGTTACCATGGTAATGGAAGTGGGAAAATGAATTATACAACATATAGTAAATGCTTCTTATTCAGGCTCTACATTAGTGAGACTGCACAGTTGGAAAGCATTTCAGTGTCTACATTTATTGGAATAAATAGGAAAATGGATGGTTTAAAAACTATACATTAGGGATATTTTGCCAAATTTCTCATTTCCTTGACAGCAAGTACACTTGGCTCTTGTCTGCATCAATTTGCAAATGTGGCAAAATTAATCCAAAAATGTCTACATAAAAATTGTTATGCTATTTTTGTGCATGCAGTTCTCACATAATGCATTTGATGCACTTTTTTCATCATTTCCCCCTAATAAT
Organism: Urosaurus nigricauda; assembly: GCA_034509955.1. NCBI lineage: Eukaryota > Metazoa > Chordata > Lepidosauria > Squamata > Phrynosomatidae > Urosaurus > Urosaurus nigricauda. The sequence goes on from JAOEGL010000003.1 coordinate 256,350,961, forward strand.
AATGCATGTCTGTCCTATAAATATTTTGTGCATGCTTTTGTTAATAAAAAGCTTTGTATGCAATTTTAAAGTTACAAAATAAATTGAAAAATTCTGAAATGTGTACATTTGGGGCTTTTTACATTGGCAAGAAAGTGTGATCTGAACTCGCCTTTATGTTAATGCTTAGCAGCTACATAGCAAGCCTCCGGTTTGCATTAAAAAAGTGCAGAGCTGCTACATTGAGGGGTGTGGGAACGACTTATCTGAGTGGTCTTTTTTGTGGCTCAGCAGTTACATGGGAAGCTGTCAGAACGCTACAAATACAGGCGGAGCTGATACATGGGCAGCAAGAAACGCAGCTTTAAACTGCGATTTTAATTTTTTTTTTCCTTGCCGGCTGCGAACTGCGCTGTTGCGCGGTTCGTACCGCCGCGAACAGCACTATTCCGATGATCGAGGCTTGAACTGCGCTATTGCGAGGGTCGAGGCTTGAACTGCGCTATTGATGGGGTCGAGGCTACGAATTGCGCAGTTTTTAATGATTCAAAGGGGGCTCCTAAGTGATTTTGACAGCAGCCACAGACCGAGCATCTGCAAGAAGACAAAGGAGGAGGAGTGCTGGCCATTGACCCAGTGACGTTGGCATTCGTCAGCACAGGGTCACTGTGGGCATCATCACCAACATGGATGCCTCCTCTCCTTTGTGGTCGGCACTTGTCGTCAATGTTCAAAGCACAGCCAAAGCTGCCGCCTTTGCTTCCGCTACTGCTGCCAGGATCGTCGAAGTGACCACTGAAATGACTGCTGTGACCACTGAAATGACTGCTGTGACCACTGAAATGACTGCTGTGAGTACTGAACTGACTGCTGTGAGTACTGAAATGATTGATGTGACCACTGAAATGTTAGCTGTGAACACTGAAATGACTGATGTGATCACTGAAATGACTGATGTGATCACTGAAATGATAGCTGATGATGATAGTGATGATACAGAAGAGAGAATAGCTGCAGTTGGTGTCTCACTGCTTGAGCAGTGTGAATTAGCCGGTGGCATTGCTATGTCCGAGAAAAGGAAGACCCGGCTTTATTGGACGCTGGAGAGAAGTGATCACTGGTGGTCTGTCATAGTCACTCGCACCTGGTCTGAAAGCCGATGGAGGCGTTACTTCCGAATGCCCCGTGCCCTCTTTCACCGGCTGGTGGACATCCTCCGTCCAGAACTGGAGAGATCTGATTCAGTGATGAGAAAAGCCATCCCGGTGGAGGAGAGAGTGGCCATTGCCATCTTCATGCTGGCCCATAAAATGACCTACTTGGTGACTTCAGAGCTCTTCGGGGTTGGCATTTGCACTGCAGGGCAAATGATGCTGGAGTTCGCCTTGGCCATGGAGAAGCTCCTGCTGTCCCGGACTGTGTACTTGGGAGATGCCCGGAAGGTAAGGCACTGTCCAAAATATATTTCCAATTGTCAAGCTATCCTATCCTGTATGTGGCATATTTCATGTGTGGGTTGTTTTGTGGTGTAATTGCATGGATGTAATGAATTTGTCATTTATTCACCTGTTTCCCCCCCTTTCCTTTCTACAGATCATGGAAGGTTTCGCTGAGCTTGGATTCCCACAAGTAGTGGGCGCTGTGGATGGGTGCCACTGTCTGATTGTGCCACCCCTGGGGCAGAGGAAGAATTATCAGAACAGAAAGGGGTCCTATTCTGTTATCCTGCAAGGGACATGTGATCACACTGGTCGCTTTGTGGATGTGGAGCTTGGATGGCAAGGATCAGCTCATGATGCCAGGGTGGTCCGCAATTCTGTCATTTTTGAAACTATGGAAGCTGGCATCTTTGTGCCAGGCAACCCCACCATTACCATCCAGGGTCAGCAAATTGGACCCCTCCTGCTGGGAGATAAAGCTTATCCTCTCAGAAAATGGTTAATGTCGCCCTACAAGAAACCTACCACTGCCAAGCGGAAGCTTTTCAATAGGAGGTTGAACAGGTGTAGGGTGAAGGTGGAACATTCGTTCGGGCGTCTCAAGGCCAGGTGGAGATGTCTGAAAGGACCACTTGTTGTGGCAGAAGAGAACGTGGTGCCCATGATCGCCGCTTGTGTCATCCTACACAACATCTGCGAGACCAAGGGAAAGGTTTTGGATGAGGGGCTGCAGTACAGGCGACGTTTTGTGTTGCCTACCCTGGGGGCACCTATTCCGGAAAATGACCCTGGCACACAAGAAGGGCACAAAGTGAGGAATGCATTGGCAGAGTTCTTCCAGACAGGGAGAATTTGAACTTGGACTTCTCCTCCATTTGTGATACCAGAGCATAATTGTTTTGTATAATCATATCAGTAGTTGAATAAATGTATCCCATCAGCCACAGTCTGTGTGTGCCCATCATTCATGGTCTGCTGTGTGGGCAGTCTCTGCCATGTGCTTGTTGGCTTGACACACACAAACACACTCACAGAAGGTCATGCATAGGTTTGCCTGGTGCCAGATTTCCTGGAAGATAAAGATACAAGCCCCTAACTGCCAACCGTTTACTCTGACAATGTATCAATACCCCTTGAAATTCAGGCTTCCCTAATGGCCCATTCAATTGTAACAATATGAAGCCCAGAGGCATCTATTGGGGGAAAGATTCAAAAATCAGCTCTGAGGGGACTTCATTGGCCTGAAGCCATCTCTGCCCACCTTGCCCTCACCCACAAATTTCTATAAAGTCCAAAGCCCCTGTCTTTTTCCTCAGGACGGCGACCATGGCTCCCAGGGTGAGACCTCCAGTTCGCAGGGCCTACTGGCAGGCTGAAGAGCTGGAGATCCTCCTGGAGGCCCTCATGCCAGAGCAAGCTGCTCGGATTGTGATGGCCTCTAGCAGCAAACCGAACAAGGCCTTTTTTATGGATGCCGCCAGAGCCCTCCGGCGACGAGGGTTTCAAAGGACCTTCCTACAGTGTCGGAGCAAGTTCAAGGACCTGAAAGGAAGGTTCTTTGAAACCCTGGAGGACTATGGTCCGCATCCGCCTGTTCGGAAGAGGCCACCATATTTCGAACAGCTTCGGGCCCTCTGGCAGAGGGGCGGAGAGCCTCGGTGGGAAGATCGCCGTCCTCAAGGTATGTCTGGGCCCTTTTCATTGTGCCTGTGTCCCTGTCACTGACCCTTCCCTCCTGTTTGCCAGTGTCCTCCATGGGTCCTCATGTCTGTCCTCCACTTTGCTTTTGCAGGCATGCAGCCCAGGCGAGGACGGAGGGTGCCTGAGCAGGCCCAACAGCCCGGCAGGGGGTCCCCCGCTGCTGCACCTCAGGGAGAGGCTCGGGATCTCCCTGAGGATGCAGCACAGCCAGGGCCCTCTGATGCCGCCCCTCCGCCCAGAGAACAGGCTCCTGTGGCAGCAGGTTAGTGTCCAAGGGGTTGGGGGGGTGGACGTTGCAAGCCTGCAGCCTCCACAACACTCCTGTCCTGTCCCTTCCCTTCATGCCACTGTATTAACTTCTCCCCTTTCTTCCCTTTTTACAGTAGCTCCTCCGTCGCCGGATGCTGCTGCTGCCATTGAGGACCAGCCTGGGCCAAGCCGCCGCCGCCGCCGCCGCCGTCGCCTGGAGAGGGGACCCGAGGCCCAGGGTCCCCAACCCAGGGAGATGCCTGAGGCACAGCGCCCCAGGGGAGGAGGTGAGTGCAGGCACCCAAAGAACCGGAGAAGGGAGTGGGGATGCCCATACACCCTGCCTGTGGGAGTGGGTGTGTGGCTCCATTGTCCCCTCCTAACCATTCTCTCTTTCTCTCTCTTTTTTCTTTTCTCCTCTACAGAACGCCTGCTGCATAGAAGGGTGGCAGCGCTGGAGGCAGGCCAGGAAAGGATCTTGCAGCTCCTGAACAACATCATGCAAGTCCTTCCTGGCGCTGCACCTCCAGCTGCCCAGTAAAGCTGCTTCCCCCCCCCCCTTTCCCTTTCCTTCCCTTTCCCTTGTTTGCTGTTCCCCTTCCTTCCCCTTCCCTTCCCCTGTAAATAATCTGTAAATAGTTTTTGTTAATAAAAAAGTTTATTTTTTAAAAAAAATTTGTCTGTCTTGAACTGCGCAACAGCGGTAGTACACCATTGACCCATTTGTATGAATGAAATTCTTTTTTTATGAATGAATGGGGGTGTTGCGGTACTGCGCTGTTTCACCATTTGTTAGTGTTAAGATTTGAAGTAGGACAGTGGTGTTCAAAATGTGCTTTTGAAGAGATGTTGAACTTCAGCTCCCAGAAGCCTAAGTCCTACATCTCATCAACAGCGCAGTTTGAACATCACTGCCATAGGGAGTTAGTGAGTTAGCTATAGCTATAGTGTAGTGCCTGGTGGAAAAGGAAGTGCAGGGAAGGAAGGAGACCTTTGGGGAGAGAGATAAGTACAGTAGAGGACACCACAGTGCTTAATGGGAACTCAGTGCTTGTCACAACACTTCCCTCCTCTTCCTCCCCTGCGCCTGGGATGGCGACGAGTCGCCATAGGAACCGCCACTTGGCTGCTGAAGAGGCCAGAAGACTCCTGTCTAGGTTCTTCCTGAATGACCTCCAGATCCAGAACGACTTCGCCAGGAGTGACATCACGACCCCTTTCCCCACCCTGATGCCCAGATGGCCCCTCTACAGCCATGGGAATGGCCCTATGGGTAACACTCTCCTCCTCACCACCCACTCTGCCACTCTGAGCTGATCTTAAGATCCCTACTATCTGTTCCAGCAGGCCACTCTGCCCTTCAAGAACAGAAGTGAGCCGCCTCTGCTCCTGGATGGATTCTGCCTGCTGCTGAAGTGCCCTATCCTGATTTTGGACTGCCCTCTCCTGCAGCTGAAGTGCCCTCTCCTGCAGCTGAAGTGCCGTCTCCTGATTCTTGAGGGCCCTCTCCTGATTCTGGAGGGCCCTCTCCTGATTCTGGAGGGCCATCTCCTGCTGCTGAAGTGCCCTCTCCTGATTCTGGTGGGCCCTCACCTGCACCTGAACTGCCCTCTCCTGATTCTCGACTGCTCTTTCTTGAAATTCTACGCTCCTCAACCTCAGCTGATAGAAACGCTCTCCCTGTTGTGTGAGTGCTGTCATGTGTTCTGAGGTGGCACCAACGAGACGATCAATAGCCCTGGCGGATGTTGCTGCTGCTGAGCGACGCACCCGTCTGTGTCTCATGGCAGCGAGCCGCTCCTCCGGTGGCATTGCAGCTATGGGATTGGCGGGTGCCTCTTCTTCTTCTGAAGGTGGTCTTGCTGCACCTTCTGCACCTTCTATAGGACGAAGCACCAGAGATACACAAAAGCATAGAGTTAGCACATACTCCAGAGGGCATCCAATCCATCCCTATTATGCCATGCAGGAACTCTCGCTCAAAGCACCCTCAATATGTCACACAGGCCCTTGGACAAATGTAAGGAAGAGGAAGAGTTGAGGAGAAGCACAACACACACACACACACCACAGTCATACAAAGGAGATCTTACAGCATACACTGACATAAACGTTGTAGCCCCTACCCAAAACATGCCATCATGCCAACAAAAACCTTCGCCAGCGCCTGTGTTCCTGTGCTGTAACTGGCCCACTATAAATCCCCCCCCCTTCCCATGCCACACACATGTCTTACCCTGCAAAGCTTCCTGACCGTCACTATCATCGCTGTCTCTCACAGTCCTCTGTCCTACAGGCGACCGATCACGGTGGCTACTGACGTTGGCAGAGACAGTGCTTGTACGGGAGGATGGCCTGCTTGAGGAAGCTGTAGATGCCAACTTTATGGCACGGGCTTTTTTTCTGAGAGCCTCGATGTCCACAGCTTGCTGACTGTAGGATGTCTCATCAGAGTCCGGGGACTGCTCCCGTTCCTCTGCATGACAAAGGGACAGAGTGACTTCTCCCCTATGCCCACCCTGATCCCACATCTTCCCTATGTCCCCTAGTTCCCTTTCCCTCAGAAGCCGAGGCACATCTTACCTTGAGAAGGCAGCAGAAAATGTTGGGCACATTCCATGCTTGTCTGTGGGCTTGGATCAGGCTCTGGCTCTGATTCTGGCTCTACCTGTGGTTCCGGGGTGTCCTCCATAGGTTCAGCCCTAGCAGGCTGGCCCACTGGGACCCTCACAACCTGTCCGCTGGTGGACAGTCTGTTGGGTCTGATCCTCCCATCCTTGCTAATGAACTCATGAAGCTCCTTGTAGAAAGGAGGACGGGGGCCTGCCTGGGTACCTTTGGCCAAATTGTCTCGATATTTTTTATATTGTGCCTTTAAGGCTTTGCACTTTCGCCGGCACTCTTCCCAAGTCCGCCGGTGTCCCTTCCCTCTCATGGCTTGGGCCACCTCATGATAGGTATCCGCATTGAGGTAGGTGGACTCCAGTTTCTCTAAAATATTGGGCCTTGACCAGATGGAAATGAGGTCTGAGGTCTCTGCATGAGACCAAGACATCCCTCTCCCCCTTTTTGGGCCACTTGTAGAAGTCTCTGCCATTGTGCAAAGTGCCACAGCAAAGCCTCGGCAAGAGTGTCCCTAGGAGCGGCTGACTTGGACAAAGGCAAGTGGGAAATGGCACTGGAATGTGTGTGGGGGTTCGTGTGAAAATTGAAAGTTTCCTCTTATCATTGCACCTGTTAAAACATCCGCCACCAAAACTGTCAATATCCCAAAGGCGCTACTGCGCATGTCTAGGGTTAGGATTACGGGCGGAGCTAGGGTTTGGGAGCTTTAAAAAACTGCGCAGTTAAACCCCAGCTTTTACACCTGGAGGGCATAGAACGTTTTAATTAGGAGTGGAGTCCACACCACGCATGTTCCCAACTACGATCCATTCTGATCCGCACCAACAGCGCAGCCTTTAAATGGGCGCCTTAAGGAAACGGAGCCCCATTTAACTGCGCAAGTACACCTTAGCCTTTACATGCACTAGCGCTGTAACGCAGTTATTAAAAAAGTAGTGGGTCAACCGAACTACTTTTTTAAAGCGCGTTTTTTCCCTTAAAACGCCAAAATGGCGTTTTCATGTCACACTTTCCCATTTTATAATGTAAAAGCTGGGTTTTCACCCAGCCTTCAAAACACCTTTTTTTGCCAATGTAAAACGCACCAAATGTCAACCAGTTCACTTATAGATTATATGTTCCACAAGTCTGAATTTAGTAAATTCATTCAAAAATGATGAATTGACAATATTTCCTACAACCCAATTAAACACTGAACATGAACATAATATTTTATGTGTAAATGACCGGATGATATATTACCTCATACTTGGTAGGTTTAAACAGAAGATGGATAGAACTTCAATGTACACAGCCATTCACAGATGATTAGTTAAGCTGGTTATTTGTACTCTCATGTAAAATGGTAATGAAATTTTACTTCTATACATTTGAATATTTCTTCCACATGATCCAAATGGCCCAGCTTCCCTCTTGCCTCAGGTATTCTAGTTTAGACAACATAGGTCTAAATACCCATAGCAGGATCAGGCCCTACCCAGCCTGTGTAGACATCTCTCCGGAGGATCCAGCCCAACCCCAGGATCAATAGCTTTTACCCTGGGATAAAAAAGATGTGGTTTTGGGCAGAGTTTCCTGGGTGAGCACTTGGGCCCAGAAAGCATAGGGTCCTGGCCGATCTCCTCCAGCCTTAAGAAGATTAAAAATTTGGTGACATACTTATCAACACTGAGGAGGATTCTAAAACTGAGCCAGGTCATTTGGGACCATCATTTTTCAAGTCCCTGTCAGCAATGGATTCTTCTATATTCTTCAGATCATTTAAACCAAAAGGCAAGAGACATTATTTTCAGGCTTCTTAGAGGAAATATGAGTATGATCAAAAGAAACTGACAATGATTTATCCTTAAAGACAAGGCTTAAATGTTTTACTTGGCATCTGATATACTGTCATCCAACCAGATTGAAAAACTATACCACCACCACCCAAAAAGAAAAAAACAAAACATATTCTGTGCAAGGATGTAAGAGACTGTTGCCTTGTACTGTATAAATCAAATTAATGGAGCAGGGCTTTACCTCCTCTATGACATAAACAAAGATTATTATTAAAAAAAATCCCAGTCACTTTGCATCATGGATGATAGTCCAGGTTATCTACATGAAACTACTAGGAGAGATCATACAGAGTTTTGGGGTACAGGGTCATCACTGTGTGGATGGCACCCAATTCTATCTTTCCTTCCCATTTGATTCCAAGGTAGCTGTTTCTGTACTGTAGCTCCCTAAGGTGTTCCTCATAGGGCATGGTTTCCAGAGTCTTCACCATTTCAGTTACCCTTCTTTGGACATGCTCCAGTTTCTCAACATCTCTTTGAACATAGACCTCCCTTGTTGAAACAGCTACACTGGCTATCGGTTCATTTCAGGAACAATTCAAAATGCTGATCATGATCATGATCATGATTTACACTCTTATATGACTTAGGTTCAGACTATGTGAGAGATTGTATCTCCCTATACAAACCTGCTAGAATCCTAAAATCTTTAAGGTAAGCTTTCTCTTGGTCCTACCACCATCACAGGCCTGTTTAGTGAGGATATGAGAGAGGCCCTTATCAGCAGCTGCTCCTACCCTCTGGAACTCCCTTCTATATGGAATCCTAGGGTGGCTCTCTGTGCTTTGCTTTTGCCAAAATGTTTTTATTCAGACATGCTCTTAATATATAACTGTGTAAGGGTGACTTTTATATGAGATACATGCTCTAGTTATGTTTTATATGACTGAATTTTTATGCTGTTTTATACCGCTTTTAGCTAGATTATTTTAATTGTTTTTAAAATGTATTGTCAAGTTATTTCTAAATTATTTTACCTGTAAGCCACCTTGGGTCCCTTTCATAGAACTGAATTGCAATATAATAAACAGGTTATCCTCATATTAATGCATCCCAAAGTTTTTGAATAGGGTGGTGTAACTGACAATAAGACTTAGCAATAAAGTGCTAAATAAAATGAGTCTTAACCTTTTCCAGACTAGACTTCTTTCAATCAGGATCACCAACTTGACTGATGATACATCAGGTGGGAAGATAGTTCTGTTTAGCAGGAAAAGACTTACACTAACATGTCTTCACAGTTCAGTTCTATCAAGGGATAATCTTGCATTCTACAATCTTCCTTGTAGGTTTTGGGGGTCATGGGATGCTTTGAGCGACTGACAGGAGTCTATTGTGCCCTCACAGGGTCTGATTTAATTTGGCACAGTTCAAGTGAAGCTATTTTCCAGTTTTTAGGAAAACTGCTCACATTATGACACATCAGTCTGAGGAAAAGTTGGTGGTGTTTGGAATCAATGAATCACTACTGAATAGATGAAGTTGGCATGTCTGACAAGATCTAGACAATCACAGGTCATAGCATGCTGTGAGGTGGACTATAGGAGAAAATATAAAACCAGAGGCTTCTCTGTCAGATGGGGCTAATTAGAAATAGAGACAGGGACTGGAACAGGCAGGAATGGATTAAACTATGAGAGGAATAGTAAAAGATAGGACCAGATAGAATCAGCTATATTGGTACAATCTGAGCAGGGAAGTGAAGGGTATAGAAAAATTTCCAGGACAAATGTTACATTGTTTTAAGTTGAAGTATTACAGTGTAGTGTAGGTTGTATGTTTCATTTGTTTGTATAACAAATCTCTATTTTATTTTCTACATCTCTGTCTATATATTTTCATTTAATAATTCATAAGTCATGCATACTGAACCCAATTTTCAACTTGCCCATCTTCAGTTTAACATTGGGGTCACAAGAACCAGACCCAGGAGGGGGATTTAAGGATTAAAAAAGGTAAGGCAAGGTCCAAAGATTACAACTGTTGGACCACCCCAGATAAGAGATTCATCACCGTTTACCATAATGAATACACTCCTTTCAATTTACCTCTGTATAAATGTCCATTATTATGCAGATAGTATTAACACATAAAACATAATATATAATTTATTTATTTATTTACAGTATTTCTAACCCGCTATTCTCAAATAGTGAAGCGATTATATTTTGGACATATCATGAGTCAATATAACTCATTGAAAAAGAAGATAAAGTAGACAACAGGAGGAATAGAGGGCAACCACACTATAGCTGGATTGAGTCAATCAAGGTAGCCCACAGCTCTGAGTTTGCAAAGTCTAAGCAAGGCAGATGATGACCACGAGTCTTGGAGGCATCTCATTCATTGATTCACTATAAGTCAAAGTTAATTTTATGGCAAATAACAGTAACAAAATGGCTGATAATTTAAGTGGACTTTTGCTGGTACATTGCACTGACAGATGTGCTTTTTTTTCTGGGTCATGTGCATGGAAGGCTGTCAAAATCTGTTGAACCTGAAGAGTCTTGATCTCCTATGCCTTTCTTCCTTCATAGCTGCTGCACCTGGGGGCATAGTTATACCAACATCGTTCATACTGGCAAAGCTATACCAACATTGTACAGCAACATAGTAAGCCAATAGGATTCCAACATTAATCTTAAATTTCTATTTATCTGCTTTAGACTGCAGAAGGTTTATGTGTATACTATCCATGTGTGTGTGTTTGGGGGAGGGAGCTTATTGTTACTAAAACGATAACAAATGAAAGTGTGCCTTCAGTCTTATTAGTGCTAACTAGAGTACTTTACAATGGGAGTTTGGTAATGTGGCACTTTATGATTCAATTAGTTACAGGCATGACCCATTTGTGGGTTTTGACTGAACTGAAAACATTGATGAAATGTATGTGAAAGCTGGATTATTTTGAAACATATCAAAGTGTATATTCTAAAATGACATAAATGCTATAAAAGAGGTACCTCCTTCTCCTGTCTTCTATAGCCAAGACTCCTGGGGGAAAATGTAAGTGCCAATCAGCTTAACACAAGGAAGTTTTGTTCACCAAACTCTTGGAAGCTAATTAACTATATATTTAAAAACACTTTTGCACATGGATATGGACCCTTAGTGGTTTTCAGTTTTAATCTGATGCTTCTTGTTCTGAAAATTATTTTTCTTTCCTCTTGGCACTTTGTTATCTTGTTACTTTTGCATTTGATGAGGGGAACACAGCATGGAGCTGCTGGAAACCTTTAGGTAGGTCTGGATAATCCACTGCTAATGTTGCTGACAAAGGAGAAGAAAAGAATAGGATTCCTTTCTTATCTGAATGTTTCAGTTCTATAAACAGCTGCATTGTTTTGTAAAAAGGTATTCCTTCACTCTATAATAGCATAAAAGGCACCTCTGCAACTTTTCAGCACATTACTTCTTTAATGGCAAAAAACGTTTGATGGATCTTATTTTTCTTTGGATTCCTTTGATGCTACTCTGTGCACTGTTGTGCAGTTTATGTGACTTTGCAAAGGATGTGCTCATGTAGCTGTGCATGTTTGTGAACCTCCCTATATGAGTTTAGAACAGATATGGTGATGCTAACAATGTTCCTTTCTGGGCAACATATAGAGTCTCTCCTACTCGCCAGTTCCCTAAGCAGTGTGATATTTTCAAGGGTTTGAAATCATCATCATCATCATCATCATCATCATCATCATCATCATCATCATCATAATTTATTTATTTCTATTTCCTGCCTCTCCGTCAGGAGAAGAAACATTGGATACCTGAACTTTTTTCAATATATCCCTGATTTACAAATGTATAAGCAGAGGTAAACAGCAAGCACTGCTGTAAAGTGATGGATCTGCTATCTTACATCAAATATCCAAAAAGAGGACTTAAAATCCAGAGATATCTCTGGCCAGTTCTCAGCACTCTTTCTGCCTCTATATTGTCTTCCAAATGACACAGACACTTAAGTAGTCAGCAGGAGGTCTGTCACTTGCCAATAATATGAATGACTTCAAATATACAAGGCATTTACCACTCATCCCCTAACTATTAGATATTAGATAACCATTTTAGATTATTAAGTAGCAATCTGCTTAACTAGGGCTTCATCTGCACTGTAGAAATAATGCTGTTTGACACTTCTTTAACTGCAGTGGCTCAATGCTATGAAATTCTGGGAACTGTAGTTCTGTGAGACATTTGGCTTCTATATTAGAGAGCTCTGGTGCCACAACAAACTACAAATCCCAGAATTCCATTGCATTAAGCCATGGCAGTTAAAGTGGTGTCAAACTGGATTATTTCTACAGTACAGATGCTGCCTAAGATAGTGATCAACTACTTGCTTAACAAGATTGAACTTCAATTCTCCTAATTCACCATGACCCTATAAACTCCTGTAGCATCACAAATTATGTGATGTACACTCGCACACACTTTCAATTGTCACAAAAAACATTTCTAGTCTACATTTCTTCTCATTAAATATATCTCCTCCACATTAAATATATAGGCCATCTACAGAAGCAGCTCAGGTCTATTTTGTCCTAGCTGAGCCTACATCTAATTTTGTAGGATAAAATGGACTCCCACATAGTCCACAGACTGCAGAACAAGTGGGTGGAGAAAAGCTTCACACTACCACTTCTGTTCAACATGAAATTTCTATGCTTTCAGAGAACATGCAGATCTCAGCTGACAAGCCACAGCTAAAAAGAAGATTCTCATGCCTTCCCCATTTGTTCCCAGTCCTGAGGCTTGCCTTGAAAGACTCATAAGGAGATACAAAAATGGGTGTGCCAACTAGATTTATAAGTGCAATAAACTGTTACTATCACACAGACATGAACCCCCTGTGTGACTGTGGATTACTTTTTTTTAACTGCTCACTATGCATGTACAATATGTAGCATATTGTGAACCTTTTAATGATATCTCCATAGTATAACTTTAAGGACATTTTTAATATTAAACAAATTAAATGTCAAGAAATGCAGGGCTGAGATTTGTGCAGCCTCTAGGCTGCATGTGGCCTGGAATCCCCACCCCTATATAACTACCAGGACTCCCTAGAGCCTCCAAACCAAAGCATATCAACCAAAGAAAATAAATATGGTGATCACAGAGAGGAGGGTGCAAGTTTGTTCTCTATTACTCCAGAGGGCAGGACCTGGCCTAATAGTTTGAAAGTACAGGAGTGTAGATTTCAATTGAACATTAGATAGAACTTCTCAACAATAAGATGGGTTCAGTAATGGAACCAATTATCTAGAGAAGTGATGAGGTCTCTTTCTCTGGATGTTTTCCAAAAAACAGCTAGATGGCTACCTATGGTCTAGAGGAAATTCTTTGGCACAATGCCTTACTTCTAGCTAAACTGGCTGGGGCCTCTGGGATTTGATGTCCAAAACATCTGGAGGACCAAAGGTTGGGAACCACTGGCCTATGGGATATCTTCCAACTCTACAATTTTATGATTTTATTACTCAAAAGGACCCAGCCTGGGCCAGCTAGGTTTTAAGGGGCTATTAAGGTGAAAATAATCTGGGATGAATCCAGGTTGAAATGCCTGTACTGCAGCCACTCACTCAAAACCAGAAGGTGGCAAGTTCAAGACCATCAAAGGGCTGAAGCTCGACTCAGGCTTGCATCCTTCCGAGGTCACTAAAATGAGTACCCAGATTGTTGGGGGGCAAATAGCTTACAATTGTAAACCGCTTAGACAGTCCTTAAGGGTATGAAGTGGTATATAAATGAAGTTGTTTGAAATGAAGCTGTTTTTAATCTTTGATGTTCACATGCATCCCAAACGCTCTTGATTCAGTTTTTGAGGGCTGGCTGCTCAAATGCACACTTAACATGGGATAATCAGTACCAGGTGTTTTGTTTTTGTTTTGTTTTGATTTTTAGTTTTTCAAAAGATTCACACTGTCAGCAGTGTGAATAGCAATGTGAACAGACCCAGAATTGAAACCTGCATGCTGGCTGCACCTTTCCCCTCCGATGAGGGAAGAGGAGGACAAGAGGACTCTCCCTCTCTCTTTCTCTCTGCCCTCACCATCTCTTGGCAGCTGGCAGCTCCAAGAAACATTGCTGCCACCACCTTGAGAGACCCAACTGGAGACAGTTTCTCCCAGGGGCACCTGTGCCCTTGGTGGGGAGGTACAGGGCTTCCAAGCACTCTGAGCAACAGAACACAGAGAGATATGAAGAGATGTTGTTCAGTGAAAAAAAATGGTATGAATAACAAAGAGGCAGTACAGAGGGGCACTTTGTGGGCACTACACTGCCTGTGTAGGGGTGAAGAAGGGATGAGTGTTCACATACTCCAAACCCTTCTTCCTCTGCCAGGGTGCCATCTTGGTGCACCTGTTTACATAGGGTGTGCCACAAAGATGCCCCTCGTGAGCAGCACCCAAATAGCACTGCACACGAGGGGCACCACAGCAGTTATGGCACCCCTTCTACCATTTGGGGGTTCTTTTTGCTCTGTGCACAGGCTGCAGCATGTGGTTGCCTCATCCTGCTTCTGGGGCGGAAAGGGGCAGCATTGAGCTGTCGGTCTGTCGAGCCCCAAACTTGGAATGCATGAGTTGGCTTATTTGCATCATCCTGCTTTCTTTAAAAAAAAAAAGGCAGAATGTCCTTCTAGCATTTTTCCCAATCGATGACGGAAAAGAAGGAGTCAAATAAAGTGATGAAAGGCAGAAGGATTGCTTTCCTTTTCTCTTCTACAAATGTTTGAGCAATAAGAGTTCATGGAGTTGATTGAGAAAGGGCCCATGCCTGATACTCTGTGGGCCAGACGTGATGGACTAAGTCTGGCTTAGGGCTAGGAATCTCTCATCTCACCTATAAAGAAAGTGGAGTTTGAAGATATATAGGTTTACTTTTCATGTGTCATGGTGTATGTGACAATTTGGGCAGCTGACTCTTCCAATCAGTGCATAAGTATCACGGTGACAAACAGTTAAATGAACGAGTTCCTATGATTTCTAGCCAGCTGTGACAGTGCCTCACTGTTGGATCCAGTACTGTTACATTTCTGTTCTACCTTGTTCTGAAAATGAAATAAAAAAAAATGAAATGGAAGCCTGGAACAATCTAATACTGCAGGAAGTCCTGAAGTTAGGAATATTATATTAGACAAAAGTTAGAAGCATGATAAAAGAATCAAACTGGGTCAGAATGTACTTTCACCCCCTCTCTTGCAACCTACACAGAGCTTTCTGTTACAGAGGGGTAAGGTAATATATCATCAGTTATTCTGAGCACAATGTCAGAAATATAGCCATTCTATTGTGCATTGGACTTTTTTTTATGAACCTCCCAAACTGTTCAGTTAAAACTTGATATGGAAAGAAATCTACCACCAGCCAGGGGGTTAAAATTTAAGAGCTCGTGGTGTGATGGGAATTGGATCCTAAAATGAAATACTTTCCTTATTGTCCATCCATCACTAATAATAATAATAATAATAATAATAATAATTTATTATAATTTCTTAGCCACCCCTCTGATCAAGCAATCAGGGCAGGGTACAACAGAGTTTAAAACAGTTACAGTTAAAATATTACAACCCAATCCCAACCTCCCACCCCTTAAAACAATTAAATTAGCACAGATTAAAACAAAGCAAACAATGGAAACAATATAACAACATAAATACAGTTATTCTTTGGCAGCATAGGTAATGGTATCTAGGTTCTTAAATTGGGAAGAAGCTGAAGAAATTCTAGGCATAACTTTGGAGCTGAGAAGAATTAGACACTGTCCGGGAAGGCCTGCCGGAAAAGATACGTCTTTACAGCTTTTTTAAAGCAGTCAAGAGTCATAATAAGGTGTATCTCGTCTGGCAGGCGAGTTGATTCTCAACCAGACATGGGACTATAGTTAAGTCCAAGGATTTATGTTTGAACAGACAAAGACTAGAAAGAGTTGAAATGGCCTCATAGTCTCCGGAGGTAGCCGTCTCCAGGATTCAAAGACATTAGCTTCACCTCCAGGATCACAAGTGCCATTCTTGATTCTTTATTTTATGGACTCTGTTGAAAATAATTTTGGACTTTGTTGAAAATATTTCTGAAAAAAATAGAGTAAAGTTTGACTGGCAGTAGATGGCTGATACATCATTTTGATATATAATTTTACCTATCAATTGTTTGTTCAGTTTGTTTTTCTTTCATTGCAGAAAAGGCCTTGTAGGTGTTGTCATGTACAAAATCTGTTGTGTCGCTGCCTTTCTGTGACATTTTTTCAAAAATCCCTTTCTTGTATTTTTGGTTGATACACTGCAGAGGTAACTCAGTGGTGTACTCTTAGATCTTAAAGAAAGAGGTTCCATTTTTGTTTTGCTTTATTTTTCCAATAAGGTTTCCTCATATATTTAGCATTACTTTATGTCTGGTATGAAAATAATTTAAAATTTTAATAAAATGAGTGCAAAAGGAAACAAATGACAAACTTGTTCATATAATACCAGGGCTACGTGTGTGTTCAGCTAACTATGTTAGGGCTAATTTAAGGTTGCCAGTTGTATTCTTCTGTGAAATACCTCATTTTGAACAGGTACAATGAGGTCTTCAAAATTAGCAATAGCTGTACCTGTTGAATTTGGTCAGTGCAAAGGGGAAAATGTTCAACCACTTTTGAAGAATTTATCCAAATGTTCATTTTTTTTTTCCATATTCAGATTTGGATATAATAAAAGCTCTTTATATTCAAGGGAAGAGGTAAAATGGATATATATTTTTAATAGCTCTAAGTGAGCTCTTCTCTGAGAACATAATGACACTCCAACAGCATGGACAGAGTTAACATGTCTGCAAACTTCACATTTCCTTCTCCTCCTCCTCCTCCTCCTCCTCCTCCTCTCCTCCTCCTCCTCCTCCTCCTCCTCCTCCTCCTCCTCCTCTTTACCTTCAAATTATTTCCAATTTTTGGTGAACCTATCACAGGATTTTCTTGGCAAGACTTTTTCACAAGGGCTTTGCCTTTGCCTTCCCCTGAGGCTGAGAGAGTGTCACAACATGTCCAAAGTCACTCAGGAAGATATCACACGGGGGAAATTGGAAGGTTAATGCAGTGTCATCCCATGTGCAATCATGGGGTTTCACGTTTTTGCATGAGAGGTTATCACACATAATCGAAGTTAGTGCTAAGTCAATTCGAACCCAATCCAGGGTCAACCAAGAGATGTGTAAATTCGGGGAAAAATAGAATTTACAAATCCTGTTCCACTCCAAAGTTGTGTTCAATTCGGATTTGGCAGGTATAGAACACATGTCTCAGTCACCCTTGGATTGCCTTTGAATCAGACTACAATTCCCAAGCTCTTTTGCTGGCTGCACTTTTCTTTTCTGTACTCCTTGGCTGCTCCCTCTGGGAGTAAAGGGGCCAGAAAAATGAAAACGATTGGGCTACCCAAGGAGGAGGTGGGTGGGAAGGCTCTGGCCTCCCCCGAAAGTTAAAAGACCAGCACCAAAGTCTGCCTTTCTGCCCTCCCTCCCTCCGGGTGTGTGTGGGCTTTTCTCTCAGCCTCACAAAGTTCCTCTCGGAGTTATGGAGCTGTTTGGGGGATGAAGCAGCCCTCCCACAGACACACACACACACTGCCTCCCTCCTCCTCTCATCCCTATCTGGCTCTTTTCCTTTGCAAACTCCAACTGGAGGGAAGGGATTAGCCTGGGCTTTCTCTTTCTCTTTCACGACCCTGTCACAGGGTTTTCTTGGCAGGTTTATTTCAGATGGGGTTTGCCATTGCCATTTTCTGAGGAGGCTGAGAGAGTGTGACTTGCACCAGGTTACCCACTGGGAAATAAGGGGTAATGAATGAACAAATAATATGAATTGCTTAAATAACGTGAAATAAAGTGTAATGAATGAACACATAACATGAATTGCCTAAATAACATGAAACAAAGGGTAAAGAATGAACAAATAATGTGAAATAAGGCAATGCCACAGAAACCAGAAGGAAGCCCCACTGGAAGTGTAAAAAGGTCAAAATCCGATTCTGCGCTCACCACACATATGCAGGGATTTTAATTTGAATTCTAGTCTACAATGGGTATGTATTCATGTGATAATTTCTTTGGCATTCACACTGCTTTGGCTTTGGGATGGGCGCTGGTGTGATAATCATCAACATTATTATGTTAAATTCCAAATTGGGCCCACTTTTTTTTCTTTTTCTTTTTTTCTTTTTTTGAAATTGGGAGACATTCCTCCTGTGTGATATCATTCCCAGTGGTTTTCTTGGCTGAGCAAGGATTCAAACCATGGTCTTCAAAGTTCAAAACTCACTCCACTATACTACATTGGCTCCTAAAAGCTTTTTCTGGAAAGATATGCTTTTTTGTGGTGCTGGTGGTGGGGAAGATGAATAGTACTGTGAGAGTATTCTCTCTTTTTTCTTTTTGTTAGCTGTTAGGTAATCATGTTCAAAGGTTTGCACAACACTTACTCATCTTGCCTTTAAAAGACAATTCTTTTTCTTCTCCCAAGTATCAGTGAAGTGTCAAAATGTAACATTTCAGGCTATCTACTGATTGAAATATCATAAAAAGCCTGAGATTTCATATATATACACGAATATATATATGAGAAAGGGAGAGAGAGCAGGAGAAGGAAAAGAGCTACAACTTGGCTGATAATTGCTACAGTAAATATTGAATGCCTTGAGTGGCTACTGATAAAGCAACAGTGAATATTTGTATGATCTTTTCCCACAAACTAAAATAGCCAGTGCTTTATTGTCCTAATTTTAAGAAAGGAAACAATGTAAAAATAGTTCTCAATTTTGGAAATAAGCTTTCCTAACAGGATATGCCACAGCTTGGCGCCCTGGTTGTGCAGTGGTTAAATGCATGTACTGCAGCCACTCACTCAAAACCATAACGCTGAGAGTTCAATACCAGCAAAAGGGCTCAAGCTTGACTCAGGCTCAGCCTTGCATCCTTCCAAGGCCACGAAAATGAGTACCCATATTGTTGGGGGCAAGTAGCCTACAGTTGTAAACTGCTTAGACACTGCTTAGGTGGTATGAAGTGGTATATACTCATAAATGAAGCTGCTTGTTTGTTTGTTCGCTTGCTTGATAACTGCCAATGCTCAGGGGTGGTGGGGAGTACATCCACCATGAGACTTTGGAGGATTATGCCTGTCCTTTCAACCCTCTCTTGGAACCAGTCTCAACACTCCAAATCAACATTGCTCCAAAAGGGTCCAACAGCAACATTTTGGGGGGGGGGGGGAATCAATTACTGTATATCCTCATGTATAAGTCTAGAAATTTGAGTCAAAAAATTGACCCCAAAAACCTGGGTCGACTTATGCATGGGTCAATACAAGTGCTGTACCTTAACTCAAAATAGGAACCATCTCCCTCTCTGAGTAGAGTGGCAAAAGGTAAAAGCTTAGTCCATCCTAGGAGAACCTGAAAGAAACACCAACTTCCTTTATTCTCTCCTCTGTGGTGCTGCTTCTGGTCTTTTTGAATGCTGGGACAGGAAAATAGAAGCATCCTTTGGCATCATTTTTCTTTCCTTCATCCTTTACATCCTTTGTTGCGTGCCCCTATGTTTTATCCTCGACTTATCCATGGGTCATATCAAAATCCATAATTTTGGCCCCAAAACCTGCCTTCGACTTATGCATGAGGTTGACTTATAGTCCAATATATATGGTTATTAAGTATCCCTCTCCTGTCCAGTTTTGGAACTTTGGAGGCCCTCCCCCCCCCACACACACACAAAAACCTAGTAGCAACCATACAGGATACAGAACTGTGAAGGGATAAAGCCCAATTTACACATGCCCAGCTTGACTGAAAGTGAGGCCATATCACTTCCAGTTATTTGGGCTATGTATTGCAGGGGGTTGGACTGGATGGCCCTTGTGGTCTCTCCCAACTCTATGATTCTATGATTGGTTTATTTCTCTGAAAATGTCAACCACAGCTGCTGGTGAAATGTCAGGAATAAACTTTTCTAGAACACTGCCAAAAAACCCACAAAAACAATTGGTTTGTTTGTTTGGCTTTTGGGGTATGTGGGAAAGCTGAAAGTAGGAGGTACAACTACTCTGTTTCGTGGTGGTTTTGAGCCATGAAAGGTGAAAATCACCTGAAATTTTTTAAAAAAAACTTTTCAGGGAGATCTGTTAGCCTACAGGAGGTTTCATGGGTCACATTTGGGGGGGGGGGGGGCGCTGAGGACCAAATGCACTTTGCATATACTTAGAGTGTACATAATCAAATGTTTGTAGCTTACCACTGGCTTATCCATTTTCAATGTTTAATTATTCTTTCTTAGGAGTCTTCACAGGCAATATTCAGCATTTTTCTTTACAGATGAAATTTTGTGGGACATTTCTAGCTGTCATCATATTACAGGTTATTTGAAAGGCTTTCTCCCTGACTTTCCAGAGCCAGTGTGGTGTATGTTTGTGTGTTGAACTAGGACCCTGGAAACTAGGGTTCAAATCCCCCACTTGGCCACAGAAGCCCACCTGGTAATCTTGGATAAGTCATATTCTCAGGGCCTCAGAGAAGGACAATGGCACATGCTTCTGATAAATTTTGCAAAGAAATCCCTGTGATAGGTTCACCTTACGGTGATCATAAGTTGGAAACAACTTGAAGGCACAATATTCTCTCTCACTCAACTGACCAGGTTTTAATCAAAGTTTGGAAAATGTTAGTTTGGGATACTGTAACTCTCAGAATCCTGAGCCATCATCAAAATTTCACTATACTTTAAGATGTAATAAAGCCACTCAGATATAAATGCTTGTGTCAGAGATTAGTGCTATGGTCCTATAGTTGCTGCAGTCTTTTATGTCTCCTTTTTTCGTAGATGAGGATATATATTGATTGTTTCCAGTCTGTTGGCCATTGTTTTGTTTTCCATATCTGTTGACATATATTAGTTAATATACAGTTGATTATTACTGATTATTATTATAGCTAGTTTTTAATCATCCTGTGAGATGCTTTGAGTCCTATCCTGAGAGAAACCAATAAATAAGTTTTCAGAGCTTTTGTAGTTAGTAATTCTGCCTTATTCTCCTGAATACACAAAGATCTATGAGGTAGCTAAGGGCATGGAGCTACACAAAGCAAAGCTGTAGAGGGTCAGATATCCCAAGACTATTTTAAACCTATCCATATTTCAGGCAAACACCTGCACACAGCTACCATCCTGTTTTTTCAAACCGTGGAACCCCTACCCCTCACTTATCAATATATGGCTTTGATAGACATGCAATTTATTAAGCTTTCTCTTTCAGTGTTATTTTGAAATTTTGAACTTTATGAGTGGGAGGGAAATGTCACAAGTGCAGTGAATCCCTTGTGTAAACGCAGAGTATGAAGTAAATTGTAAATTATTTTCTGCACAATTTTCCTTTCTTTTGCTCCCTCACTGGGTTTGCAATCGATTGCTGTGAAGTGAATGAAGACCCAGATTTTAAAAAGAAAAAGTTTCCAACTATAGGTATGGTTGTAGGGAACATGTAATTGAATGCACGGTTGTAAAGGATGGCAGCCTCAATTTAGTCATGTTGTCTTCTAGGGAAAGTTCAGATCTGGTTTGCTGTTGTACCCATTTGTTTGCTTTTTTAGCTATCCATGGTATCCACACAATTTGTCTCCACATCTCAGATGAGTTAATTTTCTTTCTGTCCACTTCTTCCAAATATGATGGGATGGACAATCCTCACTTTAGTGTTCAGTTGCATATCTTTGCATTTTAGGATCTAGTCTAGTCCTTTCATACCTGCCTCCCTAATCATAGTCTTCTTCTGATTTCCTTATGGAAATTTCCATTCTGTTCAATGACTGAACCAAGATATGGGAAGTCTTAGACTGTTTCAATTTCCTCATCATCTATATTGTTCAGGGTCCTGTATAGGGCATCTTAAGATATTTAAAGTGAGTAGTTAAGAGAGCTGGTAGTTGACAGTTACAACAGGTATTTGGCATGAGCTAGCATTTTGTATTTAACAGTAATTGAAATTTAGCTTGCAGTTTTTAAAGTATAAGACTGCATGTTCAGGGTTTATTATGTATGTATGTGTATGTATATATATATATATATTGAAAAAAACAGTCCGCATTCCAATTTTCATAGAAAAATCTGGTAAAGTGGTTAATAATGTTCATGTAAAAAGATGTTTTAAAATAAAAAACATACTTTAAAAAAATCATTGAAACAAAATAGCAGCAACCTTTATAACAGTCAAATTTTCACCTTACACAAAATATCACATCAAGCCAAAAGCCCACCAGACAAATCTTGACTAGCTGTTTTGAAATAAACAAAGTGTCCATCTCTGCAGATGGAACTTTACAGTGTTAGTGTCATCATTCTTATATGATTGTATCAAGAAAAAACAAAACATTCTTTCTGGTGGAATGTACCTTTGGAAAAGGATTTCTAAGGGACATTTCAATATGTGAGAGGTGGCAATTCAAATCTTGAGAGCCCAGATTATTTAAGATAAGGATAGGGAACCTCCACATATTTTGGACTTTCTCTCCCATCAGCCCCAATGGTATACAATTATGAGGATCGAAGTCCAAAGGCCATAAATTCTTTATGCCTAATTTAAGTCTTTAAAGTTCAGCACCAGAGTCCCTTCACATTAAACAATTATAGCACTCTAATTCCACTTTAAATTCCATGACAGAATCCTATTGAATCCTGGGGTTTGTATTTGGCACTAGATCAGTGGTTCTCAAAGTTTGGTTCTCCAAGTGTTTTGAACTCTAGCTCCCAGAATCCCTGGCCTTTGGCTAGTGCTTTGGAAGCTGACATCCAGATTTGGGAGAAACACAGCAGTAGATCTCTCTGACTGAAAATGTGAAAGATTCTTCTGTGCAGGGAATGCTAACTCCTCTTTGCACTTTGAAGTCCATGACACTTCAGTTTTATTGATGTTGTCAGTCATGGTTTTCCTCCCCTGGACTTGTAATACTGTATCCTGAACAAGCAGGGCTTTTCCAAAGGCATTGTTATATCACAGCCTTTTGCAAATCTCTGTCATCATTTCATTTAATTCAACGATCCCCAGTAAACTTTCCTCGGGGTTCTAAAAACCCAGAACCCTTAGATTCAAATCTCTTCAGTGGCTGATCAGGCCTGTTACCTCTGTCCTTGCCTGGCTCACATAAATTCCAACACCAGGGCACATATATCTAGGCATCAACAAACTGTGCTCAAGATGGCAAAAGTTATTACTGAGGAAGAGCATATAAGCTAGAAAGTGGCTGCATCAGTTTGCATTTGCTTAAGTCCACAGGGAAGTACAAGATTCCACCTTTTCCTTTCCTCTTCTCCCTGCTGAGTTAAGTCCAAACTATATTTGCACTTTGAACTCATCTTGCAGCAATTGAAGTAAGTTAATATAAAGAAGGACATTCTGTGGAAGCAGGTGAGAGAAACTGGGACATTTTAAAAGCAGCTGAAAAAGTCGGAGACAGAGGATTAATTGGGACAGTCCCTGCCATAGTAGGACAGTTGGAGGGTATAGTCCCAGGATGGTCTCCTACATTGGCTAGTCATATAGGAGATTCACTGTGAAGTGGTAACAGGAAGGGTGCTGGGGCAGGGGCTTGTCATTCTTTAGGACAGGTCTTCCGAAATATGCTGTTAAAACCACAACCTTTCACATAGATTACCCTGTTGAGGCTAATGGACAGGGGTGTCACATTCTCTCTTCACTAGCTCCACTGGCTCAGTAGGTTTTCCTAACCCTCTAGGTTCCCTTGAGTACACATGCTTGAATACCTCTGGCATCTTATTGTTGTCATTATTAGCTGCCCTCAAGTCAACTTTGACTCATGATGATCCTGTGAATGAGACATCTCCAAGCTTCCCTGTCCTCAACTGCCCTGCTCAAATCCTGTAGGTTCAGGCCTCCCTGATCAAATCTAACTATCTGGCATGTTGTCTTCCTCTCTTTGTATTGCCCTCTTCCTTTCCTAGCATCATTGTCTTTTTCTAATTATTCTTGCCTTCTCATAATGTGGTAAAAGTATGACAGTCTCAATTTAGTCATTCTGGCTTTCAGGGAGAATTCTGGCTTGATCTGTTCTAGGTCCCATTTCGTTGTCTTCTTGGCCTGTCCACAATATCTTCAGCACTATTATTATACTTTCCATTAACTACAAATCCCAGGATTCCATAGAATGTTGGCATGGCAGTCAAAGTAGAATCAGAGTGTAAGAACTGTCTGATGTGAAAGAGTCCCAGCATTCTGGATGGACCTCAGAAAATGAAAGCAAATTACTTGCTACTAAATTGCATTGTCAATATTATTGATTGATAGAAAGATAGCAACATTTCTAAAGCTCTCACAATGGAAATGTATAATCAGAATTTCACATCCAAAATATATTTGATGAAAGTCGAAGTTTGGACAAACCTGCAGTGTTTACAAAAGATCCTAGCCATCTTTGTTTAGTATTGCATTTTGTCATCTTCCCTTTGTGTTTTATCACTTGTGTTGTATTTCTTTTGGTGCTACAATAAAAAAAAACACCATTTCCTTATCAGTTCTGTTCTGTCAAAGTTTATCAGGCCAGCATTAAAACTGTACATCATACACTTTCACCATACCTGCTTTATGAAAGTACAATAGTTATTGTTTTCAACAGACAAAGTTAAATCTATATATAAAAAAAAGATTTAGGACCACTTACATGGGGAAATTCTACTCTTTTCAGTGGAATGACACCAATAAAAATGGGCACTATCTCACACTAAAAGTACGTTAAATGTGTTTAATGATTCATCTCCATTTAATGGCATCGGTGACAATCTTAGCCATACAGTGGTCCCCCGGGATACGAATCCCCCGGGTTAAGAAAAACCCGGGATCCGAAACCGGCGGGACCGCGATTGTATCCCCCGGGATCCAAAGGATCCCCCGGGATCCAAAAAAAAAAGATCCCCGGCGCCCAGGCTTCGGAGGAGAAGGGACGGCCTTCTGCCGGCTGAGAGAAAGGGACGGCCCGATCCGCTGGATCGGGCCGTCCCTTTCTCTCTGAGGAGGCCCTCCTCTATGCCGGCTGAGAGAAAGGGACAGCCCGATCCGACGGATCGGGCCGTCCCTTTCTCTCTGAGGAGGCCCTCCTCTATGCCGGCTGAGAGAAAGGGACAGCCCGATCCGCCGGAT
This sequence comes from Urosaurus nigricauda, assembly GCA_034509955.1. Taxonomy (NCBI): domain Eukaryota; kingdom Metazoa; phylum Chordata; class Lepidosauria; order Squamata; family Phrynosomatidae; genus Urosaurus; species Urosaurus nigricauda. The sequence goes on from JAOEGL010000003.1 coordinate 256,375,967, forward strand.
CGGGCCGTCCCTTTCTCTCTGAGGAGGCCCTCCTCTATGCCGGCTGAGAGAAAGGGACAGCCCGATCCGCCGGATCGGGCCGTCCCTTTCTCTCTGGGGAGGCCTCCTCTCCGCCGGCTGAGAGAAAGGGACAGCCCAATCCGCTGGATTGGGCAGTCACTTTCTCTCTGAGGAGGTCCCCGCTCTCTTTCCCCCGGGTTACGAAAATTTTCAGGTTACGAAAGGTAATCCGGAACGGATTACTTTTGTAACCCGGGGGACCACTGTATTGGATCTGGTGGGTGTGTTAGTAATGGAGTTGGATGCTTGGGTTTAACAAACATGATATTGACCATTGGCAATAATAATGTAGGAGATGAAATTGTGTGTGTGTTTTAAAAAGATCTTTTTAAAACCACAGATCAATCGTATGACATCAGCTACATAGAGCCCTAATGGTGCAGTAGTTAAATGTCTGTACTGCAGTCACTCACTCACAAACCATAAGGTTTTGAGTTCGATACCAGACAGGGGTTCAGTGTCGATTCAACTTTGCATCCTTCCAAGGTCACTAAAATGAGTACCCAGCTTGTTGGGGCCAATTGTCAAGAATTTGCAAAGTTTATGTCCACTCTGGGATTGGTCTTTTTTGCTACCATATTGTTATTTAGATTCAGCCTCTGTTCAGAAGTCCATACAGAGCTGCAGCCATAGCAGCATTCATTGCACTGATGAATCTGCATCCAGTAATATCTGGAGGTGACACCTATGTTTGAAAGACCAAGCCTGGGTCATCTGGCTCTGCCATAAGGAGATGCTGTGGGACTCTCTGTTGTCAAGAAAAAGAGGTTAGGTCTCCTGATCATCCAGCAGGAGGAGAATAACCTTGGCCTGTTCAAATGGCTGGAATCTACAGTAAACCATGATGGATTGATGAGGGAATCTTTTGTCCATTCATCATGTGGGATGATAGGCTTATAAACTGGGCAGGACAGATGACCTAAAATTGGTTGCTTTCAGACAAAAAAGATGCAAGAGTGATTTTACAAGAACACAAGCAACATCTGCTGGAAATGCCAATCTGCTAAAGGAACATGGTATCATGTGTGGTGGGAATGTGCTAAAACAAACAAACAAACAAAAAAGGTATTGGAATTGCATTCACACAGAAATTTGCAACATTCTGGAAACAAAATTTGAAATGTTCCCAGAAATTTATCTCTTTTAACATGACCAACAAACTACCACAAACAACTGGGGGAAAACATTGGAAGGAAATTCTGTACATGTGTGTCACAGGGAGACTACTTCCAGCACAAGTGTGGAAAACAAACACTACCCCCAACAACAAAAGATTGGCTGTTTAAAATACAGGATATGGCGGAAATGGACCAATTCACATATTTAATAAATGGGAAACCAGAAGGAGAGACCATTAAGGAATTGGGGGGGGGGTCAAATATTGCAGAAAAAAGACAGAAGAAAAGGAAAACTAACAAAATAAACAAAAATAGATATTAACAGGCACCGGAATGGAATGTTGGATTTTAGGCTATCATGGTCCTTTCTAGCTCAGAAACATTTAGTGTGACCCATCTCCAAGGGGCAGAGGAGCCAGGCAGTGCTTTACACCCATGTCAAATCTCAAGTCTGTCATTCCAAAGGCATACTCAGCAGATTGGCTGGGTGAATTGTTGTCAGCAGGTGGGTGATTGTTTCCCTTTGGTCATCGGGCAGGTTAACTGTAGCCTGGATCTGGACCTATGTTTAAACTAAGCCTCTACAGTTGTAACCCTTAAATTATTTGTCTTCTTTCATCTCAGTATATGAAGTTTGTGTGATTATTGCTAAGTAGAGCCTCAGTCATAGCTGAGCTCACTGTCTTGCCCTGTCTTCTCCCACCATGATTCTGACAACAGTGACAAACATCCTCCCTCCTTTAGCTTTCCTGCAAAGGTATCTTCGAATTTACATCCCCACCCCCAGATTTAATACTTCCATGAGATGTGGGGATAATAACAAACCAACTATTGTGTGTTCTTAGAGAAATGACCTATCAGACCATTCAGAACCACCTTTTGCTTGAACATAGACTCTTCTGAAGGCAACACTAGATAAGCTGTTTGTTGTATAACTTGCCTTTACATAGCTGATTTTCCTTTGATCCTTAAAGTAGTGGCTGAAGGTAATGAGATCAGAAACATAGCATGAGAATAGGGACTTTAACCTTTGTTCTACCATGTTTTCAGCAAGAATCTCTGCTCCCTACCACCACTTGTGTCTCTGTGGAGATTCCTCCCAATGCAAATAGGAGGAATTGGAGTAGGAGTTTATTTTGATTAAGACTCCTAGGAGATTGTAGCATGTACCTTATCCTGTCTTTTTCCTGATGGGAGACACACATTTAACTTAAAAAGACGGGTCTTATCGCAGTCACCTGCATGCAGCCCATATGCAACCTAGGCTTATCCTGTGGCTTTTCAGGGACAGGATTTTCCCATCCTTGAAAGGTCGTGTGATAAGCCTGGGCTGAATACAGGGGAATACAATAAGAGCCATTTTTGAAGTTAAATATGCTAGTATCCTGTTGGGAAAAAGACAGGACAAGGCCCATGCAATGATCTCCTACAAGTCTTAATCAAAATCAGTGTCCACTCCAATTTCTGCTATTTGTATTGGGAGGATGTCCACAGAAACACAAAGCTCTTTGTCCCTTATATCAGCTTTTGGTTAAAATAACTATGCAAAGCCAAAAATTACTTCTTATTGACAGTTTAACATTGCACAAATCTTTGTTCCTTGCAGGTGACACAAAAACCCAAATCAAAAGAAGTCTTCGTGCTTTTCTGTATTTTTTTAAGTTGTTGTTTAGTTCCAGATAATCAGGTCTGCTTTCTTTATTACCAGGACTGAATACTCTGCACTGGTCAAGGCACTCAATCATGTCCAGAGTGAAGATAATAAACCAAAACAGAGCTTTCTTAAATACCCAGAGAAGCAGGTGGTAGAGCATTAAATTGTCTCTCATCAATACACAATTGCAAGGAAAATAGAATATATTGTTCCAATCTGGTAGTTAGCAGCGCTTTCTCCCAAATGAATTGTTGAATAAGTACAGGCAAGTGAGTACTGATATTTTTATATTAACACTGTTATCTGACTGATTTAACATTATTTTCATGCTTGTAAGAAGTTCCACAGTTTCAGTTTATCAATCCCAATTCTGAAGTAAGGAAAGCTGCTCCTCCCAGACAAATTATGGGTGCATTGACACTATAGAAATAATGCAGTTTGACACCACTTTAACTGCCATGGCTCCATCCTGCAGAATCCTTGGTTATGTAGCTTTGTGAGGTATGAACATTCTTTGACAGAGAAGATTAAATTCCTTGTAAAAGTACAAATCCCAGGATTTCATGTGATGGATCTACACCACTTAGTGGTGTTAAACTGCATTATTCATACAGTGTAGATGACCCGCAATAACTCAACTGTAGGGCCTATATCAGAATCTAATGTCATTTTGGCTTCATAAAGGCCTGATAGGTGAACCTACAAAAATTGTGAGGAGCTGTAAATAGCTAGAGTTTTAGCTAGACACAGTTAAGGTATTTCCTACTTTCTTGTAGCTTTGTGTTGATTTTCAGGAAAGCAATGCCTTGTGTTTTTGAACTCCACACTTCACTGTAAAACCCACTAGCTCCCTTTCACCCCTTTTAATGAAATATTATGTTTGAAGATCTGGACAGTGTATTGAGAAATGAAGTGTGTATGCTCATGCACATATGTGTGTGCATGCACACTTAAGACTGCAGTTCAACTGTTAAGAAAACCCAGGTTGTGGGAGGTTACAATTGAGTTCAACAGCTGAGGAATTGAATCTCTCTCTAGGAAATGGGAAAATATAGAATCGAAAGGAGAGTAATTCTTTGAAGAGAGAAGGTCCCAAGAAATTCTCTCCAAGGGCAAAGTGTACAATTTTAGTTGGATGGTGGTCAGTCTCAGACCAGAGAGAATCAGTCCTTTGGCAAAATGAACCCTAGCATCCTAGAAGAGGAAGGGATTTCACAGGACACTATTTTCTGCCCTCAGTGCAGAGTGGGGAATTAGCCTTGACCCCCCCCCCCTACCCAAAAAATAAAGTTTGAGGGGAAAACCAGACAGGACATTAGTCACATGCTTGAACAATCAGGCTTAAGATGGAATATTTTGCTTTAAAGTGTGTGTGTGTGGTGGGTACAACAACAACGGGTTCTCCGTAGTTTTCTGCTGAATATTTTCCAAACAAAATCATTTTAGGCCATGAAAATTCTGCATGCAATGACTGTCTCTGTGAGGCAGATTTTGGATCACTTGGTCAAAGTAAGAGAACCCTGCACAAGAAGTTGGACTATTTCTTATTCCATTACAAACCCACTTAATTATGAATTTGCTGAGAGATGTGGTGGCATCACCAGGGTTGGTGTCACTCCAATGCAGTAACTCATGCTGTCACTCTCAGACCCCCTGTTATCTCACTGCTGCCCAGCCAGGCCAAGGTTCCTATAGGAGTAGATCAAAACACCATGGGAGAGAGAAGCGGGCTCTTTGGTGCTGACAGGGAGAAGGACCAAGACTCCCAAAGAGACCATACATATCCCAGTCTATTTCAGTTTACCCACCTTGTTTGCAGCTCACAAAGGGGTCTGGGTATCATTCAGTGAGTTGTCTCCAGGCATTTGCCATGGTTTGCTGTCTTCCTTGCTGCCATTTGGTGAGTGGACCTGGTCCTTTCCAGGACCTTCAGTCTCTGAGAATCCCATGGAGACATACAACAGTACATACCAGAACTCACTCCCTTCCAGGAGACACCCACCTCTGAGATGTTATCTGGTGCAGTCCACAAACCCCTAGAAATGTCCCTGGTGAGGTACACACCACTGCAAGTCTTCATTTACTGCCTGTGTCATAAAATCTAACCTACATGGCTTGTCCTCTCCATTGAAACCCAAGTGAAATCTTTTTCATACCCATGGTCAGAAAAAACTAAGAAAAAGGCTTCATACCTTTTTGCCAATAATCCCATTGCTTCAGTCGCTGAAGGGTACCCGCATACCTTTCATCATTTCACAGATGAAAATGGGGACATGGTCAGAAAAAAACTAAGAAAAAGGCTGCATGCCTTTTTGCCAATAGTCCCACTGCTTCAGTCACTGAAGGGTACCCGCATACCTTTCATTAGATGAAAATGGGGACATATATGGCAAAACAATAGCTAAGTGTTTTCTAGATGGCAAAAATGTTAATGAGAATGAACATACAGTACGAGCTGGGAAAGGCAGCAGCAGTTTGCTTTTGCTGAAGCCTATAGGGGAGGTAAAAATTCCAGTCTCTCCTCCCCCAACTACATACAAACTATTTTTGTAATTGCAGTATGAAGTGATTGAAGTAAGATGAATGCGAAAGGGAAAGTGTAAGCAGGAGAGAGAAACAGACATTTTGAAAGGAAGTGAAAGGGGTGGCAAAGGATTCATTGGGACTGTCATGCCAAATTAAAACAGGATTTTACAGACATGAGGGGAAATCCTCTTTCAGTCCCAAAGTCTGGGATGTAGATAGAGGGGGAATTTGAGCCAGGGCTAAGTGTGTGATGTGACACTTTCCCTCCAAGGGAAGGGTTGAAGGGTTCTGTTTTGTCCACCATGTTGTTTAACATCTGCATGAAACCACTGGGAAAGGTCATCCAGAGTTTTGGGGTGCAGTGTGGATGACACCCGACTCTTTCTCTCATTTCTATCTGACTCTAAGGAAGCTGTTGCTGTGCTGAACCAGTTTCTGCTGTCAGTAATGGACTAGATGAGGACAAACAAATTAAAGCTTACTCCAGACAAGACAGAGGTCCTCCTCGTCAGTCGTAAGGCAGAATTGGGGCTATGCCTGAGCTGGATGGGGTTACACTCCCCCTGAAATCTCAGGCGCGGTGCTTGGGTGTGATCATGGACTGCACTCTGAGCCTGGATGCCCAGGTCTCAGCAGTTGCCAGGAGTGCATTTGCACAATTAAAACTTGTGTACCAGCTGCACCCATTTCTTGAGACGTCAGATTTGGCTACAGTGACATATACTTTGGTTAGATCTCATTTGGACTACTGTAACACATTCTATGAGGGGCTGCCTTTGGAAACTGTTTAGAAACTTCAGCAAGTCCAAAATGCTAGAATGCTGACTGGAGCCAGTTACAGGGAGTGTATAACTCCTGTATTGCTTCATTGGCTACTGGTTTGTTTCTGAGCACAATTCAAAATGCTGGCCATGACCTATAAAGCCCTACATGGCTTAGGTCCAGACTATTTGAGAGATCGTATCTCCCTATACGAATCACCTAGAGCCCTAATATCCTCAGGAGAATGCTTTCTCTCAGTCCCACCACCATCCCAGGCTCTCCTGATAAGGACATGAGAGAAAGACTTCTCAGTGGCTGCTCCCACCCTGTGGAACTCCCTTCCACAGGAGGCTAGGCTGGCTCCCTCCCTGGTGGCTTTTCATCAGTGTGTAAAGATGTTTTTATTCCAGCAAGTTTTTTTTTTTTAAATCATGCAGGGCTGGTTAAATCGGGGGATGAGGGGGATTGGTTTAGATTATTTTAATACTGTATATTTTAAATTTTGTATTTGTAATTTTATATTTTTATTATAATGTATAATATATTTTTATTATTTTAATTTGTACAATTTTAATTGGGTTTTTATATGTTAGCCGCCTTGGGTCCCACTTTGGGAGAAAGGCAGGATAAAACTTAAATAAATAAATAATTGTGACATAATTCTTTATCATGCAGAGGAAAATGCCTGAGGCCCGAAACAGACATGCCAAATGATACGGTTTGCTGCCACGTTTGAGGCGTAGCGTTTCGAAGATGTATGTTCTATATGTGGTAGGAAAATGTGCCAATACCTTATCTTTCCAAAAGAACTAGGCAAAAAAGGAGTGGGAAGGAATGAAAAAGATGGCCCAAAAGGGCCCCGGCAGGGCCACACCAGTCCATTTGCCCTGGGTCCATGATAACCACATGTGCCCAGCCACAATCTGGGCCACTGCCATGATCCTAAACCAGGCTGTAGGAAGGAGCAGAATCTTTCTGCTCCTTCTTGGCCCAGTTCTTCTGCAATGGCATGGTGTCAATGTGATTTCCCATCAAGTTCACAGCATGAGTAATCTAAACACTATTCCTGAACACAGCCTGAAACTGCAACATTTGGCTCATCTGTTTCAGGCTGAAGAATCTGCTCCTTCCTGTAGCCCAGTTCAGGCAACACTGAGGGTCTGGCTGCAGTCATTTTGGCCATTTCAGGCCTGAATGGACTTGAGTCACAGTCAAAATCATAATATAGGCCTTCATATCATGTTTGCTAAATGAATGAATGCACTTAATAATTTAGCATTCCATTTCAGTCATTGAGTTGCCAGAGTGAAAACTGGAGACACCTTCTGCAGAGTCACCATATGTCTTCCTTTTCTAGGAAATGTCCTATATTTCAACCTTCTGTCCAGGAAGGATTCCAAAATGCCTTCCATTTTGAGCATGACTAAGAAGCATGAATTTATATTTTTATTAATGTTGTGTAGCTTTTCTTTTGCTGTGTCTTCCATTTTTCTTGGATAGCATACATTTTGTGATGCCTTGTCCTTCATTGTGATTAGGACATCTGGTCACCCTGAATCTCCTGTATGTAATGGTTTTGTAGATAAGGGAATTTCAGGAAATGTTGCTTGTTAGCTGGCTGAGTGAAAAGCAACACGTACTGAAACTCTTGTCTTCTTTGCAGTCATTAAATGTATAGGAGTGATCCTCATTTTTTTCAGTCTGGCTACCCTGCCTTGTTGTAGTGTTGATCTTCTACAGCAGGAATAGACAACTGTCAAAGGCAAAGGAGGCTGCATCAGTCCTCCACCACACTCCATGGAGAAAAAAAAAACTTTGGGGAGAGTCCATCCCCCCCCCCGCCATTTTAGGGCCAGGAGAAAGTTTTTAGTTTAGCTTAGATGAAGTTATCCACACTTTGTACTTCCCCTCCTATGTTGTTTAAAAAAAAAAATCTCTCCCCCCCCCCCCAATAAATATGGCAAAACTACTTCCTAAAATCCCTAGAGGGTGTTTTGATATAGGAATATTTGGTATCTATATTACATGGAGCCCACAGAGCACACTTTCTCAACACCTACTTTGCAATCTGTTCTATTCTTTAAATGTTAAAGGAGAGTTATTGACATGTTTAAATTAGTTAGCTCACTCTGTCTTGGAATACTATAGAGGCCATTAGTATTTCCAGAGGACCTTCCTTTGAAGTCATTTTCACTTTGAACATAATTGATTTGCCAAGAAAAGAGTGAGATCATGTGTGTGCGTGTGTATGTGTGTGTGTGTGCACATGCACACGCACACATGCACACACCTTCAAGTTGCACGTTGACTTATGACAAACCCATGGATTTTGTTGGGGTTAGACAAGAATATTCAGACATGGTTTGGCCAGGTCCTTCCTCTGAAATATAGCCTGCAGCACCTGCTATTCATTGAGGGTCTCCCATCCAAGTGAGATCACACTTGAAATTTAAATGAGAATACAGCAGAAAAATGAAGTTTGTCTTGAGACCTACAGGATTATCGCCTGCATCACCTATCCTTTAAGTGTCAACTATTCAAAATCATTTGGATTATATATGATGGATGAATGGCTTTAAATTGATTTTATACTCCACAGCCTAAATCTAACACAGATTTAGGCACACATAATTCCACCTATTTCAATGATCTTAAGCAAGTCTAATTCTGCATTGGATTTAAGAGTTAGAAAGGGAGCACATTTTACTAGAATACTTGTAGAATACATATTATGTGTCAGTGACATACATATTTCATTTATTGGTTTGTCATTTCATTTGAAGGGCATGGAAGCTTATCAAATTCTTCACATGAAAAAAAGATTTTAAAAAAATAAAATGTTTTATTAAGGACCCTGCATTTGACCATCCTTCCTTCTTTCCCCATTAGCTCTATTTTGCAAGAAAGTTGTATGCTCTCTTGATCAGTCACTGCCATTTTGATAACTGCACATTTTATATATGCATATATAGATCATGTGCAAAGGATAAGCCTGAGTGGTGTAATGGTTTTGGCATTGGACTAGGACACTTGGAGGCCAGGGTTCAAATTCCAGCTTGGCCATGGAAGCCCACTGGGATACCTTGGACAAGTCACACACTCTCAGCCTTGGAGGATAGCAATGATAAACCCCCTCTGAAGAAACCTGCCAAGAAAACCCCATGATGCATGCAACAACATCCTGCAGCAAATGCCCATCATTGAAATATTTGCCTCGGTAGTGGGCATTAGCTTTTATAATTGTTACTTTCAAAGGCTTTCATAGCTGGCATTCATAGTTTTCTATGGGTTTTCGGGTTATGAGGTCATGTTCTAGAACAGTTTATTCTTGATGTTTCACCAGCAGCTCTGGCTGGCATCTTCAGAGAATGCTGGCATGGGAGTAGGGTATATATAATGTTAGTTGAGGGGGTGTGATTTGTATTTTAATCTGTATATTGTTCTGTTGTTGAATGGCAAGGCCTACAGGGTGTCTATTTGATTAATGATCCATTGTCTGCTGGGAATCCCCCTCACCCTGAATGGTGTTCATTTGCATTTGCTGGGTCTTGATTTTGGTATCACTTTCACTGTTTGCCCAATCATATGTGGATTTTTTCTGTCTCAGAGGTCAGATCACCTTGAGATTTTTTGTAACTGTGTGTTGCTTTTAATACAATTGACCATGGTATTCTTCTCTAGACCTTGTCTTTGAGATGAGTTGTTGATGCAATGGCTTCAGTTCTACCTGGATGAACTGTACCTCAAGGTAGTGCTGGGGTATTGCTTCTCAGTACTCAGGATGCTGCTTGGTGACATCTTCTGAGCTCTAGTTTAACCCCTATAGTATTTAATATTTATATGAAACCACTGGGGGAGATTGTCTGGAGAGCTGGGTTATGATATCACCAATAAGCTGGTTTCTCCAGTTTTTTCCCCCCTCTTTCCATCCAAATCCAAGAAAGTTGTTTTCATGCTGCTCTATGTGATGGTTAGTCATAGGCTAAAAATGGGTTCATAGAATCATAGTGTTGGAAGAGACCACAAGGGCCATCCAGTACAATCCCCTGCGATGCAGAAAATCTCAATCAAAGCAAAACCTACAGAATGCCATCCAGACTCTGTTTACAGATCTCCAAAGAAAGAGACTCCACCACACTCCAAGGGAGTGTGTTCCACTCTCACTGTCAGGAAGTTCCTTCTAATTTTTAGGTGGAATCTCTCTTCCAGTAGCTTGTATCCATTGTTCCAGGTCCTATTCTCTGCAGCAGCAGAAAACAAGCTTGCTCCATCCTCAATATGATACCCCCTACTTAAACAGGGCTATCATATCACCTCTTAACCATCTCTTCTTCGGGCTAAACAAACCCCAGCTCCCTAAGTCTTTTTTCATAGGGCATAGTTTCCAGGTCCTTCACCATTTTTGCTGTCCTCCTTTGGACATGCTCCAGCTTCTCTACATCCTTTTTGAATTTTTGTGTCCAGAACTGGACACAGTGTTCCAGGTGAGGTTTGACCAAAGCAGCATAGAATGGCACTATTACTCCCCTTGATCTAGACACTATACTTCTGTTGATGCAGCCTACAATCACATTGACTTTTTTAGCTACCACATCACACTCATTTTCAACTTGTGGTCTACTAAGACACCAAGATTCCTTTCATACATAGTTTCCTTAAGCCAGGTCTCCCCCATCCTATATATATATGCATTACCTTTTTATTTAATTTTTTTGCCTTAAGTTCACTACCTTACATTTCTCTGTGTTGAAATTCATTTTGTTGGCTTTGGTGCAGCTTTCTAATCTGTTAAGATCATTTTGAATTTTCATTCTGTCCTCTGGGGTATTAGCCATTCCTCCTAATTTGGTGTCATCTGCAAATTTGATAAGCATGCCCCCTATTGTTTCATCCTAGTCATTGATAAGGATTTTGAATAGCACTGGATCCAGAACAGAACCCTGTGGCACTCCACTGGTCATATATCTCCAGGAGGAGCCATTGCTGAGCACCCTTTTGGTTCTATCAGTCAACCAATTACTCAACCACCTAACAGTTGTATTATCTAGCCCACATTTTACTATTTTGTTTGCAAGAATATCATGAGGGACTTTGTCAATAGCCTTACTGAAAACAAGATATGCTATGTCTACCACATTTGCTTCATCTACCAAGCTGGTAATTTTATCAAAAAATTAAAAATTAAAAAAGAGAGATCAGATTATTCTGGTATGACTTGTTTTTTGAGAAACCCAGGTTGACTTTTAGTGAGTATGGCATTCCCTTCTAAATGTTCACAGACTCTCTGTTTAATGAACTTTTTAAGAATCTTTCCTGGTATTGATGTCAGACTAACTGGATGGTTGTTGTTGGGCATCCTCTTTTCCCCTTTTTTTGAAAATGGGGATGTTTGCCCTTCCCTAATCTGTGGGGTCTTCTCCTGCTCTCCAGGAGTTCTCAAAGATTCTTGCCAATGGCTCTGAGATGACATTTACCAGTTCTTTTAATACTTTGGATGTAGTTCATCAGATCTCGGAGATTTAAATTGATTTAGATTAAGCAGGTATTCCTGTACTACCTCTTTACTTATTCTGAGCTGCATTTCCCCTATTGTGTCCTCTGCTCTATTTTCCTCAGGTTGAGCACCCTTTTCCTTTTGTGTGAAGACTGAGGCAAAAGTGTTGAGTAGTTCTGCCTTTCCTTTTCTCTGTCACCTGTTAGCATGTCACCATCTTCTCCATGCAGTTAAACAAATTAAAGTTTAATCCAGAGAAAACTGAGGTGGCCTTGGTGAGTCAAAAGACAGATCAAGGAATAGGAGATTGAACCTGTCCTGGATGTGGTTGCAGTCCTTCTGAAGAGGCAGGTTTGCAGGTTAGATATACTTGTAGTTATCATCCTGAATCTAGATTCCCAAATCACAGACAACTGTGCTGTTCCTTGAAACATCTGAGGTGGCTATAGGGGTACTTCCTTCAGTTACATTCTGTTTGGATTAGTGAAACATGTTCTGTGTATCCAGATTCTGCAGCAGATCCAAAATGCAGGGGGCAAACTGTAAACTGGGATTAGTTACATAGAACATAATACTCACATTTTAGTGAGGTTGTAAGCCATCTTGTATCCCCACCTTGTGAGAATGGTAGGATGTAAATTAGATATACACATGCACATATTCATACATACATACACACGTACATACTTATGAGAATGGATGGCATCCCACTAGTAACATATGTCTGCTCAAGTGTGGCTTATATGTATGCATGTCCTTTTGGATGGAGTTCAGGGAGCTATTCTCTAGCCCTTCACACCCTTTCCCATACCTCCACATCCACAGAAGCTACCAAGCCTCAGGATGTTACTTAATGATGGGATAGGCAACAATTAGATGATGAAGATGTGACTGTTCTAGGCTCCCAGGGCACTCACACACTCTTGTTTCTTCCCTCCTCTAACTTGAGGCCAGCTGCTTCTTCATCATCTGAATTGCCTCCTACCTACTTCTCCTCCCCAATGGTAAGAAGCAGCAGCAGCCCCCCCCCCCCTTGGGCATTTGAAAGCTGATGGCCATAGAACAGCATGGGAGCATTAAAGTGGAACTTTGGTTTCAAGACTCCTAGTGGATACCAAAATCCATGGATGCTCAAGTCCCATTTAATACAGTGGTGCAGTGAAATGGTGTCACTTATATAAAATGGCAAAAACAACTGCTTTTAGACCTTTTTGAATATAACTTTGGAATTTATATTATTTTTGAAAATTTTCAAGCTGTGGATGGTTGAATCTATGGATTAAAAAAAAAAAAGAATTCCTTGGTACAGAGGGTTGAGTGTATATTAAACCTGCTTATGGTAGAATCTAAGCAATGGAACCTTAGGTAATACTTCCTCTTCTGTAAACTAGATTTCTATCAGTTATGTATGAAGGAGATAAATGTTTCCTTCAGATGTGCTTCAATTTCATTCAGTAGACATGACTTGGGAGATATTAGCTAGGACTTTTAGGAGTCTGAACCTTCATTTCTAAGCTTCACTCAAAGATTTATCAGTACAGAGATGCCCACGAGAATACACTCTTCAAGGCATCAGGAGACCGGATAATTTCTGATGGCACATGACAATTGAGCCATTTGATGATTGCACAGTATCAATACTGACCTTAAGGATTGTTTGTTAAAGCCTTACTCTTAGCTTTCAGCTTAACTTATATGATATTGCAAAGCTTGAGTCAACATGAGATAGCATTTGTGTTGGTTTTTAACTTGAAGTTTTTTTTTAAAAAAAATCATTAAATAAACATATATTTGGACTACTTTGTTTTTGTTGTTGCTGCTACTGCTGTTGTGTGCTTTCAAGTTGTTTCTGACTTTATGGCCATCATAAGGTCAAGCAATCACTGGGTTTTCTTGCAAGATTTGTTCAGAGGGGATTCTGTCATGTATTAGTATTGTTACTCAAGCCATCTCAGATGATGACTAGAAGCTGCTTAAATGATTGCCCAGAATTTGCACAGAAGAAGCCATCTTTCACTCATCAGCATGGTTAATCTGTGTATTGCTGAAAAGTCTACCATTTGATTGCTAAAGAAGCAGCAGTCAAATGAAGTAATATCAGAATAAAGAATGGATTTTGAAGTTACAGATTTTGTGTTTGTGTGTGTATGATTATTACAAGCAACACAAAGTGTGCTTGTAACTGGCTGATTGTTCCAGATCAGTTCCCAGAAATTCACATTGGAAAAATGTTCACAAAAACATCTGAACAAAGAGCTTAATTCCCCCCCCCCCCATTTTGATTTAACTTGTAATATTCATGAGACTATTTCATCTTTGTAATGTCTCTGAGTCTCTCTTCAAAAAAGTAGAATCATATGAGCTTCACCATGTACAGCAATCTAAACTTAAGGGCTCTACTTAGCGGTTGGTTGGTTGGTTTTATATCCCACCTTTCTTCCATTAAAAAAACTATCCTTTTAAAAAAAAACCTAACTTAATTAGAAATAGTTTAAAAGCATTTAAAACTAGCAGATGAGAAAAAACTCTCCCACAGCAACCAGTTAAAGGCCCCTAAACAAACAAACCAGTTAAAGGCCCCTAAACAAACACAAAAGTATCTACTTGCTAGTTGATGGAGAAAAGAAAGCGGCTCATGGAAGGAAATTTCACAGCTTGGGAGCATCCATCTAGAAGTCCTTCTCATGTTGATAAACTGAAAGAAAACTTTTTGTAAGAGTTCTAGGTCCTGATCCACTCAAGACGTTGGTAAAGCTCGTTCAGAGTGATATGAAGTTAGAGGTGTGACAAAATGACAGTTTATTGATTATATATAGGGAGCAAAAGGTTTGCAGCAATAAAACAAAAGGCAAAATTGGCCCACATTTATTTTTAGCTAATTGAAGAGGGTCTTCATCATATCTGACTTCTTCACGGTTTCCAAACACTGAATTTTGTCAATGGATTTTGTCAATGGATCAGGCTTCTAAGACAGATTGTCTGCCCTTCTATTGTTTTTATTTTCATCCTGGAAAATGCTTGCATTTTTGCAGGCCAAGAGATAAATATCCCCACAGTTTCCCAGGCATATCAGAAGTCAAAGTACAACACCCTTATCTCTAAAGAGTGAGTTGAGCTTGCACAAACAAAGCTTTGAACAAATAAGATGATAGAATGCAGCCTTGCCTGGTCCCTTTGCCAATTGGGAACCATTCTGGTTCTCTGAATTCTGTTCTAACAGTAGTTTTTTGTCCTGAGTACAGATTTCCCATCAGGACGATCAGATGTGGTGGCACTCCCATGGCCTTAAGATTTTTTTTTCTGGAATAACTTTCATTATGTTTCATTATCCATTGTATGTTTGTAATGTGGTCCATTCTGCCTCTTCCTTTCCTGAATCTTGCTTGCACATTTCTCTATTTAGATTACCTGCTCCAATTTCCATGGCATCCACTATAAATAAGGACTAGCATTTGAAACATTGACATATATCTGTGTACACCACCATAGAGTGAAATTAATGAGTGCTAAATTCAACACTATTAATAGATTGAACAATGATGAATATAAAACAGGTTTAGACAGATTGTGATACAAGAACCAACTGTTACTTTTTCTTCTCCTGGATACTTCTTGAGTTATTGCTTTTTTGTTAGGAAAGTGCACCCCAAACCCTCCAAACAAAACAGAAATAAAATAAAAATGGAAGTGGATTTCAAGGTATCCTAGAAATGGGGGGAAAGAAAGCAAAACCGACAAGCTGGCTAAAGTTGGTTTAAAATAAGCATAGATTCAGGTTTTTACTAAGAGAATGTTCTTTGTTCTTTCCTTTTCTTTTAATATGAGTTTATAAGCCACTTTCAGTCCATGGATTAGTAGAATGGGGAAAGCAGTTTGGGATCAGTGATTCTGAGCAAACATTGGGTAAGGAAAGGATTAAACAAAGCAGCCACCCATCCAAATCCTCTTTTGCCCCTTAGTATCGCCCTGTGACTGCCTTTTCAGATATATATATATATATATATATATATATATATGAGAGTATTTATACCCCGCCCTTCAGCCTTAATGGCTATCAGAGCAGGTTACAATTATTATTTTCAATTAGATGAGTCCCTGCCCTCAGGCTTACAATCGAAAAAGACACAACACAAAAGGAGAAGGGACTGGTGTGGGATCAGGTTCAAATGTTCTTCTCTCCCTCTGGGGCTTGGACCAAGGTAGATGGACTGGAGGGAGGGCTCTTCTTCTTAGTTCAGGCCAGGCCCTATGGAGCTGGCAGGCCTCTCTCTCCCTCTCATGATGTAGATGGCAAAGGGAGGGCTCATCCACTTGCAACACAAAGACACTTATAATATTCAGTTTGGCCATAAATGTTTCACTTACCTGACATCTCTTGTTCATACACAAATTCTAATCCATTTAATTTCCTACTGCAAATAACTTTCTGATACCAAACAGACAGTTTGGTGAGCTGGTTTAATCTATTTTAATATGGAGGCTTAATTACATTCCATCCCACTAAATTCAATTTTTTCTTAGAACAGTCAGATGCAGTGTGCTGATATAACTAGCAAGACTCCTATAAATGTGGTGTCTCAAGAGGTCATCTTGAAAGTGTACTTTATATCAGGAAGATTCCAAAACCCCTAATTTTTTCATTCATCCATGACACACAACATGGTTTTATTTTTCTTTGGTTGTTTCTTTGGTTCTTTCTTTTTTTATTTTCATAAACTATCTGATTACAATGATCCCAAAGAAATTAAGAAGTGCATAACCCTTTGCTCCAGGCATGATATGTGATGGACTATTTTAATTAAAAAAGCTTGCTTGCTTTGACTAGGTTTTCCACACAGGGAAAACCAGAGAACAATGGTTTTCAAGAAATGTTCTATATGTTCCTTGTTGAAGTATTCCTTAACTTCAAAAACTGTTAAAAGAAGAGAAAGAGAAGGTATATTAGATAAAGAAATCAGCAAGATCTTCTGTTTAAACATTGATTTCCTTAGGTTCTATTCAAATATATTTCATCCTAATTCTTTATTGACTTAGGGGCTGTACAGATGGGTGACAGGATATTGCCCCTTTTCACCCTGGATTGGGGCTGCAGCAACCACATGCTGTGGCCTCTGCAGGGAACAAAAAGAAGCAGTGAAAAGCGAGTTCTTTTTGCTCCCTGGAAGGAGTGTCATAGGCGCACTATGATGATGCCTCTTCTGTGCTGTGTTGTTTGAGCACTGCGCCAGAGATGTGTCATTGTGGTGCATGTTGTGTAGACCAGTGCACATCACAATGGTACCCTGCCAGCGGCGGTAGGGCTTGGAGCATGCAGACGCTCAACCTTCACCCCGCGCATAGGCTGGCACAAAGTGCCAGTCTGTATAGCTTTTTATACACCATGTTAGCTAATATATCATCCAATGATACTATATCTTACCCTTGGTAAGTTTGGTATTACCATCTTGACAGAAATATACCAAAGTCCTTTAAAAAATAAAATGGAGTAAAACAGTGGTTGTCACACTTTTTACCCTTGTGATCCCCATTACATCTACATGCAGATGTCATCCCCCCTACTCAATATTTTGTTTAATATGTGTATTTTTATTCATACATTCATGCATATTCCTATTTTTTTCCCTCTCTTCTGTCAGGCACAGGCTCCAAGCATACTCCTTGCTTTTCTCTTCCCCTCCTGGAAAAAAGAAAAGTTTGGGAAGGAGAGGAGGAGTAGGAGGATCTATTGGTGTGCTTGTGCGACCCGAAGTGCACATCACTGAAGCTTTGTGCCTGGAACACATGCATAGAAGCCACTGAAGTTCAGTGCAGGCTGGAGAACTCCTTCTCCCCCACAGAAGCTGCAAACATGACAGAACACTGAGTTCTCTCGAGGAGGCTTTTAATCTTCGTTTCACTGTTTACAAAACCTGCTCTCACCGACAGAATGTCTAGCCAATCTTATACACTACATACGAACACATCAGGTATTGAAGCTTATATACATGCCCTTATATACATGTCCAGTGCTGAAGCTTCTAGCCCCACCCCTTGCTGGTATGTTACACCTATTTCCTGTCTCCCATTTAGCATGGCTCTGCAAGTTTGCCACCTGCTGACTTCATGTCCTGCCAGTGTCCTATGACACAGCAGGCTTCAAATGAATTATCATGATTCCTTCATGAACCAGAGTTACCTCTCATCTTTGTCTAACATCCTGGGCATTTTCCCTGGATGCTGCCATTCTGCTATTCCCCTCCAAAATGTCCACATGTTCAAATGTTCTCAATATGCTTACTTTGCATGAAGTGTTTCTCAGTGACCACCTAGGTACAGTCCCATCCAGATAGACATCATCTCATGTCTTTCCATCGGAAGTGCCTTTGTGAGAATATCTGTCACATTGTCTTCCAAGCTAATGTACAGCAGACTCAGAACCTTGTTCTGTACCATCTCTCACACATTCTGGTACTTGACACCTATGTATTTGGTCCTACATTTTAGGTTCTTTGCTTCTGCCATTCTTATACATCCTTGTGAATCTTTATGTATACCTGGTGATGTTGTGCACTCCTCACCTAGTTCTAAGAACAACTGTCTCACCCACTGAATCTCCCAGGGGTCCTGTTCCACAGTTTGAGAACCACTGGTGTAAATGCTATCTTTGGAAGCATTCCAGAATTTTGCTGTCAGTCAAGACACTAACAAAACTGTTGACAGAAGCAAAAGAAAAAGAAAATGAAGAAGAAAGAATTTCTGATATCTCTCCTGTCAGCCAAATTGAAATATTATTTGAATATTGCCTTCAGACAATAATTTAGTGATGTGGGTAATGTTATATTTGATGCTGAGAAAGAAGGATAAAACAAAAACTGTAGAAATGTTTCACTTGTTTGCCTTTCTGTAGCAAGGAAATTACTAAGATCAATATTACAGTTTTAGAATACACTTTTTACATCTGAAAAGGTACAGAAGATCTATTCTAAACATAATAATTTAAAGAAAATATACCCTGTCCTGTAATTTTGTACTGTTATTGAGAGAACTGGTGTAAGGCTGCACAACAGTGCTACAGATCTCAGTGAAATTCAGACAGAATAATCTGTTTCTCATAACACTTGCCACAAAATACAGTGCTGATTTTCATTCCAGCTCAACAATGCTATGGACTGTATCTGTCAGGTGACATATCCTTACCAAAAGTTGGCCAGTACTCTTTATCAGCTTGTACACTTAACTAGGGACTTTATCACATGAACTTTTAAAACTGTTTTGGGGATGGGGATGGGACTCATGGGGGCATGTGTGAACGCATTTTACCGCACATGCAAGCGTCCACAAAAAGGTCCCATTTCGGCACCCGTCCCTGCCCAGTGCCAAGAAGCATTAAATGTGACAAAATGGCACCTGCTGGCACTGAACAGGGGCGGCTTGGGTACAGGAGCCGGAATGGGACCTTTTTGTGGACACTTGTGTGTGCAGTAAAATCCATTCACGCTCGCCCCTGCAAGTCCAGTCCCTGTCCCCATCCCCATCTCCAAAACAGTAATAATAATAATAATAATAATAATAATAAATATTTATTTATATTGCATCCCTCTGGGTGAGCTATAAAAGTGCATGCAATAAAGTCCTAAGTAACCTCTCCTAGCCCAAGCCCTCAAACTCAATGGAAAAATCCTTCAGCTGTGCTCTGATTGCTCACAGAATGAACTTCCTTCTACCTATACATCTGATGCTCAGGAAAGCATATTAAAAGGAGTTAGAATTATGGTAAAAGTGTCCCAATAATGAATAAGTAGCCATAGTTACAGATGAGTAAATTTAGGCAACTGTTCCATAGTTGCATATACTTAACTCAGGGTGTATCTACCTGGTGAGAAAACTCTAGGCTGCCCCCAGAGTATCCTGGCCCCAAAGCTGACCTGACTATTTCCTGTTAACTGCACATTCCGGAGCAATGTCTACATTGTATCCCACTATGCCAGCCACCACCACTATTTCCACCTGAGGAGCAATGTCAGTAAACAAGGTGCCATGCATCAATCACAGTGCTGGGTGCCTCATTGTGACCTTGGAGCAGGTGGGACAGTGACATGCTGTGTAAACAGCTCTCTGATGTTGCTTTGGATTTTCTGGGAAAATCAAAAGCAAGTGGTGAGTCTTTTACATTTGCTTTAAAGCAGAGATGGCTTCCATTCATTTCTTACACTTTTTTCTGAGAGTCCACAACTGAATTAGGCCTTTGGCCCTGAGCAGGTAACTTGCAGGGGGAAACCACTACAAATAATCTGAATACATGTCCTAAGTACCTGGTTATGTGTTATTTAGGAAATAGTAGTATGGGATATTGTTGTTAGTTCCAGCTCCATCACCACTTTGGAGATGAATACTGCCAGTGGCAGAAGAATGGTCTAATTGCCAATGGAAAAACACACATGAAGTCTGAAGCTATTACCCACTGAAGCTATTACTACACAATGCAAATATACATTGGCAACAAATTCCATCCAAAGAGAATCATACACTTGGAAGGTCGTAAAGTCCATCCCTCTGATATTGCCACAAGTGTCCCTCCTTACCTCTCAATGTGTACCTGGGTTTTTGCTATTTTTGTAATCTTGAATGAAATATCCTGTATAATATATAAACATTTCCTTTTAGTGCTGAATGAGCAAAAGAGCTGAGAGAGTTTGTGGTACAGGAAGAATTCAAGCTTCAGCTGTCATAGATTAATGACCTGCATTTAAAGTTAAGCCAAACACTTTGATGACAAAATTGCTCACTTTCACATAGGACTTGAACACTGCTATTGCTATAATGTCTGTTGAGGTTTCCAGTGCTTTGCCTTTTGGTAGACTACATACTTCCATCCGTCTGATCCACCAGATTCTCTTGAACCCTGCCCATCATGACATCTTCAAGCTATCATTAATGTACTGGATCAGGAGTGAGGTAAATTCATCACTGTTTGAAAGTTCAGTCCTTGTTGCCTTGAAGAAAGCAGTGATCCAGACATTCATGAAAAAAAAAAAACCCTCTCTTAACTCAAAGATCTATACAATGAAGCTAAGGGAGTGGTTCCATCTCAACTTCATGTATTCTTGAATGAAAGGGATTGTCTTGACACTTTCCTGTCTATGTTCAGCCCTGGTTTGAGAACACAATCAGTTTGGGTCACACTAGTTGATTGAACAAAATTGATATGTGCCTCTGTTTTTCTTGCTCTGAAAAGCCTTTTTTATATAATTAGCCTCAGTAACCTTTAGGATAATCTTTCTGAGGTGATGTTAAGAACCACAATTTCTGAACAGAGGAGCTCCTCCCTGCAGGGTCAGTTTCTGGGAATAACAGAGTGACAATGCCACAGCCTCTTGGCAGTTGAATTGTGTGTCCCCAGTGGTGATGAATGTCTACATCAGGAGTTAGGAAAGTGCAGGAACCATATATATTTGCTAGTGACACTTTTGTGGCCCACAGGCTCTCCAATTTTTTATTTTTTATTTTTAAATCAAAATCCAAAAAAATAAAGTTTGTTTCAAAATGCCCCCCTCCCCAGGGGCTGTGAGTGGCAGCTTTATCACATTCCTCTGGGCCATTTTATGCCCAGCACAACCCCCTTTTTCCAACAAGAAATGATCTCAAAATTAAATTCTAGATCATTGTCCTGTTGGGAAAAATAGTTGTCCCAGGCCTGAAATGGCCCAGGTGAGGTATCTAACATTGGAGGGAGAAACAATCCCATTGCCCAGTTCTCCCCAGAATGAAGCCACAAAACATGTGGAGTGTATCAAAAGATGGCTAACCATGTCAAAACACTTCCAAATTGACAGGACAGTGAATCCACTCTGAGTTTTTGTCTGAATTTTAAATGAGCTATTCATGAGACTAAATCCATTTGCAGGATAAGTTTCAGCACCTTGGATAGTTTTGGGATTTTGTTCATTCATTTGTTTGTTTTGGTTGATTTGGCTTTTTTTAAAGTTCAGATTAACCACCTCCCTGGCATAGAAGCCATTTTCTATCACAGACTTGACTTGGATTGCAATCATTACCCTAGTAGGTCCTTCCTGCTAGTTCATGATGGAAAAGGAAATAAGAAAAAACAATCTAGTTGTACCATTGCAGGATCTTTATAAATTTACATTGGCGGGAGCTTAGTAGGATTACCAGCAACACAAGCAATGCAAATAAGAACCAAACATGTTTCAGTTCCAACTAATGTTCTCCCTTCCCTAAGAAAATGTTAGCTACAGGTATCTCCAAAGTCATGCACTGAATTTGGAACATTCTCTATGTTTGCTGGACATTTAGCCAAACTCCAGGTGAGCAGAATTATGGTTGGAAAGCCAGTGCAATCTTTCTTCTCTTTGACTGAAAGCTGGGAAAGATTAGCAATCCAGATCTCTTTGGTCTCACTCTAGTAGGATACTTGGCACGCAGCAGTTGTGTATAATGAAGCCAGAGAACCAGATTGCATGTAATAGGCACTGGCATTGTCAATGTGCCACTTTTTTAATGTTCACTTTAGCTATTGACTACTACATTGTTATTACAGATTGTTGCTATTGATTGAATAGAAGTGCTATTAGGATGAGAAAGAATAAATAACCTTGTTTCAGGAGCTCCTCCCCCACCCCCTTTAGACTGCTAAAATAGTGAAGCTTTGTAATGTGTTTCCTAGCACAATCATGTTACATTTAATTTGATCCCACTATCAAGCCGCTGAACTTTGATTCTGAAGAAGAAGAAATTTATTTCAATAACATTAAGTACTTGCTTACTGCAAGAATACTTTAAAGTTCGGTATGAATGCCCATACAGATGCCTCATCAATTTTTTAAAAAAGGCTTCACTTGATCAATGCAGTGTTTGATCATCTTTTGAGTGTGTGTTAGATGCAATCAATATATATAATGCCTATTGAAAACTCAAAGTGTCTTTACTGCTTTGGGGCTCAAATTATAGGAAAGGATGATTTAAATTTAAGGGGTCTACTCCCCTCCCATTGGTTTGGGCTGTTCCTTAGAGACATCTCCTTTTACACAGAGATTACAGAAATTAAGTGCATGTTAATACAATGGCTGTGATTCTCTCTCTCTCTCTCTCTCTCTCTCTCTCTCTCTGGGATTACCTTTTTAATTCCAAAGGGTTTGGACAAAGTCATTCATATAGTTACCCATACAATGTTATAGAGAGAAATGGATGAATAGTACAAGAATCAAACAGTGGGTAGAAAAAAACATTAAATAAGCAGCTAGGGGGAATGACCCATGGTCTTAGTTGTCTTTACGTTAATGCACAGAGCATGGAAAATAAACAGAATGGAGATGAACTCTTAGCACAGAAAAGTAAATAGGATATAATAGGCAGCACTGAAACATGATGGGATCAGTCACATGATGGGAATGTAGTAACAGAGGGGTATAACCTATTTCAAAGAAATAGATGAAACAGGAAGGGAGGTGGAGTCACTTCCGGTTTAGCCGCGGAGGTGAATGATAGCGCGAGACGGAGGCTCCGCGCTATCTCCTTCAACTACAGCAAGCTAATTAGTGGGAGAGATATCCTGGAACGGGGGAGTCCCAGGATACGAGGCTCGTTAGAAACACAAATCTTTCTCTCCGGTGACAGAGTCCCAAGGGATGAAACCAAAGGAAGAAAGAATGGTGTTGGAGGGCATTCGTTGCTGTGGTGTGTTTCCGTAAGGTACCAGCCGAAGCGGCAAACTTTTCTTGTTGGAGTGGTGAGGAGTAGGGTTAGTTATCCCCCCCTTGGCTCTTGCAATTTCAGAGCAATTTCCCTACGTCATTTTTAATTCATAAAGAGATAGCCCTACCTCAAAAGAACAAGATTAGATCATTGTTTTTCTTTTTCCTTCTATTGGAGTGCCTCCAAGGGACACTGCTGAGGAAATCTTGTGAAGGATATCTACTTCTCCATTCCACTCCACCTTTGTTTGGGCAAGTGTTATACTCCCCTCATAAGTTTTTCAAGCTGCAGTGGGAGACTCTTCATGCTGTTTAAAAGTGTGTTAAAGAAGGACAATTAACTATGCATATGTGGTGGGGATGTAAAAAAATTAATTTTTTTTGGGAAGAGGTTCATAATATAATTCAACAAATCTTTAATATCAGTTATAAAAAAAGACCAGAACTCTATTTGTTGAATATGACTTTCTTTATTAAGAATGAAGATGAACGCAGATACTGGAAGATAATACTATACTTGATAACTACTGCTAGGTTGACCATAGCAAGTCATTGGAAGGACACAAAGGCATTACAAATAGAAGAATGGCTTCTTAAATTAAATTCTATTATACAACTTGACTTAATTTCTAACAGTTTAAAAGGGGAAAAAAATGAAAAAATACAAATGGAATGGATTAAAGTGGTATCTTATCTAAAAAAAAGGTGGAAACTGGAGGACAGGCTGGCCGAAGCGCTTTTATAACCAGTAACTAAAGATGGAAAAATTCCTTATAGTTATATGTGTAAATAATATAGTATGGCACGACCGGCTCAAACTTCGATCACTCACTTTAAGTAGGGTTATAAAAATTACCCTTCCTTAAATATGGTTGGGGATGTTATCAGGAATGCACCATATGAGTAGCTAAAAGGGAGCATTACATCAATTTGCGAGTGTATGTACATCTTGGCATGGAATCATATACAATGTCAGGAAATAAAAAGGGAGGGGAAAAAAAGCTAGGAAGTTAAATTTACCATTATTTGTGTTGATTTGTGTTGTTCTGTATCCTGGAAAGTATAATTTTTATATATGGAAATGATTATGTATTCAGGAAATGTTTTGTTCTTTTTGCATTATGAAATTTAATAAAAATTTAAATTCAAAAAAAAAAAAAAAAAAAAAGAAACAGGAAGGGAGGTGGAGTCAAATTATAAATTAAGGATGTGTAAAACTGTGAACAAATCCATGATTTAAATCCTGGAAGCTAGGTTGAGAACATCTGGGTAAATATTAAGAGGAAGAGAAACAACAGGATATATTGGTGGAGGCCAAGCCAAACTGAGGAGTGGGATGATTCCTTCCTGTAACAGATGGCCACACATTCAGAAAGGAGAAATGGAAGACTAATTACATATTAACTATCCTGATATTTGTTGGAAGTCACACTCTTCCAAAAATTAAAGTCTTACAGATTGCCTTGCAGACAATTTAATTGTTCAAAAGGTGGAAGAGGCAACAAAGGGATCAACTATTTTAGATCTGATCCTAACCAACAGTGATAACCTGGTTAATGAAGTGTATGTGGTTGGATCCTTAGGTGGGAGTGACCATGTTTAATGATGTAGACTTGAGTTGGCTGATTCACACTCAAGTCAGGCTTGAGTTGCTTTAGTGACTGGATTCGGAATCAACTTGGCTATAAATGACACACTAACTTGATTTGACTCGACTCACAACTTAGAAAAGCTTTCTGAGGTGCAACAGGGAAAAACTGCCCAGCCATCTCAAGCCTATTGCTTAATGTGTTTGCTGTTCCCCTCTGAGAAACATGTCCCACCTCCTTTTTCCTGTTAAAGTTGGCTCCCACACTTGAGACTTGACTTTAAACTATCTTGCAAGGACTTGATAATCAATTTGAGATTTGAAGGTAGAGACTTGAGACTTGGAGTAAAAGATTTGAATACATCACTGACCATGTTCTCCTAGAGATAGTTATACAGTGGAAAGGGGAGGTAAAGCACAGTAAGGCATGCATTCCAGAGTTTAAGAAAGTTGATTTCAGTAAACTTTCCATTTCAGATTGGGTTGGACCCTGGACAGATGAAAGAAAAATGCAGAACCTGTGGACAATAAGATGAAAAAGGTATGGCAACATCCTAACTCATAGGTAAATGTTTTCAACTGGAAGGAAACCCTTTGAAAGCATATTGAGGTAGCTCCCATCTTCCTCAGAATGCTTGGCAACACTGAGCTATTACAAATGCTTTGGAGTCTCTACTGACTTTCTTTTTGTAAATACTACTTCGTTAATATGGGTATAGGAATCCAAAAGGAACCAAACATCTTTCAAACAATGTATGTATGTATGTATGTGTATGGAGAGAGAGAGAGAGAGAGATTAGTAGTTTGAGTGTTGGATTATGTCCCAGGAGACCAATGTTCAATTCCCCACTCATCCATGCAAGCCCATCTATGGCAAGTCACACACTCTGGACCCCAGAAAATCATGAAGGCACACAACAATAATATCTATTAAAGGCATTGTGATAATTATGGGCCTACATGTTATGCTCATTCTGAGGCAGTGCAAGACATTTCAAATTGTTATTCTTTCCTACAACTAGCTCAAACCATTTGTAAAGATCATAGCTGTATTTAAAATGTAGTAGAGCCATAATAAATTATGATCCATACTCACTCATTATGGGAGTGTTCATAGTCAAGCCACCAAGAAGAGTCCAAAAATTCCAGCAGCTGTATTGACCCATATAACACATTGTAAACCACTTAGAGAGAGCTAAGCACTACAGAGTGGCATAGAAATGTAAGTGCTATTGCTATTGTTATATACAAAAAATAATTCTAGCTGTTTCATCGCCATCGCCAAAAACATATTTTGCACAATAATGAAAAAGTGGGGGGGGGGGTACTCTACAATGATATTGTTGTTGAGGAAATCCAATGTCTAAAGAGTGTAGTTACAGGGGCGCATTACCCACAAATAAGAATTATGTTCCTGTGAAATGGTCGTTCAGTCTTCAGTTGTTGTTGTTTTTAGCATTCCAGCATGTCATAGTGGTTTGAGTTTTGGATTATGACTCTAGAGATCAAGGTTAAATTCCCAGTTTGGCCATAATACCCATGGCAAACCTCCTCTGAACAAATCTTGCCAAAAAAACAAAACAAAACAAAACAAAACACCATGATAAGTTCACCTTAGGGGTGCCATAAGTTGGAACAAACTGAAGGTACAAACAACAACAACTTGAAACTTCAGTTGAACATTTAGAAATACAGCTCAGGTGTCCAAAGAAAAGAGGGAGGCAGTCACCAAGGGAACACAGAAGAGATGAATGGTTTTCAAAGGTTCTCTCTGTCCTATACAAGAAATCTAGAGGACTATAGGACAATTTCACTGGGGAGCCAAATTTTTATTTGGGTTACAGTGCAGTCATTTTGCCTCACCCATAGCTACACAAGATGTGGGAATATTCAATCTATAGTTCATATGCAGCTGCAAATCTCTACATGCATACACCCATATTATTATTATTATTATTATTATTTGTATTTTTCTGTTGTTGTTCTTCTTCTTGTTGTTCTTGTTTGCCTCAAAAGGTACCCAGGAATAGAGAGGTCAAAACTACCATAAAACAAAACAATTTTTCCCCTCCAACCATGAATGGAAAATGACCAAAATCAGCACTGAAAGTAATGTTACATCACTTCTCTCTCATTCTCTCTCGGTAAGTGGTCCACTGGGGGAATTGGCCCTCCACCCCAGCATTATGCTTTATTCGATCTTAGCCTCTGCTAATAAAAGTGTCATTCTTTCAACCTTGAGAACCTCAGGCTCCCCTGAATCACTTCTGAGACAGAAGAAACAAGAATATACTTCTAAGGGGGAATCAGTGAAAAAAAGAGTTAGAGAGCATCCTTTGATTCTTGATAAGTCACAATTTTCCCTTAAGATGTTTGCCAAGGGATTACCTTTGTTTCTTTCTCATTACCAGCTGAAAATCATTATTAGGGGATCTCCCTTTTCTGAGGGTTGCAATCTGTAGTGATGCAAGATAGCATACAGTTCCTGTTATTTGTAAAATTCTGTTTTAGTGGGGTTATCAAGAATAGCAAAAGAGATTGATATTGTTCAGGGATATCAGCCCCATGTAGATTTTATTGTTTAAAAAAAACAACAACTGCAAGTTGCTTTGAGGACAATTTGCAGAAAACGGCACAACAGGAAGAAATAAAAAGAGTTGTTGTTGTTGCTGTTGTTATTTGAGAGGCAACATGGTTAAATGCATAGGAAGTTTGAATAAGATTGAAATCCCTCATCCGCCAAAGGGTCACAGGGCATATCCTTGGTCAGCTTGTTCCCCTTCAACCTCACATCCATCACCTGTAAAAACAGGATTGTAAAAATAAGGATTGCTTACTGCAGCAATAAATTGTGTGCATCCAGCCTGCCAAAATTTATTGCCAACCATGCCTAGATTTGACCCGGCCTCAAAAGCTGCTGGGACTAGAAAGAGGAACTTGCAGCTCTGTATGTAGTTGTATCCTCTGCAGTGCTTGAAATTGTTGCTCTTCAAAGTAACCTTTTCAAGCTGAATTTTGTACAGAGTGAAAGTTTACAACTACTAGTGTAGCTCTACCCTTCCAGGCTGCTCATTGGCTATTCTCAGGCATGGCTGATGAGGTTTCCTGTTTAGTCTAGAACTTTATATGGGCATAAGGTAGTTATGCACAGCCAAAAGTGGGGACAAAGAGAACCAGGATTAGCACAAAATTTGCATAACCTTATGCAAATTCAGAAAAAAATACTAGAATTCACTGCATTTACTATAAATTATTATAAACACTATTGCATAAATAGAAATACAATACAGTATTTTACACCACATAGGAGATGACTTTGGGACCCTTGCTTTATTTTCTATTACTGTTTCATGGGCAACTTCAAGACCTCTCCTCTTTCCCTACGGATGACTTTAAAAAAACCCAAACCAAGTAACTACATT
Source organism: Urosaurus nigricauda (assembly GCA_034509955.1). Taxonomy (NCBI): domain Eukaryota; kingdom Metazoa; phylum Chordata; class Lepidosauria; order Squamata; family Phrynosomatidae; genus Urosaurus; species Urosaurus nigricauda. The sequence continues at coordinate 256,404,281 of JAOEGL010000003.1, forward strand.
TGGACTAAACACTCATTCAAAAACCATGGCCACTGTCACTGAAATCAGGATAGCCCCCTATTTTAGTAATGCATACTACTCCAGATCTTCTTCCACTCTGTCAATGGGAGCTGCTCACAACACTTGTGCTATATGTCTCCACAGCTGAAATAGAAAGCTGCTTTCCATTATTCCTTCTCCATAAAGTAGTAAACATAGCCACCTATCCAATGGTAGTATTTTCTGGCTCTTGGGTGTTCTCTGGTTTTGGTTCCCTAACACTGACCAATGATCTGGGCTGGAAGGATTTGAAATAGAGGGAAGGCTCTGGATGGGGAGCATAGCAGCACAGTATTGCAGAACAGAATGTGTGCCACACTTAACCTGCCTGATGACTCTTAAGCTAATCTGTTGCCTAGGTTATGATGACTGGAAGGACCACAGGAATATGTTTTACAGCAAAGACAACCATAGGTCATTTAGTGCAGCATTGTAATTTCTGACAAGCTCCAGGGTTTCAGACATAATTCTTTTACCAAGTCCTACATGTAAATCCCTAATATTCCCTGGTTGTCCCTACAAAAGTCCTAACCAGGATTGATGTAATTGGCTTCAGAAGTCTCACTAAGGTGGTGGTGGTGGTGGTGGTGGGATTCAGACCACACCAGGTGACACCCAAGAGGGGATAGAGCAGTCAATCCCACCCATCCCAAGACTACCTGGCCACCGCAGGCCACTTCTGCTGTCCATGGTCTGTGGCCTCTGTGGTGCTGCCACCACCCAGCAGCTCCTTCTGGGTCTGTGGGGATGTTGTCCAAGTGGGTAAAAGGCTGCTTGACAGAGGCAGCAGGCCACCTGCACCAGTGGTTGCTGGTAGAAATAGGTTGCCTTCTCGGTCTGGTGGAACATCAGCTTCTTTTTCCTACTCACTCAGCTGCCCCACAAGTCCTAGAAGGAGCTGTCAATTGACCTCAGTACTCCACCCTCACCACAGGAGTGGTTGGGAATGTGCCAGTTTGGGGTGGCAGCATGACTTACTGATCTGGGCTAATTTCAACCCTAGTGATGCCACTGATTAGCTTATGATACTGTTCCACTGCCAATATTGAATTAAGATTCCATTGCTAGGTATTCATATTTTATTCACAGAATAGGGATGAAGGTACCATCATTTCCTTCCTCTCAAACCCAACCTGAAGCTCTGAATCAACATCTCCTTGGAGACATGTTGTACCTACTGGTTTATAGCATTGTTCCCATTTTGCAAGCTAAAGAAGGAAGGAGAAGGGGAGCTGATATAAGAATTAAATTAGATTTAAATATTCTTGGCATAAGGCCTCCAAAGTCAGGCTCTGAGGGTCTTATTGAGTTCAATAGCAGATGCATACAATCTTTCCTTATTTTCCCACCATTAAAATCGGTGAAGTGCTCAGTATTGGGTAAATTATGTAACCATTGAATTTATATCAAAACTATGTTCTGGACAGCTTAAAAATAAGAAACCATTTTTAAGGGGGGAAAAAATATTAAAAACCCAATGAGATAAGGCTCAATCTATTCTAAAATGGGTTTGCTGCTTACATGAGAAGATGTCACTAGAAGACTCAGTAGACTTCTCCACCAACCTTTCAGCCCAAGTTCTTGTTGTTATTCATTCAGAAGATATCAGTACCTTAAATTTTCTGAGTGTTTTACACAAATTAAACATAATCCTGATTGAAGGTTTATAAATCTAAAAGATATAACAAGAATGTTATATAATACTTAAGTACCAGCTCTTTTTTTTTTTTTTAATATCATAGGTCTGAATCTCGTATTTTTCAAGAAGTTGTTGGACTGAAACGTCTATGTACCCCAAAAAATCATATAGGCTCAGCTGGTGATAATACAGCCCTGGAACCAAAGGTTTGCAGGACTTGAAGCCTGCCTTGAGACATCTGAAGTCACCTCTTATCAAATGAACCTATTTTCATATTTCTTCACCTAAGAATAGCCCCAGATGCTCTGAACTGTGTATAAATGTGTCATTTCACCTCATTCCCTACCAGAATCTGCCAATGCCAAAAAATGGCTGAGAATAACAGTCACAGGTGATATGTTGTTACTTCAAGTGTGCCCAGAAGCACATGTCTGGTCCAAGGAGCACAGCACTGGTTAAAAAAATGGATTGTGCTATTGTCCACCCCAATTTAGGAAACAGTGGTGGATCATGGGAGTTGCAGTGAAGCAATAACTGGAGAGCCAGATCTCCCATAGGCTATATGCAGGCCTTCTCCAGGATGGTGGCAACAGAAAAGCCCCAGTGCTGTGCAAGTTCCAAATATGGTGTTCCAAATACAGTTAAATTTCTTCTATTCTGCTAAATGAAATTGGATGGAGAAGAAGGCTATATTCTGTCCCAATCTAGTAAATAGGTTCCACCTTGTAGCTAATAGATCTGCCATAGAATTCCACTCCTCATTATTCTTGCAAAGTAAAATTTCAAGGTAGATCTTTTCCTTTGGGGAAGCATTTGGCAGAGTGTGACTAAAGCCCAAGTAATTTAATATGACACAGCACAATTTTCTTAAAGAATTATGAATTATTAGGAGGAATTCGAATGTCTACATTTGATATCAACACCAGTTCATCTTCTAGATGTGAACCTTCCACAGAAGTGATGGCTATTAATGTGCATCGGGAATATTCTATATTCTATACTCCAATTCCTAAACTTCTGGAGAAGGGAATTAAAGATTGACATTTTTTTCTTTCAAGTGTGTTCTTTGTCTTTAGTCAATGTTATGGCATTTTATGTGCATGCCTTTACTTCAGCATCCTTAGAAGATATCTTTAGAATAGTAAGCAAGCTTTGGTAATAGGCAAACTTATCTACATTTAACTAATTAAGATTGTATCTGCACTGCATAATCCAGTTTGACACCACTTTAACGGCCATGTCTCAATGTATGGAATTCTGGGAACTGTAGTGTATTTTGTCTCTAGAGCTTTCTGATGCAAAATACTAAATGTCTCACAGAAGTACAGTTCCCTGAATCCCACAGCATTGAACTGTCATGACAGTTAAAGTGGTGTCAAACTGAATTATTTTTGCAGTGTGGATGTAGCCTACAATCTAGAAATTATAAATTAATTTAAATCAGTACAATTAAAATGATGTGAGGTGGGGGAAGGAGATGTGCTGAAGTATAAATAATCTGAACAATACTAATCAGTTTGTGTTTTGGTTTAGGGAGTTATGTCTATGGGAACTGGGAAATAAATGTTATAGTGTCTCCAAGTGCAAACCAATGGCACCACCTTTCTGTGGTGGTGGGATTGTGTGCTCCCATAAGGCAAGATGCTATGCTGACAGAAGCAGTACTACTAATAGGGTTCCCCATGTCAGACAGGCTTTTTCAGAGAATTCAGACTAAATGTACCAAACAGCTACGGCAAATGCAGTAGCAGAAGGTAACAATGGCAGAGGATCTCTCAGAGACAATGACAGTGACACCATAGCTAACACTTGTTAGTACTGCAGCGAAGGAGCCACTGTAAACCCCTTCTGGATGTCTTTTCCCATACATACACAAAAACCCTTATGATGACAAGATAAAGCTAGAGGATGAATAATAGAATCATAGAATCATAGAGTTGGAAGAGACCACAAGGGCCATCCAGTCCAACCTCCTGCCATGCAGGAACTCCAAATCAAAGCATCCCTGACAGATGGCCATCCAGCCTCTGCTTAAAGACCCCTAAGGAAGGAGACTCCACCACACTCCAAGGGAGTGTGTACCACTGTCAAATAGCCCTTACTGTCAGGAAGTTCCTCCTAATGTTGAGGTGGAATCTCTTTTCCTGCAGTTTGCATCCATTGTTCCGCGTTCTAGTCTCCGCAGCAGCAGAAAACAATCTTGCTCCCTCCTCAATATGACATCCCTTCAAATATTTAAACAGGGCTATCATATCACCTCTTAACCTTCTCTTCTCGAGGCTAAACATCCCCAGTTCCCTAAGGCATTCCTCATAGGGCACGGTTTCCAGAGCCGTCACTACTTCATACTTGGGAGTATGAAGCTCCCAAGTTGGATGGCACTCAATGAGCAACTAGGATAAAATAGTGGACAACTATGAATAGCGCTGTGGCTAATGACACAGTTGGACTCAAACCAAAAGTCCAGCTATTGGTGGGCTCAAAAGTGAAAGGAAAGTCTGAAGCTTCACAGTACATATTATAGAAATATGGAATTTGATAAGCATGTATGGGGAGGCAAGACAAAGCAAATTCTCAATCCAAATTCTAACCCCCCCCCCCAAAAGCAGTGATGTGTTTAACTTTGAGACTGAGACTGACATAACAACAATAATAATTCCTTTTAGTGAATCCAAATCATGTGATACTAGATACTAATGATATTCATATACTGTATTCGATTCATGCTATATTCCATCCCAGAGCCATTAGGCAAATTTATCTGGTGAAAAACTCTATACTTGTCTGACAGGACTCGTCATAGGAACTTCCTTTGTTCTGATAGAGAGCCAATACGTGCAGCGCAGAGAGCCTTCTCCTCTGCATGTATTGCATCCGCAGTTTCCCATCCAGCAGAGCTATTTAGGGTGGTGAAGAAACTGACACAGGTTCCACCTGTGCTGAACCCTTTTCTTAACCTGACAACAACCTGCTGTGATGCATTTAACAACTACTTTGCGGATAATATCTCTCAGATAAGAGCCGACTTGGATGCCGGAGTTATAACAGAATCAACTGTTCAGTATCGTTTCTGGGCAAGATGATCGAGAGAGCAGTTGCTCTTCAACTCCAAGCTATCTTGCATGAAACTGATTATCTAGATCCATTGCAAACTGGCTTTAGGATGGGATTTGGAGTTAAGACTGCCATGGTTGCTCTGACTGATGACCTTCATCTAGGCATTGACAGGGGCAATGTGACCCTGTTGGTTTTACTAGACCTCTCAGCGGCTTTTGACACATAGACCATCACATCCTCTTGAATCGCCTGAGAGGGCTAGGGATTGGAGGAACTGCATTGCCTTCCTCTCAGGCAGGTTCCAGAGGGTGGTGGTTGGGGACAGTTGTTCTGCAAGAAAAGAGCTTAACTGTGGCATCCGACAAGGTGCCATCCTGTCTCCGATGCTCTTCAACATATATATTAAGCTTAGTCACTGTCTATAGTTTGTGCTGTTACTGTTATTGTTTTGTGTGTGTGTGTGTTTTAAGTATATTGCTTTATAGTGAACAAATCACTCTCTAAGTGATTTACAATCTGAACTCACAATGTTGTGGCTGCAGTACTGGCATTTAACCACTGCATCACCAGGGCTCCCTGACAAATGATAACATTGTGTTAAATCTACACACTTTGCTCTACTTTCCATGTTTACACTTACACAAGGTTGGGCAAAGTGTAGCCCTGAAGCTGCATATGGCCACTAAAGCTGTTTTTATTGTGTTATTTGATTGCTCAAGGAATCTTCCGCATGAGATCTGTTCTCGGAGCATTCATGCTAGTAAAAATAAAATGGGAAACATACCACTTTGAATAAATTAAAATGATTTTATTTATTATCATAAATTTAAAATATAATAAAAACATGCCACTTTGAAAGCAGCCATCACCAAAGGCAGCCATCTAACAAAATGAAATTCAACACAGAGAAATGTAATGTACTGCACTTAGGGCGAAAAAATGAAATGCATGGATATAGGATGGAGGACACCTGGCTGAATGAAAGTACGTGCAAAAGAGATCTAGGAGTCCAAGTAGACCATAAGTTGAACATGAGTCAACAGTGCAATGCAGCAGCAAAAAAGGCCAATGCAATTTTAGGCTGCATCAATAGAACTATAATGTCTAGAACCAGGGAAGTATTAGTGCCACTCTATTCTGCTTTGGTCAGGCTCCACCTGGAATACTGTGTCCAGTTCTGGGCACCACAATTCAAAAAGGATGTGGAGAAACTGTAGCATGTCTAAAGGAGAGCAACTAAGATGGTGAAGGGTCTGGAAGCCATGCCTTATGAGGTGCAACTTAGGGAGCTGGGGATGTTTAGCTTGAAGAAGAGAAGGTTAAGAGGAGATATGGGAGTCCTCTTTAAGAATTTGAAGGGGTGTCATATTGAGGAGGCAGCAAGCTTGTTTTCTGCTGCTCCAGAGACTAGAACACAGAACAATGGACGCAAACTGCAGGAAAAGAGATTCCACCTCAACATTAGGAGGAACTTCCTGACAATAAGGGCTGTTCAACAGTGGAACACACTCCTTCGGAACGTGGTGGAGTCTCCCTCCTTGGAGGTCTTCAAGCAGAGGCTGGATGGCCATCTGTCGCGGATGCTTTGACTGGGAGTTCCTGCATGGCAGGGGTTGGATTGGATGGCCCTTGTGGTCTCTTCCAACTCTATGATTCTATGACCACACCTTCTCTCAGTCGCATTACCAAGGCTACTGCCTGCGCTGCACTTCGTAACACTCATTTAACCCTACCTCCCTGCCTTATGTCCTACCTAGCATGCCTTTAGGTTTTTGTTGTTTTTGTCCTTTTTTTTTCATGCAGTTCCAGAGTTGTGCTACCAAGATTGAGGTAAATAAAGAGAATGAGAATGAAAATGATGAGAATGATGATGATGACAATAATAATTAAAAGCAAGGTAGAGGGGAACAAGGGAAGGAGGGGTAGAATAACACCACATGACTTGCAATCATGCAACTACCCCAGAACCAAAGTTTCACACCTGAAGACATGTATTACTTGCCAGGTCATTGGCAGGTTTTACCCACCAATGAAAAGGGATGAGTGGGGATAGAGCACCTACAGGTTGGAGGTGGTATTGTGCATTGAGTATAGCCAATGCTACTTCTTTTCTGGTGTAATTATAGTTTAAAAGCCATGATTACACTCGAGGAATTACACCAGGAGGGGGAATTGCCTCTCCTGGAAACCTCTAGGATTCAGTTTCTAAATACAGTGGTCCCCTGGGTTACGAAGGTAATCCGTTTCGGATTACCTTTCATAACCTGGAAATGTTCGTTTCCCAGGGGACCGCTTTAAGGGACGGACCGCGCGGCCGATTTAAATCGGCCACGCGGTTCTTCCCTTTCGTTCCCCAGGGTTTCCTTTGGATCCCGGGGGAATTTTGGCGGTCCCGGCGGTTTCAGCTCCCGGGGACTTCATTCCCCGGGGGCTTCGTATCCTGGGGGACCACTGTACTGTATATACTCATGTATAAGTCTAGAAATTTTAGTCAAAAAATTGACCCCCAAAACCTGTGTCGACTTATGCACCGGTTAATATAGGTACTATACTTTAATACTTATTTTAAAAACGAATCATACCCTGGTGAAATGAAAGACCATAAACTCTCCTGGAAGCACTGACCCCCTTCTATTATTTCATCCATCCAGCCTTTAATATGAGCACAGACAGTTAATATCTGCTGGAATTATGTATGTTCTTTGACATTGTTTTCCTTTGCATAATCTTTACATCCTCTGTTACATGCCCCTAAATTTTACCCTTAACTTATCCATGGGTCATATCAAAATCCCTAATTTTGGTCCCATAACCTGCCCTCGACTTATACATGAGGTCGACTTATAGCCGATTATATATGGTAAGTTATATCTATAAAACAACACACACATTTTTCAAGATGAGAAGTAGATCTCTGACCACATTTGGTTTGGCTTTCCTTTTGTTATTCTCCGGAGCAGAACATTGGTTCTTGAATCTCTTATAGTTGTCCCGTCCTGTTTTATGTACAATACATCTTGACTTCTGTGTCCTTTCCCAGATCCCAGCAGAAATGGAGACTATACATTTGCAAACAAGGAAGCAAAATGGAAAAGAATTTCAATGTATGCTATGGCTTCAGTTTAGATGGGAAATACCCAGGGAATTCAGAAATAGAATTTCAACAATGCAAGTGAAATTTCTCACAGTGCTAAGAGATATGTCAGTGCTGGAGATTACAACAGTGTTTTTAAACAACAGTGTTTTTTAAACAATCACAAATGGAACAATTTGGCTTCTAACACTGCAGGGTATGTAATACAGTAGTTCATTTTTTCCTGAAAGCAACTCAGCACTGAGGCAGCACTGTGAAATCTTTAAACAGAGCTTTGTGCTTCAACATGCAATTATAGCCTTCCAGTATCACAGGGTGACATGGGCCATGTTGATCTGCATTGTTCCTGGCCGTGTGACAACATCTTTAATCTCTTTCTCATCTTGCATTGTTGGCAATGGGAATACAGAACAAAATTAACTAAGGGGGAAAATATGATTATCTCCCTTGGTACCAACAAGTTTAAGTACAATCAACAGATAGTTTCTCAGGGAATAAACCAAATGGAATAAGGCCAATGCCTCCAATGGCTTTCCCCCTCAATATACTGGATTATTTCCAAGATAAATTACAAGTGGAGCTCATTATCAATGTTAAGTTCTTCCTTCCAATTCCTTTGAATAATGGAGGCTGAGGAAGGAGCAATGAAAAAATTGTAACTGACAGTAAAACTCCGGAGATAGCTTGAAAGAAGCTTTTAAATGTTTTCAACAAACATTTAAAACAACAACCCTATTACCATTGGAAATATTTACTGAATAACTGTAATGGGAAGGAAAAAGAAAGTGCTCCTTTTGTTCAAACTTATGCATTCTTTCCAGTGGGCCATGTAGATCTCAATTTCTTTTTAGTGCATGTCCACTCTACCTTTTGTATAGCCAGAGAGGTTCTGCATGCTTCAACAACCTCCAAGAAAGAGTCTTCTTTGAAATAGCTTACAATTGCATAGGTGTGTAACTGTTTTGTAGCTTCATCACCTTGTATTTCCATACTAGCTTAAAGGGTAAATGAGGCCAGAGTTTCACTGACCTACTCCCAGGAAAAAATCTCATGAAACAGAATGATGGGGTAGTTCCAGATCTGAAAACAGGGAGACTCAATACAACAGATGTAATATATACACAACAGAGGGAAACACTGTGTGATGTGATGGGCATGGACACAAAAACATTGTCTTGGGCTCAGTCATGGATTCACTGAGTGGCTTTAGTCCAGAAAGTCTCTCTGGGAAGGAGTTTGGGAAGGCAATGTCCAAGACTTGACTCAGAAGATTGAGTAAGAAGACTTGCAAATGCACACAGAGTAGCTTTCCACTTTTAAGTAAATTAATCCACTTTACCATCTAAAAACTATCTCTTGCAGGCCAAGACAAATGGCCTCTACTCTATTCTCATTCTTCTTGATCTGTCTGCAGCTTTCAATACTGTGGATCACTGTCTCCTGGTTGATTTACTTTCTGACCTCGGGTTCTCTGACTCTGTTCTTGACTGGTTTAAATCTTACTTGTCAGATAGATCTTTTGCAGTGGTCACGGGTGGTCAGACTTCCTCCTCTGTTCCCTTATCTGTTGGAGTTCCTCAGGGATCTGTCCTGGGTCCCCTTTTGTTTTCTCTATACACATTGTCCCTAGGTAAACTCATCAGTTCTTTTGGTTTCTCCTATCATCTGTACCCCAATGACACTCAGCTCTATCTTTCCACTCCTGACCTTTCTCCGGGACTTGAACACCAAGTTTAATCTTGTCTCACTGCTGTCTCTCAGTGGATGCAGCATTGGCGCTTGAAGCTCAACATGTGTAAGACAGAGCTTCTTGTCTTCCCACCTAAGCCCAACCTTCAATACTCCTTTTCTGTTTCTGTTGATGACACTTCTATTCAACCAGTTCAGCAATCCTGCAGTCTTGATTTCATTTTTGATTCATCTCTGTCATTTCTTCCCCAGATTCAGGCCATTGCCAAGGCCTGTAGATTCTCTCTTTACAACATTGCTAAAATCATTCCTCTCAGCCTCCACTGTCAAGACTCTGGTCCGGGCCATAGTGGTATCATGACTAGATTATTGTAACCTTCTTCTGATAGGGCTTCCTCTCTATTACCGCCATCCTTTAATCTCTGTCCAGAACCCAGCAGCATGTATTATCACATCCACTCACCGCTTTTACCATGTTTCTCCTCTTTTCTCCTCCCTTCTCCTTCTGCATCCAGTATAAGCTTTTGTTGTTGACTTTCAAAGCCCTCCATGGACTGGCCCTTCCCTATTCATCTGAATTTTTTTCTCCTTACATTCCTACTCGTACGCTCTGTTCTGGTAGTCAAGGTCTCTTGTCCCAGCCTATGATTTCCACTGCCCTGTCCTGGATTCATCCCTTCTCACTTGTTGCCCCTCACTCCTGGAACCTCACTCCTGGAACCTTCTTCCCCCACATGTGCACCTCATCACTTCTCTAATCAGTTTCAAAACTGAGTTAAAGATTATATTGTTTAGCGAAGCATTCCCAGGATTGTGTGTCTGCCCCAGGATGCCTTGTTTTAACTATGTATTAAGAAGCCGAGCCCTCCCTCCAGTCCATCTGCCTTGGTCCAGGCCCCAGAGGGAGAAAAGAACCACTGGATCTCATCCCCTTTCCCACCACCTTTTCCTTCTCCTTTTGTATCATGTCTTTTTAGATTGTAAGCCTGAGGGCAGGGAACTGTCTGTTGTATGTACAACAGTTTGTAAATTTACAGTGCTACATAAATAAAGGTCTGCCCTAGGATGCCTCATTTTAACTATGTATTATGAAACCGAGCCCTCCCTCCAGTCCATCTGCTTTGGTCCAGGCCTCAGAGGAAGAGAAGACCTGCTGGGCCTGATCCCCTTCCCCACCACTATTCCCTTCTCCTTTTGTGTCATGTCTTTTTAGATTGTAAGCCTGAGGGCAGGGAACCGTCTAATTAAAAGATTGTTCAGCTCTGTGTAAGAAGAAGTATGTTTTAAGGAGATGAAGTAATATTTTGCTAACCAGGTGCCCATCTACTCCCACCTCCCATATGGACATAGAGGCTTTCTAGATTGGCAGGAAAGGGCGACATGAAGTTGCCTTTTCCTTAATACTTAGCAGCTGCACTGCAAGTCCCAGGTGTGTAATAAAAAGGCATAGGGCAGCTACACTGAGGAGGTGTGGGGACGACTTATCTGAAGTCTTTTCTGTTGCTCAGCAACTACATTGGAAGCTGTCAGGATGCTAGAAACACAGGCGGAGCAGCTGCACAGGTGGCAATGAATGGGGCTTTTGGCCACACTGAAACTTTAAATTTTTTTTTTCTTGCCAGCTGTGAACTGTGCAGTTGCACCGGTACATCATACAGGCAATTGTATTGCCAGCTGCGAACTGCGCAGTTGTGCAGGTACATCACACATGAACTGTGCAGTTATGAAGCTCTGTCAAATTACCATTGTGGTTTTGTTTCCCTTTTTAAAGTGTGCAGTTGCATCAGTGCACCATGAATGAACCCCTTTATTTAATAATAATAATAATAATAATAATAATTATTATTATTATTAATACCCCACCCCTTTGAAATCAGTCGAGGCGGCTTACACATTAAAATACTATTACATCAATAAAACAAACTGCACCCCTCCCCCCCTTAAAAAGATATTAAATCTGTTACAATTTAAGTTTATGAATACATGTCTTTATTTTATGAATGAATTGACATTTTATGCGCAGTTGCATAACAGTTACAGGATCCCAAAGTCCCTACTGTGCATGTCTAGGGTTCGGATTAGGGCTGGAGCTAGGGTTTGGGAGCTTTAAAAAACTGCACAGTTGCACTGCAGCATTTAGACACAGCTGCATAGTTACACCCTTTTTAAAAAGAAGCTGGGAAAAGCAGGTCCTTTTTAAAGCTGCTTTTTCCCCACTAAAATGCAAAAGAAGTGCGTTCATGCCAAAGTTTCAGTGTGGGTCATCTAAAAGCTACACTTTCATGCAGGCATGAACACACGCCTTTTTCCAGTCTTGATCAGCCCATAATGATTTTCCAATAAGTACATTGGGGGTTGGAGGACATAAGACTACTAATGGAACTAGAAGTAGCAGATCCATGGTGCAGAAATACTAATTTCCTAAATCCTGTTCTACTCATATCAGTTTCCATTTGATTACAATTGTTTTATTCTAATGAATTCTGAATGACAAAGAAAATAACCATGTCAGTTTCAGGGCTGGGGCAGACCTTCCACCCATTCTAAGGTCATGTCTGAAGGGTTGGTAAGCTTGGCATCTGGTACATCCACAGCTTTCCCTGGCAGTTAATATGGTGTCAGACTACATTATTTCTGCAGTGCATGTGCAGTCCTAGGAGATTATCACACCCAGGAATCCTACTGGGTGAGAACCAGGATCTAAAAGACAAAAACGGATGTTAATGTATTTACCTGTGTCCGGGCTATAGACATCTTTACAGTACCTCCATCTTGCCCTAAAAACCATCAGAGGTGTAACTATGGAGATTATCACATCCAGGAATCCTGGCAGGAGAGATGTGGGATCTAAAAGACAAAAACGGATGTTATCACATTGAGGATTATCTGGGCTGTAGGCAGGCTGTATCCACTGAGGCAACCCATCTGCAACCCAGACTTCTCCTGTGGCTTTTTCAAGAACAGAAAAATCTCATTCTTGAAAAAACCTTGGGAAAAATCTGGATTGCAGATGGGCTGCCCAAGTGGACATGGGCTTCCTACAGTCCAGACACAGGTAAATGCAATAGCATTTGTTTTCATTTTTTAGGCCCTGTGTCTTGCCTGCCGAGATTCCTGGGTGTGATAATATCCTATGGCTGCATCTGCACTGCAGAAATAATGTGGTTTGACGCCACATTAACTGTCATGGGTATGGAATGCTGGAATTTGTAGTTTTGTGAGATATTCAACCTTTGCTGTCAGAGGGTTCTAGTGCCACAAAACTCCCTACAATTCCCAGGATTCCACAGCATTGAGCCATGGCAGTTAAAGTGTTGTCAAACTGTATTATTTCTGCAGTGCAGATGCAGCCCAAATGTATTTTTAGATTCTGGTCAAATGATGAGTTATACAGCAGAAGTCCTTCTCTATAGGTAAAAATCTCAACCTGGGGTCTGGAATTACCTAAGTGCCCACTTTCTCTCAGGGGAGCCCTGGTCACACAGTGATTATTACCAGTATGGTAGCCACAAGGTTGTGAGCTTGATCCCAGGACTCCAAGGGTGAGTCATCCTTCTATCCTTTTGTACATTGTTAAAATGGGTACCAAGCTTGTTGGGGGTAATTAGCTTACAGACTGTAAACCACTTAGAGAGTGCTGAATTCACTGATAAGCAGTATAGAAATTTCCCCATCTCACTTGTCATGTCCTTTTTAGCAATTCATTTCTTTAAAAGGTGTGTGTGAGTGTGTCTGTAAATGTGTAAAAATGTCACGGTCACAAAATCTATTTTTGATTTTTTAAATACTAGCAGTGCAATCCTTTGTAGTATAGAATCATAGAAACATAGAGTTGGAGGAAACCACAGGGGCCACCCAGTTCAGCCCTCTGCCATGAGGAAGCATTCCTGGAAGAGGGTCATCCAACCTCTGTTTAAAAACTCCAAAGGAGGAATCTCCAGCACATTCTGAGGCAACATATTCCACTGTCAAACAGCTCTCATCATCAGGATGTTCTTGCTAATGTTTAGGTGAAATCTCTTTTCCTTTACTTTGAATCCATAGCTCCATGGCCCAGCCTTTGGAGCATCAGAAAACATGTTTGCTCCTTCTTCAATATAACATCCTTTCAAATATTAAACACAGCTATCATGTCATCTCTTAACCTTCTCTTCTCCAGGTTAAACATATCAAGCTCTCTAAGACACTACTCACATGACATGGTTTTCAGACTTTTTACCATTTTAGTCATCCTCCTCTAGACGGACTCCAGCTTGTCTACATCCAGAACTAGACACAGTATTTAAGAAGAATAAAGTGGCACTATTACTTCCTTTCATTTAGACACTACCTCTATTAATGCAGCCTAAATAATAATAATAATAATAATAATAATAATGTTTATTTATAACTTGATCCTCTAATAGAATACTCGGAGCGGGGTACAGCAAATTAAAAAATAAAAGAATAAAACAGCAGTCAAATCCCTTCCCAACCTCCCCCCCCCCTTAAGACTAGATTAAATCAAAACTAGTTAAAATTGACATCAGTTAAAAAAATTTAAATAATAAAAATAAAGTGCAGTTGATGGGCAGTATGAGTGCAATCCCCAGTGGGTGGGATAAGAAGGTTTGAACAGAGGGACAGCTAGAGTTAATCCCCGGTGCCATTTACATTTTCATTTGCATTATTAGGGTTGGGGGTTGGTGATATATTGTTCCCTCTTCAGGGGAAGGCCTGCCAGAAGAGAAGCATCTTTAAGGCCTTTTTAAAGCTGGTCAAAGATGTAATGAGACGCATCTCGTCCGGCAGGTCATTCCAAAGTTTAGGGGCGGTAGCTGAAAAAGTCCTCTGGGAGGTTTGCGACAGCCTGGTTTTCATAGGCTTCAGCAGATTCCTCCCAGAGGACCGAAGTGTGTGGGGCGATTCGTATGGGAAGAGGTGGTCCCTAAGGTAAGACGGGTAAGACGGGCCTGAGCCATGTAGTGCTTTGAAGGTTAATACCAACACCTTGTACTGTGCCCAGGAACTAATGGGCAGCCAGTGGAGAGCTTTAAGCACAGGCGTTATGTGCTCTCTCCTTGATGTTCCTGTGATAAGCCTGGCTGCCATGTTCTGAACTAATTGAAGTTTCTGGGTTAGGCACAAGGGTAGCTCCATGTAGACCGCATTACACAGGCTTTTCTAAGTTGCTGTATCACACTCCTGAGTCATGTTCAGCTAGGACTTTTAGGCCCTCTGCAGACTAGCCATTAAGGCTGGCCTGGGGGAGGAGTTCGGGTATCATGTCCACATGACACACACCCCGACTCTGCCCCCAGGGTGCCATGATTCACATGGCACACAGCATCATGGCCCTTTCTCTGGTGCTGCAACCACATGACACAGCAGCAAAGGAGCACTTTCAATCTGCAGTGCTGCGGCTATCGTGCCATTTCCAGGGCACAAAAAGAAGCCACCTTTTTTTTGGCTTTTTACGCCCTGGAAAGGCCAGATCGGGGCTACAGTGTGTAGTAGCTCCGGCTTTGATCTGGCATACCTGAAGGCGGCTGCAGGCCACCCCTTAGAGGCAGTCTGCACAGCCCCTTAGATCCCTTTTGCTTGCACTGCATCAAGCCAGTTATCACATATACCATATCTGTGCATTTCATTTTTACTGCCCAAATGTAGTATTTCTATACTCTCCCTGTTGGAATTCATTTTGTTTGGCTTTGGCCCAGCTTTCTGATCTGTTAAGGTGATTTTGGATTCTGATCCTGTCCTTTGAGGTATTGCGTACTCTTCCTAATTTGACAGGCATGCCCCTTCTTCAATCATCCAAGCCATGGATAAAAATGTTGAATAGCACTGGACCCAGGACAAAACCTTATGGAACACTGCTAGTTACTCTCCAGGATGAAAAAGAGCAATTGTTGAATACCCTTTGGGTTTGGTTGAACAGCCAAGTATAGATCCACCTAACCGTTGCATTGTCTAGCTCACATTTTACATACTACATGTTTTACAAAAATATCACAAATGGGAAACTTCTAGCCTTTAGGCTGCTGTTGGACTACAAATCCTATCATGCATCATTATCAGTTATTGTTGGACTGCTAGTGAGATTCTTCACCAGTCATTAGCTATACCTGTCAAGGTTACTGACAACTGCAATCCAACATCTAGAGGACCACACATTCCTCAGGCTTACTCTACAGGTCTTCTCAAAAATAAAGTTATCAATGAAAATTGATCATGATAATTAACTGGAGCTTTCATGTAAAGATGAAATAGATATTACAGTAGAAGGAGCTGGAGACAGCAACATGGAAGATCTGTTGTTTTCCTGATAATTCTGTCATAGTTTTATTTCTAAGAGGTTAGACATACAGTGTATTTTAATATATTTTAGTAAATTTATTGGACATTTTAATTTCACTAGATCTCCGTTTTTCTATACCTCATTGATTTTATATCCACCTGTCATATCTATTTTGATATACATAATAATTCCTCAGTAGTTCCCTCTAAATGAGATATAGAGAATAAGTCAGAAATGCAGTATGTTCTGAGTGATTTTGTGTGTGTGTGTGTATATGGAAAAAATCCTACAAAAGATTTCCTTAACACTCTATATGCTATCTACTTTCAGCACATTCTGCGCATAAAATGCACTAACATTTGTAAGGAACTGACCTTTGTTTTCCTTGAACATGTCTGCTGAATATCACATTTATGCAAGAAGTAGAGGAAAAGGTGGGGAAGGCAGTAGTTTGCCAGCAGAAAAAAAATCAACTGTTGGCAGAAGATGTGTTAGGCACTTCTCTGAACCTTGTGCCCTTTTTTGCTCATTCAAGCCTTATAACTTTTCACTGTGTGATCCAGCTTTATACTTGCCTTTAAGTAACTTACACAAAAAATAATTTGCTTTGTATAAATATACCCAAAGCCTAAGGCACTGTCCTGGGGAAATTTCACAGAATGAATTTTACTCATCTCTTCTGCATGATATGCCAAAAAAAGAAAAAGAAGAAAATAAAATAAAAACTAGTTCAGATGCTGATAATACAGAGACATCACAGCAGCTAGAAGCTGGAGTAAGTGGTAGGGATTCAGGTAGTTTAGGAGAGTCACAGCAGAGGTATAAATTCAGAGCTGGAAAAATGGGTAGATTTTTTAAACCTCTTGGAGAGCTTTATTTAAGAAATTAGGTGTATCACAAGTAAACTATTCTAAAAAAGATCAGCAGTGAAACCAATGTGGGGATAGGCTGGAGTGTAGCTATGGGGATGTTAAATGAGGGCATTGTCCCCCAGTAAGAATCCTGTGAAATATTCCTTCATTCCCCCAATTTCTAGCATTGCAGTAACTAAAATTTATGTTACACATTTAGAAAATAGTTTAGGCATCCAGAGAAAAGGGAGCAGGCAAAGTGACCAAAGGCATGTGAATACAGAAAATATTAAAAGTTATCTGTATTAATGATTTTCATTGTTTTACTTTCTACAATGCTAGAAATTTGTGGGGATGAAGGAAAACTTCATTGGTGGAGCAGAACTCTTATTGGTGAGGGATCCCCTTTGATATCTACATCACTGGGGATAGAAAACAGCTTCACTGGCATGTCTACAAGTCTGTTTCTCAGACAAATTTTCCAACTCTGAATGGGGGCCATTTTTATCCAGGACTGTTCTGAAGTGATCTAACTCTTTCTATCCTTAAGTCACAAAAATCACTACTGTACAGACCAGGCAATTTCTGGCCTTAGTGGGTCTTCTGTGAATTGTACTTCACAAAAAGCTACATTGCTGAGTTCTTGTTTCAGCCACCAACAAATCTTGACATCTCTCTGCAGATCTCTCTCTTCTTTCCCCTCCAAGCTTAACATAACTTATTTATGTTGAGAAGTTTTATGCTGCTCTTCAATATAAATTTCACATAGGCAGCTTAGTAATAAAAGGATAGTAAACACAATGCACACTAATATTGGGTGATACAGGTCACATTCAAAAGTTTGGAGTGGATCAGAAGGGTCTGGAGTCAGAAAGACACCCATAAGAGTAACAGATGGACTTTCCTAAGAAGAGTATTCTGCTGGTAGGTTGCCATCACAGAGAAGACATTTCTCTATTAGCACTGGTTTATCTTCATATTGTAGGGTCACACACAGTCTCTGTTAAGTATACAGACAAGCTCATGTTGAAGAAACTGAATCTTGAGGTATTCAAGCTGAAAAACCTTTAGAGCTTGAAAGACTAGCACCAGCACTTTTAACAGTGTTCAGTAAAGTGTGAGGAAACATGACACTTATTTACTGGTGAATTCTGCTGAAATATGTTCTCAGTGCAGTCAGCATCTCAACAGCTGAATTATGAACTATCTGGAATTCCTAAATAGTTTTCAAGGAAAAACCCAGATATACAGCTATGCAGTAGTCTAATCTGGAGGTGTAAATCTTCATAATTCACCACCATCATCCAGCCTCAGAGGCAGAGAAAGGCAGGCCAGCTCCATCAGGCCTAGCCAGAGTAAGAAGAAGGCTCCATCCATCATCATCCAGCCTCTGAGCAAGAAAAAGGCCAGCCAGCTCCATCAGGCCTTGCCAGAGCAAGAAGAGGCCCCTCCCTCCATCTACCATCATCCGGCCACAGAGAGAGAGAAAGTGGCAGGCCAGCTCCATCAGGGCTAGTCTAGATTATAATAATAATATATGCATTACAGTAAAAAGACAGCATAGCCTAGATTAAGAAGCAGAGCCCTTCCTCCAGTCCATCTGCCATGGTCCAGGCCTCAGAGAAGAACCCACTGCCATTTCCTTCTCCTTGTGTCATGTCTTTTTAGATTGTAAGGCTGTTATCACATGGAGGTTCTTAACATGGGTGAAACGTTGCTGAATTGTTTCAGAAGCGTGAAGGTGTGATCGTCCGTCATGCTTCTCAAACATCATTGAGGCTCCCCGCTTTCCTTCTGTTGTCAAAGCATTTGTGGAGAAGCCATTTTTTGAATAACTGGTCTCCAGGTAAGGCTCTGTGTGAAAAGGCCCTAAGCCCGAGGGCAGAGAAATGTCTAATTAACTTCTTGTAAGCTGCTCTGAGAGCCTTTTTGGCTGAAGAGTGAGGTATAAATACAGTAAATAAATAAATAAATAAATAAATATTATTATTATTCTCTATAATTTTATCATTTTAAAACCATTGTTCTCCTTGCTGTAAGAAAGCAGTAAAAAAACTGTACTTGTTCTGTGTAACTCCTCATCCCAAACACCAAAGATTTTTTCTCCTGCAGAAAACAATTCAAATAATTTTTTCACTCCTTACCTGGAGACTAGAAAATGAAAGAAAGGAAAAAAAGCAAAGACTGAGTGCAGCAATCTCCACACAGGTCCCACAAAACAAACAAACAAGATGGATAAAACATCAAGATTTACCACCATTTTTTAAAAGAAAGTGTATATGGAGAAGAATGTCTTATAAATATTTTTCATGTCACACTGATTTATTCCACTGATATTTTGTTGGAAATTGACAAAGGATTAATGGGAGGAAACAATTTCCTTCCCTTCTTTTTCCTGCCTTGCCACCTATCTCTCCATACTAATGTCAGAGAGTCCAAATGGTAATAGATTGGCACTTGCCAAGCAGTTTCATCATGGCCAGGCAAGAAATAGTTTTTTGACTCTCCACCTTGCCTGCAGTGCTCCAAGAAAGCAGAGAAGCTTAGTTCAACCTGGTGACTCCAGTACAGATTTTAAAATTCAGTGGGGCAGAGTTTGAATCATGAGTCCATGTTGCAATGACCTACTTTTAATCTAACAAAGTGTGTGAAAATTTAGGGATCAGGAATCATCTTGAGCATGCAGCCTAGCGGATCACTTTCAGATGATACAAGTCCTTAGCCTTTTTTCCTTTGAAATGTTGTTGCTGCTGAGATCCTCTGAACTATCAAGTACAGTTCATTGGATCCATAGCGATTGGGTTTAAAATCTCTTTGACATACCTTTGCTTTAAACATTCTCATAGCACTTTTCATTTACTGCATAAGCAAAATGATTGCTGATCTTTTCCTCTCTCACTGTTAATGCACTGCTCTGGAATATTTTTGCTATCACCCATACTAAGTAGAAATTTAAGCCTAATGCTGGCTGCTCTTTAAGTCATGCAGAAAACAGTCTTCAATTTCAAATTAAGGATGCTTCCAAGACTCTTCTCATCTACGAATTATAACTGCATTTTGAGTTTTCTGTTAGCTAGTCTTGGGAACACAAGAAACTGTCTTAGACTGTCTGTTTGTCTCTTCTGATGGTGGCAGCCTTCCAGGAAAATGCCAGGAATGTGCACTGTTCATTGACCTATAGTCCCACCAAGTTCACTTGGCCTTGTTTCCAAAGGGAAACCAAAGGCTTAGATCTAATGAGATGTTAGTAAAGGAAAAAGCATAGTTGCATCCATGAACAGGACTTTGCCATTGTTGAAATGCAAAGTCAAAAGAGAATATGTACATGCTATCCAATTTGTGCCACAGGGCAGAAGAGCATATATATGTTAGGTCCAAAACACACTGTAGAAATAATCCACTTTGAGACCGCTTTAACTGCCCTGACTCACTGCTAGGGAATTCTGGGAAATGTAATTTATTGTGGCCCCAGAGCTCTCTGACAGAGAAGTCTAAATGCCTCACAAAAAAATAGAATTCCCCAAATTCCTTAGCATTGAACCAGGACAGTTAAAGCAGTCTCAAATTGGGTTATTTCTGCTGTGTATTTTGGACCTTACTCTGACAGAGAAGTCTAAATGCCTCACAAAAAAATATAATTCCCCAAATTCCTTAGCCTTGAACCAGGACAGTTAAAGCGGTCTCAAATTGGGTTATTTCTGCTGTGTGTTTTGGACCTTACTTGTCTCCTTGTCCCTACATTCTGGAGGAAAAGGGAATGTGGAAGAATAAATGACAGAAAGACAGACAGATAGGAAGAAAGAAAACAAAAGGAAAGGCTACAAAACAAAGACTAAAATGATTTTTAAAAATGTTTTATTTGCAATAAAAATAAACGGACTACAAAATGGAAACCTGTGTGGATCCCTCCTTTGCACTACCTCTAGGAATTTATTTCTGCAAGCATAATATAACTTGCAGCTAGTGCGATGGTACAACTTGAATGCGAACAAAATATTGCCTTTTTTTAAAAGGCAACACATTTTGAGTCATGTGGACACAACACTTTGCAATACTTTTCCTTCCTATTTTTGTATTTTTCTCTGCTTCATTACTATCATGCATTAATGCAATGATAACACTATAAGTGTATAGATGGACATACCATTTTATTTCTGATCCATGGCAAATTTATGTGACTATGAGTTTTCTGCTTAGTTTGTGTTGTTGCTGATTTTTGGGTGTGTGGTGAAGGATCAGATTTAAATGCATTCTGTCACAAAACATTTATTATATATTGTTATGCATCTATAATCATATTCTATTTTTCACTTATGTCCATTTCACAAATGGCTATTCATGATTCCAGTATCTCAATTAAATTGGTTATGTCCTGCTTTTGTTTTGTTTGTTTATTGAGGGGGGGGGGGTTGAGGATCATATTTAAATTCATATTTAAATATTTCAATGTTTCCTCTTGCAAAATAGACATTGTCTGTTTTATCTCAAGATATAGCTAGTCATATTTATCTGAAAATTAAAAAAAATGTTAAATTGCATGTTTGAATAAATCTCTATCTTCTCCCTCCCTCTCTCCCTCCCTCCCTCCATCTCTTTCTCTCTCTGCCTCTCTCTTTTTTTGCCCTTTTAACAAGAGATTCATATCACAATCCCATACCAGCCGTTTACACTTCCAGCCTCGAACTTCAGATTTAGAGAGATAAAACGAACATGTGGAACAGATCCATGCATCCAAGGCCTGATTACATTTTTTTTCCTGAGTTTTTCTCTCCTCCACATTTATAGTGCTGAGTCTTCTACTGCATGTGCATCATAGAAAACAGTGGGCTACTCCAAGCACATAGAATCCCCCTTGCAATTTTCAGTCACAATGGAAATGATTGCCAGTGTGTGAACAGCAGATGACTAGTAGCATGATTGTCAGCATGCAGAGAACCTAAAATGAAGTTGTTTCACCATTCTGTTTTTATGATCCAATATGCCCTATCTCATAGCTCCTTCTATGCTCTGACAGGTGAATGATGTAGCAGGGAACACAAATGCACTAAAATTTAAAAATAAACTTTGATTCTCTTGAGGGCACCATATAAGTAGGAGACAGGGAGGAATATCTGCCACACAGAAGTAGCTAAAACACAATGCAACTCATACTAATCTTGTTGGGACTGCATCATTCAGAGTACAAAATCATTTTTAGGAGACAAAACCAAATTGGCTGGCTCTTGCCAAATACAATTTCTGTTGTCCTTAAAGGGAGCTGCTGTCCAACTTTGGCTTTTTGAAGGCACATGGAGGAAAAGACAAAAACTGGTGCCCTTCTGGCTTATGCTGCACTTATAACAAGATTTTTTAAAAATAAACAAGCACTTTGAATATGCAAGTTTAGTTTACATTTAAGATGAATAGTTTCCAAAGCAATTGTTTTGCATTGACAAGAAGTTCAGTCCACGGTTGTTAGCCATGACTTTTAAAGAAGCTTCCATTGTCATTGACCACTTGTTCTTGCATATCACTTGTATTTTAAAAGCTAGAGGACAAGGTTGTGGCCTTCACACTTTATGAAAACAACTTGGTTAGCCACTACTAGAAACAATGGGAATTGAAATTTAATCTGATTCAGAAGGCTGTTTTCATATTCATCATCAACCAGTGAATGAAATGGGGAAACTTTTTCATTCAAACAGATACATTTCCTCATAGTTAACCTTCTGGGACTGCATGCCAGCACAGAGAAGAGACCAAAGCCAATGCTGGGTGTCATGGGAGGCAAAAGACAAAATGGCACCAACAAATCACATTCTGCATACAGAAACCATCTGAATATTTATTTAGACTACACTTACTTAGACACTAGCAACTGGACAGAACCCTGATCACACATGAGTAGCTTTTAGCTTGGTGGCCTACAAATGTGAATTCTAAACTTATCTGTATTATTGCCACCTAGTGCAAGCAGTATTCAGATTACATCAAGCCTCCTTGCATTTGACATTTGGAAAGCATCACAGTACACTGGTTATCTGACAAAATGCCCTTTTTTGTCTCATGAACTAATCTGAACCTGCCCTAGTTTCAGCTGCTTGCAAAAAGAGTTCAGCATGATCCCTGACCTGACCCTTTGCACATCCATTCCATCCATCTTCATTGCTCTTAAAGCTCTACTCAGTTTGTCCTTCCACAAAGGAAAAGAAAATAGCACACCATTTCTACCATTGCTGCTTTTCATTAATTACAAGTACTCCCTAAGCAAGTTAGCATGTTGGTTGTACCTCAAAAGGCATAGGTGACAAGTGCCATTTTCCATATGGTCTAGAGATTCTGGGCAAAATGCTCAGGCTTCAAATACAGTACTATTTGGGGAGCTGATGAAAAAAGAAGAAGAAAAAAATACAAGGCCAAGGTTCTCATCTCTGAATTGGAATCCAAGCACAAGAAGTATTCTTGGATGCATCCCCTAAATCATTCTTGCTCTTTAGGGATATAAAGTATTTTAGCCTCTTAGTGAGGAAGGATTACTTGACATATTGAGATGTGTTGTTGCATGCCTTTAAGTTGTTTCAGACTTATGGCAATCCAAAGGTGAACCTATCATGAGGTTTTCATAATAATAATAATAGTAATAAATTTTATTTATAACCCACCAGGAATCTGTCCAGGCAATCGGGGTACAACAAAGTTAAAATAGTCACAAATTAAAAACAATTCCTATAACCCAATTCCTAACCTCCCACCCCTTAAAAATGAATTAAACTCGCATAAATTAAAACCAAACTAGTAGAATAAAAACATAATATAACATCATAAAAACTAATAATTATTTGAACAGCATAGACTATAGCACCAGGGGTCGTAGTGCAGGAACTAGCTGGGGGATCACAGAACCTTAACTTCGGAGCTGGGAGATTAAGGAATTTCCAGGAAGGCCTGCTGGAAGAGATGCATCTTTACAGCTTTTTAAAAGCCATCAAGAGATGTAATAAGATGGATCTCGTCTGGCAGGCCATTCCGTAGCTTGGGAGCAGTAGCAAAGAAAGTCCTCTGGGAGGTCTGCGACAGCCCGGTCTTCATAGGCTGCAGCAAGTTCCTCCCAGAGGACCGAAGCATGCCCGGGGGGGGGGGCTTGTACGGGGAGAGGCAGTCCCTGAGATAAGATGGACCCAATCCATGAAGGGCTTTAAAGGTTAAAACCAACATGTACTGCACCCGGAAACTAATCTTAACTTAAACTGCCTCTGAAAGGGCAAGAAAGAAGTAACTATCCCAGCTTTCTTAGGGACTTTCCTCTTTGAGAGCAGCCACAGAGAAGGCCTTCTTCCACACAGACAGATGTGCTAACAACAGTGACTATGAAGCTGGTGGGATAGAGAGATGTGCCTTCAGTACAGATCTTAAAAGCACGGGCAGGCTGGTATGGGGTAATGTGGTTCCTAAAAGACCCTGGGCCTGAGCTGTTTAAGGCTATTGTTGCCTGGAAACAGAACAACTGCCAGTAGAACTGTTGCACCAAGGAATTTGTTTGCATCCTGTAACCAGCACTAGTTAGTAACATGCTTCAAAGGTAGCCTCACATGCATTGAAGTAATCCAATTGGAATGTAACTAAGGCATGTCAGCCAGTCTAACATGCCAAGGATATACAAAAAAGTAACACTTCTGGTTAGAGCCTTTCCTCATTCTCACAGAGATAGCTTTCCCATGGTGAGAAATTTTTGAGTGAAGAGCTACAAAATGAACCTGTTCTGAACTATGTGCATAACAAAGTTGGTGCTCCATCACATAATTTCCAGTTTGTCTTTGTGAGCGTAACTGGTCTCACATTTGAGTAAACATTTTCTAGCATTTCAATTTAACTGTTCTAGAACAGAAAGATATTCCTCAAAACAATTTTTGATGTTCAAAAGGATGTTTAAGCTTAGTGTTATTACAGGCTTGTCAAACTGGGGGTCATATAAACTTTTTTTTTAAAAAAAAAATGTGTGTTGGTTTTATATGATTTTTTATCATTCTGAATCCAAAAGTGGCCTCAGATTTGCTCCATCACAAAGGCTGCATCCACAGTACAGAAGTAATCTAGTTTGACACTATTTTAATTGCCAGGGCTCAATGCTATAGAACTCTGGAAATTGTAGTTTTCTGAGCTACCTAACTTTGCGTGTCAGAGAGCTCTGGTGCCACAACAAATCCAGAATTCCACAGCATTGAGCCATGACAGTTAAAATGGTGTCAAACTGGATTATTTCTGCAGTGCAGATGCAGCCATAGAGTTTTTTTACAACTTGTTTTTATGTTTCTAAGTTGTAATATATGACTGAATGAAATGATTCTGCAAAGAATTACCCTGCAAAGAGTAAGAAAAGGATTAGTCTTCTAATAGAGTTTCAAAACATTTCAGTTCACTAACATGAAAAAAAAAGGAAAAAAAAGAATCCATCCAAAAGCAGTAAAAAAATTGTAATGGCCAACATTACACCTGCACTTAATCAAAGCCAAATAAAACAGAATTAATGAAAATACTGAATTTGTGAGAGAACTATGTGTATATATTTTAATTGTGTTTTTAATTCAGCACCCCAAACATTAAAATCAGTTGTAATTTTGAAAAAAAAAAAGGTATTTTTTCCACCACAGGCCTGCATTATATTTCTCAATGTAAGCCACTGCTTGCCCCTGTGAAATTAAGTGAATGAAATGTAGGATAAATGAACAAAATTAAAATTAAGTAAATGTCATATCTGTAGGATTAAAAAATATATAGTTTTCTTCTGTGAAACCTGTATCATGAAAACAAGTGAAACAGAGCCAAAACAAAATTCATGTTTTGTACACACAGCATAACAAAGTTTACAATTAACAGAACTCTAGTTGAACAAACATTAATTTGTTAACAACATGGTTGTCAAGCAGTTGAACCTTGACCCTAAAACCTAGCACAATCACAGCTTCAGCATTCCAGTATACTGTACTTTCTACACTTTATTTCAGTGATTTGCTCTTTCTCCAGCCATCTTATTTATTTATAGTAATGCTGAGTCAAATATTAATAATCAGTGTTTTGGAAAATTATTGGAAACGTATATCCTCTCCCCAAAACAGCTTTGCTAAGAGATTTTCTTTAGGGTGAGAATGGAAAATGAGTATGACCTTTTTTCCATGTGCTAATAATCTTTTGTAATGATCATTTTTTGCATTCATATAGCACTTTAAAATGTTCAAAAGAGTCTGCAAAAGAGATGGATAACTCAGAGCTATTTTAATTGACTGCTGCTAACATCAAAGGATGTATCAGAAAAGGATGTATCAGAAAACTGGATTTCCTGGGTAATTTTTCAACAAATGAAATTCAAACAACTTGAGCAAGAAGTGGCAAGGAACTTTCCCTCAGTCTGGCTAGAAACAATTGCCACTTGGCTCTTCTCTCCCAGAAGTCTTATTCAATTGCCTCAGCATCTAACTTTATTTGTTTCTTCCCTTCCTGATTCTTTTGCATGGTGCCTACTGTATTTTATAGAACCTGGCCATAAATTGTGGCTTTCCACATGTTGATCTGCAGTTCTCATCAGACCTGACCATTGGCTATGCTGGTTAAGGTTAATCGTATGTACCTAGGTTTGCCAAGTGTCCCTTGTTATAAGGCACAACCTTTATTTGGGGTTCAGAAAGTTTGTCCCTTTTTGAACTGCCAGGTATCCTTATAAAAAGGGATGTTCCCTATTTGAGAGTTGGAAAATCTTCCTTTTATACACACTGGAAAAAAATGTTGAAATATCCTGTATTTTGGGATGCAAGCCCTTCATGAAAACAGAAATGTATGCCCATTTTTAAATATGCACAATATATTAATATTATGGAAAAATACATGACTAAGTGGCTGTATGATTGGCCAAAAAGTGTATATTCACCCTGGATGGTGTTGTCCTGGTTAGATGATGCAAGCCTACAGCCCCGGGTCAGGACTGGGCAGACCAGATGCCAACCTGGTGGATCCAGCTTGACTCCAATCCAGTCTAAAAAGACTAGCTGTTTGTGGCAGAGTTTATCAGAAACTCTGCTGTGAAAGCTGACAGATGGGATGGTCCCCACACCCTTTACCTACCACCGCTGCCACCTGTCACTATGAAGGCTCCTGCTATGGACTGTGGAAGGGAATGCCTGGCCATGTGAATGAAGCCAGACTCCCTGTTTCTGCCCATATGGGCTGTGGCAGGGGACTTTACAGTGATCAGAGGTGAACATCTTCCCATCACTGTGTTGGCCCAGGTAAGCACTTGGGGATAGGGACAGACCAGATCTATGGATGGGATACCATGGAGCTGGCCTGTGGTATTTCACCCATGTGTTCAGTATCTAAGTTGAAGGAAAACAATACTTTCATTTGATATTAGATAAAACTTGTTAATAGATGCTTCCTGATTATCAACTTTGTGTATCATGAATTTTCTCTGCCTCTTCCTGCTATTTTGAAAACCAGCTAGGCAATGAGGACCATAATTGGGGCATTTTTTTACTTCCACATTAAATCAACAGCATTTTTGTAGACAGAGCAGTATTCCATTACTCGGTGGGTCACTAAATCTCATATTCATTCATAAAGTGCAGGAGAACCAGGCTGTTTTGTTTTTTTGTTTTTTTTTAAAAAAAAATCTGCTCAACCTCCAGTCTTACTCACATGGAGAATCAGACAGACACGTAACTAAACCTCAAAATGTTTAGTTCTATTCATTTGATGAAAGGTACATAGTTTGCTTATTCCAAGACTCTGTTGGCTGTCAATATGGAAAACATTCAAGACTGTGTTCCCACTTTTGTCTATAGCGTTGTTAAATATATCAAGATGTACTCAAATGTTTTTTTCTTACATATATGAACAGAATTTTACTGTGTACATAGAGAGATGGCACAAAAGGATAAACAATAAAAAAGTCAAATCTTATTCTCTCTTTTCCCCTCCTTCTAAATGTTAAAATTGCCCTTTCCTTCCATCTACAGGTATTGATATCCACCAATATAATCTAATGCAAGGATATGTAGCTGGCAGGTAAATTCCAGATATACACTCTTGTCCATATTTTATGGAGCAAAAACATAGAAGAATGTTAAAATACAAAAAAGGAGAGAAAATATTACAATATGGTTTCAGCTGTTAATACCATCAGGGTTACAGACCACCACTGCAACTACCACCAAATTACCTTTTCCACCAATGTTCTACAAACATACCCTTCCTAAAGCAAGATATGAATCTGCTTAGGTGGCTCACTTTTTAATCCTTATGATGTCTGTACTTCTTACATTGCCATGGTGAGGAGGATGCAGGGATGCATGCCATGGTTGCTAAGCAACTGACATTTCTCCACCACCCCCATCTGTTGACCAGTCTACACTTCCTCCCCCAGTTAGAATTATCACACTTTTCAGAGAGGTTAGAATGAAAAGCAACACTTTAGAAAACTAAAATCTAAAATATGATATTTAGCACAAGTACTGATTGGCAACTACAACTGCTTGCTGAAGAAGCATGCTCATCAACACACATTCACATACATACATGTGTGTGTGCACACACACACATGTACACACAGAGCCAGCTATACTCCTTCATTTGGAAGCATCTTCTTCATTTTCATCATGCATACAATTTTCCACCCCTCCATTCCTTCGATCTATACCATTATGACTTTCTAACAATAAAGCTAATAGAGATAATCATCTCCACTAATTAGCCTTCATTCAGATTAATGAAAGCCAGCAGTGATGCCACAACCCACTTTAGAGAAATGAGCAACATCAGTTCAGTCCATCAGCAACTCAATCCCAACAGAAATTTAAACCAATAAAATTAGATGAATATTGGAGCTGTATCTGCAGCCTCCTTACCCATAGCAGATTTTGTAATACACAAGAGACAGAAACCATCTAAGCAAGGAAACAAAAAAAAATTGATATAACAACATATTAGCTAGAAAAGTATATATTTTAATACAAAATTCAAATCTCATAAATTTATTTCCACTGAATAATTGCTTCACTATTGAAAATTGTTCCTTATATTTCAGTTGAAACGTTCTTGCCATTGATAATATAAACAAAATATAAATATTATTTACAACCTTTTCCTGGTTTTGATATGTGCTATTCTTGATGAGTGCTGAAAAATGTTTCCCAAATGGGTGGAGCACCTTGTCATGGTAAAATCTGGTGTTTATCCCATTCTCTACAACATTGAACCATGTTTACTCATACAGCATTGTCAAATGATTGCAAAATGACTGCCCTTCAAAGTATCTACCCTTGAATTTTCTGATTTATACTGCTTTTTCATGCATGCTTACCTAGCCATCATTTTTAAAAATGCTTTATGTTTAATGCAATAAAAATAACATGAAACCATATTTGCTTGATATCTGTTTTATAACTTAGTAAGATGAAAATGACAGAAAGATTTATGTAGGCTTTACAGTATCTGAAATTCAGGTATACTAAGAATGTGTAGGACATGTTTTTGGCACTTTGGGATATAAATCAGAGAGAAGGGCTTAAAATGAGAAACATTTGTATATTTTAACCCATGATCCATAATCTTACACAGATTTCACCCTCATAATTACCTACCTATATTGTTATTCCCATGTTCCCTATCCGATTATGTCCCTGATATAATTCTGTTTTAAGCTACAATCCCAATATTACAGCCTTTTTACATCTAGGAATATAGGTTATGTTTTTTTTTCTATAGGACAATTTTCAACAACCTAAAATTTTAATGGAATCTAATACAGGCTGTGTAAGCAAGTTTCTATAAAGTAGAACTTATCATATATATTTTAAAGATATGAAAAGTCCCTGGATCAATACCTGTAAGTACTTTTCTGAGTGAGGTTAGGTCTTCATTGATCTACATGCTTTGCATGCAGAAGAGTCCAGGTTCAATCTCTCATATGTCCAGTGGTCTTGGGTAGAAGACTGGGGAAAACCCTGGAGAATGGCTGCAGAGTAGAAGATACTGGATTAGAAAGACCAACAACCTGAACCTGTATTTAAACATAGGCCCCTTCATCAAAGTACATGGATGCAAGGCATTGAGTGTGGGTAGATCCCTGTCTTATAGCATACTTTGCATAATGGTTAAATCCAGCCCTGCTCATGACCACAGTGTTAAGAAGCAAAGTTTGTGGAAAACTACATGTGCATTAGTTGATTTCAGTATATCCTGCATAAAGGCAACATTGCACAAAGCAAACAAGAGTGTGTGTGTGTTTTTTTTTTGTTTTGTTTTTGTTTTACTGCCAGTAAACTACTTAATTAATCAATCATTAATAACTGTAAGCAGTAGAAAATTTGAATTAGACAAATATACCAGTTTCAGACCCACAGTTTGGGTAAGTGGAACCCTTCATGTTTAATCCAGTAATTGGGGCAAGTCTGCTGTGAATCCCTAGCTTGTAAAAGTGGGACATTTTGATGCAAACAGAATGTCAACAATTTCACTAGGAATAAACTGACTAAAATTCTAAAGTTTCATTTCATTACTGGTTTGTGGATGGTAACAAATGTTGGGATGGCTGTGTTTGTGCATCTGTATAATCTTATGTATATACCAGCTTTTAAAAATATTTATTACTTAAAAATGATCAGACTCTTTCCAACAGGAATGATAACCATGTATATGAGATTATGGCATGGATGAATTCTTGTTTTCCTCCAAAAGCTGCACTTTATGCAGTGATTCCTTAACAAAACTATAACAACCACAATATGATACAAGAGCATTGGAGGCAGCTGTATTTTTCATTCCTATTCAGTAAAAACATTTCATTTTCCCTGCATAACATTTTTTAGTAAGACAAATAAATAGATTTTTAAAATTTAGTTTATTTTTAAATACATTTCCCTTTCTTTCTGTATGTGTGTATATCTCTATAGAAATATAAAAATCATTGCTTGAAATCTTCAGAATATGGAATTTGCCCCATCATAGCTGTACACACGAAAGGAGCTAATATCCACATTTCCCCTTTAATTTGATCTCTATTTCGATGTAAGGCATTAGTGACGTCTGGTGAATTACATTCAACGTGATGATTTTCTATTAAGGGCAGATTCAGGAGTCCAAGCGGAAAGCACCGGATGGGCTGTGCACAATTCAAAAGTAACCTCTTGTCTCTGTGCGGCAATTGCTGGAGCTCGGACGCCATCTACTGGCCATATTGGATGTTTTTTTTCCTCCACCAAACAAAGCTTTTTCCTTCGGCTCTATTCATGTGTCAACCCAGTTCTACAAGAAACAAGATACCAGCTAGATACCTTGGAAAGAAATGAAATAAACAAACAACCCTCCCCTTCTTCTTTGGTTTTTCATTCTAACCAAAAGGGTTAAAAAGCAATACGTTGCAACCGGTCAATTAAGCAACATCATACCAACTGTCAAATAAAAGGAAGGAAAGACAGACAGACAGAAAGAAAATAAATTAAAACTCCACACTATACATAGGAAAAACCACTTTGTCATCCCATCCTTAGCTCAGATCTCAGCAAAGCAGTCAGGAGATAAGAAAATCAAAAGGCTGGATTTGTGATATTAGGCCTAATTTTCTCCATTGTTTTAAGTATCAACCAAAACATGCCAAACATTTTTTTTCTGAATGTAGGAGTTTATACCCACCATTCTGTGTCCCTCTATATAGAAATACATTTCTTTCTGTGCACTTTTAAATGCTGTACCCCTATTTTAACTGCCCGTGGAGGTGGGGGAAGATGTCTACCATTTTTTCTCACATCCTTACAATGGAACATAAACAGGCCTAGTAGTAAAATGAATTTTTTTTTTTTTTTTAAAAAAGTCTATTGCATATTTTCATCTATGAGGGGGAAACTCACTAAAATAGAAGCACAAGAAATTAAAATGGAAGAAGAAAAGGAAGAGGAAAGAGAGGAGAAAGAGAGAGAGAGAGAGAGAGAGAGAGAGAGAGATTGAAAATGAGATTTCATAGTCCAGAATAGTATTTTGATAGAACAAAAATTGAGGAAATTACTATTTCTGCTATATATTTTGTTAAACATCACAGTGAATTGTACTAATATTAATAAAATAGCATGGGCTTAAAGAAAATAAAGGAAGCACTGGAAGGAAAAAGGTATAGCTGGAGTTTTAAAATTCAAGCTTTTTATCTTCTAGTATATATCTATTTTTTTCCAAAATGTTTTATTAGGAAAGCTATACCAGACGCATCACTGTACAATGATTAAACATTACCTTTACAATTTATATTCACTTGAAAGTACAGAATAAATATATGCACATTTGAATTTCTCTGTGTGTGTGTTTGCGCATGTGAGCAAAGAGGAGAGAAAGAGAAAATGGTAACAGTGCCTCTTCAATAGAAATGTTTGTGATAGGTACCCAGGAAGTTTTCTTTTCCTTCCCCCACCTGTATATAGCTATTAGGCTGGAGTCACTTTGATGATAAAGGCAAATGTCCTCTAATCCCCACCACCACCACCACCACCACCACCTAAATAGATGCTAGCAACTTTTCCTTTAGTATAATAAAGCCACAAGATTTGAATGAATAAAGGATTTTTTTTTTTAACTTAAGATGAAGATTTCCGGTAAGCAATAAGTCTCTGGTCTCCCTTCTGCAAAAGGGAGGAGAATTTACCGTGGCTCCCACTTTAAGGGGAAAGGGGCAGAAAAAAGAGAACAGAAGGAGTACAAGCAAACTGGAATGGCTATGAAGCAGGCTGGGGAGGGCTGGGAATTCAGATTTGGGTATATGTGGATCTGTCTGCATGTTGGTGAGAGAAAGAGAAAGACAAGAGAGTGAGAACATTCAAAAAATACCCCCCTCCCCTACTGCAGTTTCCAGACATGCAGCAAACTGCATTTTTGTTGTTATTTCCCCTTCCCCTTTGTTTTCTTTTAAATTAATGTACAGAAATCTGTGCCATGATTAGGGAAGGAAGAAACAAAGCCACAAAAGAATGCTGTCTTTAAGTCCACCTCCCTCCCCCAACATAAAAAGATGAATGGAAGGGTTTGTGTTTTTTTTTTTAAAAAAAAAAACCCTACAACAGAAAAAAAGCGCGCACGCAAGAGAGAGATAGCGCAATACACAATGAATTTACTGTGTCAGGATCGAGACGAAGATCCCCCATGATACTAATTAATATAATAATATTCTTATACCTTAGACAACATGGCACAGTCAAAGTCTCAGCTTTTTTTTCTTTTTCAGTATAAAAAAATAATGATTGATTAACATCTGCTGGCAAAAGTCTGCAAAGGCACTTTATCGATTAATGATCATCTGAGTTGGGCCCCTCCTCCAAACCAACATCTGGCAGGGGGAAAGCACAGAGCTGTATCCTCTAGTATCAGCATGCGGTGGTCTGGGGAGAGGAAAGTGAAAGGAGAGGATTGGGACCAAGGACGGTGTGTGGAGGGCTGGGGGGCTGGGATTTGGCTGTAAAAGCTAGACATTTTCAAAACCTATAAGTGGTCTTCTCCAGGACTTCGAGGTAATCCGGCTTGGTTTGGAGTTTGGCCCTTAACTCGAGGTATTCACTTTGGGGGGTTTGGTGATGGTCTGGGAAGCCCTTACCAGCCGAGAAGAGTAGGGTTTCTTTCAGCCTGGCGTCCTGCTGCAGGTCTGGGTATTGCATGCCAGGGGGATGGACGTGCAGTTCCTTTAATTTGGGCACTGTGCCGTAGAGGCAGTCCACAAAGCCCACTGTGCATGGAGGGGCTAAGGGTGGCCTCTCCCTGCTGTCTAGAACGGCACCACTAGGGGGGAACAGCACCACCCCACCATTCTTCTCATGATGGAAGACAGGCGGCACCAGTGCTAATTCCCCCATGAGAGGCAGCCCCCCACCAATTCCCCCTCCAGGTGGGTGGGGATGGGGGTGATGGTTGGTGGTCACTATGGTGTTGAGTTGTGAGCTGGACACAGCCAAGCTCCATTCCTTCTCCTTCTCCAGCAAGGTCCTATAGCAGCTACTGCTCCCGCTGTCCATAGTGGGGTCGACAAATTGTTCCCCTGCACAGCCACCACCTCCACCTCCCAGAAGCATGTCCCCGGGTTGCCCGGGTTCCCCTGCCACCACTTCGTCCTCCTCACGCGGCTTGTAGATGGGATTGTTGCACATCTGGGTTACTGGGTGAGGGATGTAGTCATAAACATGGCCCACTGGGGGTGCCTTCTCTGGGGAGGCACTGATCCCCCCACCTCCGCCACCTCCTCCCTCCTCAAACAGATGGTGGCACTGTACTTGGATGCCTGTTAAGTCAAGGGCTTCCTGCCGCTGCTTGTTCTGGAAGGGCAGCTTCTTGCGCCGTCGGCGAAGGACAAAGGCAAAAAGGCCCGCAGCAATGAAGACTGCAGAGAAGAACAGTACGAGTAGACTGAGAATGAGCACAGAGAGAGGGACTGGGCCTCCTCCAGCTGGGGGGAGCTCGTATGGTGAGGGACTAGTGGGACTAGGGTGGCCCGATGCCGGTGGGGCTGGTGAGGCAGCAGCAGCATGCATCATTTCTGGGCACAACATCTCCAGCTCGACAGAGCGGATATCTCTGTTGGTTAAGTTCTCTGGGCTGGCACAAAGAACATCCCCCACAACAATGACGGGGCTGATGGTCTCGATCCACTGCTTGAGAGGCACTAGGTCACATGTGCAATCCCAGGGGTTGAGCTTCAGGTCAATCTGTACAATGGCGTTGAGGTGTTCCAGCACACCAGCCACAGGCAAGTACAGGAATTTGTTGTTCCTCAGGTTGAGCCTGGCCAAGGAGGTGCCAGCAAAGGCATCAGTAGGCAGGGTCCTCAGAAGATTGTCATTGAGGAAGAGCAGCTTCAGGTTTGGCATGAGACTGAAGGCAGCAGGCTGGATCTCCCTGATCTGATTGTACTCAAAGTACAGGTAATGTAAGCTCTGCAAGCCCCTAAACATGCCCGGAGTCAGCCTCTCGATGTCATTGCCATTCAGGTATAGACTCTTCAGATTGGGCAGATTAATAAAAGCCCCATCCTGAACATAGGAGATCCGATTGTTCCCAAGATGCAAGAGATCCAAGGAAGAAAAATTCCAGAAATCAGAACGATAAATTTTCTGTATCAAATTTCCACTCAGATACAGTTTCTTGGCATTAACAGGCCTGGGAAGGAGCTCAGAAATATTGTGGAACCCTCTTTCCTTGCAGTTGACGGTCAGACCCAAATCATTGATGTGCAAATTACAGGAGCAGCCAGTAGGGCATATGATGGGGATAGGAGGCCTAGTCTGATATGCAGCAACGGGAGCCTGGTTAGGCCCAGGGTATAGGCCTCGAGGAGTAGGGGGTGGCTTGTGTGCCCTGGGCTGTTTTGTAGGCTTGGGCTGCTTAATAGAGGTTTTGTATTCAACAGAGGAAGCAGTGAAATGGAAGGAGGACAACATGGAAGAAGGCTTAGTAGGCCATGCATTCTCCTTGCTTGATGGCAGCTGTGGGACACCAATGCTGACCAGCTCTGAGTCAGATAGCATAGGACAGAGTTTATTTCTTTTAATTTCCCTCAGGTCCTTACCATGGAAGTGGAAAGGAGTCTCACAGGTTATGTCTCCCACAAGGGCAGTGTAAGGGATACGTTCAAGCCAGCTTTTTAGCTGAACAATCTCACAAGTACAGTTCCAAGGATTCTCTTCCAACTGGATTTCCATCAGGCTCCTGCCAATATGATCAAGCATTCCTCGGTATGAAAGCACTTTCAACCTGTTTCCACGCAAGTCCAAGTGAGTTAAGGACACAGACTTAAATAAATTTGTGGGCAGCATGGGAATAAGGTTGTCATTTAAGATAAGAACCCGAAGTTTGCTCAGATTTCGAAATGCCCCACTTTCAATCCGCTTAATGACATTATAATCTGCCTGCAGATATTCCAGACTTTCCAACCCCAGGAAAGTATCGTTTCTGAAAATGTCTAATTTATTCTCATGCAGGTACAATCTCTTCAGAATTTTGAGCCCATTAAAGGCTCCTATCTGAATGTCTTGTAGTGCGTTGTTCCCAAGGTTAATAGAAACAGCATTGTTCAAATGGAGAAAACTGTTGGTGTATAATCTCCTCATGGAGTTTCTCTGCAGGTAAAGTTTGAAAGGTCTCGACCATGACTCCGTTATCTGACTAATATTTATAAATCCCTTGTTGTCGCAGTGTATATGAAAAAGGCTTTCTTTGACTTCACAGTAACAGGGATCAAAGCAGGGTTCCTCAATTTCCTCCGAGTCCTCTATCAAGGGAATAGGTGTAGTCCATGCTACAGCAATTGTGCTTAGAAGAATAATCCACAACATCCTTCTTTTACGGGGTGGATCAGCTGTTGTAGACTTCATGGTTGTGATGGATTATAAAACTGCAGCAGAATTTACAAAAAAAACAACAACAACAAAAACAAATATATTACAGTCAATCACTGTTTTATCAGTCTGATTATATATATTTTAAACAATCAGCAACCTAATTGGTTATGGGAAAGTAAGGTTGTTAGATTACTTTGAAGATCATGCAAAAAGCAAATTCTAGATTGCTATACAGAACCTTTATTTTTGGGTGCAGGGGGAGAGATACTGAAATACATAATCATACAATGGCCTTCTTGCCCACCCATCCACCCACCAATCCATCCATCCTTAGGCTGTTTGGTACATGACGCTATAATGAAAAAAGCAAATCAAACATACAGGCCCTAGATTATAATAAGTATGACAACATTTTTTTTATACAGATACAACCAATGTTCATGGAGCATGCGGTATATCTTGGTCTCACCTCTACTTCTGCATCAATTAGAATAAAAATGAAGTGAACAAAAATTATTTTCTATTTGAGATACACACATTCAGTCTATAGATTATGATGACATAAACACAACTACACTTAACCTTCCAATTAGTTTTATTCCGATGGGGGAATAGCCAACTTGCTTAGCGCTGTAATAATAGAAGGGGACAAACAAGTTGGCCATGTCTCTCATCCCTTTAGAAATGTTCATAGCTGGGATCTTATCACTGTACATAGTTAGCAGCAACACTTGTCTCCAAACAGGAAGGGGGGTGGGGGGTAGGAGAGAAAAAAGAAAAAGCCTCTTTTCCCTCATGAAGGAACACACAGAATGGATTAATGCAACTGGTATAGTATCAGATAAATGCACATTCCATATTAGTCATTTCAGCTGATTGAGGCATTTAGAGATGATTAATCTATGGGAAACACATGCTTGTGTTGTCCCTGCATCCATGGGGGAAGTGACAGTTCAAGGCTAAGGATTCAAAAGGCTGGTGGGGGATGTGTATGTGTTGGAGGGATTCTTTGAACTAGAACATCTGGTGGTTCTAGGATCCATTGGAAAAAAAGAGGGGGGAAGAAAGACTGAAAGTAAGAAAAAAGATGCCTTTACATTAATTACAGGGGGAAAAAAAACTATCGCTTTACTGCAGAAAGCTGACAAAAGAATATATTTAGATGAGATTGGCTGGTATACACCGACCTACACAGGTTCCTCTCTTGAGGGGAAGAGATATTTCTTTCCTTACTCTTTTTCATTCCAACACAGAGGAATACGAATCCTGACAATGGCAGCTTTGCAGCCCTACTTGCTGTTGGCCATTCAAAGGGATTGCCAGTCCTGGCATTTAGTTCTCCTCTCTTTGTAGCAAAGCAGCCTCACAGATATGGATTATCTTGCACTCTCTCTCCTTGCAGGGAAAGGGAATTCCTCCTTCCCCACTAGGAGAAAAGAAAAACCGGAATAAGGAGAGGACACATTTATGAAAAGAAAAAGCAGGAGGGACTGGGCGTAAAAAAATATTAGGGAAACAAAACCAAAGGATACATTTGCAAATGTACCAAAAAAAAAAAAAACCCACCCACAAAACACACACACACACACAGAGGAGTCCCTTGGAAAATACCAGCTATGCTTGAGATGAGAAACAGGAGAATAAGGGAAGTCTTATTTGGGCAATTGCTTTTCGCTCTTTGTCTGGTTGTAGATACATCTTAGCCACTAAAGTTATTTCTAGCAAATACCCCCCCCCCCCTTTAACACAGAATCACAATCACAAAAATCCAAAGAGAGAATGGGGAGGAGGGAGAGAGACATCCAGAAAGAGGCTGTACTTACCGGCTTGAAGGAGAGATTTCAGCACATTTGAAGAGGAGGAAAAAAATCCAAACCCCTATATCCCATATATATATATATATATATACATACATACATACATATATATAATCTACCTACATACAGAAATTCAAAGGCGAGCTTTCTTATTAAAAAAAAACAACAAAACGATTGCTGGTTTCTCTCTTTCTCTCAGTCCTGGTCCTCTACTCCTGCTGAGGGCTGAGGCAAAAGGGGGGGGGGGGGCGAGCAAGCAAAGGAGGAGACGTGCAAGGAATGCAATGAGCTTCTTTAGGATGCAGAGATGCTGCCTGGCACCGTCAATGGAGGAGGGAGGCCAAGGGGGCTGCTGCTGCTGCTGCTGCAAGCTCCTCGGTCTGCCACCACCGCCGCCGCCACCTTCCCTGGGTGCCCCCACCCCCACCCGGGCAGCAGCAGCAGCATCTTCAGCCAAGGAGGGAGGGAGAGAAGGAAGGAAGGGCTATAGGGCAGGCAGGAGAGGAGGACTCCAGGCTGGGGCTTCTCCCTTCCTGCCCCCAGTGGGCATGATGATGTCTGGGGGGGGTCTCTGTGTGCGCCTTGTTGGTTGCTGTCCCTGGATCAGGCTGAGTCTGAGTCTGGATCTGGAGGATCTGAGCTTGAAGGAAGGGGAGCAAAGGGGGGAGGAGGAGGAGGAGGAGGACGCGCTTGGCACCAGGTCGGGGGCGCGCGCCTGGAAAGCCCTGACTGTACGGGGTTGGCCACCCCCTCCCTCCCTCCCTCCCTCTCTCTCTCTCTCTCTCTCTCTCTTTGAAAGAAGGAGGGGAGCTATGGGGGGGGGGGAGAAGAGGGGGAATCCGAGATGACTACTTGGGGGAAAGAAGGAGCGGCCAAAAGCCAAAGGAGCATGCAGGGATGGGGGGGGGGGTCACATATCCCTCCTTCCTCTTGTGGAGTGGGAATCCACAAAGAAAGGATATCTAGAGAGATATAGATAGATAGATGGACTGTCTCTTGGGCTGGGCCGCCCAATGTGCCAGTTCCAGCAAATCCTGGAGAGCTGCAGCCATTAAGGGGAAGGCTACCCGCCCCCTTGTCCACAGCCCCCTCCCCCGAAGGATCCCTCTTCTGGGTCCAGCATAAAGTCTGAAGCTTAAGAGAGTTAGGCAGCTCCCTCTCCCCCCTCTGCCTGCAGGTCCTCAGCATCAGACCTAACCCTCTCCCAGCAGAGGGACTGGTGAGGGGGAAAGGCAGCTTGGGGTGGGGATGGGCGACTCAGCTAAGAAGAAGACCCTCTCTTTCTTCCACGATTTCTCCCATCTGTTCCACTTCCCTTCCCTTCACACACACACACACCCCCCACTGACAGCTGAAAAGCTCTCAGTCCCTCCTTCATGAGATCTAACAGGCTCCTGTTTCCTTCCAAGCTTTTGGGTTTTTTAAAATCGCCCAGCCAAGTGCCAGAGCCACCGGGGTGACAAGGGAGCACTTTACATCTTCTTTTGCCACAGAGAAGAAAAGAGGGATAGGATTTTAACCTCTTCGCTGCATCAGCACTCATGCCCTGTCTCTGGTTTCCTCCTCCTCCTCCTCCTCCTCCTCCTCCTCCTCTTTTTCTTTCTCCGTTTCATTGCCCCCCACTTGCCCACATTGCACTGGCTTCCACGCACCATCTGGCACCAGGGAAGGAGGAATCTATTGCTCTAAGGTCAGCCTGGATCCAAGAAGAGGACCACAAAGGATGCCCAAAAGGTAAATGAACCCATTTTTGATTTCTCTAGAAAGCAAGGCAGCAAGGGGTTAATGTTTTTAATGTTTTAAAAAACCAAGAGTGTGCGGTGGAGGGAGATGATCCCTGCCTACTCTTCAGCAGAGAAGAAAGAAGAAAAGGTTGCCTTCCCACAAGAGCCAGTCCCACCAGCCAACCATCAGAAGGAAGA
Organism: Urosaurus nigricauda; assembly: GCA_034509955.1. NCBI lineage: Eukaryota > Metazoa > Chordata > Lepidosauria > Squamata > Phrynosomatidae > Urosaurus > Urosaurus nigricauda. Next base: position 256,444,000 of record JAOEGL010000003.1, read on the forward strand.
TGCCATCAGTTCACGCCTAACTGGCCACTCTGTAGCCTCCAAGGTGCTACAAAATTCCCTTTGCTTTCTGTAGCTCAAGTGCCCTCAAAGTGAGCTGTACGTTTGTTGGCCCTCCCTATAGCTTTTCAATTCAACCCCCCCTCCAAAAAAGTCAATTCCAGATCAACCCCCCCCCCATACACACACACTTATGCCAGTCTCCACTTGGAAACCGACTTCATCCAGGGCAGCAAGAGACACAAAGGCATGGGGTGTGTATGGGAAAGAGTTGGGTCTTCTTCTCCCTTTTCATGGGGATTGGGAATGCTGCTTCTCCATCCTTCCCTCCCCCCTGAAGGGGAGACAAGAGGAGCAGGTAGTCCTTGGGTTTCTTGGTAACTCTGCGGAGCCAGGGCCACTTGGAAATCGGGGGGGGGGGGGGGCTGGCCAGACACATCCTTCCCCTTCCAAAAAAATAAAATAAAAAATAAGCCCCATTTTGTGAAGAAGCCCCAAAAGCACCAGCCAAGTTGCTCTATTCCCACTTCTAACCTTATCAGACAGGAAAATTGGAAGGTCACCATAGAGAGTCATCCAGGGCATTAGGGAAAATGTCACAACTGCTTTTCAGACGACGCTGCACACAAACAGGTTAGAATCCAAACAGAAAGTAAGGTGAATCAGGGAATGCACATTTTTGCACAAATACCATGTTTTCATTCCCAGTTCATTCATGAATTCATTCCCCTCGCAAAACTGCAGCAGTCTGAAAACCATCTGCGGGATTCTCCCTCTTTCCAAATTTCCCAGGGTTCCTTTGCTATGCCAAGGAGAGGGAGGGGGAGCCTTGTTCTTAAAGAGACATACATGCACACACCTCTTTCTGGCTGGTCTCCTCCTCCTGCAGCCCCTAAGGGAACAAAGATGGCAGAGAGGGAGAAATGATGGCTACATTTCAGAAAAAGGAGGGTATCTGGAAGTTTCAGCCGTGTGTGTGTGGTTTGTGTGTGTGTTTTTATGGGAGTTTGCTAAGGGAAACCTCAGCCTTCCTTCCTCTGAAACAGCGTCTGGGGCAAAGAAGATTTTCCTCCTCAGTTTCCCTTCCCTCTCTGGAGCATGTCTGTGTAAGCACTTGTGGAAATGACAGTCTGGAGCATGTGCAAAAAATTTATTTCCAAGCTAGCAATGGGTTTTGTCCTCATGTGTCTGAAACCGAAATTCACTTTCGACCCACTTTCTTGCTCAAGTAGTGTGCTCCCCCCCCCCCCCCGTTGTTAAGCTCTCTGTGTGATAAGCAATAGTGAATTTGCTCACTTTTCCAGGATGCCAACACTTTATAATTTATATTTTCAGGATGGGAGCACATAGGTTCCTGTGCGATAAGGTCCCTGTTACAGGTAGCAACAAGAGCAGTACCCAATAAATAGTAGTAGTAATAACAGTAATACTAGAACACGAGGTGCTCTGTTGCAAGTGGAAGAGACACCACTCTCTCTCCTCAGAAAGCCGCATTGTTCTTTCTGAATTTTCTTTCTGTCTTTTCTATGAGGCAGGGGGCAATTCAATGGGGGGGGGCTCTATAGTGGGAGTATTTTGGGGGGGCAAGTGTTTATGGGGGGAGGCTGAGGCTGCATCCACAGTGGATAAATAATCCAGTTTGGCCCAACTTTAATTCTTTTTGTGGCTCAAGGCATCCACGGCTTGAAAAATATTCCTAAAAATATAAATTCCAAAAAAAGGGGAACCCTTTGGGGCATCATTTTGACTTAGGCCACTGGACTGAAGGAGGGACTTGAGCACCCATGAACTTTTGGTATATATGGCAAGGTATGGATGCTATAGAATGAATAGGGAGGTGGGGGAAGAAGAGAAGAATTGAGGACCGGGCTCTTCTTTGTTCTGAGGGGAAGGAATCATGGATTCATAGAGTTGGAAGAGACCACAAGGGCCATCCAGTCCAACCCCCTGCCATGCAGGAACTCCCAATCAAAGCATCCCTGACAGATGGCCATCCAGCCTCTGCTTAAAAACCTACAAGGAAGGAGACTCCACCACTCTCCGAGGGAGTGTGTTCCACTGTCGAACAGCCCTTACTGTCAGGAATGTGGAGGTGGAATCTCTTTCCCTGCAGCTTGCATCCGTTGCTCATGCGTCCTAATCTCTGGAGCAGCAGAAAACAAGCTCGCTCCCTAATCCTCAATATGACATCCCATCACACTAAGGAGGGAACAAGGAGAGGGGGGCAGAAGAGCATCCTTGTCACAGAACAAAAAGCCCCCCAAAACTGCTCCCGGCCTCGGTCTCCCTCAAAGAAAGCCCGAACAAAACAAACAAAAAGGAAGGGATGGAAGAGAGAAAGAAGGAAAGGTGTGGAGATACCTCAGGAGAGGGTCGCCTGCTGCTGTGGGGCTCCTCGTCTTCGTCGTCGTCTTCTTCTCCTTCCCGGACCAGGAGCTCCATCCCTTGGGCGGCCTTTCTCTATTTTCTCTCCCTCAGCCTCCGCCTTCATTTCATTTGAGGTCTGTCTGGCTGCTGCTGGACTAAGCCTCTCCTCCTCCTCTTCCTCAGCTCCAATATAGGCCCCCTCTCCAAGTTGGGCTCCTGAGAAGATGCTGATGCTGATGGTGATGATGGAGAGCAGAGTCCTCCAACTTGGTCCCCAGCCCAGTCATGGCTCCTCTCAGCCTCAAAGTCAGGCAGGGAAGCAGCAGCAGCAGCAGCGCAGAGATCTGGCTCCCAACATACAAGGAAGAGGCGGGAATGCTGAGGGAGGGATGGGTGGGCCACACTGGTGGTGGTTTGTGTGTCTGTTGTGTGAGAGAGACAAGGTGTGTGTGACTATGTGTCTTCCTCACGTTGCCAGCTGTGAGGATGAGGAAGGAGTCCCTGCCCCATTGGGAAGAGTTGTGCTGCAGTGAGGTTGTTTGTGCTGCATCCATATTGGAGGAATAAACCGGTTTGGTACCGCTTTAACTCTCTGTCTGACTCACTTGCTATGGAATTCTGGGAGCTGGAGTTGGTTGTGGGGCCCAGAGCGGAGCTCCGCTCCGCTCTGGGCCCCACAACCAACTCCAGCTCCCAGAATTCCATAGCAAGTGAGTCAGACAGAGAGTTAAAGCGGTACCAAACCGGTTTATTCCTCCAGTATGGATGCAGCCATTGAAGACAAAGGCGCTGAGTCGGAGGCAAGAACCACAGCTGGCGACTAAAAGGGTCCCAGGGCTACTGTTGTGTGTGTTGTGTGTTTGTGTTATTGCGAGAGGGCTTGGGATTGTGAAGGAGTGAAATAGCCACTTGGAGCTAGTTTATCACATGGGAGGAATTTCTCTCAATTGCGAATGGAGCCAATTCACAATTACGTGAATTTGCTAGTTTAGCAAATTTACGTGGAATCTGATTGCATTTGGAATGCGTTCAGAATGACTTCCCGTTTCCCGAAAATGACCCCCCCACACACACTGCCCAAAATTGTGTGAGATGCTCTAATACAAAATAACGTGAAACTCCATGATTGCGTTCGGATTGCCATTGCATTATAACCCCAAATTCAATCGTATGATACAGGATATTTCCTGTTTAACTCATGTTTAACTCTTGTTTAAATCCTGTTTGCACCCTAGTGTGATAAAGCAGTATGTCACTGGAGATATGGGAATTATCATTGTTATTTACTGTGGATGTAAAATTGTAGAGATAGTATATCTGAAATACTTACCACAGAGCAGATATGGGGGTTTTTTTCCCACAGCAACTTTTTTTTTGGTCTTTTTATTTAAAGAGAAGCCACATTTTGAACCGAGCTTAGGCTAAAGTCAGCCCGCCTTGTGTAACAAGAGCAAAGAGTTCTCTGGTTTGGCAAACAGAGCCAAGATTCCTAAATTTAGGTTCCCTAGATGTGTCCTGCCTAGTGGTGAGCGATTCTGGGAGTTGTAGTTCAACAGCATCTGAGGAATCGCAATCACAGTTCAGGATCCTAACTGGGAATCATGATTAGGCTATCACACGGGGAAATTGGAGGTTTAAACAGGACCACAGTTGCCCACTCCTGTGCTGTGTGTTGTGTTGTGTGCCTTCAAGTCATTCGTGGGCGTTTCTTGGCAAGGTTTGTTCAGAGGAGGTTTGCTATTGCCTTTGTCTGAGGCTGAGAGCATGTGACTTGTCCAAGGTCACTCATGGCCAAGCAGGAATTTAACCCCAGTCTATAGGCTCAAACCACTATGCCATGCTGGCTCTCTAGCTTCAGTATTATTTACACCAGGGATTGGAAGCCTGTTGTACTGTGGCTCTTGTGATTGGCAATGCTATCTAGGGATGATGGAGCTTTCCATCTAACAGCATCTCAAAAACTACAGGCTGCCCATGCCTGGTCTAAGCTGGGCTCCCGGCCTTATCCAGAAATACCAGGTACTGCAACATAGTCATCTGAATTTAAAGTATGTCTGTGGCCATAAGGTCCTGTGGTCAGGTTTGCGGTATAGGTTCTAAGGAGTTGTTTCTTTGGATCTACCATAACTGAACAGTGAGGTAGCTTGAGGCAGAGAAATGAGGGATTTGTTGTCACTGGCCAAGTGAACAAAGGTTATATTATATTGTGTTTCTCTGCTGCCAAACCTGACATTCTAATATGGACCCTATACCAGCTGGTAACTCTACTGGTAGAGCTCCATTTGTTGAAACTGTTCTCCAAACATCTCCAGATGCTGTTGGAGCCTGACTCTTGCCAGATCAAGCCAGCAAGCTTGGCAATGAAAGGAGTTGTAGTCCATCAATGAGAGCATAACATACAACTGGGAAGATGCTTTATAAGAAACATTTTTTAAAATTTTTTTTTAAAAAATCCTTGTACTGAATCAGATTCTTCTCTTCAGTATGATTGACAGCAAGGATGGGAAAAATGTGGCCTCGGGGTCACATCCCCCCTTCAGTGCCTTTACCACTTCAGACTCTCTGGGCCATCCTTTTTTTGGCAAAAATAAAAATAATAAACAGAACTTTTTTTTTTCAACTGGAAGCCTTCAGTCCACCTTTGAAATAAGCTACAGGGTCTACCTGCACTGTTTAACATCATATATCTTAAAGTGCAGGGAGGTGCCTCATGGATTTGAAATGCATGCATAGAAACATTTTTCAAAAGCAGAAATGGAAATGAGGCCACTTCCATTTTTTGTTTCTTTGTTACATTTTTGGTCCCCTGAGAATCAGAAGGGCAGGGAATTGTCCCCTTGCTGCTCTCACCACTCCCTGGTTTATATGGGCTGACAGTCATTCTCCAGAGTTTTAGACAGATATCTTTCCCAGCCTTATCAAGCAATGGTGGAGGGTAAGGCTCTTTTGCATGCTTAGCATGTGCTCTACCACTGAGTGACAGCCTGTCCTCCCTTGCTGCCATAGAGATTGTGATTTAGACATGATTCCTCTTTACAAAATCATAGGATAAAGGTGATGATTTACCCAAGAGGACACTACATCTCTGTCCCTAAAGAATGCTCAACAGTATTATTATGTGGTGCTTGTCTGCTGCAAGTTCAGGCTTTGGTTCACTCAGCTGTGGGTTGGCTACTCACCTCTTGTTTAGGCTACTGGGTCATACTTGGGGCTGTGTCTGGATATTCAGGTACTTCCTAAAAGGCTTTTATTATTTAACACACACCACCACTTTCACAAAATTGAGAAGATGATATTGTGTTCGATTTATTGGCCTGTGATTTTTTTTTCTACTGCTCCCATCTTATTTACTTCCAGGAAAAAACAAACAAACAAACACTTCTAGTGAGAGAGAGGGCTCATACTATCTTCAGTTAAAAGCCATTGTAGAGATCATTGTTTTTGATGTTGTGTGCCTTCAAGTCATTTCTACCTTACTTCAACCCTAAGACGAACCTGTCACAAAGTTTTCTTGGCAAGAGGAGGTTTGTCTTGCCTTTCTCTAAGGCTGAGAGAGAGTGACTTGCTCACAGTCAGCCAGTGGATTTCCATGGCTGAGTGGGCATTCAAACTCTGGTCTAGAGGCATGGTCCAACATTCAAAACACTACACCATGCTGGCTCTCTAATTGTAACAGGTACTTTGACCTTTTTTTTCCTTAGTGTATTTTCTCTGCATTTTTAGAGGGGGAAAGATGGCATAGTTACACAATGCATTTTGATTTCTAGGGCTAGTACCTCTCTGTCCTGAAACACTCTTACGATTTAGAAACACATATTCCTCTGGGAAACCCTCCTCCATCACATCTGATTTAGGAAGCTAAACATGGTTGGGCCTGCTTAGTACCTGGGTGGGGCACCACCAGAAAATGTTAGGAATCTCCAGATAGGGCAAGGAAGCAAAGGAGAGCTGTGCCAGTCAGAATTCACAGAAGACCATATATGTGTATGTTTGTGTGAGGTACATATTTTACCATTGTTTTGTTTCTTATATCAGTAGGTCTGATACATAATATGTGAGAAAACATGTCTCCCTGGAAGAGTGTTTTAATGGTCAATTTCTTACTTTTTCAATATGTCACTGGAGATATGGAAAGTATCATTGTTATCTATTGTGGATACAAAATTGTAGAGATATTATATCTGAAATATTTACTACAGAGCAGATATGGTCTTTTTCAGCAACTATGGGGGGCTGTAAAGAGGAGCCACATTTTGAATTCTACTTGGGCTAAAGTCAGCCCACCATGTGTAATGACAAGTGCAAAGAGCTCTCTGGTGTAACAGACAGAGCAAAGATGCCTAAATTTTGTTCCCTAGATGTGTTAAATTGGAAGCCCTAGCTGTCCTCCCTAGTGGTCAGGGATTCTGGGGGTTGTAGTTCAACAGCATCTGAGGACCCACAATTGGGAATCACAGACTAGGGACTTTATCACATGGGGAAATTGAGGGTTTAAACAGTGATTATCCTGTGAAAATTGTGTGATCGTGATTAAGATTTTCACACAACCTTGTGATTAAAGCATCATTATCCCAGTAATAACCAGGGAATAACCAGCAACAAATCATTCATGGGGAAATCCCATGAATGATTTGTTGTTGGATTATTTTCACAGGGTAACCACTGTTTTAAACCCCCAACCCCCCCCCCCCCATGTGATAAAGTCCTAGGACTGGGAAGATCCAGGTTCAAATCCACACTTGGCCATGAAATTCACAATGCCCTTAGGCCAGTTACTAGCTATCAGCCTAACCTGCATAGTCGTTATGAAGATATTGAGATCTTAGAACCATGAATGCTTCTTTGTGACACCTTTGTACTGTTCTTTGCATAGGTAAATACAAATACATATTGCAATTTAAATTAACAATTTGAACAAAGTAAGTAACTGGGGTTGATAAGGGGAAATCTACATACAAGTTTTTTGTTTTGTCCATAGAGGATCTGCTTGTTTGAGAAGAATGCAGATCAAGTGCATAATATATGAGAAAAGTCCTTCGCTCAAGGGTCTCTAATAGGCATGAACAAAAAAACACCAAGAAGGGTATCACACTGGTTTTCTAGATGGTCAGTTTTATCTTTCAAATATACAATGCTGACTTATTTTCTTATATTTGTAGACAACACATTTAACAAGGTAATTCCTGGTAGAGGTCGAGAGATCAAGGAGAAGCTTCTTCCATGCACAGCATCCTATTTTTTCCCCCTAAGTCTTTTGTTCAAATGTAATCTCATAAAAAATATTCATGGTAAAATGACCAAGCTAGGCTAAAAGAGGAAGTAAAAGAGGGCTGAAGGTATTAGGTAACAAAAACACATTGCTTTAGCAAGCATGATCTTTAGGACCTTAAAATGTACAAAATGCTGACCTTGAAATATTTTCTTATTGATGTTGCTGCTACAGATGTTGTTGTGATGATGGCTCCCCCACCCAATCCATTTTTTCTTTTTTCGTTTTAGCAATCTCTGCTTTGCAATCACTTCCCAGCCTGTCCTTCTTGCTGAAGTTTAAAAAACTATTGATTGTTTTATGGCTTTTCTTTCCATATTATTATGTGTTGCCTTGAACTTAAGTGGACAGTGGTAGCTATAAATATAAAGTTCCTGATATTCCAGGAAATGGAATAACATTGACATTAATAAACATTAAATGATCAGAAAACCGTAATGGTCACTTTTTCCCATCCCAAGTTGCACCGGAATATAGTAGCTCCCTTTCTGCTGTCTCCTCTCTTAATTATTATATTCTGATGGTCATGTCCACTGACTTCTAAAAGGAGCACCTTATGGAATAAATCCTTTTGCAGAAACCCAACTGCCCACAAAATGCCTCTTTCTGATAGCATTAGTAGAATATTCTATTTCCACAGGATACCACTGTTAACCTCACTGCAGATCTTCTTAATGCAGTCATTTAATGTTCCATCCTGTCTGCTGCGTAAAATCTACTCCTAGCCTTTTCTAACAGGTCCTCCCTTGATGCTTCTTTGCAAAATATAGATGTGGGAGGGGAAGGAAGGTGAGGAAGTTCAACCAAGTGATAAAATTGGACAAATCAACAAGGGGAAGGTTGTTGAAGGACAAGGATCGTTTTTATAAACTAGCAAACAGCCCACTAGTCCAGCACGACTGCTCCCATTGCCTCAGAGCACCAAAGATGTGCAACAGCTACACAGCTCAATTCTTAGTTTGCATGACCCACTTCACTTCAGGTGCTATAATGTGACTAGTTGTGCTTGTTTGCAGATGCTTCATAGAAATAGATCTACAGTGCAGGCATACTTCAGCTTTCCAGAATTCTTAACAATGTGCCCATACACATAAAACATACTTAAGACATACATAAAAACAATTCAAGAGATATTTAAATTGGACTTAAAGTTTGATCCAGAATTATTTTTATTAAACATAATTGAAGAAAAAACAACTAGAAATCATATAAATTACCATATAATTTTGTATATGGTAACCATAGCAAGAATGGTGTTTGCAAAAGAATGGAAAAATTCAGAGATACCAACTGTAGACAACTGATTATTAAGAACATTGGATATAATGGAAATGGACAGATTAACTATATATCTAAAGGATAAATCAATGAGAGAGATGGTGGACACTAGGAATCCATTAATGAGTTGTTGTAAAGAAAAATTGTCATAAACTAGTTGTGCTTGTTTGCAGATGCTTCATAGAAATAGATCTGCAGTGTAGGCATACTTCAGCTTTCCAGAATTCTAAATAATGTGCCCATACACATAAAACTTACATAAGACATACATAAAAACAATTCAAGAGATATTTAAATTGGACTTAAACTTTGATCCAACATTATTTTTTTAAAGATAATTGAAGAAAACAACAACTAGAAATCATATAAATAACAACAAAAAAGAGTGATCTTAGAGAACAGAAAACAATACAGGTATAGAAATAAGCAGAAGTAGCAACATAGAGAAAATGGTGAGAAATAAGGGAAAAATTACAGTGTGGAGAATAAATAACAAGATTTAAAAATGTTTTTAGATGTACATGTAGAAGGACAATATAGATCTACAGGAGAGAAGTACAATATAGACAGCTGTAAAAAATATTTAATCCAAAATGATAAGCAGAAGACTGGGTGGTGGTGGTGGTGGGAGATTTTAGAGATTTATTTAATTTTCATTTTTATGTTAAAAATGTATATGAAAACATGGCATGACATATGGCAAGAACTTTTGCTAAAAAGTAAAAGGTTTGGATAAGATATATACTTTAATAAAAATTATTTTAAAAAAACAACAACAGTGTGCCTTATTATTATTATTATTATTATTATTTCGGCAAACAAAAACAATTGGCACAAAAATTGTCCCAACAGTCCTCTCCTCCCCCTCTCCCCTCCCCCTAGGTTTTTGTATCCATCCCTTTATCTCTATGGTCCTGTACTTTGGAAAGTGTTCACAACTCCAGTGGATTCTTTTGAAGAATCCTGGGGATGGCCTAATGTGGCTGAAATGCATTGTGCTTTTTAAAACACTAATAAACAGTTGACCATCTTTGTGGAGCTTGTCTCCTCTTCGTTTGCTGCAAAATCTCCTTGCACCTTTATTCTACAAACTGATGCAGCAAAGCAGAAATGACTGGTTGTCTTTTTGTTAGCCCCATTTAGGGAATATATTGGAATTCTCAGTGGGGTTCAAGAAATGCAAAAAGTGTACATTTAATCCCAACTGCAGTGCTAAATCTATGGCTACTTCCTGTCATATTTGAATTCAAATGGGATCAGAAAGTACCTAAGACTCACTCAAGGCAGTTTATTTTATCCTGCTGCATATGGAATCCTGCAAGTATGATGTGAAAGCTGTTAATGCTCTGCTGTTGAGTAGCCATTATCTTATTTTCTTTTATTACATTGTTAATCCCACCTTTCTGCAAAAGATCAACACTTTTGCTGACTAGCAGACAATATTAAAAACAAACGAGACTGAAATAATTGGTGTATCACTGCAAACAAAGTCATTAAAATCACAACAATAATCATAGCCCAAACAAGGGCTGTCATATTGAGGAGGGAACAAGCTTGTTTTCTGCTGCTCCAGACACTAGGATGCGGAACAATGGATATGCAGGAAAAGAGATTCCACCTCAGCATTAGGAGGAACTTCCTGATAGTAAGGGCTGTTCGACAGTGGAACACACTCCCTCGGAGGGTGGTGGAGTCTCCTTCCTTAGAGGTCTTTAAGCAGGGGCTGGATGGCCATCTGTCAGGGATGCTTTGATTGGGAGTTCCTGCATGGCAGGGGGTTGGACTGGATGGCCCTTGTTGTCTCTTCCAACTCCATGATCCTATGATTCTATGATCAAAACAGTTTAAAAGGTCCATTTGAAGAGACAGCTCTCTCTTCAATTAACCAATTTACCCTTTTAAAAGTATTTAATTTAGTAGTAGCAGTAGTAATAATAATAATAATATTTTTTTATTTATAGCCCACTCCCCTGTGAAAACAATCGGAGCGGGGTACAACAAGATTAAAAAGACATAAGTTAAAACAATTCAACAGTCTATTTAGATTTAGGCCAATGTCTTCATTCCTTCTCCCAACACTAAGTCAACATTTCTCATAATGACTATATTTGCAATTATTTATATAAATCAGAGACATTTTAGACAGTGATTATGGATCATAAAAATGTGAGAGTGACCTTACTGGATCAAAACAAAGGTCTCTCTAGTTCAGTATCCTCTATCTCACAACCAGATGTCAATAGGAAGTGCATTAGCAAGACATGAGAGTAATGCTTCTCTTCCACAGTTGATTAAAAAAAATAGTGATACTTGATGGCATAATGGTTGCTGGGTATACCCTCAGAGCACATGAATGAACTCATAGAGATTTTCTGACCTTGGCAATAGCACATCTTAGGCAATCTGAATTTGGTAATCCATATTCACACAGACCTCTCTAAAGAAGGAATTTTGTTGAATTCACAGCAATCAACATACACAATAATTGAATTGAGGGAATAGCACATATTATTGTAGAGCTTCATAAATTGCAAACAGTATGTGTTGAATGCAAAGAAAAACCTAACAAGACAAAGTTTCATTGGAGATGGGGAAATACGGACTCCCAATGAGCATACTTGCAAGGCTGTGTTGGGTTTTGAATTTAAGCAATGTGGAGCTTAAAGTGTTGCTAAGAGAAGAGTGAGATGAGAACAAGAAAGAGGTTCATGAGTTAAGGACAATAGTTAAGGACAATATAATACTTTCCCAAGGCCATATGCAAATATCTACATTCCAGAGAATGAGGGGAAAGTTTGTGGGAACTGGAATGTTATCTATGTTCAGACCAAATTAGAAATGATGAAACTAGAACTTAGACCTTGGAACTGCATGTTCGACATTTTTGGTTGCTGGTAGGGAATGGGGATTAAATGGTCGTATATCATGATGTCTTGAAATACACTCAATTCTGTGTGTTCTAGAGGTAGTAGTGCAAATCTAGATATATGACTGGCATTTTCAAGGACAATTCACCATTAATAGATTTTGGCTCTTAGATTCAAGCCTCATTCTAGTCCTATTTATGGATTTAAAACCTCAACAGGGTGCATTAATGAATGAGTTAGTACATGTAAGCATACATAAGTGAATCTACCCTCTCAGTTCCTGCTTATTCCATATTGATCATCATGTTCTGAACATTTGCTTGCATTTGCTATAAGGCATGTAAAACTCTGTGTAACCAGAGGCCCTGATTAAAGGTTCCTGATTACACTGAGGATCTTCTCATGCTTGACAGCACAACTCCTGCTCAGATCTCAGAAACTGATAGGGTGGGTTGACTTGGCACTCATAAGGAGTGGGCTCAGTCCATAGCCCTATGCCGCATCCCATATAGTAATGTATCCTATTCAGGCATAATGCCTGAATAAGGCTTCTCTATTCTGCTGAATTATAGTAGGCCTGTGACCCTGGTGTAGAGGAATGTCTCTAGTGGAGACATGGAAGAAAAAAAATGTAGAGGAAATTCTCTAGGGAAGAGCAGATGTTCTGTACTTGATCAGAGCTTCTATCATTGGTAACAAAGGTTACAGTGGTCAAAAACACACTGCAGCAATAATCCACTTTGAGATTGTTTTAACTGCCCTGGCTCAGTGCTAAGGAATCCTCAGAATTGTAGATTATTCTGGCATCAGAGCTCTCTGACAGAGAAGACTAAACATCTCACAAAACTACACTTCCCAGAATTCCCTAGTATTGAGCCAGGGCAGTTAAAGCGGTCTCACACTGGTTTATTTCTGCTATGTTTTTAGTCCAGTGTTGGCAGAGCAGTGAAGCTGCTATACAAGGTGCTAAGCTGTATCCCCAAAATACATTCAGCACCTTTTATAACTCAGCTAAAGTTTAGACTTAAGCCCCATATCATCTGTGGACCCAGTGGTCACCACTGCTGCCCTTCCAGGTTACAGAGCTGGTATTTTAAATTCAACATCAATGCTAGGGCAAGCCATCATATAAGTTCCAGCTTCCAATTAACCCTAAGTCAAGACATTATACCAAAGGACAATAATGTTGGGAGACTATTGAGTCAAAGACTTTGCTCAGAATGGATAAGAAAATCTGTGCTTGGAAAGAGGCGAGCTTTATGCGTCCAATGCAGCATTTCAAGATCTATTTGCATTTCTAATAATATCCTCAGAACAAGCATGAATATGTAGCTTTGCAGGCACGTTCTGTGTGGAGAGAACAGAGTGGGTTCAGTTCAATGGTGAGATGAGATTCATCAGAGCAGGCAAACATGTGGCAATTCCAAGTGGGAGGGTGAAACACAGACAAGGGAATCGTGAAGCTGATTCATTTGGTGAAGTTCAAATGCTTTGGGAGAAGGTTCAGAGAATAGTCTGAATGAAGAAGAACCATTGCTCAGGGATATAAGGCATGATTTATATGCAGATGTTCCCAGGATCAAGCTCTGGTATCACCAGTTAACCAAGAGATTGGGTAGGAGGTGATGTAGCAATCATCTTGTTAAGGCTAATTGAGTTTGTGATAGGGAATCAGTGCCTGAAAACAGCAAAAAGTCACAGGTACATTAAATTGAGCTTCTCGGAATGTATTTTATAAAGTTAGGGTGTTGTTGTTTTTAATTCTACAAAATAATAATAATAATAATAATAATAATAAATTTTTCTCATCCAGGCAGATTGTTGTAACTTATTTAGATTTATAAACTGCTAAATCAAAAAATAAATAAATAAATCATAAAGTGGATTATTAGGCTTTAAGTAGGTTTGTGCCTACTTAAAGGAGCCCTGGTGGTGCAGTGGTTAAATGCCTGTACTGCAGCCACTCACTCACAAACCATAAGATTGTGAGTTCAATACCAGCAAAAGGGTCAAGCTTGCCTCAACCTTGCATCCTTCCGAGGGCACTAAAATGAGTACCCAGACTGTTGGGGGTAATTAGCTCACACTTTGTAAACCACTTAGGGAGTGCTTAAGTGCTATGATAAGTGGTATAGAAATGTACTTGCTGTTGCTGCTGCTCTAGCCTTAGGACATAGAACACCCATAGATAACCAGGAACAGCATCATGATGAGTACATGAGATACTCTTAGGGATGTAAATCCTAGTTGTTGCACCCAACAACAAAATATTTCTACATCCTTTCCCCTTTTGAGAAATTATGAGGGGGGTCTGTTTGTGTATTTTTTCAATGACTTTCACATTTGGGGTCCCCTCTCCCACAAAAATGTCAGAGGGTCTTTGCTGGCAGAAAATAAAAAAGTGTGTGTGTGTGGGGGGGGGTTTCAAAGGTGAATTCAAAAATTCTATCTTGCATAAAGCATCTCCCCCAGATGTTCGAGATCCTAAATCATATTCAGTTAAAAATATTTAAGCACCCATTATCTCTTGACCCATCTCCCAAATCTATCATACCAGCCAGCAGTCACACTGAGTGACAAAAGTGTGTTTGTGCGGCTTCTGCCAATGATGGGGGTGCTGAAAGATAACATTTCCAGTTCTCACCCTCTAAGGAGCAAGGCTCAGAAGTAGGACTGGTGTTACAATTCTTCGTTGCACAACAGATCATTGGTGGGAGGGGCTGGAAACATCCTGCTGTGTCCTGATCACAAGCAGCAAAGACTGCCATCACTCAGTAGAGTTTATCACATGAGGAGGAATTTCTCCCAATTTTGAATGGAGCCAATTCGAATTCACATAAATTCGCTAGTTTAGTGAATTTACATGAGTTCTAGTTGCGTTCGGAATGCGTTCAGGGTGACTTCCCATTCCCTGAAAATGACCCTCCATTGCCAGAAATTGCTTGAGATAAGTTATTACATGAATATGTGAAACCCCATGATTGCGTTCGGAATGACTTCCCATTGCCCGAAATTACGTGAGATACGTTATCATGCAATAACGTGAAAACGCATGACTGCATTCGGATTGCCTTTGGAGTATACCCCAAATTCCCTCGTGTGATAAACTTTACTGTGGCGATGGCTGTTAAGATAAGTTTGGGACATTTTTTAACATGCCAGTAGTGTCACAATCATAAACATGAATACTAAACAGTTACAAATGTGTAAATCTAGTTTATATGTTTGTAACAACTCAGCAGAATGCCTGCCAATGTTTTTGGTGTTGGTGTTGGGGAGGGGGGTATCTCTAGAGAATTTTCACAAAATAATCTGGAAAAAACTCAAGACAGTTGGCAGTTTTTTGAACAAAGATGTCTTGATGTGTTAAGATGTCCTGTTCCTGTTGGGGACAAAATGAAAAAAAAAGAAAAAAGAAAAAAAAAGAATGAAAGAATTATTTTTATTTATTTATTTATTTTTTACTTCTGAAGATACTATATGGGAAAGTGAGTGGGCTGGTGGATGAGATATTGAATGTTCATCCCACCCCTGCACTGAACATGAAAACCAAGTGGGCTGTGACAAAAGGGAAGCCGCCACTTCTGCAGCCCACATACAACTGAAACTATTATCCCTCTTCTGCCATCAGGCTAGCAAAATTTCCTGTATGCTAGTAACATTTGTGGGTTTATTGGCACAGGTGCTTTTAAGGCCAGAAGAATTAAATTAAAACAGATTGTAGTGACATTAAAAGTCCTCTACCATAACTGAACCTACTTAACATCTATCCTTATGATGTGCTGAAAGTTGCTTGGCTTTCTAGTTTGGTGAATTTTTATTGCTGTTATTGTTGTGTGCCTTCAAGTCATTTCCAATTTATGGCAACCCTAAGGTGGCCCTATCACAGGGTTTTCTTGGAAAGATTTGTTCAGAGATGTTTTGCCATTGCCTTCCTCTGAGATTGAAAGCATGTGACTTGCCCAAGATCATGCAGTGGGTTTCATGGCTGAGTGGGAAACTGAACCCTGGTTTCCAGAGTTCACTGCTTGGGAGAAGGAAATTCCATAACTTTAAAGAAAGAGGGGCATGCAATGAGTCCAGTGGTGGCTGGTGACTCCCATGTCAGTGGGACTTTAAAGGAGCTATCCAAGGCATTGAGCTGATTTGAGGGCTAGTGTTCAGTAATTTTAGATCTGTCCTAAAACTGTGAATGAATTCAGCGCCCCACAGATGTGGAAGCTTTCATGTGCCACTGAATAGGAATGTCTCCCTGTGTCCTTTCTTTTGAACCTAGCGTTCATATTTTTCAGCCCGACAGATGGAAGAAGTATCACATGTAGCTACATTTAATTAGTTTGGCTCTGCTGCAGAGTTTACCACAAACAAGGAGCATACCACCTGATACAAGAGAAGGCAGAAACAAGACAGAATGGAATTTTATGTCCGATCTCAATGGTAGCAAGCTTTCAATATTCCTTGTATGGTTCAAAGCAATGATCTGATCTGCATGTAGAGATGTGACTTCTATTCTTATAGCTAATTTGTGATAAGACTTTGTAAACTTCCATATCATACAGGAGACTTCCCTAACCTAGGACTCTTCAGATGTGTTGTAGTACCACTCATGCCACTTCTAGCCAGTACTGTGGCCCTTGGGTCCTTTCCAGCTCTGTGATTCTATTACCATTTTTCATGCTAGCTGGGCCTGATGAAAGTCCAATAAACCATCATCAAAGTTCCAGTTTGTGGAACGCGTTTTGATTCTCCCTTGTTGTAGCATTCTCCTCAGGTGCAGTTTCAAGTACATGAATACAAAGACGAACATATGAACATTTAAGGTGAAAATACTGACTTTCAAGGTGAAACACAGATTGCTCTACAAATACATTTCCTGTCCATGTCTTTTTCTCTCTAAAGCTGTTTCAGGAATATTCAGGTTGGGACAGGCATGAAACCATTTTCACCATGTTAGGGAAGTTTAACATATAATATTCTATTGCGGCAGCAACCAACTAAAAAAAAAGGGGGGGAATGGGGGGATTGTAATTGTCATGAACTTTTTATAGTTAATCAATTCCAGGTTACTGCAAGGCTGGGGTAGATTAGCAGATCCAAGGATCATTTTTCTGTCCCTCTGCTCTTTGAGGGGATAACACAGAGTCTTTTTTTAAAAAAAAACTGAACATAATAATAATAATGTTTTTATTTATACCCCGCTCTTCAGCCAAGACTATCAGAGCGGCTTACAATTTGTTAAACAAACAGCTTCAATTACAATTGTAAGCTATTTGTGGCCCTTGACATGACTGGACATCTGTTTCTGGCTTTGTAAAAATGGGATGTTAAATGGTGTTTTCCCTATTACCTCACCCGGAATCTAGAAGAGGGCAAAGAGGAGAGGTGTCAAGGGCCACAAAACAACTGGGGGAGGGGTTAATGGAATAGGTCAAATATAATTTGTTACTTATTACTATATTTTTGAAATCAGCTACAGAACTACCTTTCCATAGGCCTGAAACAAACTCAGAGATCAATTCAATACCTGATTTCAAATCTACATCTGATAGCAGAAATTAGAACATCAGACGACGACGACGACGATGATGATGATGATTTTGCCAGAAGATTGGATGAGATCAACCTTTCAGGCTTCTGGGCTGCTGGAGATAAGTTTGGAGAGTTGGCTGGGCGAAGGTTTATTGTGCATCAGGAAGCAGATTGTCAGGCATCACTTGCAGGTTGTAAGGCATAATGTCAAAACTCTCCAGGAGTGAAATGGGGACAGGAGCCGTCAGTCACTAGATGAAAACTTCAGGCAGGATGCATAGGGCATTCATCATGTGATCATGCACTGGAGTCAGTAATGACCTGAGATAGCTTCTAACTACCGACTAAGAGGTAAAAGGCTTCAAATCTAATTACCAAACCACTGAACCACTCATGTTTCCTATAGAATGTACTCTGTCTATATATGTATGTGCGTGCGCGCGCGCGCACACACACACACACACAGAGCGGACAAAAACAAACAAACAAATAAAACAAAACAAACAACTTCATTTATATACCGCTTCATACCGCGTAAGGAGTGTGTAAGCGGTTTACAACTTTAAGCTACTTGCCCCCAACAATTTGGATACTCATTTTAGCGACCTCTGAAGGATGCAAGCCTCAGTTGAGCTTGAGCCCTTTTGCTGGTCTTGAACTCGCCACCTTATGGTTTTGAGTGAGTGGCGGCAGTACAGGCATTTAACCATTGTGCCACCAGGGCTCCTTTGCTGTGGAACATTTGGCTCTCCCAACATGGTAGACTACAATCACAGTGACTGGCTCTGACAGAGTGGGAATGATGGGACCCTTGTTATGCACTGGGGTCTGGTTCAATGACCTTCAATGGATACCAAAATTTATGGATGCTCAAGTCACATCAAATACAGTGGCATAGTAAGATGGTGACCCTTAAAGAAAATGGAAAAAGCAAGGTTTGGTATTTGGCATGTATACTTTTTTTAAAAAAAAATATTTTCAAACTCTGTATGCTTGAATCTGTGTATAGTCTGTAGATATGGAGGGCTGATTGCATATGGGTAAGATAAGTACATTTGGAAACAAATGTCATACTTTGATTTATTTCTTATTTTTCCTCACCCTTTTGGTACATTGTTGTTTTAGATATATTAATTATGGTTTGTGAGGGTGAGTATGTCACAAATCAGCATGGAACCCAAAAGGTCATCTATGTCCCAGTTATCAGCTCTCCACAGATCAGTTTACGAACCACAAGCTGCCACACAAAGTTAAACACACTGTAAATAGGAGCCCAATCAATGGCCAGCCAATCCATGAAATGAATTCAAAGTCTGTCCTACCATAAAGAGATGGCCTGCAGCTCAATGATGTAACACAAGCTTAGCTTATGACCATGCCTATGGTTCCAGGTTCAATCTCTAGCAAGACGTATTCAAGTAACCGAATAACTTCCATTTCAGTGCACATAAGACTCACATTGGCCTTACTGTAGGCTATGAAAACAGAGCCAGAGAAATATTAGTGGGAATGATGGGAGCCTTCTAACATTAACTCCAATGAAAAGCTGGGTAGAATTGTACCATGAGGGGAGAATCTTTTGCTCTCTGAAATTTTTAACCTACAATTCCCATCATTCCCACTCTACAAGAGCCAGTCACTGTGATTGTAGTCTACCATGTTGGGAGAG
The DNA here is from genome assembly GCA_034509955.1 of Urosaurus nigricauda. Classification (NCBI taxonomy): domain Eukaryota; kingdom Metazoa; phylum Chordata; class Lepidosauria; order Squamata; family Phrynosomatidae; genus Urosaurus; species Urosaurus nigricauda. Next base: position 256,462,976 of record JAOEGL010000003.1, read on the forward strand.
CCAAATGTTCCACAGCCAAGTGTGGGAGGCCTTTAGTCTTACAGATTATTTGGACAATAGTTCCCAAAATTCCTTATCATTGGCCAAGTTGGCAGGGACTGATTGGAGTAAAGGGTAAATCTACAGTGTATTTACCCTAATCCACATGATCATCAGTAACAGCAATGGCCAAGTATCCTGAACTGCAATAGGCAAATTCAGATTGTATGCCAAGGATTTGCCTCTTCAAAACTGCCAGTCATGCTTCCTCTCTTTGCTCACCTACTATAGATCTGCCTGCCTCTATCTGAACTGTTAAAAATGGGATTAGAATATCTATTCTATCAGGTGAATTGCCCAGACTGGGGTTGGTTTGCAAAATGGTAGTGAACCACTACTCAGGATGGCTGGTGACAGAACTAGCCATGCCTTTCAGACTGTTCCTACAGAACAGTTCTGTACATTATATTGATTGCAGTAACTAGGACTCCTACCCATGCTACCTGGGGTTCCCTGGGGATTTTCAAAAGTAACTTTTCCATGAGCTATACCTGCTACAGCCCAGTGGTAAGGTACATATAGGTTTCATGATGACCAAAGGTAAGGAGGATTATCTCTGTCTGTCTGTCTGTCTGTCTTGGAAAATTCTACTCTCAGTGTTTTGCTTTGAATGTTACATCAGCAGTGAGGGATTGTTTCTAGAACCTTCGTCCTCAATCCTTCCACCCATCCACCTCCATCAAGCTTCACCTTACTGAAACCTTGCACTAAATTTCTGAGCTGTGTGCTTTCTTGTTGTTGTTGTTGTTGTTGTTGTTGTTGATGATGATGATGATATTTATTTATATCCCACTTAATCTTGTGGAATCCAAGCGAATTACATCAGTTAAAATAACATACAGCTAAAAATACCTTAAAATTCCAGAAGCTCTAACCCTCCCCCTAACAATAAAACATGAATCAACCCTTAAAAAAGGATTAAACTGAGAGGAAAACATCCTTATACAAATAGGTACTATACAATAAAAGTTCCAAGGTAAAAGATGAAGGATGAAAAAAAAAAAAGGAAGATGGAGGGGAGGCATGCTGTGTTGTGTTTCTTCAAGTTGTTTCTGACTTTGGTGACCCTAAGATGAACCTATCAGGGGGGGGGGGGGTTTCTGGAGCTGAGAGTGTGTGACTCATCCAAGGTCACCCAGTGGGTTTGCATGGCTGAGCAGGGAACTGAACCCTGATCTCCAGAGTTGTAATCAAATGCTCAAACCTCTACACCATGTTGGTTCTGTGCTTTATTGTACCAACATGCACATCTGAAAGCTCTTTCTTGCTCACCATAGTCTTAACACTGCAGGAATTCATTAAAATTCTCTTCCACACTCTTCACCTGATCTGGGTCAATCCCTTTGCCTGACAGGTAAGCTTCTCTTAATGCTCACAAATGCTCCCCTAGATATTATCCTGAAAGCATTTTTTTTAAAAAAAAATTTGTCCAGGTCATTCTCATCGTCTTCAAGCCATAGTGCTGGCAAATAAGTGCATGTCTGCATTACTGGAGTATGCTGCTTCCAGACTTGGTGAAGTTGCTGTAACAGAAATCTATAGCCTTAACAGACAGCAGTAGTGTGGTATAGGACAATCCCTTGCAAACATTATTTTAGAATGGAAAGAGCCAAATAACTTCATCTTTAATGCAGATTGCAGCATACTATTGAAGGCTGTAAGTTTTGAAAATGTAGGGAACAGACACTCTAAAAGTTTTTCCTAATTCTCTGAAGGAAGGCATTTACAGGTGTGTCCTGATTAGTACTTGAAAGAAGACAGCCAATGAATACCAGGTGCTGTAGCCTATATTTCAGAAGAAGGAACTGGAAAAACCACTTCTGAGGATTCCTTGGCCAAGAAAACACTATGAAATTCTTGGGATTGCCATAAATTGACAGGTGACCTGATGGCACATACACACACCTGTAGTATTTAGGGAAATATGGTAAATTGTGTGGCTCTTCAGATGCATGGGACTACAACCCCCAGCATTCATTACCATTACTGGCATAGGCTGCTTAGAGTTCCAATTCAACAATACCCAGAAGGCTGCACAATCCTCACCTCTGGGATGACTACTATATCATCACAATTTGCACAGGTGCACTAGCATTATGAATCAACCAGGAAAATTAACCTGGTGATGTGATGCAATTCAGTCTTGAACTGATAGAGAAAGGGTTGTTATGAGCAGAGAATTGGGGATGACTCACCAAGTCCATGAAGGGCACTTCAAGTAGCAAGGCCCCAACAACAGGAGTACAAGCCTGCACACATAATTTTGTTTATAGTATGAGGCAGCACGGCAGTGATAGCTACTGTCAGTATTGTTCTACTTTAATCTTACAGTGGAAAACACATTAGCCAAACTAGTCAAAATAGCCCAGCTGAGAGAATGACAGAAGTACCATTTAAAGATCCCTAATTCAATCTGAGTCTTTTAAGAAAATGGCTGAATTTGACATACAGGTATGTTCTGGCTACCAAATGTAGAGCTGAAAGATTAGTGGAAAAACTGAAATTTGCATCTAGAAGGTTCAAGCTCTCAACATCTCCACTTAAATCAGTGGGAATGGGGAATGAATCCAGTCCACCAGGTCAGTGGTATCACTAGAGGGGCGTGGGGTTTTCAGACTGGGGTACATACACCCAAAGGGACTGGCACAGCTACTCGGCAAGGAATAAAGGCCACTTGCCGAGCAGCTGTGCTGGACCCTAAACCGCCCTTCTAGCAGCCACAGTATTATCCCCTTCAGTAGTGGTGGCTGCTGCAGGGCAGGGAAGCCTTCAGAGTCCCACATGGCAGCAGCCCTGCAGAAATCTGAAACTTGGGTGGAACCTTCAGCAGGCTGGCCAGGCAGGGGGATGCAAGGCAGTTCATACATGCATCCTGCACCGTGTGACAGCCCCCTTAGATACACCATTGTTCCAGGTTCCAACACCAAGATTCAGTTTCTCCAGAAAGTCATTCTCCCTTTCCAGTCATGTGGTGGTTTCCTACATGTTGTATGTGTTTCTTCCTGTTGCAACAAAATTATTAGTTACTGATGATAAGAGCATCAAACTAACATATCATCATATTAATGGAGTCCCCACCCCCATCCCCCACCCCTTAGTACTAGTACTAGTACTAAAGGAAGCCTCTGATAACTTCCTTAAAACTGAAAGAAGTTCTGTACTCTTGACTGGGAAGGACACTTGCATGGAGAGTCATTTTTCAGTCAAAATAGACAATACTGGTTAGGTAGGGGAATGGAGTGGCAGAACAAGGAAGCTTCATATACTGTGTATATAATGAAAGTAGCTAAGCACATCTCTGAATACAGTTGTCCATCTGCTGAGAACAATTTGCTAGAACATGTCTAGTTATCTTTTATGAGATTATCACACTAGGGTCAATTCCAGAACCATCCCACAATTATCCCATTATTGGCAATGAATATCCCATTATTGGCAATGGGATAATTGTAGGATAATTGTGAGATGGTTCTGGAATTGACCCTTATCTCATTAGATATGGTATATTTCTATATGTTGTGAAGCTTATTTCCTTTTGCTTTCAAACACAATATATCCCTTTAGAAAGCTTCCATTTCATTAGAAGAGCTTCCATCTCTAGGCAGCTGTGTTCCATCTGATAACCATCACATCAGCCCATTTCAGAGATTAGTATCTTCCATTATGTTCCTGTCTCAGATTTCATCTTGTGAAGAATACGTTCTGAAACAGGAGCTGTCTGTTACGGCTCAGTTGTATGAAATTTTGGGATTTGTAGTTTGCAAGGAACTTGGGATTCTCAGGGATTCTTGCTACTGAAGTGCACTTGAACATTCTAGCAAGAATTCTGAGTACCTTGCCAAACAATAAATCCCTGGAATCTGTAGGGCAGAATCAATTAAAATGATAGCAGTTTTCTACACATGTGTGGTCTGGATGCACCCTTAGAGTCCTGGCACTCAATGAATATAGCCAATCTGTACAGATATAGCAAGTTGGCATATTTTTTTATGTATTATGGCACCATTTACAGAATTCTGGGATTTGTAATTTGCTATGACACTTAGAAATCTCTACCATTCTCTCTTGAAATAAAGCACAACAACTCTATGGCAGAGAACTCTAAATACCCCATGCAACGGGAAATTCCAGGATTCCTTGTCCATGGCACTTAAAGTGATGTAATATAGATACATCATAGGAGACAACTGTCTTTACTGCAAATAATAAAGTGTGTGTACAGATAGTGCATCTGTGGTCTCCCTGATTGTGCTGGAGATTTAGAATATCTGAATGAGTATGTGCCAGTTTCATGAATTATTACTTCCTGGGTAAAACGTGGATATTAATTTGACTAGACCATTGCAGTGGCCAACATACCATGGTTTCTAGATTACAGCATTCTTATCAGAACAATTAATTTGGCCCTCGTCTCTCTCTTGTTTTCTCTCTGGCTGAAATTCTCGCAGCTGTCACTGGTCCCATCTATCACTGGGATACTTCTGTACCCATTGACTCAGAAAGGGCCCACTTCCACTGAATCCTTGCTCCACATATTGCCTTAGCCCTGAGGAACAATCTGTTACAAACATAAATCTGGTGGGCATTTTTCCCCATTAGCTCATTTATCACATGGAGCAGAGTTTAAATTTATCCAAAATGCTCCCACGAGTAAAATTTTTCTCAGAATCTGACTCATTGTGTTTCAAGTTTTTTTTTTTAACCAAAGCACTAGCTCAGAAGGCAGCAGAAATGGCATTCAAACCACCATTCAAATTAGTGGAAATTTTTTGATGATTGATGGGATCTTAGATCAAATGAACAATTATAGCTTTCCCAGACCAATGGACAGAAGCCTACAGAGTTCTTCAGAGGTTGGGTGGGGACTCAAGCAAAGCAAGGGGCAGTTGTTTGGCAAATGGTAGTGGTTTTAGGATGACAGTGGTGTGGGTTCAACATGCTGACAGGCTCAAGAAACATCTGGTACTTTTCTTTTCTAGCCCTGAAAGGTTTGTTAAGGTACGTTAGAGCTATGCAGGATTCATTCCAAGCTGCAAGGAAAGCTGTGCATTTTAGAACAATTTCATCTCATAGCATACTCTTTTTTAAAGATATCACAGACAATTTCTAGCCCTTGACATACTGTTGTTCTTCAGGTCCCATCAAGCTTCCCCACTGACTCTACTGACTAGGGCTGGTAAGAGCAGAACAAAATAAATAAATAAATAAATAAATAAATAAATAAGGAAAGCATGTATTCACAGTGGGAAAAATAAAAAGTCTCACGTGCTGTGTGATAGTCCAAAGATTTTTTTTTTTTAAAAAAAAAAAGCCCAACATGTTTCAGCTTTAATACCAATTGGCCTTTTTCAGGGGCTATTATAAAATAGACTAAAGCTCATTCATTATGTATGGAGACAACACATAAAACACCTATAAAAGCAAGGGTTTTTTTAAAAAAATAATAAACAGTTACTATTACACAAATACACACACACTCAGACCAATTCTCAAAAATTTCAAGAGTTGCAGTCTGCACTCTCTGTCAAAGTTCATTGGATCTATTTGATGAAGCCATGTCAAAAAAAATCAATAAATATTAACCCATTGATTGACCTATAGCCTTCCTTCCATCTAATACTCAGAAGGTCCACTTTGATAGAGAGTGGAAGTTGCAACTCCAGAAATTTCTGAGAACTGGCATGTTAGTACTTATATGTATAATAGAAACTATTTAATGTTTAAGAAATTATATTTTATATGTGTTTTATATGTTGCAGTAATACCACATACATAATAAATGTGGTTTTGTCTGTTTTATAATAGCCCCAGGGGAAGGCCAAAAAGCATTGAGCTTCTTAAGAAGTAAAAAGTTTTTGGACCAACACGCAGACTTTGTCTCCTTTTATTTTTCCACTATTTCAGGTGTAAACCATAGTTCATCAACAAATTGGCCGTCCCTTTTTGTTGCTGTTGTTTTAAACCAAGGAATGTGTAGTTTTGGCAGTTGTGCTTACATGGGTAGCCAACATGGGGTTGGAGAGAGGTCTGAGTCAGGATGGGGGTGTTTCATCTTGTTACTGGTGGCTTCCATGTCAGTGGGACTGTGGAACTGCTCCAGGTTTTAACATGAATTTTAAAGGAATTATACAAGGTATTTTGGGAACAGCATGCAACATTTTGGATAGTTCCTTTGATTCACGACCTCACTTACAAGTCAGACGCCTCACTTAGATTGCCACCACTCCATCCTTGTACAAGACCATTTTACATCCTTGGCCTATGAGGCCATTTTAAGTATTTAGATTCAGGGAGTGTGGCTGCTATGTCTTAAGCCTTGAGCTGAAATCTCAGGAGTTTAGTCTGCTCTCCACGGCAGGTTATTCAGACATTGTTTTTTAGTGCAATTGTGCAAATAAACTCACATCCTCTGGTTTTGTTATTCACACTAATTTTTGTATTGGAACTGCATCTGTATGCATCTCTGAGTGTTCTGTTGCTCACATTTATCAGCACTGCAAATAAAGATGGAATTGATGATACGGATGTATTCAAAACACATTCAAGGCATGCAGAGTTTTATCTCAGTTTATCCCAGGTCTTTTAGTATCTGTTATTCACACAGCCAGCAATGTGAATCTTTTAGGAAAACATGGGAAACAACCCAAGATCTGTTATCCCAGATTAAACTCAGATGCATTCAAAGTGCATGTGAACACCAAAGATTCATCCCACATTCTACTGGGATTATTTTCACCATTTTAATAACCCTTGGGTCTCTGGGGAAGGAATAAAATCTCAGGGGCAGATTCAAGTTTGAGGATTACTTTGGTACTTTGGCTACTCTTTCTGTTTATCATCAAATTACTTTCTATCAGCTGTCAGTCCCCAACAGGGGTTGCAGTGGGCAAAAACAAGGCTTGAAATAGATTCTTAAAACAGAGAAAATGGGAACTGGAACTGACCGCATAGCCAATCCAAAAATGAGGCATTGCTTCCCATAAAAATATTTCATTCCCAAATGAAAATTTCCTTCCCTCCCCAAATTTCTAGCATTATAGCAGATGTCAAAAGGAAAGGGTCAGTTGACGTGACCAAGGGAATGTGAAAAAAACAAACAGAAGAGTTGTAGGTGCAAATGATCTTCAGTGTTTCACTCTGAAATGCTGGAGGTTTAGGGGCTGAAGGAAAATGTTATCCGAAGAATCAAATTTTTATTTGGCTTGGCAGTACTTTCATTTTGACCTCCCAACCCAGCTACATCCCTGACCACTTCTCACACTCTTGTGTGTGTGTGTGTGTGTGCACACAGGGGAGGACATTTTAAAAATACCAGATTCTTTCAGGAGCCGCAAAACCAAATCTCCCCACTCCAGTTTTCCACCTGGCATGGAAGGGCTTTAGAAGGGTGGTGGAGTGAGGACTAGGGTTGCAGATTTAGTGAGTTTGACTTGCTCATGGTGACATAGGGACTTGACTGACCACCTGGAAAAGGCGTCTCTGTTTGCTGCATGGCACCACTGCATAGCATCAAAGGAGCACTTAGAAGCAGCTCAATTTTGCGATGACATTGCAGGTGCACTGCACCATTTGGATGCGGGGCACGTGTGGCATCACCGAAGCATGCAAAGTGTGGGCAGGGTTGTGCATACTAGGGTGCAGAGCCTGTAGTTGCTGTGCTCTCCAGAACCCTAGTCTCGCCATAGGCATACCACTTTTGGGCTGTCTGTATTCGCTCATAGTCAGTTTCAGTGGATGACTCATTGGATTTGAACACTAGTCTGATAGAATTTTAGTCCAGCACTCAAACTACTACACTATGCTACCTGTCTTCAACAAATTAGAACTCAAATAATGACATTTCTGTCCACCCTGGGCAATCACATTTTTATCCACAGAGCTCAGTAATATTCTGCATTCTCTTCTTCTATGTGAATGTCTCATTGACCTTTATTAAGATGATATATTGCCATGGTTATGCAAGCACAACTCCTTTGGATGGGGAAAAGAGTTTCATGTGTGGATCAAAGGAAAAGTAAGTCCTCAGGGAATTATCAGACATCTTCCCATCAGAGCAGTAGAAATTATCAACTTCCTCTGTTACAGTGAAGAAATTTAGTTTCCTGGTGCTGTTATGCTTCATAGACATGAGTGAAGCTGGTTTACAGCATTTGCTTTGCCTCTAAAATACAGCATCTCTGAATGCCTTTAAGGAAAGAAATTCTTCACACAATGCCACTGTGAGCATACTGATCCTTGAAGAATGGCTGAACTCACTATATCTTTCTTGATAAAATGACATCTCTGAAAGGTTTACATTCAATACTTATAATACAATAAGGAACAAAACAAAATGTATTATTATTACTATTATTATTATTGACAAAGACCATATACCGTCCTTAGTTTTAGAACTGTAAAACATAGAACTGTGAAACTAAATATAAGTTGTGTCTTCTTTATCCAAAATACTTGTTTTGACTGGACGTGTTTTGGATTTTGTAATTTTTCCCCCCAGATTTTGGAATATTTGCATATACATAATGAGATTTCATAGAGATGGGTGCTCCCACTTCAGGATGGATGCTAGCCAAACATCGATACATGAGAACCAGCTTTAAGTGCTGTTCTATTAAAGTTTAGGTAATCCTTTGTCTACTCGTTTCCTATCCCAAGATGGATTTTCTGAACCAATAAATGAAAGGTTTTCCCCACCTCTTTTTTAAATCTTAATGGCATTCTAATTATTTCCTCCTGTTTCCTACCACAAACTCATATTGCACTGGCTTCCCTATGCTCTGCTTGATATGTTGTTTGTTGTTGTATGCTTTCAAGTCATTTCTGACTCATGGTGACCCTAGGCAAACCTATCATGGGGTTTTCTTGGTATGACTTGTTCAGAGGAGGTTTCCATTGCTTTACCCTGAGGCGGGGAGAGTGTTTCTTGTCCAAGGTCACCCAGGGGTTTCATGGCTGAGCTGGCAACCAAACTCTAGTCTCCAAAGTGATACCTATAGTGCTTGATATAGATACTAAATATTCCTTAAAAATCAGTTTGAGGGATTATAATGTCTACAATTTGATCATAATTCCCACTGACCATGCTGTCTGAGAAGTTGTAGTCCAAAACATAACTTTGCCAAGCTTTGTGCAAGATATATTTGCTTGTATAGGAGTAGTCTGTGTATAAGTTGTTGTTTAGAGGCTTGATTTTACTGCTTATTCTGGAATTCTGTGCTACAGGACTGCAATAGCTTCCTCTGCTGGAGATTACCTACTGCATTGATTTACTACTAATAAAGCTTGTCCTATAGCAGTGATTTGTTAGCTTTTGGTATGAGGAGGCTTTGAATTGCAGTCAGCCGCAACTCAGAACAAGATTCCTAGTTGCCATTAGGAACCACTCCACCAGCCAGAGCCCTTTACAATTGGCCACTGGAGATAAAACAAGAAATTGCATCCTTGCCCATGAGTGTTTAAAACTGCCAGTTCCCAGAACTGAGAGCTGCTTTTTCTGCAGCATAGTTTCCTGCCCCCCCCCTTTGTGTCTCTTCCCCTTTATCTATCATTTTCACATAACTGAGTTCTCTAACTGCTGCCATTAAAGGGTATTAAAACGGGGGTAACATATTTGGCCTTGGTGAACTCATGTATGTGCCCTTTTCTCATATTCAAGGGCAGATGCATGAGTTCTTTGAAGTCAAATGAATTACCTTTTAAACACCCTTTTAATGATTTTTATGAGGGACTTAAAGTACACATTTGACTTCCATGTAATGATCCTTTGAGATTTGCAATTGCTAAGGTAGGTGAGGAGTTTGGAGGCCCTTTCCTGCATCTATTGCCACACCCAACGGTCTCTGCATGAAGTGGGGATTTCTACACCACAGGAGTTAAAGGAGCATTTCACACTTTGCTGGACAAGAAGATGGTTTCAAAAAATTCTTTTGGAAAAAAAAAGTATGGGGGAAAAAGGAAACATAAGAAATTATCTGCATTGCTCAAGATGTTATAGGAACATCACACACACACAAACACATATCTTAGTTCCATTGACACGAAGTGGCTGTTTCTTCAGATAAGCTCGTGTCTGGAAAATAAACCACCTTCTCATGTTGAAAGTAAAAACTCACAGATCTCTCACACAAAGTTAGTAAAAATGAACTATTCAAACAATAGGGACTTGTGCAAGGTGCCAATTCCTTCCAACCCATCTGTTCATATACAAGTTTACTCAGAATTCTCATTGTATTAAATGGGATTAATTTCCAATAAAAGATTTTAAAAATGATGAAGGGATGGCAGATTATACTCCATAACTACGTATTCCCTTTCATCATTTCTGCATCTCCTGTCCCTAGGATTCCCGGTCCCCAAATTCCTTTTTGGGGGAAGGATGCAAAAGTGATCTACTGGTCCTAGAAGACTAGGGAGCATTGGTTGTGTACTAGAAGAAGGTTGGTGACTTTTTAGTTTGTTTTTGAAAATGGAAGTGAACTGGTCACATACATTTTTGGGGTGGGCAGGGGTTGTGAAAATCATTTTGAGATGTTATGATCCACATTGGGGCCCTGGAAAACAAAATTGGATCGTAAACCAGTGAAGGTACCCACTCTGCTAAGAGAAGTAATGAACTCATTTGAATGCCAATCTTTATAGAGCCAAAATATGCACCATCTATACACAATGAAGACATGATATAACCCCATGGTTGGCAAAACCTCAAAAATATATTTAAGAAAGAAAAAAAAAAGGTGGGGAATAGAAATCTCAAAAACAACCCATCCCCCCCATTGTCCTTTTGGGGGGAGGGGGATGGGTTGTACGTAGAAATGAATTTTCTGAAAAGAAGCATGATGTGTTGCAGCATTTTATTCCAGATACCATTTGAATCATGATTTTCTGTGTTTTGCACATGGGAAGTATCTATAGTGCACACACTGCTTTCATTACATTTTTAATTGTTGTTGTGCTCCATCCTATGGGACTCTGGGTTTAATAGTTTAGTGAGATATTTAGAATTCTCTGCCAGAGATTACTAATACAGTGGTTCTCATACGTTGAATTCCTGGCCACTGGGCATGCTGGCTTCTTGGGAACTGAGTTCAAACCATCTGAACCAAATCATCATCGTCATCGTCATCATCATCATCATTTATGTTTAGAGCGCTGTAGGATTTGCACAGCACTTTACATAGTAGAAATCAAAATGGAATAAGAATGAGAATACTGAGATCCACTGTTCTAGTACGTGACCCTAACTATCGCACTTAGAGCTGTTCAACAAGAACAACAAAAATCTATGTATTTCACCAAACCACAAATTCTAAATTTTTATAAGACAGAGAGGGTAGCTTAAAGTGGTATCAAACAGCTATAACTTTGTAACATAGATATAATACACAAGATACAGTAGGGTTGGGCTATTAAGACTAAGATCAGAGGAGGAATTTAGAATGTTTTAACTCATTTTGGTATGTGCAGAAGTCAGCAAAACCAATAAAAATTAACATAGTGTGGAACAGAGTGGAGGCTTTAGTTATGATGAGAATAGGACTTTACTGCACAATTTAGAAGAGAAAATTCATTTAACCTTTTTCTTTTTAAGGCGACTCTAATTTCATAAGGAAGGCATATAAAATAAAGAGCAAGCTTTTTAAAATGTATTTTCCATATTGTGTGTTGTGTAATATGTGGTGTGAATTGTGATAAATGGTAGTGTGTTTTGTTTTTGTTTTTCCTTCTGTGAAAATATCGTTTGTTATTACATATATTTGAGAAAAAAGTTAACAAAGTAATGGGCCTTCTAATTCTTAGTGGCCTCCTGAGGAAGATCTCTTCTTTAAAAAACAAAGAATTCTAAAAGTGTAGTGGATATTGTTGACCTAACATTTACTATTTCTCACCAGAACTGAATATTAGAAAATATAAAATAATGAGCATAGGCAAAGTGCTTTTCCCTTGGCACTGCTGAACTGGATCAGAGTAACAGATCTAAGGAAAGAGGGTTTTCTACTCTTTCTGTGTTGTTTGTAAGAACTAAAGCAGCATCTACACTGCAGAATTAATGCAGTTTGACACCACTTTAACTGCCATTGTTCAGCCCTATGTAGGTCCAGGATATGTAGTTTTGTGAGATATTTAGCCTTCTCTGTCAGAGGGCTGTGGTGCCACAGAATCCCAGAATAGCATCGAAACATATATGCATCTAAATCTGCAAAACCTTGTTATTTTGAACATTTTTTTCCATTAGCTTATTTCTAAATAAATTAATAAATACAAAATGTACAATTTCTCAGAAGCTATCATCTGAAGATACTTGCTTCATGGTAGGACCTCGTTCTCTGTTAATAAATGTTTTCATCCTAATCTTTCAAGACTTGTTGGTTTTTACAAAATGTTAGCCTTTTTTTAAAAAAAAACCCACAAAGATAGATCCTTGATAAATAAATCAAACCCTTCTGAATTCCTTCCTTCCTCTCCTCTCCTCTAATTGGGGTTTTTGCTGTCTGCGTAATCAATTAAACCCTGTGTTTATTCACCCACAACAATTATTCTCTCTATATTAGGGAATGAAATAAACACACTTCTCTAATTTCTCTTTACAAAGGGAGCATTTCCATAGAGGTCAGTCAAAGCTATTCATTAACCAGTCTTTCAGTAAACACACTGTGTCATTCAAATAATAATGATCCATAAAAGAAATTGGAGCTGGTCCAAAGATAACTCCTTAATGCTATAGCTTTAGACATCTTAACAACTTACTTAACACAACAACAAAGATTGCAAGCAAATTCCAGGATATTAATATATGAACACACTGGCATATTGTATTATAAAAATTTTAATAATCTCCACACTTCCAAACACTTTTTATGTATTAAACATTAGCAGTTCTGAAAGAGTAGAGCTGGGTGCTGATTTTGTAATCACATGCTAAGTTTGTGCAGTGTGAGAAGCAGAGGGGGTGACTTTCTCCTGACTGTCAGAGTGATATTTCCCATAGTTTGGGCTTGTTTACTTGAGAACCATATCCTGAAATAAGGAAGAGATGTAGCTGTGTATAGCAGTGCTTTCCCTTGAAATGTTAAATTATGCTTGTTAAATGATACAATCTGGCAATAGAGTCCAGTGTTCTAGGAAGCATAACACAGAGAAAGTTGAGGCATGAAATGGATCATTTGTGTGTGAGAGTGTGTGTGTGTGTGTGTGTGCACGTGCAAAATTAAAGGGACTGTGGAGAATTCAGTCTGTCATGCTGGCTGATGGATTTTTGGAGCAGCAGTCCAGAAAAGGAATGTTTCCAAGCTGTGCTATAACTCAGGGTGTCCTGCATCGCTCTTCTTCATCCTACTTTATACTCATAACATCCCTGTGAGGACGAGGCTTAAAGGAGCTTATTGCTTGGCTATTAAAACTGGCTTACCTCTATCTGGTTTAAAGCTTAATTCGGGAGGCATCCTGATCTTATCTGAAGGTTTTGGCTACTGAATTTGCAGCCCGGATACAGTCTGGGACCATCACCACTTCCAGGAGTGCGCCACACAGCTCTTTTCGGATCTGGGAGTTTTTTGACTTAAGAAAATGGCCTATAGAGCACTCCTGGGATGGCCTGAGGCTGTATTCGAGTGACAAATTTAGCAGCAAAAACCTTAAGATCAGATCTTAAAAATCTTAAAATAAGATCAGGAAACTGCCCGAATTAGATTTTAAACTGGATAGAGGTATGCTGATTTTAATAGCCAAGAGATAAGCTCCATAGAGAAGGAAAGAGTTACTGGTCTAAGATCAATTTGTGGGTTGTGGAGGAAAGTATGTGGACCAAGATTAGCCACTGCAACACATTGTGAACTGTTTAATACTACACAATTATAGTGCTATGTTGTGCTTTAACTGCATTGTATGGAATGCTAGGATTTGTATTTTAGTGTATTGATCTGGAGGGCCTGCTCCTGTTCAATTTAGGTATACACTGAAGTAATAAGACACTGAGAGTGCAAGGTAAAGCATGATATCAAATAAATAGAAAAGAATGCAGAAATGGAGAATACAAACAAAAGTCCTCTCATGTCCCTTCAACTGAAACTTTGATCCAGCCTCAAGTACACATGGTCTCTGGGTCCACAGGTTATATTGTTCTCCTAGCTTTAGATAGGTCTTTGTGTTCTCAGACATGGCACCAGCATTTTTGCTTCCTAAGATTGGGACAATGGAAATCCATCTTACATGGGGGTTATATACTGTGGCAAGTTTGGGTTTCTAGAAACTTTGAGGTGATACAGGATTAAAGAAGGTATAGCTTTCCTTCCTCCCTAAGACTGAGAGAGGAGGAAGATTGAATCTCTTAAAGAAAGTGCTTCTTATCTACACCAAGCCTAGGACAACCCCTGTAACTGCACCACTGTTTACTTTTAGGCTTAAGGCCTCTTCACTGAGTAACCCTAATAGAGTACAATGAAGCTATAAAATAAGGGCCACATTGATTGTTTTATTACAAAAAGCAGGGTACAAATAAAAGCATCATCATCATCATCATCATCATCATCATCATCATCATCGCATGCTAGTACATATATCTGTGCAGTTATAACAAATATGTATACATGGATGAGAAGCCCAGTTACTAAAAGAATCTCCAGTCTTCTTCAAACACAATTTACTAAATTTGATGAGGCACTAAAACTCTATGGCTTAGAAATTTAAATCCTCATCCCTAGACTGCAAATCACAGGATTCCATAGGATAGAATCAGGACAGTTAAAGTGGAACCACAGCATTATAATTGGGTAGTGTGAGTGTACCCCAGGTTAGTTAAGAGAGTACTGAGGCAGACCTCAAAGCATAATTTCATGTCATGCAACATTTCTCAGATTAAAACCAGGACATATGTGGCCAAGCTACATTAGTGTGGTTAAGATAACAACAGTTAATTTGTTTTAGCCAAAGTACAGGGAAGGGCAGGATTCCACCCTTCTGTTCCTCTCTTGTTCCCTCCTCTGAATTAACTGAGTGCAAATTATTTTTGCATATTTAACTCAGTTTTCAGCAAGCAAAGTAAGTTGAAGACACGGGGAAAAGGAAAGACAAAGGGCTAAAATAGACTGGCAGAAGGGGCAGCTTCAAGCCACCCCTTCCAAAGGAGGATTGGGGCTGTGGCAACTGCAAACCATGGTCCCAATCTGTCTTGAAGCCACTCAAAAAAGGAGTAGCAAAGAACCACTCTTTTGTGTGGCAAAAAGCCAGCTTTGTGCCTGCACCATGTAAATGCCACACTGCCGGAGCTTTATGAAGCTGCCACCATGTAAAAGGCTGGGCAACTTCCAGGTGGCTTGAGAACATGTGTCATGTAAACACTGCACTTCCAAGCCACCCAGAAGGTGGCTTAACTTGCAGGTCTGTTCCAGCTCAAACTGGGACATCTTAGAGTACCTGAAAAAGTGGAATGACAGAGGACTAATTGGGACTGTCCCAGCCAAATTGGAACAGTAGGAGGTATGCAATTTTTAATTAGTTTAATGTTTACAGCAAACCCACACAGAATCAAAAAGGAAATGTGACTGCTTTTCCTAGCAGTTAGCCTAAAATCAAAAGCAAACAGACAACAAATGCAACAGCAAAATACTTGGCAACTAATTGCTTTCGTATTAGTGGTGTAGTATATTTATTTTGGGTTTAAATGAGCTTTCCACGGTGTTGAATGCTATCTTCCAAATAAGTCCAGCACTTGGAATATTCCCTTTAAAGTTCAGACCAAAGTTGAGATTTAACATCTCACTGACATGGGAGCCGCCAGCTACACTACAAGTAAAAGTTGCTCCTTAGAAATCAAACATGAAACAGATCTAGAACTGCAAAGTAAGGAAATAATGTTCCTTTTACACCTATATGCCCTTCCTGTTCTCTAACACCATTTCTCTATTTTGTAGTTGGATGTGCACACTTTTGAAAGTAAAAATCATGCTTTCCCATCTAACTGTTGAAATGTTCCCTTCTGCAGAAAGGGCATGAAACTATGTACTGACAAACCACTTCCCACCCTGCCCCATGAATTTGCTCAAAGAAGGTTTAAAATATTATCCGATTGAAACTGAAGCATCCATTTGGTACATGTTTAAGAAAGATGGAAGGCAGCACAGAATGAAGCTCACTGAAGTATACAGTACTTGATAAAAGGAACAAAAGAAGTTAAGCTTTTTTTATTTCCTGCTTTTCATTTGTAGTTGAAAAACAGGCTTGTGATGTTTTGAATTCCTTTTCAGTTTTACCCAGATTGTTTGTATGCATGTAAAGATATGGAAGAGCGCATCAAGACAGATCTGCACAAAACAATACAGTTACTTCTTTAGAGCAATAATTAATGCTTTATCTCATGCAGTTCTATGAATTATCCCTATAAAGCACATTTTAGGGAAAGCTGCTTACCAAGATTTGAGGGCATACTAATCCAGAGGACTTTTCATTGATATAGAAAACCACAAAGTCATATCATGGTAAAACTAATCAAAAGAGATTTGTAACAAAACAACCACAGACTTCAGCCTTTTCAAACATACAAAGTTGATTGGGAATGATGGATTTGAAGTCACAGTCTTGTTGCAAAACTCTCTTTCCCTCCACTTCTACACCTGAAATTTGAGTTTTAGGTTTTTTAAATTATACATACTTCCCTACAAAGCAGTTTCCAACAGACCTGCTTTTGCCTAGAATTCTTTTAGATAAGCATTTGTCATGGATTAATGCAATCTTAAGATTCACATAAAATTCTAGATTTAGATAATACCCAGGGCTAACTGCAGGGAAAGCAGTAAGTATTAATTTCCTTTTAGGCTTGAGTACAACCTGCAAAAGCCATCTCTGTCCTTGTATTTTTGCACTGATCATCTTGACTTTAAAACCCCTCCACACCCTTTCAGAATTGTGATTGGTGTCCAGACTTGAAATAAAAGGAACAAAATGTTTCCCATGTCAGTGCAATTTTCTTTGTTATCTTATTGAAGGACAGTACATTTTTTGCATGTATCTAGAAAACAGTGTGCAGAGATTGGATGTATGCAAACATCTCTTGCATTCAAAGTCACAGAACATAGCTGTGACAGTCTATTCAGCATAAAGACCAAATGGATGCAGGCAAGGATGTTGGGGCCACATGACAGTAGCAGTAGTCTCAACTTAAAATGGACAGAGCCACTGTGGTTTTTTGCAGCAACTCTGAGATATGTTGCAGTCACTCTGAGATGTGCTTGTGGGCAGCAAATAAAAGGGGGTACAAAAGAAATGTTTAGTCAAGTATTTCTCAAAGTAGGGAGAGAACAGAAGAATGAAGACTAAATCAAACCAAAGGCCTTCCTTGTTCAGCATTCTGCACTGAGAAGAGTGCAAACCCTTAAACAGATGAAAACTGGGACAAGTGTGACCGAGCAACATGAAAGTTTGGTCAAGATGGCAAAAGAGTCTAATGAGGGAGAACACAAAAAGGTAGGAAAAGTTGTAGCATTTTTCTTTTTCTGTCTCCTACTGAGGCCCCATTCTCACTGCCGCATTTGCCCTAGGTAGATCTGGTTTGGATTCACTAAGCCGGTACCAAATCTCCCCAGAAAGAACTTCCCACTACTTTGCCCTGAGAAGCGCTTAAAATGGAGCCTCCTTGTTGTCAATCAAATGCTTTGCTAATTCACTTCCACGTTTGTCAATAGTGGTGTGTCATACAACCATAGGCCAATTGCCATGAGTGCTTCCCCCCCCCCTTTTTTTTTTTAAAGAAGCAAGCTGGAACATTCACATATTCTGTCAACTTTTTTAAAAAAATAGGGCAAAGCTTACCATTCTAGCTTTATGCCCAGGTTATGCCCCAGGATTAATTTGTTTATCCTTTCCCGTGCCTTCTCAGCTATACAACATTCCTCTTTAAAGATAATTGACAAGACATGTCCATAATATTCCAGATGTGGTCACATGACATTTGTATCAGGTCAATATGATGTTGTTAGTTCCTTTTATAATTATGCCCAACATGGAATTTTCTTGTTTAACATTAGCTGCATGCTATGTTGGAGAAATTCAGGATTGTGAATGCCTAGCAAGTGTGTAAACGGTACAGTTGTACACTACAGCCCTAGTACAGTAATACTAGACCTGTCATATTGTAAAGTGAGATGCCTAGTTCAAGTTGAGATTAGGACATTAAAGCATGGCTGGGTAACTTCTCTAGATTTAGGGGCCACGCCTTTCAAATCCCCAATTTCTTATGCTTTTAAAATATATTTTTGTTAAATCAAAATGCTACCTGTATGTCTGTTTTAGGCCTAGGAGAGCCCTATGTCACAAATAGGAAGTAACCATTAGTGGCTTCCAATTGAGAGAGCATGAGACCATTTTGAATAACATTTTAAAATGAGTTATTGGAAGTTTCAAAAATACCATCGAACTGTCCTTGTTCGGCATGGACAACCCTGATCAGTCCTGATCAGTCCTGTTTTCTTCTAGTTTTTCAGTCACTTTAAAAATGTCCCAGTTTCAATTTCCCCTTCCCACTTTCCCCCCTTTGTCCTCAGCTTACTTTAGTTTCTACAGACTGATTTATATGTGCAAAAGTAGTTTACAGTCAATTGACTATGGTGGGAGGGGAGAGTGTAGGGGGGATCCTTCCAAGAAACCTCAAGAAAAAGCAAACTGCCGCAGTGCCTCCTAGCTTGGGTGTTCCTCTTCACTAATAACTGTTGCCTTCTTGATCAGACACTGATGTTGCTTGGCCACATTTGTCCTGGTTTTCTTCTCTCAAATATTGGAGAGTATGCATGCTGCATCAATCCTTCATTATAGGAAAGGGGATGTAGGATCATTACCACCAAACTGCTTCAGGGATATAAATCTTCATCAAGTTTTTTTCTTGAAAGTAGAGAAAAGTTATATGTAGAGTGAATATGGAATCAGGATGAGGGGTAGGAGGTGTGAAGTGGCATGAGAGATAAACCACCAAAATTTTGCTTAATATTAAATTTGAAGTGATTTTCTTCTCCAGTGACTACTTATTTGCATTTAGGTCCTAATCAGGACCACCAAACCAAATCAGATTTCAGAACAGTTAAGATGTGGCAAAACCATTGGTGTTTCTTTTAAAAAAAATCTTGGTGCATTATGTAAGTACTTTACAGCTGGGAAAAAAAAAACTTTCCCCAAACAGTTCTAGGTGCATCTTGGAATACCCTAGAACACGCTTGTGTGTAGGGCTTGGAGAGAGTTTCAAGGTGTGGTTGAAAGCAGAGTTTTGTACAGAAAGTTTAGGAAATTTAGCAGCAAACTCTCCCATGGTTCCAGTTCCAGTAGCATAGAGAAAAACAACTGTTTCCCCTACACTTTTTTCTTCTTTTTACAGAATGTCATGATCTTATGTCATCTTGTCTACTGATTTGTCAGACTGGGCGAATACTCTTGGTTTCCACTGACAGCCACCTGTCCCACCAGATGCTCCAGGGCATTGTGGAAAAAAACAAAATAGCCACTGTGGGGAGACTGTTACAGTGGATATCAAAAATATCATACCCTCCAACTATCCAAATTTGGCATATACAGTTCCATTCACCCTCTGTTATCCCATTTTGAGTTTTTTCTAAAATGATCCAATTTTTCTCTCCTCCTCCCACTTTCCTTTGTCCTCAGTTCACTTAAATAGTTGCAAACACTTCAAAGTACAAAACACACTCAATTAACCAAGGCAGGGGAGAAGAGAAGCGAGAACAAATTCTTGCCCTTTCCAGTTGGCTCAAGCAAAAGCAGACTGCGACACTCTTTTGTGACATGTGTTCCTCCTCATTGATAACCTTGCCATCTTCATCACACTATGATGTTGTTTGACCATGCACATGCTAGCTTTAACCTGTGAAATGTTGGGAGGGTGTGAATATTGTTCTTTATATTTATTGAAAAGTTTACATGATCACAACACAAAACAGTCCAAAGAAAAAGCAGCAAAAATGAATGAAAACCCAAAATGGGGTAGAGTGGATAATGATGAATTTCTGTATAAATATGAAGTGCCAAGAAACTGATGCAGAGTCTGTAATAAGCAGAATGACTAACATACGGACACTTTTAGCTCTCTGTCTGTGAGTGTGTATGCATAGAGAACATGAAACAGGGAATGAACAGTGGTTTCATAACATTGCTGGAAATACCAACTGAAACATCAGCTAAATATGGCTCTAAATGATCTTTGATTTACAGACCTGTATAAATCAAACCTTCTCATTAGGACCCTCAGAAGAGATCTCATAGAAAGAAACAGAACAGTCGAAAGCACTGGCATCGACCAGCCAAAATTTTGCTTTGTGCAGGTTGATTTTCATCTATATTGAGATCTCAGGTTTCCCACCCACTAAAAATGCCAGTGCGTCATCACAAAAAGAGTGGCAGAGGCCTTCACATACCCCAAGGTGGCGCTGGCATGCTCCAGGAACCAGGAAAAAAGGTTCCAAGCAGCAGAGAGGGATTCAGGTAGAGGATCAAAAAGACTGTGCCTACTGAAGCAGCAGGGATGGCAGCAGCCTCTTTGAATTAGTGACACTATTCCCCAGGATTTTTGTGTTTTTCCCCAGGATGTGGAGGGGGGCAGGAGAGGATGCAGCCAAAGCAACAGCTTAGAAAACCCCAGTTGCAGAAAGCAATTCCTCTGTTTTCCTCTGATCACCTAAATCTGATTCCATAAATGTTTCCTGGCTTACATAATGTTGCCCCCCCCCCCCCCGGACACTACCTCCACAAGCTTTTTTTGTTAGTCAAGTTAGGAGGAATTGTCTGAAGGATACAACAAGCTGTGTTTGGGAACCTTGCAAACTTATGAGTGGGAGAAAGCCTCCACAAATGCCCCTTCTTCCTAGGGGTGGCATGGGACTTTTTCCTAATTAATTCATCAACAGAATACACTATTGAAGAGACTGTTCTCTGGAGTCTCATTCAACAGTATCTCTCTCTCTCTCTCTCTCTCTCTCCATATATATATACACACATATATATACAAGGGGATATCCAAAAGTTTTAATGATCATCTTTTAAAAGAATTGACAGAAAGTTTGTTTTGATTTGTAGTTGTTAACTTATCTCTGTGTAGTCACTATCTAGATTTACACATTTTTCCCAGCATATCTTGACCCTCCAAACACTTGATATTGTAGAAGTCTGCAGATTGCGCCTGACAAGGATTTTACACTTTAGTCACTTCTGGCAGAGCCAGTGACAAAAATAAAGGACACAATGAGTTGATTTTCTCAGCAACGTGCACTTAGGGACCAATGGGGACACTGACAAAATTTCATCAATATACCACAATAACTTCCGGGTGATAATTATTACTTTATGATACCACTTCATAAGGGGCAATTTGAAGACTTCTACAATATCAGTTATTTGGAGGGTCAAGATACGCTGGGAAAAATGTGTAAATCTAGATAGTGACTACATAGATGTAAGTTAACAACTACAAATCAAAACAAACTTTCTGTCATTTTTTTAAAAAGGTGATCATTAAAACATTTGGATACCCCCTTGTGTGTGTATGTATATATATATATATATATATATATTCACACTAAGTAGCTAGGTGCTTTTAATATCAGATCAGTGTGTGCTTCATCTATTTTCAAGCTTCCAGTGCATGTGGAACTCAAGCATGATTCCTAATTATCACAATGTAAAATATGTATCCAGAGAGGCATATGCAATATACATGCAGTGCCAACGGATATGAACAATTTGTGTAAGAAACGATTCTCGCACCTTGATGGTGGCACATAATTGATTCATGCCATCGTTTTAATTCAGCGCCTCAGGATTATTTGGGCCTTGCTGATGAATTAAAACAGACCACAGCCTGCAGTCAAGGTTTTCCTTGCTAAACTTTAGTGCACACAATCCCCTCCCCAACTACATATGCTGTAACAGCTACCTAGTCAGCAGACTCTGCGATTTCATGGTCTCCAGTGCACCATCATTCGGGTCCCAGATCCATGATTTCAAAAACAATTGATTTCCTTCTTTCTCTCACTAGTTCTGTCTCCCAGAAAACACACTGTCCTAATGGATAAATCTTAATTTCAGTCCCCTTCTTCTCTCACCTGCATCCAGCACTGATGCTATCCTTGTTATACTGTTTATGTTTCCATAAACTAGCTCTCAGTCTCTCTCTCTCTCTCTTTTACACACGCGTGCGCGCGCACACACACACACACCTTTTTTGTCAGTGTGTGCATAGCAAAAATGGGCAAAGTGTTGTAGAAACACTACAAAATTTGTAGAAAAGTTTAAATTCAGATAATTGTTTTTGTGAAGAGGGAAGCTGCAGTCAAACACAATTAACTCTGAAGAACCTACATCACAGCATTTAAAAGATTAAAACTGAGGCACGTGGGACCAAGTGCCATCAGAGTGTGGTCAAGGTGGAAAAAATTATTATTATTACGGAAGAACATTCACATTAGGAAAGGCTGCAGCAGTTTCCTTCTCCCCACCCCCAGTGAGGTTTTGGGAAGGGATTCTGTTCCCCTGCTGAATTAAGCTACTTTTGCACTTTGAACTCAGTTTGCACCAATGAAAGTAGGCTGAGAACAAAGGAGGAGAGTGGCAAGAGGAGAGAAAAAAATGGGACATTTTAAAGCAGCTGAAAAAAGTGGAACAGTATTAATTGGGTCTGTCCCTGCCTAATTCCTAGGTTGCACGATATGACAGTATAGCCAGCTTCCTAGGAAAAAAAGGTGTGGCTCATCTAAATTTGGGGTCTAATTTCCATTTCTTTTATGCCAGGTGACTCCTTTTCCCATTCATTCATTCATTCGTTTGTTTCCTGATTGATTGTGACTGTGTTCTGTGTGGTAACTTTATTTATTGCAAAAATGTAAGCAGTTTGCTGATTTATATAACTTTTTTTTTTAAAAAAAAAAATAGCAGCATTAATTTTATACTAAATCCAGCACATACACATTTTCCAAAATTTCTGGGCATCCCATAAACTCTTTCAGAACATGGCCACATAGCCTGAAAGCCCCACAAAAAACTACAGATTTGGACTAAATTTTAATGTTTTCTGACAAGTGAATTAGACTTCGTTTGGAAAGAGAAACTGAATTTATTGAACAGGAAAATGTTTGCACCACAATAATATGAATGAAAGTGCCTGAGGTCATACTATTGATCTGCATCCATAAAAAGTGATGAGCACATTTCTAATTAACCATGTTTTACACATACCTGGGGAAAAGCTTTGAAGTTTATAAAGTACACAAAACTATCTACAGAAAAGCAATATGAATGAGACCTGTGGAGATCATCATTTTTGCAGTGCTTGGACTCTGCAGGTATTTTAGCCACCCACCATGGTTCCTGTCAACCTGTTTCCTTATTTCGATTTTCTATTTTATCTTCTACTTTTTCCCTGTTATTCCTAGAAGTGACTATTGCTTCCAAGCAATCTTCTCTCAGATGCATGTTAAGTGCAGTGTTGTTAACTGCTGAAAATTATTTTTGAGACTGTTGAAATTGGCAGATACACTAATTAGCTACCTAAGTATCCATTTTCAATGGCTTTAGCAATAGTAATCATTTAGTTTCATGGTTTATTGCAAGTAACGTGATAAAATTTGTTCCTTCTTTTGCAGCAGACACAAGTAATTATTCAAATCCAATTGACTTCTGAAGTCAAAGGTGTGCCTGTAAAAATCTTAATTGTGGTTTCATTGTATTTTTCCAAAATGTACCTACATTCTCATCTAGTCTGTTTCCTATCAGTTTATGAGGGTTTTTTTCTCCTTCCTTTCCCCCACCATTTTAAAAAATTGTATGCATTCTTATACACTTGTCCCTCCATATTCACTAGGGTTAGGAGCAGAAAACCACCATGAATATGGAAAAACCACAAATAACAAAAACACCATGTTTTTATCTGAGAGGACACCTCTCTAGGAATCTCTAGGTTCTCCAGTGCAACTCTGTGATCAACGTCCAATAGACACTGACCATAGAACTCCACTGGAGGAGCTACAAAGGCCTAGTGGAGTATTCTCTCTAGGAATCTCTAGGTCTTTCAGTGCAACTTTTAGTTAAAGTTCACCACAGAGTTGCACTCGAGGACCCAGATATTCCTAGAGAGAACATATTAATCAAATCTGTGAATAATCAAAACCACAAATATCAAAACCTCAAATATGGAGAGATGACTGTATTTCTACTTTTTTTTTTCATTTGTGTAATATTTCTTCATTGACTAAAGTGTGTTTGTGGTGAATGTATTCCCTTTTAGCTGTTTGCCTATGTACAATGCAAACACTGTTTTTTGTGCATTTTCTTTGAAATGCACAATACATTTTTTGTAACTGTGAAAATTGTAGAGTGACTGTACACTTTGTCTTGAAATGAGTCTTTGGGGCTGTGAAATGGACACTTACTTTGCATCTTTCTATAAATCTGAACACATGAATTCCAACTACTGTTTCAGCCCACTTTCCACACCAACAGCATCTGCATATAAAAATGTGGACTCCAATACTTCCTAGGGTGGAAGCAACATGTTTCTGTTCACACAGAATTGCCATGGAATTTTATGGCAGGATCTCTTCATTTTCAAAAATCTATGATTTGTAGCCTTCAAGGATTTTGTCTTCCATTCTCCATCCAGAATGGCTTGAAATGAAATACCTCCTCTTTTCATATCCTGGAACATTTACCTTAGTCTTCTGTGGGACCTATCATGCTTTCAAACCTTACTTTCCTAATTGCTGTTCCTGAACAGAATCATAGCAGCTCTGACAGCTCTGACATCTTTTGTCACCACAAATTATGGTTTAGAAAGCCCATAATGGGAACTTCTAAAAGTTGATCAAGGTGGCAAGAATGACTCTGAATTCATTTAACATATTTCTTGATTTATGAGGTGATATCTAATACTGGGTGTGACACACACTCCTTTTATAACTACTGTATTTTCCTGATGACAGCATCCTGGGCTTTCTTTCTCCAATAGTGTCACCAAACTAAAACAGACCCTTTAAAAAATCTCTGTTTTTAAAACAGAGGGACTTTGTAATGGTAACATGGATGTAACTCAAAATGTAGACAAGCTTTTTCCAAAATAAGATCAAAACTTTATTGTACAGATGTTTCTAACAAAAGTTATTTGAATAAATGTAAATAAATAAATGTTGCTACAGGCACTTGTTTTTCTTATTTCAGTCATTAAGTTTCTTCCTTAGTTGTGACTGTTACAATAATGGTTTTCTTATATAAATCTCCACATAATCTCAGTGTTACAATCTTTAAGGACACTGACACCATCCTTATAAAGAATAGTTTTCTTCACCAAATTAATATTTCTGTCACTCAGGCTAACTATGGCCCGGGACAGACTGATGGAAAATGGCAGTCTGCAGGCACCCATTTTAATTCTGGAGGGACGCTGCAGCTGCCAAACTGTGCAATGTCCCTCTGAAGTAAAAAGAACCCTGTTCTTTTTGTGGTGCCTGAGTTATGTTATGAGTGCACCATTGCTTCACTCGTGATGTAAGAGATGCACAGCATTGTGCAGACACTGCACATCTATTATGTCAAGATGGCGGTGCCCATATACATCCTACATATTAGGATTCTGGACCATGTGGTTGGTGCGCGGTCTGGAACACTAGTATCGCTGCCACCACGCTGCTTTTCAGCTGTCTGTCTCAGTCCTAAATCTCTCAGGATATCTCTTCACCAAAACTCCTTTACTTAGAGTTCTACTGAAGAACTAAGCCCTTCTCCTATGGACTTTAGCCTTAAGAGTCCCTCCCTGGAACCCTCAAAATCTGTCCCTCTCTGGACACAGCAAGAACCTAACACTCTGAAAACCAAACCCTATCTAACTTTCCAACTGTCACTGATGTGAGTTTTATCTCCTACCAGCCAACATTTCAATGGCTACTGTCAGATGGCTCGTGATTGGCTGTTGTTCTCTACAATATTCCAGTAAATAATGGGGAATTTGGGAGATTTTGGTAAAACATTCCAGGGAATAACTTTGAGGCTTTTTGGCTGACTTTTGTAAACCAGTAAGCAAAAGGAATTTTACAGATGCATTTCGGAATCAAACTTGTTACATAAACAGATTGCTAAAAGGCATGTTTTTTAGTTAATGTTGCAATTATCCCTTAGCAAGTAGCATAAGGTAGTCTTCCCTTCTTGTTTTCATTCTTTATAAAAGCAAAATACGCACACACAAATGCTGGAATTGCACTCTACTGTAAGTGGTCCAATATAGGTCTAATATAAG
Organism: Urosaurus nigricauda; assembly: GCA_034509955.1. Lineage (NCBI taxonomy): Eukaryota > Metazoa > Chordata > Lepidosauria > Squamata > Phrynosomatidae > Urosaurus > Urosaurus nigricauda. The sequence continues at coordinate 256,489,278 of JAOEGL010000003.1, forward strand.
AGATAAAAATCCATGGTGTGGCTAGCCCCCCTTTAAAAAAGTGACTCAGGCAACATTCTGGCAGAAGACCAACAATGGAAGCAACAGGAAAATACATGTCAGTTTCTGATTCTGCTTTGTGTGGTTAAAGGGAAAAGATATGTGGTTTATGCAGGAATGGATACAAGACCAGTCCTTCTGGTATGATAAGGAACCCTTCCACATGACAGAGTTATAACCCCATGGTTCTGCTTTATGTCATGGCTACATCCTATGGATTCTTGGGAAGTGAAGTTTGGTGAGTTGCTAGAGCTCTTTGACTGAGAACTTTAAATATTCCTCCCCAGATCCTAGGATTCTGTAGCAATTAAAGTACCATCAAAGTGGTATATGTACAGTGGTCCCCTGGTTTACGAATACCCTGGCCTACGAAAACCCCGGTTTAAGAAAGAGCCGGGGCCGGAAAAATGGCCCCGGTTTACGGAAAAAACCCCGGTTTAAGAAATGAAAGCGGTGGGAAATTCAAATGGTGCGGGGGCTGGTTTAAGGGGCCCCAGTTTACGAACTTTTCGGTTTAAGAAAGGGGTGCTGGAACGAATTAATTTCGTAAACCGGGGGACCACTGTATGAGGTGTAAAAGGGTCCAGGGAGGTTCTCCCACATATGTGGGAGTATATGATGCTCTTCCAGACCAATTGTACCACCTAGCTCCTGTGGACATCTGTTGGGGCTAAACCAGGGCCCAGTGGTGCAAACATTTGGTCCACTCACCTGGTCACCTGATTTATCAGACAATAATGCCTCAGAGTGTGTGGGGGTCTCCTTCTTTGGAGATTTTTAAAAAGAGTCTGGATGACCATCTGTTGGGGTGCTTTATTCCTGCATGGTAGTGGACACTGAAATTTCTTTCAACTTATGATTCTGTGAATAATGGAAGCAACTGACAAAACTCCTACCATTCTTAATTCTTGAATTGCTGAATAGCAACCCAGGCTGCATTCACACTGCAGAAATAATCCAGTTTGACACCACTTTAACTGTCATGGCTCAATGTCATGAATTCTGGAAATTGTAGTTTTGTGAGGCATTTAACCTTTTCTGTCAGAGAGGTTTGGTGCTACAACAAATTACAACTTTTAGAATTCCGTAGCATTGAGCCATGGCACTTAAAATGGTCTTAACACTCAATGTTATGCTGGTTTCCTTGGAAATTCCAGTTAGCATTTTCAACTGGATTTACTCTTATGTAAGCATGCACAAGACTTCATATTCTCAGAAGCATCCCTAAAAACATAGATTAGATACATGTATATTGCATACAGTCCAACTGTCCCCATTTGGCATGGCCAGTTTCAATTAATCCTCTGTTTAACCATCATTTTGAGCTGGTTTTACAATGCCTTGTTTTCTCTCTTCCTCTCTTACTTCTTTTTCCTTTTGTATTCAGTTTACTTTAGTTTCTGCAAACTGAATTCAAGGTACAAAAATAGCTTTCATTCAGTTAATTAAGAGGGGGGCTTAGTTAACTCAGTTAACTAAGCAGAGGAGGGGAATGGAGTCTTGTCCTTCCCAGTAGGCATAGACAACTAAAACTGCTGCAGCTTCTCCTAGATTGTATGTTCTTCCTCATCATTACATATTGCCATATTGATCAAACTTTGATATTGTTTAGCTACATATGCTTTAGTTTTCGTATGTGAAATATTCGAGGTATGATATAGATATAAATATCCTATCTTCTACAAAAAAAGAAAGTCATTCTCCATTTGGGAAGGGTTGTTTTATTGATTTCAAAAGAATCAATTTTCTTTGTACACCCAGTATTCATGATTTCAATAAAGTCAAAACCATTTTTTTCCTAAAAAAAGTAATAATCAGAAAGTAACTATGGAACTTATTGCACAAGAGAAGTAAAGTGGAATTGCATTTGTATAATAGCACCCAATGTTTGTCCTACTGCATGGCATTATTGCTGCTCTGTTGTTGTTACATGGGAGATGGTTTTAAAAGTAATTATTTTTATCATATAAAAAAATCTGTTCTTGACCTCCTTTCTCACTTATGTCCCACTGTGATTTAAGTGTGAAACATCATTCACATTTTTGCAGGAAGTCCCCTCTTATCTGATTAGTTAAGGGATCACAGCACTGTCAGAAACTAGACTTGGTCAAAAATCAGAACCCCATTTAATTTTTGGACACTACATGACCATCTTGATGTGTGGGTAAGGTATGTGTACCCCTCCAACCTGCAAGAACAGCATGGCATGATAGAAAGCCTGAGACAACAGCAAAAAAGGAAAAGGAGGCCTGTTGGGGATTGGAGCCAGGGCCTGAGGTTCTGCAGTTGGGCCAGCCTCTCTCACAATGTGGATCCTGATGTCCTGCCTTCTTCATCCCTCATGCACTTCTGAGCCTCACCATGAATCCTGTTATTATAGGGAAATAATACAAAGGAAGGACCCCACTCCACCAATATATACCCCTGCTCTTTCTCCTTGGCCATCCCCTGCCTTAGGTGGGGTGTGTGAGTGATCAAGTGTGTGCTCCCCCGAGACGTTAATTTAATGTGGCCAGTATACGATAGGGCTTTAACACGATCAGACATTCCAATCCTGCAATGGTTTTGAAAGTACGGTAGTAAAGAAAGCAATCCCACTTGAACAGCATTTTAAAAGAATGTAATCGTAGCAAAAGAGGAGGCTCTTGTGGTAAGGCCCTATATGTTCAGACATTCTACTATGTTGCAGCTGAATAATTGATGGGCTAGTTAATGGGCAAAACCACTGGAAAGTTGGGAAGCTTTGTACTGATTTTCTAACTCACTAAAGCAATTCAGAAATACAAGTAAGCCATCACAGGCTGATATGATGGTGGTTCATTGATATATTGCTTAGTTCTTTGTGTCGGCAATTTCCTGGAAATAATTGCACATTGGAGTGAGCTGTGTTAACAGCAACTGAAATGTTGATGCTCAAAAGCCGGTCACTAATTTCACAAGACTTTGCTTGAAAATATGGCTTCTGTTAGTTTGATTGAAGCAGACATTAAATGTTAATTATTATTGCATTATTAGCTTTCTACAAAAGCTGCTGTCCTGGCTATATTTTAATATGCCTACCTCCTACACCTTGTTACTGCTTTCTGAAAGGATTGAAAGACCAAATAGCAATTAGTTTGATCACTAAGAGAATATTTTTCTCCCTAACACTCCTTGTCACAAAAATATACCTGCAATACAGTTAATATTTATTGGCTTCATTTCAAGGTGACAACCATCTCATTAACAACAATAAATGTAAATGAAGCTAATAATTCTTGTCTGAAAAGAAATAAACCATTCTAAACCATGGCTCAGGATGCAGTTGTGTAACTATACATATATCATGCACATATGCACCAATTGTTTGCAGATTAGGTGTTTCCTCATCAAGTGTTTCTCCACTTGTTGTGACAAAAGAAAAAGCTCCACATACCAGCCTTTTAGAGCTGCAGGATTCATGCAGCTTGTAGGGAGAACTTAGTTCTTGTCCGTCCTTTATGCTCCAGTCCTCTCAAACCCAGTTTAAATATTAGGCAAAATTTGGTATAGAAGGCACTGTCTTCTTTCTGCAGAATAGTCAAAATTATTTTTAAAATGAAATTTTAAAAGAGATAGCTTGCTTTATGGCTACTTTCAGACTTTACAACTCCATTTGGATGTTCTTTCCTTGTTCTCTTAGCTTTCTTATTCTATACAGCTTTTCGGAATTTACTGCGACGGGTTTTTAATGGTGTGCTGTTTTTCTGTTCATTTATATTTTGTGTTTTAAAATGGTTTAACTCTGTCAATGGTTAAACAGAATTTATATACAGGTTGAGTATTGCTTATGTGGAATTCCCAAATCAGAAATATTCCAAAATCATTCACATGGGTGACTGAGATATGATACCTTTTCTTTCTGATAGTTAAATGTACACAAACCTTGTTTCATGCACAAATTATTAAAAATATTATGGACAAAGTTACCTTCAGGCTATGTGTATAGGTTGTATGTAATAATAATAATAATAATAATAATAATAATAATAATAATAAATCTTTATTTCTAGCCCGTTCCTCTGTGGAGCACAATCGGAGCAGGGTACAGCAAATTAAAACATACAGATTAAAATACATAATCAACCCATTCCCAACCACCCATCCTTAAAAATAAATTAAATTAGCAATAATTTAAAACCAAAACAACATTAAAAACATAATACATCATCATAGATCTTAAATGAGAGTAAAAATAGCACCAAGCAAGGAGTCAAAATAGGTCCCTTTTCGGAGCCGGGAACTAGGAGGTTTCAGGGAAGGCCTGCCAGAAGAGATGCGTCTTCAGAGCTTTTTTAAAGCAGTCAAGAGATGTTATAAGACACATCTCATCCGGCAGTCCATTCCAAAGCTTGGGTGCGGTAGCTGAAAAAGTCCTCTGGGAGGTCTGTGACAGCCGAGTTTTCACAGGCTGTAGCAGGTTCCTCCCAGAGGATCAGAGTGTGCGGGGGGGGGGGGTCTTCATACGGGGAGAGGCGGTCCCTAAGATAAGATGGACCCAAGCCATGTAGGGCTTTAAAAGTTAGGACCAATACCTTGTACTGTGCCCAGAAACTAATCGGCAGCCAGTGGAGAGACTTGAGCACCGGTGTTATGTGCTCTCTCCTTGATGTTCCAGTTACAAGCCTGGCTGCCATATTTAGGACCAGTTGAAGTTTCCGAGTTAAGCACAAAGGTAGCCCCATGTAGAGCGCATTACAGAAGTCTGGGCGTGAGGTTACCAGAGCATGTACCACAGTTTCCAGGTCCCTCATGTCCAGGAAAGGACGCAGCTGGCGTATCAGCCGAAGCTGATAACATGCACTCCTGACCGTCGCATTCACCTGACAAGTCATGTGAAGCGACGAATCTAGAAGTACCCCCAGGCTGCGAACACAGTCCTTAGAGGAGAGTGTGACTCTGTCCAGGACTGGAGACTGTATTCCCAAGCCTGGTTTCGGCCTGTGACTGTTAGTACCTCCGTTTTGTCTGGATTCAGTTTCAATTTGTTTTCCCTCATCCAATCCATTACTGCCGTAAGACAGACATTAAGAGGAGAGACGCCATCTGAAGTCTGTGCTGATGATCTGGTCATGGAGAGATATATCTGAGTGTCATCAGCGTACTGAAGACACTGAGCTCCATGCCTCCGAATGACCTCACCCAGCGGCTTCATATAAATGTTAAATAGCATCGGGGACAGGATGGCACCCTGAGGGACACAACAATTAAGCTCGATTTTGGAAGAGCAACTGTCCCCGAGCCTCACCCTTTGGGATCTGCCGAAGAGGAAGGACCGGAACCATCGAAGAACAGTGCCTCCGATCCCTACCTCCCTCAGCCGATCCAAAAGGATGGAGTGGTCTATAGTATCAAAGGCCGTGGATTGATCCAAGAGCACCAGCAGGGTCACACTGCCCCTGTCAATGCTCAAGCGGAGGTCATCAGCCAGTGCAACCATAGCAGTCTCAACTCCATGACCTGCCCTGAAGCCGGTTTGAAATGGATTGAGATAATCAGTTTCATCCAAGACAGCTTGAAGTTGGAAGGCAACTGCTCTCTCGATCACCTTGCTCAAAAATGGGAGCAAGGATACTGGTCTGTAGTTGTTCCTGTCCAGGGGATCAAGGGAAGGTTTCTTCAGGAGAGGCTTAACAGCCGCCTCCTTCAGACACGATGGAACAGTGCCTTCCCTGAGGGCCGCATTGATCACATCCCAAAGGAATGTCCTCAGTGTGCCCCCTCTCTGAACGACCAGCCAAGATGGACATGGATCGAGGGAGCATGTCGTCTTCCAGGTACTGCCAAGGAGCTTGTCCATGTCATCGGTACTCACTGATTGAAACTCATCCAGTAAACTGACAGCAACGGAGTTGCTGGACACCTCGCCAATGGATTCTGACAAAACATTGGCGTCCAAGTCGTTTCTTACCCGAGAGATTTTATCTGCAAAGTAGATGTTAAACGTGTCACAGCAGGCTGTTGTTGGGTCAAGTAGGGGATTCGGCGCAGGGGGAACCTGCGTCAGTTCCCCCACTACCCTAAACAGCTCTGCTGAACAGGACTCTTCAGACGCAATGTGTGCAGAGCAGAAGAGTCTCCGTGCTGCACATAAAGCCTCCTGATAGGCGCGAAGGTGCTGCCTATAGCGAGTTCTGTCGGATATGAGGCGAGTTTTCCGCCACTTGCACTCTAGTCGTCGTCCAACCTTCTTCATCTCCCTGAGTTCATCTGTGAACCAGGGTTTGCGATTGGGAGCAGGCTGGAGAGGACGCTCGGGGGCGATCATGTCGATAGCCTTGGGAAGATTGGTGTTCCAATTGTTCACCAAGGTTTCGACTGGATCACTGGCGTTAACAACCATTAGAAACATGCATGAAATTCATTTTTAGCATTGGGTCCCATCTCCAAGATATTTCCTTATGTATATGCAAATATTCCAAAATACAAAATCCAAGCACTTCGAATAAGACACTCAACCTGTGTGTTTGTGTGTATTCATAAACATACCACTATCAGTACTACGCACACACACATACACATTAAACAATGTGTGGGTGTGTACACGCATGCAGACATGCTGTTGTTGTGTGACGTCAAGTAACCTAGCCATTTCAATGGCTGAGCTAGGATTCAAACCATGTTCTCCAGAGTCATAGTCCAATGTTCAAACCACTACACAGACACCTTGCTTTCCAGTGAATGAAATAACACAACATTTAAAAAAAAAATACTAACATCACTTCTGATTTCAGCTCAGGGCAGAACATCTAAGCATTAAAGGCTGTTAAGGTATCTCTGAGGGAAGGAGTTTGCCTTTAAAAAGGTTCTTTCCCCTTTATTTTCCTATTTTTTAAAAACCATTTGTAACCTTTCCCCATTCACAATAAAGCTGGAAGAGGAGCACTTGGTTTCTGAATGAACTAAAGCATCCATAAGTTGTATGGAGATAGTATTTACTAAGCCATGATTACATAAGCTGACACCATGGGAAATTCAAGATGGAAAAATGCTAGAGCGGGTGCACTACAGAGCTGCAAGATATTGGTCTCTGTGGATGAAACTCTCTAGATCAAATTCCTGTATTTAGAAATGTAATATTTATTTTCTTTGTAGAGAAATATATATATTTGCCCTTCCAGCTCCCATGAACTGCTCTAAGCAGCCCTTAGCAATTTAAAACCGCAATATAAAACCACACACTCAATACAAATATACAAAAATATACAGAGACAGAAATTATTGATAAAACAACCTAGAAATAGAACAAACATTTAGCAAGCAAAAGCCTGCAAGAATATAAATGGCTTCACAAACCCTAGTGAATTAGGTAGAGAATGGGCTACCTAAGTCACAGGGCAAAGTGAGTTGGCCATTTCTCTTGTTAACTTCAATGACTTCTCTGTCATAAGTAGGATATGGAAAAGGGTCTCTCTTTGTGTTCTTAACAAGTGGACAGTTCCCTTTGGGGACAGCATCAATTTCTAAAGTATCCTGTACCCAAGCTATTTACCCTCCTGAAACTTAAAACCATTAGACCTGGTCCTACCCTCTGAGACAGCAGAGAACAAATCTTCACCCTCCTTTCTGTGTCAGCTCCTTAGATATTTAAAGAGTGCAATCATATCACCCCTTAATCTTCTCCATACCTGTCAGCATCCTTGTTGCCCTTCTTTGTCTCTGCTCCATGTTAGCATGCCTGGCACCCTCCACACTGTGAGTGAGGATTCATAATGCATTTTTTTTTTCATATCTGGAACCAGGCCTGTCTTAATAGGTCACAATGACCTTTGAAATACCAGGAAGCTTTCCCATTGGAATGGCACATTGACCTGAAGACATGTGAAGAACCCAGGTAATACCAAGATTGTGTTTGCTGATCACTCCATCCTTCCCCCAGGCTTTCTACATATCATCGTACACTGTAGGCAAAAGAGGTTCCATTGCACAAAACCAAGTTAGACCATAATCCCTACCAACTCCCTGCTGTGTTCCATCCTTCCCCCAGGCTTTCTACATATCATCGTACACTGTAGGCAAAAGAGGTTCCATTGCACAAAACCAAGTTAGACCATAATCCCTACCAACTCTCTGCTGTGTTCCCAACCAAATTCCTATCCAGCTACTTTGTGGTTGCCTGACATACAATAACTGTTTTATCAATTAAACCATATACAAAATTGCCCATTTTGTCAATTCCATGAAAAAGCACTCAGACTCTTTGTATTTCATGTGGGAATGTGAAGCACACCTTGAGGGCACCAAACAGGATTTAAATATCCACCCTGCACATGTCCAGTTTGCAAATGCAGTAAGAAACCAGTGGAGCTCTGTCCAACCATCCAGAGTCTCCTCTTCCCATATTGCTTTCACACATTGTCTGAGCCAAAGCCGCCTTTCCATGGATTCCTCTGCAGAACTGGTAAATATCACTTTGTCAACAACACTAAGTCTCTGCTATCCAGTTTCCATACCACTGTTTCAGTTAGCTATATATTTTGCTTGAATTGCTATTGTGTATTTGGTTGCACTCTTGTTGGTTGCACAACAAATAAAACCATTCTTTAGAATCATAGAATTGGAAGTGACCACAAGGGCCATCCAGTCCAATCCCCTGCCATGCACGAACTCTCAATCAAAGCATCCCCGACAGATGGCTATCCAGCCTCTGTTTAAAGACCTCCAAGGAAGGAGATTCCACCACTCTCCAAATCTCTTTTCTTGCATCCATTGTTCTGCATTCTAGTCTCTGGAGGAGCAGAAAACAACCCTGCTCCCTCCTCAATATGACATCCCTTCAAATATTTAAACAGAACTATCATATCACCTCTTAATCTTCTCTTCTCCAGGCTAAACATCCCCAGCTCCCTAAGTCTTTCCTCGTAAGGTATGGTTTCCAGACCCTTCATCATTTTAGTCACCCTTCTTTGGACACGCTCCAGTTTCTCAACATCTTTTTTGAATTGTGGTGCCCAGAACTGGACACAGTATTCCAGGTGGGGCCTGACCAAAGCAGAGTAGAGTGGCACTATTACTTCCCTTGATCTAGACACTATACTTCTATTGATGCAACCTAAAATTGCATTGGCCTTTTCAGCTGCCTCATCACACTGTTGATTCATGTTCAACTTGTGGTCTACTCGGACTCCTAGATCCCTTTCACATGTGGTCATTTAGTTTACTAAACTTCTCACATGTTCCCTTTGAGCTAAATAGTTCCACCAAGCTTTAAGGAGATGCTGACACAGTTGTTGAGGAATCTCAGTCCCACCCCAACCTTTTTGGATAATATCTATACCCTTCCTAAAGTGAAGTGCCTAGAAGTTAATGCAGTACTCCACACGAGGCCAAATTTGTGCTCAATTCAATGAGACTATTACTTCTCTTGTCTTGAAAACTATAGTTCTCTTAACATAGGCTAAAATATTATTTACCTTCTTTGCTGCAGCATCACATTGCTGGATCATGTTCAAATTATGATCACCAATAATCCCAAGGTTCTTTTCACTGCTGCTTTTGGTGTTCCTTGGTGGAAATGCTACTTTTGCTTTTATTTTCCCTGGTAGCTGTACAATGTACATTTGATGTGCAGCATTTAAATTATGTCTTGAATTTATTTTGTAGTAGATAGTTGTTATGGTGTCCTTTAATTAAGACATCTGTGAGGAAATAAACAAAGATTATGCTTCTAAAACTGAGCATGTAGAATGTAGAGAAAGGTCACTTAGGAACTTGTAGATGCTGCCGGTCTGCTGGAATGTTTGCCAGCCTGCATTTAAATATCCTGTTTCAAAGGAGTCAGCTTTCTTATATGGCTTCATATTTAGGGACTTTTAATGAGCTGGCAAGTCAGGACAAATTGGGATATCCATTGCTAGAATACAGATGAAGCCATTTTTATGTCCATGTGCATGGATAAGAGCAAGTTGGATAAAATAATAAGTTGGAGAGATGGCAAGGAGGGAGCAAACAGAAATATTGTTCAGGTGGCAAGCAGGTTTTTTTTTTTTTTAAGTCAAGCAAGGTTGTATACCATCACCCTATTTATTCAGCCTATATGCAGAAAATATCATATGTAAAGCAGACTTGGACTCAGAGGCAGGAGGAGACATATAGGATGAAGGAACATTAACAACCTAAGATACAGAGATGACACATTACTACTACCGGTAGTAGAATAGCTATGAAATAACTGGACAAGATTACAGACAAGATTGCATGGCACTGAACACTAAAGTGAGGATTCTCCAAGTGATTGTATTCCCCATCAAATTAGCCTTATACATTTGTTGATAACAACATGTCTCATAATGACAATGACTGCATTTTCTCCTTCTTGTAGAAGAAATTTAGTGCCCCCCCCTCAAAAAAAAAATACATGATGGATGTGAGAACTGGAGATGAATGTGAGAACTGGACTGTAAAAAAAGCAGATAGGAAGAGAATCAACTTGTTTGAGATGCGGTGCTGGAGGAGAATGACAGGGTTACTGAAGATTTTCACACTTGCCTTCATCGCTGCTAAACCGTTCTCCAAACGTAGCTAAAGGGGAAAGGAAGCACCTGTGTCTCAACGCCAGGAGTGCTTTCTGAATCACCTTAAAACCATGGCTAGCCCTAGTGTCCTTGAATCATTGTGCAAGGAGCAATTTCCTATGAATGCAAACTTTGCATTCAGAGGAATTCCGCTCCCCAGGAACAATTCAGGGATGCAAAGGAGGCTGTTTTAGTGCTCCTGGCATTCAGACACAGGTGCTTCCTTTCCCTTTTAGCTACGTTTGGAGGCTGTTTTAGCAGCGATGCAGGCAAATGTGAAAATTGTAACTGTGGATGGACAAGAAGACAAATAAATGCGTTCTAGAACAGACCAAGCCTGAACTTTCTCTGGAAGCCCTCTTGATGCTTGCATTGCATCTACAGGGAATCAACTCCCTTGAAATGATTCAGCCTCACAAAGAGGCAGCTTCCGTTTCCATGACGATTGAGGAGCAATTTGGAGAAGCACTCCAGACTTTCAGACACTCCCCCTGCTTGAATCTTTTAAGGATGTTTCAGCCATTTTCAGCCAAAAATGTTGAGGCCATGTGATGTGTTAGAGTTTTTAGTTTATAAATACAAAAAAATAAAAACAAAAAAACAACCACAAATAACAATCATATTGTCCAAAATGGCAGTGCATGCATATGGCTGTTCAGTCATTGGGGGCAACTGCAGTGAAGTCCTCCCTCCCTCCCTCTTTCTTCCTTCTCTTCCCTCCTCCCTTCCCCTGCAAGCCTTCTGCCCTGAGCTTAGCTTTGTGGGTGGAGGCTGGATCCCCAACGGCTGGAAAGAGCTGGAGATGGTGTTGGGACAAGAGCTTGGGTCTTGGAACCTCCTCCTGGCCCAATACCCAGAATGGAACCTCCGGGCTCTGAGACCCAAGCTGTGGCCCTGGTGCTGGCTCTGGCTCCCTCCAGCCTCCATCCCCGAAGCCAAGCCCTGGGCAGAAGCTGGGGGGGGGGGAAGGGAGGGAGGACATCAGTGTAGTTGTCTCTGTGGCCATGCCACTCTTAGGAACAATGTGACATGCACATCCCCAGGTTTTGGTATCTGCTGGGGTATGTGTGTCCAGAACAGATCCCCCACAGATACCAAGGGCCGACTGTATAAACAGTTATATGAATTGATGTGTATGATAGCTAAATTGGAATACCAATCATATATAGGCCACTGGAATACTAAATCTTTTGTCTGTATTTGTGTGCAGAGGCCCTAACAGACTTAAGTTGGGGAGATGGTCCTAACAGAGATACCTATCAGTTACTCCTGCTAATATGGTGTCATCTGCAAATTTCATACACATGCCCTCTCTTCCTTCATTTGAGGAATAGAGGGCAAGCTTATGAAATATGCAGATGACACCAAATTATTAAGGTCATTTTTAATTTTGATCCTGTGCTCTGGAATGTTAGTTTTTCCTCCTAGATTAGAAAGCTAGGCCAAAACTAACAAAATTAACTTCATCAGGAGGAAATTGAAGGTACTGCACTTAGTCAGGAAAATTTTTTTGAAATGCATGGATTTACATTTGGCTTAACAGTGGAACATGTGAAAGGGATCTAGGTGTGCTAGTAGACAACGAGTTGAATATGAGTCAGCAACTAAAAGATTAAATGTTATTCTAGGCTGCATCAATAGAAGTATAGCATCTAGATCAAGGGAAGTAATAGTGCTACTCTACTCTGCTTTGGTCAGGCCTCACCTGGAATACTGTGTCCAGTTCTGGGCAGCACAATTCAAAAAGGATGTTGACAAGCTGGAGTGTGTCCAGAGAGGGGTGACCAAAATGGTGAAGGGTCTGGAAACCATATCCTATCAGGAGAGGGAGCTCACTCTGGAAAAGAGAAGGTTCAGAGGTAATATGATAGCTCTTTTTTAATTTTTGAAGTTGTGTTATATTGAGGATGGAGCAAGCTTGTTTTCTGCAGCTCCAGAGGCTAGGACCTGGAGTAATGGATGTAAACTACAGGAAAAGAGATAATCACTTCAACATTAGGAAGAGCCTTTCTTTGGAGTTATTTAAACAAAGGCTGGATGGTCATCTGTTGGGAGTGCTTTGATTGTGTATTCCTGCATGTCAGGGGCTTGGACTGAATGGTCCTTGTGATCACTGTAAGCCTGAGGACAGGGATCTGTCTAATTATAAGATTGTACAGCACTGTGTAAATCTACAGCGCTATATAAATAAAATTAATAATAATAATAATCTCTTCCAGTTCTATGATTCTATGAACAGAGCTATGGAAATATCTCTATGAAGATCTGAAAATGTCTTCTGTGGCAGACAGGGTATTCCATTAATTACATGGAGACCAGTGTTCTTTTCTTTTCAGTCATGTATGACATTTATCTAATATCATTCTCTCCTTATTATATCATGCAAGTCCAAACTAAAGGTAAATGAGACTGACCAGTGAAAATCAGCCATTATACACAAACTGTGTTCTACTTCTACTATCACTGGAGAAGTGTTACTTTCTAAATGGTTAGATCAATTTCCATGTTTGAGTCATAGGTCTGCATCCCCAGCATACTTCTGTGTTACTGCATCTGATTGACTTAGAGCCACATTGCAATTCCTAGAAGCAACAATGATATGATAATGATACAAGCAGCTTGTTTTGAGTGCTTAAGGAGTCATTGATTTGTTTCAAAGCCTCTAATTAAGATAACTCTCATTCATAATGCTTTAATGGCAATATTTATTGTGGATCTGCTGTACGAAGAGCCAAATATTCTCTCTCTCTCTCTCTCTCTCTCTCTCTCTCTCACACACACACACACACACACACACAACATTTAGGAACTGGAGTTAATATATGGGAAAACTACTTCAGTTTAGCAGGGTTTGAGCAAACATGTGCCTGGGAATCTCTCTCAAATTACATTAGAAGCCTACAAAATCAATGCTTCCTTTTTCCCACTGAAAATAAAAGAGTATTGACACCCAGATAGTAGTACATCAAGCTTACAAGAACATTTGGGAGCCATATTATACCTGATCTGGACCATATGGCCCATATGCACAGAAAGTTAATACATCTGCGCTCCTTTAATAATCAGATTTTTTCCCACCATCCCTGAACATCAGGCTTGAATCATCTGCCCTATACAGATGGCCCAAAACAGCTGTCTGTGGGGCAGGAATAGGGTTAGGGAGAGTGCAGCATTTAGACCCTCCCTAACCCTAGTGCATATGGGCAGCACAATTTCAAAATGGCACCGTACATATGCACACGCCATCATAATGTCATGGCGTGCACCACATTTAGATATCGTGGCACATGCCTGATGTCATGGCACCCTTTCAGTGGCGCCAAAAGGAGCTCCAAAATTGAGCTCCTTTTTGTGCCTGGTCCTTGGCGTGGCCTTTACATGGCCGTGTCAAGGACCACGAGGGGAAAGGGTCTGCCACAGCGGCCCCTTTCCCTCCTCGACAGCACAGGGATTTGTGGGCAGAGCAGGGCTGCACCCCACTTCCAGGCCATGGAGAAGGGCCGGGATGGGGCCAGGGCTACCTCACTGGTAGCCCCAGAGGCCCCATCCTGGCACTTCTTTGGGTGGTCTGTAAAGCCCCTTTAATCAATCAATCAATTGATCAATTAACAATTTATCATGGTGTTAGATCAGCATACAGCCTTGTGTCGTAACATTTGGATATAGACATGAAAGCATAAAGAGCTGGTGGTTCTATACCCTGCCACATTTCACAGACGAAAACTGGGGCACCTGTGGCCAAACAACATGAGAATGTTGTTAATGAAGGAGAATACATAAGCTAGGAATAGCTGCAGCAGTTTGCTTTTGTCTGGCATTATTGTGAAGGGCAAGATTCCACCTCTTCTCTCCTATCACTTCTTCTAAGGATACCTTTACACTAGTGTTTCTATGACAAGTAGATGATGCAATGCCAAATCAAAGTTCCCACTATTTGGTAGCTCACATTACCCTTTATATCGATTTAAAATGGAACCGCCATTTCAATCGTTCTCAGGTTTTTGTTTTTTTTTTTTTTTGGTTTTTTTTTTATGGAGCTGCTATTTCACTCCTGCAATCAAATTCCAGAAAAGGAAAAAACAATGGCGCTTGGCTAGCACGGGAACAGCAAGGTGTGACCATATTACACCAATATTGAACTCACTCCACTGGCTGCCTATTTGTTTCCAGGCACAGTACAAGGTGTTGGTTATCACCTTTAAAGCCCTACATGGTTTGGGCCCAAGTTATCTAAGGGATCACCTGCTTCCATATAATCTGCCCCGTGCACATAGATCCACTAGGAGGAACTTATTACAACCAGTGAAGACCAGATTGGTTACGACCTCCCAGAGGACATTTTCTGCAGTCGCTCCTACTTTATGGAATTGCCTGCCAGATGAGATCCATCAAATTACCAACCTGGATGCCTTTTAAAAAGCCATCAAGACGGATCTCTTTCAGCAGGCCTTCCCAGAATAAATCACTCAGTCAAAAATATCCCCCCACATAGGCACATAGGACAATGACTTTGCCACTGTTATTGGTAGGAACTATTGTAATTTTATTTATTTTTAAATCGTTTTATATAAATTTTAATTGTAATTTGTTTAATTCCTTTGGGGGGGTAATTTATATATATTGTTGTATGGTTTTAAATACTGTAGGCTGCTTTGAATGCTCCGGCAAAACACAGGGTACAAATAAAAGATGATGTTGATGATGATGATGATGATGATGATGATAATAATAATAATATAGCAGGGAAAGTGAAAATGGGTGGGCATGATCTGCCTCCTGCACATTAACTCCTCCCTCCTGGATGCACCAAATGGGATCAGGAACAAGTTCCCATTGGCTTTATCCTGATAAAACCCAGTGTTTTGGAAAAGAAACTGGGAAAAACTCTGTCTTGGAAAAATTGGGTTAAGGGAGATTCAGGTTGGGAAAAACTGGCACAAGTGTGAATGACCCCCTTTTAAACTGGTTTGCAAACTGGTTTATAATGTAGTGTGAGAAGGGAGTTCAAGATGGATGGGAGTTCCTCAAAAGGGAGATACTGAAAGCACAATTTCAGACAGTTCCAATGAGGAAGAAAAATGGGAGATGTCTCAAGAAACCGGTATGGATGACTAAGGAACTTATAACTGAGCTAAGTTTTAAACGGAACATGTATAAAAAATGGAAAAATGGGGAAATCACCAAAGAGGAATTCAAACAAATAGCCAGCACATGTAGGGATAAAGTCAGAAAAGCTAAAGCGCAAAATGAACTCAGGCTTGCTAGAGAGGTTAAGAACAATAAAAAGGGCTTTTTTGGATATGTCCGCAGCAAAAGGAAGAAGAAGGAAATGGTAGGACCACTGTGTGCAGAAGATGGCAAAATACTAACAGGGAACAAAGAAAAGGCAGAATTACTCAACACCTTCTTTGCTTCAGTCTTCTCAGAAAAGGCAAAAGGTGCTCAACCTGAGGACAGTGAAGAAGGGGACAGAGTGGGGGAATTTCAGCACAGAATAAGTAAAGAGAAAGTACAGGAATACCTGGTTAACCTAAATGAATACAAATCTCCAGGACCAGATGAACTACATCCAAGGGTATTAAAAGAACTGGCAAAGGTAATATCGGAGCCATTGGCAATAATCTTTGAGAACTCCTGGAGAACAGGAGAAGTCCCAGAAGACTGGAGGAGGGCAAACGTTGTCCCCATCTTCAAAAAGGGAAAAAAAGAGGATCCCAGCAATTATCGTCCAGTTAGTCTGACATCAATACCAGGAAAGATTCTAGAGCAGATCATTAAGCAGAGAGTCTGCGAACATTTAGAAGCCAATGCCATAATCACAAAAAGCCAACACGGGTTTCAGAGAAAGAAGTCATGCCAAACGAACCTGATCTCTTTTTTTGATAAAATTACCAGCTTGGTAGATGAAGGGAATGCTGTGGATATAGTTTACCTCGATTTCAGTAAGGCCTTTGACAAGGTTCCCCATGACATTCTTGCAAACAAGCTTGAAAAATGTGGGATAGACAAGTTAACTGTTACATGGATTTGTAATTGGTTGAGTGGCCGAACTCAAAGGGTGCTCAACAATGGCTCCTTTTCATCCTGGAGAGAAGTGACCAGTGGGGTCCCACAGGGCTCTGTCCTGGGCCCAGTGCTGTTCAACATCTTTATTAATGATTTGGATGACAGAATTGGGGGCATACTTATCAAATTTGCAGATGACACTAAACTAGGAGGAGTAGCTAATACCCCAGAGGACAGGATCAAAATTCAAAATGACCTGAATATACTAGAAAGCTGGGCCAATGCTAACAAGATGAAATTCAACACAGAGAAATGTAAGGTTCTGCACTTAGGGAGGAAAAATGAAATGCACAGATATAGGATGGGGGACACCTGGCTGAAAGAGACCACATGTGAAAGGGATCTAGGACTCCAAGTAGACCATAAACTGAACATGAGTCAACAGTGCGATGCAGCAGCTAAAAAGGCCAATGCAATTTTAGGCTGCATCAATAGAAGTATAGTGTCTAGGTCAAGGGAAGTAATGGTGCCACTCTATTCTGCTTTGGTCAGGCCCCACCTGGAATACTGTGTCCAGTTCTGGGCACCACAATTCAAAAAGGATGTGGAGAAACTGGAGCGGGTCCAAAGGAGGGCAACTAAGATGGTGAAGGGTCTGGAAACCATGCCCTATGAAGAACGCCTTAGGGAACTGGGGATGTTTAGCCTGGAAAAGAGAAGGTTAAGAGGTGATATGATAGCCCTGTTTAAATATTTGAAGGGATGTCATATTGAGGAGGGAGCAAGCTTGTTTTCTGCTGCTGCAGAGATTAGAACGCGGAACAATGGATATAAATTGCAGGAAAAGAGATTCCACCTCAACATTAGGAAGAACTTCCTGACAGTAAGGGCTGTTCGACAGTGGAACACACTCCCTCGGAGCGTAGTGGAGTCTCCTTCCTTGGAGGTCTTTAAGCAGAGGCTGGATGGCCATCTGTCGGGGATGCTTTGATTTGGAGGTCCTGCATGGCAGGGGGTTGGACTGGATGGCCCTTGTGGTCTCTTCCAACTCAATGATTCTATGATTCTATGATTCTATGATCCCCTAAGTAAATTGAATGCAAACTACTTTTGCACTTTAAACTCAGTTTGCAGCTACTGAAGTAAGCTTGAGGACGAAGGTCGAGGAGATGGGAGGAAGTGAGAGGAACTGGGACAGAGTGGCATAGCAGAACATCAATTAAGACTGTATCTGCAAAATTGGAATAGTTGGAAGGTATGTGTTATAGTACTGTAATACAAAATAAAATATTGTATAATGCATTATATTGTACTATATTGTATCAACTAAACTTAAAACATTTATATACCATCAGAACAGACTCCAGGTTATGTTGAATATATATTTATTTTTTCTCTCTCTCTCTCTTTCTGCACACACACACACAGACAATATTTGCTGGCATCTTGTTGGTGAGTCTGAACTACAGGGGACTTATTCAATCGATGGTTTATTCCTATTGATGCTATGGATTGAATAGATCTACTCTAATCAGGACCAACAAAACGATTAAGGCCAGCATGTAATGTTGCCACAATGTGTATTGATTCAATATGTTACAAAAAAGAGGAAAATTTAGAGGTTGGAGATGCTGATTTTGATATCAGCTTTGCCCTGAAAATCCGTATTTCTGTCTTGAAATTCCAAGTTAAACTATGCACAGTTTACAGGAAATCAGGTTAGATCTCTCTCTCCTTCCCTCCCTCCCTCCCTCCCTCTGCAGAAATACTTAAGAGACTGAGTTTTTCAAAAGCTTCCACTTACCATTTCTGTAATAACTGTGAACATCTTGTGTTTTTACCTTTACAGACCCTATCATTTCCATATGAAAATGGTCATTTGTGCATACGTACCAGTCGGAAATCCCTGCTTCTACAGACAATTGCTTTCCATTGTAGCTCATAAGTTACCATTGTTATATTCTGTGTTGTTGTGAGATAATTACAGCAATTCGTTCAAGGCTTGGCCTCAAGAGGTGGGAGCTCGTGACACCTGGAAATAGCTGCTCATTACTGACAGGTAGGGGTGTGCACAGAGCCAATTTAGACCCTGGAAAACAGACAAAAATAAACCCTTTATGGAATGTGGCAGGCCTTCATGAGCCTTCTAGGGCCCTGGGATATGTCTTAAACACAGAAAAACCATTTCGCCGTAATAAGGCTTCTCTGTCTCTGTGTATAATCTAATTGAGTACTGATTTATGCCTGAATTGGGTAGTTTATATAATAAAGCCACTTAGATCACTGGAAACTTTGGGTATTCCAACTGCTGAAGAATATGACTTCATATCATATAATAGGAAACTCAATTCTCCAACTGCCTATTCTTATGTAATAAAATGGCACCATCATCCACAGAGAAGAGTGATGTATCATCAGATGTGTAAGGTCCACAGCATTAATAGAACAATACAAATATTTAGAAAGAAAACTCTACAGGGAAAACTTTGTGGGCCAGTGTGCTGCAATGGTTAGTGCTGACCTTGAATTTGGAAAATTGAAATTCTCATCCCCCTTGAATCATGCAACCCCCAAAGTGACCTTAGGCCAGTCACATCTCTCTCTCTCTCTCTCTCTCTCTCTCTCTCCCTGACCTACTTGGAGGTTTAGCCAGGTTAGTCTGTAGAATCAGTATGTAGAAAGATCTTGTACCACCTTTGAGACTAACTGAAAGAAAGAAAATGATAGCATGAGTTCTCATAGACTTCAGTCTGAGACTTCATTCCAAAGAAGTAGAGTGAAGTCTACAAAAGCTCATGCTGCCAATTTCTTTCTTTCAGTTAATCTCAAAGGTGCTACAGGATCTCTCTATGTACTACTTGGAGGGTTGTTGTGAAATAAAGTAGGGGAAGAAGAAGAGAGCTATGCCAGTCACCATGAGCTCAATGGAGAAAAGGTAGCTGATAAAGAAACAAATTAATCTTAATATAACTCACTGAAGATTGAACTCATCTGTGGAAAAGAGAGGCCAAGATCCTGTTTCCTCATTGTTGTCATGCCCCACAGTTGTCATTATGCCAGGTGTGGAGGCAATAGAAACAGTGACAACAACAACAAAAAGAGGCAGGAGAATATGTAGGAAATGTGAAGATGAAGAAGGTGACTTGGATGCAGCTAGTTCCAAACTGTCTATTCCATGCTAGGGCATGGATAGTTATTCAAGATAACTGTCCCAGAGTGTCTCGACTTCAAGAACTCTGCCATCTCCCTTCCTTCTGAACTGTGAAACAGCTCAATGCATGAACAGTGTGACCTAGCCAGAAACGTTATCATAGTATGGAACCATTGCAGTTATTCTAGGATCATAACGCTATAATTGTGTTGTGTGAAGGGACCCCAGGTGTGCACGCAAGAGAGAGAGAGAGAGAGAGAGAGAGAGAGAGAGAAGAAATGTAAAATAGACATATGTATGACTTCATGCAAGTCCAGAGAATACACAGCTGTAAAAAAAAAAAAAAAAAAACCTTTGAACTTTGGTAATAGTGTATTTAAGCAACTTGGTTTTTGTAATCCACACTCCCACAGTTATTTCCAATGGAATTCTTTTTTTTATTGAACAAAGGCTGAGATGACATGGAGGCTGGTGTCACCCAGGGACAGAAAAAACATGGATAAAAATAGAGAGAGCTTCCTGTAGCACACACACACACATTATTTCAATATGTTTTTGCAGATTTTTAAATCAACAATAACAGTGCATCACTAGCATGTGAAAGGAAACTACCAGTTTGGGTACATCTTGCATAAGCAATGCAAAACACTGAAGTTTGAGATTACTGGATTCTTACAAAATGCATCAAGAGAGTAAAGAGAATTTACCAAATTCCACCTTTCTTGGGGTTTTCCCATTTTGCTAACTAAATTTATAGATCTATGCTTCTAAACAATGCTTTGTTGTTGTTCTGTATCTTCATCTCATTTCCAAATTATGGTGAGCCCAAGGCAAACCTATCATGAGGTTTTCTTGGCAAGATTTGTTCAAAAGAGGTTTGTCATTGCCTTCCCCTGAGGCTGAGAGCATGTGACTTGGCCAAGGTCCCCCAATGGGTTTCATGGCTGCACTGAGAATCGAACCCTGGTCTCCAGAGTCATAGTTCAACATTCAAACCACTATGTCACTCTCGCTCTCAAAAATGCTTAGGAAGTGTTATTCACTCTGCCATTTTTTCCGTCTTTTCCTGTTTATCTGTGCTTGGTAGGGGATACTGGAGGGAGATGTTGTTTCCTTTGCCTTGTGTAGTTTGGCACAGCTGACTAGAGCCTTTCCCAGTTCCACTTGTCTTTATTTCCTTGTTCATTGCAGGCACACAGCTGCAATCCAACACCCAAAGTGTGTGTTTTTCCAGCCTCTTTTCACCATTCTCATTGTCAATGCTGCTAAAAAGAAATTTCCAGGTAGACAGAGGATGCAGATGAAAGTGAAGCTGGGTGGATATGAAACAGCTTTTTATAAAGGAGCTCAGCAAGCTTGCTTTACTGTGTCTGTACATAGAGGTGAGGAGTTTAATAAATGCATGAGTGGGCAAGATCTGGCCTTCAGGACACATGTGCCCCACCTCAACTGTGCTATGCTGCTTTGGGATGAAAATAGATAGAAATGGTGTGTTTGACTTAAAATAGAGAGGTTTACACTTTGCAATAAAAAAAAAAAACATTTCAATTGCCTCTTGAGATGAACATGGGGAAGGATGAAGTCTTCACTGGAAGCCATGCCCTATGAAGAGTGGCTTAGGGAGCTGGGAATATTTAGTCTGATGAAAAGAAGTTTAAGAGGGATCATGTTTAAATATTTGAAGGGATGTCATAGTGAAGAGGGAACAGGCTTGTTTTCCATGGCTCCAGAGACTAGGACAAGGAGCAATGGATTCAAACTACAAAAAAAGAGATTCTAAATAAATCTCAGGAGGAACGTCCTGATGGTCATAGCTGTTCAACAGCTCCCGTCCACCACAAGGCCTTCGCAAGAGTATTCTTCATGACCTTTAACATAAAGTGGAAATAAAATAAGAAGAACAAACTGTAAGCTGACTAAGCATCTTTTCTCAATGCCTGTTGTCTCTCTATCTGTTGCTTTTGGTATTGGGCTGCAGCTATGTATCTGCAATAAACAATGCAATAACCACAAGTGGAACTGGGAAAGGCTCTAGTCACCTGTGCCAGACTACACAAGGCAAAGGAAACAACATCTGAGACAGTGTGAAAGAATCCCTTGTTTGGATTGGTGCTCTCAACATAGTTTACAAACAACTTTTGGATTATCTGGAAGACTGTAATGGGGCCTAAGAGAATGTTGGGATTTCTATTCTGTACAAGTTTTTGTGTGTGTGCTCAGCAGTTCTATTTTCCAGCAGGCACAGCAAAACCAATTACAGGATTAACTTGCTCATGTGATGGCAAGTAAAGATGGAGGCAAGTAACACAGTGATGGTTTCCAGGACAGAGATTCCAGAGAAATCAAAGCAGGGGAAAGAGGAATATTAGAAGATAAATGATATTATCCTAATGCTTTATTAGTGCTATATTGCCAAAACATTTAAACACAATAACTCCTAATATGTCCAATAGAAACTGGTGAAAATCAATTTCTGAAATGTTACATAGTACACTTACACTACGATAGCTGGTTCAAGCCAGCACATCTCCTAACAGCATATCCTTACAGCAGTCAGTTCTTCATATGAAGCAATTGATATACCCCCACAATTAGAATTGACTTTCCCATAAATAGGTGTTCAGTTTGTTTCCCCACACACAGATAGGGGAGGTAGGAGGGATTGGATAGTCTCACTCTAGGCAGGCCACCTCCTGCTGCAAGTAAGAAGAGCCCTCCCTTCAACCACCATCTTGACGGGAGAGAAAGGCAGGCCACCTCCTGCTAGAAGCAAGAAGAGCCCTCCCTTCAACCACCATCTTGAGGGGACTTAATTGTCTAATTAACAAATTGTAAGCCGCTCTGATAGCTTTGGCTGAAGAGCGGGGTATAAATAAAATGTATTATTATTATTATTATTAGTGGCAACAAGTGCATGGATGTGTCAGCATGTCCCCATGCACACACCACCATTAAATAATATGAGGCATGGCTATCTGTGGGCAGTCAAATCTGACCGTTGACTGTCAGTTCACCAATATGAAGGGTCCAGTGTATAACACTTTGATACCATTTTAAGTGGCATGGTTCTGTTGCATGGAATCCTGGGAACTGTGCTTCTGTAAGTTAATTATAATTATCTGCTACAGACAGCTCTAGTGATGTAGGAAGGAAGCTCACTAGAATATGTTTAGAATCTCACTAAACAACCAACTCCACAATTCTAAAGGAAGTAATCATTGCAATTAAAGTGGTATAAAACTATTTGCCTAGCTTTTGCCCTGGAAATCATATACAGTTGGCCCTCCATATCCACGAATTCAACTATCCACAGCCTGAAAATATTAAAAACCTATATAAATACCAAAACACAAATTTAATTTTGTTGTTTTATATAAGGGGAAAGATTTCACTGTGCCACTGAGCCACTGCATATAATGGGACACGAGCATCCATGGATTTTGGTATCCATGGGAGGTTCTGGAACCAATCCCCAGCAGATGCTAAGGGCCTCCACTGTAAATGCTGTGGATGCAATAAGTAGGGATGTGTGAGAAATCTGTTCCAGTGCAATTTCTGTGTCAATGTTTCTGATCCTGCACGCCTTGAACAGAATGCAAACCACATGGATTTTATATTGCTGAATGACTGTACGTCTGATAATGTCCAGATGTCTCAAAAATGTTTATCTCTCCCCTCCAAAATAAAAGTAGTTTGGGATACAGTGGTGAATTACAGAAATCTCCAAAAGCCTTGGTTCTCCATTTTAGACTATTTCACCCCAGAATCTTTGGGGAAGGGGGACTGAAATAGCATTTTCTTAAAAGGTAGGGAAGGCAATACTTGTGGGATTCAGGAGAAGGGCCTAGGGAATGATGTAGCTGCTACTCTGAACATTCTGCTCACCTCTGGTTTAATAGTTAAATGTCCATCTTCTCATAATTTTTAATGGAGTGAGTTTTGGTTTTGGACAGTGTAAGGACCCTACAACATTTTACAAGAATTGTTTATTTATTAGAAAAGGTACTCACCATCCTGGAAGCTTCCAGGGGATGCAATTAATCTTTTGCAGAAAGAAGGAAGTGTGGGGATCTGAAGGGGTTGAGACTTCAAAAACAGACTTGTGGGCAGCAGGTGACCCTGTGGTTTCACTTTGCCCACCTTGAAATAGACTAACAAATAAAAATCATGTTTGTACTCTGCACTCTGCCATGAAGCTCACTGCAAGAAGTCATGATAGGTTTTATGAGGAGGGGATGCAGAGTCATTTAAAGGGTGTTTTACCTCTAATCAGGAGTCTTTTCTTCACTAGTCCCAACCATATTATTGTATCTGAGATTAAAATCTTGATAACAGACATTTGCACTTGAATAAATATGAACATGATTGTAGGGCTCAAGTTTACAAGGCTAACAATGTAATTTTATAGATAGCTAGTAAAAAAAGAAATAATCCTACTAAACTAAATAGGACTTACTCCCAAGTAAAGATACTTAAAATGATATTTGGGCAAATTTGGAATGCCTACAATGGTCAGAATAAATGTAAGAATAAACTAACATTTGAATGATAAATAAGTATCTCTGCTTTTATAAATAAGTATCTCTTCTGCTCTACCACTGATAAGAACTGAGAAATCCCCAAAGCCTTTAATTTTTATGGGTGAAAATAGTCTTTGGATATACCTAGCTACCAGACTAGAGATCCCCAAGAGCTGAAATCCAATTAATTCATTTTGAGCTTATTCTGCTCCCTATCAGCTTCAAGTACATCAAATCTCTAAACCCACTGATAACCAATACAATAATCATTTTTATGGCATAGACTGGTGATGTACTGCAACACTCTAAAGAATAGTTCTAACTAAGGCAATTGGTGAAACAACATTTCCCCATCTAACAATACATGTTAATCTCCATAAATCTTCTAGATGTAAATCTTACACAGTAACTCACTGCATTTATGGCAATCAAGGTAAAATTAATTTAACGGATGTATTTTAGTTAAGTTGTAAGGAGATACTTTTAACTGTAGCATGGAAAACAAGAGGAAATCAGAAGGATTATTATTAGATAGTCATAACCTTAGAGGATTAGAGGTATGAAATACAATATAGAAAAGGATACAAGGGTAAGATTATCTCAGGATAAATTCATCCTTTAGGATTTTAAACTGCAGGAGAGACAATCAAACCTGTTACCATAGCATTTCTTTTAATGCACAGATAAATCTGTAGTTCTTGTTTATATAGTTCATCCTCTGGAGGCACTAATATGATTCCCTTTAAAATTCAAGTTAATGAGAAAATAATGGAGAATTGTAGATATAAGCAATTTTTCCCCTACTGTCACTGTCATCATCTTTTTATACAGCCAGAGGGCTCTCTGAAAGTATAAGCTGGATTTATTTTATGTACTGCCAAACCTTTAACAATCTTCTTTTACCAAGCTTTCTGATTTCAGCCTCAAGCTCAGGGAGGGAGAGGGGGAACCCCACATTTCTAAATCAGTATATTATCCATACATTTAACCTTACCCCTAATCAGGGGGGGAAAACCCTCACAACTGTAATTCTTAAAACTTTGCCTAGCAATCCTCTTTCACATTTTATTGGCTTTTCTAGGTTGCAGTGCTGATGAAATACTGTATGTGGCAAGAGGCTTGGGACTGCCTATCAGTTGCTGAGTGTAGTGAACTGTGTAATGAAGCAATGTTTGTTTACTTGCCTTTGTATATAGCATTTCTGTGGATCTTTTCAGCAGGCTTGTGATCTCCTTTGGCCTAATATCTTATCCAGAACTGTTTGGAAGACTTCATGAATGCCAGTTGCATAGAGCTGCAGTCACTTTACACAAAAAGGAAGAAAACACCAAGACAGCAACAGAAAGGGAAACAGCAAGGGAGATAAAATATCTAGAAGTAAGATCATACAGAAGAAGAAAGGCTATAGATGTTTAGCCTCAGGAGATGTGACGGGAAGAATGAAGGGTGAGATAGATTCTGAACTGCACCAATAAAACCATTTTCAAAAATGTTATAAAAGATGTCAGAATGCAATATGAAAGAAATTATTCCCCCTCTTGAATAATATTCCAAGAAACAGTGGGTTAAGCCCATGGAAGGCCAATATAGATTAAATGTTTAGTGGATGAGACTTTACATAGAAGTCTGTCAATGAACTTCCACATGGTCAGAACCCTCCAAGTGAAACTGGTTGCTAAAGTTGTAACAGCTGCTACATTTTCCTGTAGAGAACCCTCCCCCAGCTCTCTTTAATTTCTATCAACTCAGTTGCCTTCTGGCAGTGCTTCACTTCTTATAGCAGGAAAGAGCAACAAAGAAGTCAAAGTAACACGGAGAAGACTGGAAGGTCACTGTCTAGTTGACTTCTGTAAGCTGTCAGAACGAATTGCTTCTGAAGTCACCCAGAGGCTCCTCTAACACATGGACCTTAGTCCACAACCATCTGTACTGACCAACCCTATGGCTGAAATCCTCTGCTTCATTACGCACACTTATATACCATTGATTTCACCTGCACTTGTAGCTGGGTGGAAGAACTCTGTTCATAATTATTTAGGTACAGATTATCTGAAAGCCTATGGGACTCTTAAGACCAGCCATTAAGACCAGTCTGGGTCACATCCACATAACGCATGCCCTGTCTATACCCCCCAGGGCACTGTGATGGCATACACCGCTCCTCACAGCATGCAGCATCACAGCTCTCTTCTGGCACTGTGTCCGGACAATGCAGCACCGATGGAGTGTCATATAGCAGCGGCAGCACAGCTATCACTTTTTGTGGCTCCTTTTCATGCCCTTGAAAGACCAGATTGGGGCTGCAGCATGCAGTTGCTGCGGCCCTGATCCAGCTGAAGAAAAGGTCGCCCTCATATCTCCCCAAAGGAGCCTGATCATGCCTTAAGATTGTTGGAGGAAGATTTTGTCTTGGTTCTACCATCTACAGGTTTTGTAAGGATACAGGATACAGACTTCTTGGTAGCTGCTTCAAGGCTGTGGACTCTCTGCTGCTAGGTACTAGGATAGTAACTTCCCTGCTCTTGTGTTATTGTATTTGATCGGGTGTTTGGAGACTTAGGGGTGAAACAGATGGCCCTGAAGGGTGGCTTGATGCTGGCCCTTTGAATGCTAGGTTAGGGCTTTGGCAACTACACACCATGCCCCCAACCCAGCCTTTTGCTGGCACAAAAAGAAGCAGCAAAATGTTGCTCCGTTTTGAGCTGGCAAAAAGTCAGGTTTTCCACTGCTGCCACAGCTTTGCATCACTCCACCACAATGTGATTGGGCTGGTAGTGTGACACTGGCTTGGGGGCAGTGACAGAGCATTAGGCATCTAAACACCACCCCCAAGTTGGTGCAAAGGGGCAGTCTGTTCCACCCCTAAGTATCCATGTAGCAAAAGGTCTGTCAGTGAGATATGTGTGCTGCATTTTTATTGTTATTTCCACAGTTTCAAATGATTTTACATTGTTTTAAAGCACTGATGTTTTAATACAGTAATTAATTTTAAGGGTTTTTGTTTTGTTTTGTTTTGTTTAAAGCCATGTACCTTGTTTTAATCCATGATGTTAGCTGCTGTAGCCCCATGTGGGAGAAAGGTGGGATAGTAAATCAGTCAATCAATCACTCACTGATTTTTCCCCCAGTGGACAAGTTGTCCAAACAGATAACAGAATCTAGGGTTGCATAACACATTAAACCTAGGTTTATAATAAATAAATAAATACATAAATAAAGCAAGCTTTATACCCCATCTCTCTGTCAGAGACAATCGAGGCGGCTATACAGCCCTTAACATACAACAGACAAGCAAGTGAGCACATAGATTTGAAAGTAAATCACACTGCAATCTTGGAATTACTGAAATTTGGAATTATTTCTGAATAAATGTGAAGTATAATAAATTAAGCAGGAAGAGAAACTTTGGACTAGATGACTTCATGGACCAACCTCTGGGACATCTGGGGACATGTTCAGCCAGTCCTGGGAGGATGATCCATGGTCAAAGGGTGCTGGTGTGATCCCCTAACCTCAATGAGTGACATATCCCTGTTCTAATTCATGACTGTCTGAAATTGTTTAGGGGAAAATGTATGTATGGGTTCCTTCTAGGAAACACATTGTGTCCATCTGATTGAACAAACCATTTCCTACAAAAACTCACATCACAAATCAACTAGGCTTTCCCACAGCAAGTAGAGATGTAAAAACAAACACATAATAATGACCAATCTGTCAATCTTGATTTTGTTGTGTTTCTTTGAATCCCACCTTTGTTTGTGTGTGCATATAACTGTAGAAATAATGCAGTTTGACACACTTTAACCATCATGGCTCCATCCTATAGAATCAATGGATTTGTAGTTTTGTGAGACACCAGCACCATTTTGCAGAGGAGACTAAAGGCCTTGTAAAACTACAAATGCCAGGATTCCATAGGATGGAGCTATAACACTTAAAGTGGTGTCAAACTGTATTATTTCTATATGGTAGATGCACCCCCTATCAGGTTTTGACACTTTGAGTTTTCTTCATGAATGAAACTTAATAAACATTTTCCATATGTGTTTTCTGTAATGAATACATTTATTTATTTATTTTTAATTTTAAAAATATTTTTATTGTTTAAAAAACATAGAACATACAAAAATAGAGCATATCACACATATGACTCTAATACTGTTATATACATATACATATACATTGACAAATTAATAGACAAAGAAACGTATAAGAAACTTCCTATCAACGACTTCAAACCTTATATGAATACATTTATTTATGAATCAATCAAGAAATTCCTTGACTTGTGTAATTTTTAATTTTTACAAGCTTGTATTGAGTCCCAGGGTTGGCAGAATGGTAGGAGGAGGCGGCAGAGGCAACAGCAGGAAGAGGAGCAGGAGTAGCTGCTGATGGTTATGATATTCCTTTTTGTATACATATTAACTAAAATGTATTTGTTCATGTATTTTTTTTACTTGTACATATATATCTTATATATTTGCTTTTAAAATCTATGTGAATGATTTTGTGCACAAAATAGATAATGCAAGCTTTACAGACCTGAAAATTTCTGAAGCAAAGAGTCTTATCAAATGAAAAAGGGGTGATTTTGATCAGAATCTCAATACCACAAAAAGCCCTTTCCATCCCTACTAAGAACTAGTGCTGTTTCCAGATCAGTGACTAACCTACACTATGTCAACCTAACCTGTGTCAACCTAACCTTTGTTAAGGCAGTTATTTGCTTACATATACTAGAGAACATCTATTTTTAAATAAGAGCCCTATCATCTTTTGTCCCATAATTATTCCTGTACTTTCTTTGCTATAGCTCTAGTGACATTAATTTGCTGAAGGAACAAAATGACTGAATGTGCATGTTCATAAAAAAGTATGGAAATTTATTTAATTCTTCAAAATTCTGGTCATTCCCCAAGCTTTGATGGTAAATGAAAATGTTTTTCAGTACTTGATGGAAATGAGAATAAAAATAAGCTATTTTACTGAAATTTGTTGATGGATCAGGTTCTTGGACTGTTTTTCCCCATTTAAATTGTACCCCTCCCCACCAAAAAAATATCTTATTATTTACTCCCCAGACAAAATTTTTATGAAACTAGAAGTAACCTTCTGAACACTCCCAAATGTGTACATTATTATTATTTTATTGACTGATTTGATTTATATCCCACTTTTCTTCCAATACAGGATCTAAAGTACTTTACAATGCCAGTTAAAAAAAGTAAAAAAATATGTGGCATATTCCCACCTCTTGCCTTCATCTCCAGGGCCTGTTTACACATCTATTTAGTTATTTGTCTATTTAATTTATTATCCTATCTTACTCGCCACATGGGACCCGAGGTAGTATACAGCTAGACTAGAACAAGAGGAAGTTCAAAACCTGATAACCTGACTAACCATCTGAAGACACTGTCTATCAGCCTAAACCCTAAATCTGTATAATTTTCTGAGAACTACTGTGTTGCCTGCGGATTCAGCTATAGAGAAAGTGCTAGTCAGAAAGACCAAGTGTTGGTGTGCAAAAGACCTATCCATTGTTTTGAGCAGACCAAACTCACATGGGGGCATGCACTGCAGTGTACACTTCCACTTTCTTAAATATCCAGCCCCATAGAGTAACATCTAGAATAATGATGAGCATGTTGTTTGTTATCTGTACTGAATGTGTTGTTACTCATGTGCTACCAGAGGCTGCCAAAATTCAAACTGGCAGCTGGATTTTTCATAAATGCTCAAGACTGCAAAGCAGAAATGAAAGGATGAATTCCTCCCACAACTATCACATAGCTCTGTTTTCTATACAAATAAGCTTTGCCTACACAAGAAATTAATACACTAGTACTGATCTGACCTACTCAAACTCATCCTGTCAGCCTGGGAGTCAAGGGGAGTTTTGCCATTATGTGCACGGATGAGTCATACCCTCGATTTTCATTTATACACACTTTTCCCCAAAATGTTGGCTTGTACTATTTGGTTTGATTAGGATATTGTGTGCTTGAAGTGAAGCACAGGTCACTAGAAAATGAGAATGAATTTGCATTTGTAGTAGTGCTACTAACAGGGCACGAACTGAGCAAACTCAATTTTATTTTGCAAACTGTACAAGGCCCTGAATTTTAAACTAGATTTTAAAAAAATCCTGGACAGTTTTAGGACTTTTGCAGGTGTAAATCCATCATCTTCCATGGTCTGTGATTGATTTCAAAATGGATACCCGCACATTCAAAACTCTGCAACAGTAAGTGACATAAATAACTATATAGTGCTTTTAGGGTGAAAGAAATATATATAAAAAGACAAGGTGTTGCTGCCCAAAATGGCAGCCTTGTGTTAAATTCTCCTCTGCCTCTTGGTAAGAAGGGTAACCTACCACATGTCTTAATAACAGCATGTAATTTTCCTGTTACCAACACTGACACCCAAAGATGTGGAAACTGGAAAGGAAAATCTGACATGTCATTATTTAAGAACACAAGATAAGGCCATTGTTCTAGAGGTCAGGGAAGGCATGAGCCTTCCTGGCATGAGGCTGCTGGTTTGTTTTTGTTTTTTTTAAATCAGCGCTAGGGATACCACTACAGCATCATCCAGGGCCCTGGGATTTATGATCTAGTAGACCGTGAGACCTAGAAAAGAGGCCTCATCATATCATTAAACATTATGCAACCATAGCTGCTCACAGCTTAGCAAACACATCCTGAGATAACACATTTTTCTGTGACTTCTGAAGGAAGAAGTCTTAGGTAAAGTCTGGGTTTCTTCCAGATCAAGGTGAAATAAAGGGATTGCTGACCAACTCAGGAAATAATGAGACCTGACACAAGATGTTTGGTTGAAAAATGGACCATTTCATTTTATTCTATCCTATTTATTTTTTCTTCTTCTTGAGAGCTGAAAAAGGGACAGAGCAACCTAGGAGCAGCTGTGGCAAGTGGTTGTTTCCCAGATCCTTCTCTGGGCAAAAACACCTGAGCCTCAAGGAGAAACCAAAAGTTGGTTGTTTCCCATCTGACCCACATCTTGCCAACCAAAGATTCCCTCCCACAACCCACAGGACTTAAAGTGAAGCTTTAGTCCTCAGGCCAGCCCTAAGGAAAGTCTCTCTTCCCAACCCACTGGTTAAAGGATATAAAGAGGCAGTTCCAGAGACCTTGTCTTTCAGTGTCATAGGTGCCCACGGAACTCCAGATCTTCCCCCACTACCTGCCATAGATATGGGGTAAGTTATCTGTCTGTCTGTGTGTGGCTTGAAAAGTCCTGGTTTTAAACATTGCAATAATGTCTCAACCCATTCAAGCTGGGCGCCCTGCTGGCCTTCCACCACAGAGCCTATACTCCCCTCCCTTGGCTGGGCTGGCTGGGTTAATGGGAGCTGAAATCCCAAACCATCAGAGACCTACATTTTGCCCACCCCGGCTTTGCCTACAGGGAGTCAGGGTATGTCCACACTGTAGAAATAATGCAGTTTACCACTGCTTTAACTGTCATGGCCCCACCCTACAGGATCCTGGGGTTTGTAGTTCAGGAAGAATGTCAGAATCTCCTCCATTTTGAGCATGACTGAGAAGCTTGAATTTATAATAATGTTTTTGGCTTTTAGTTGGTTGTGTCCTCCATTTTTCTTGACTGTCCTACAAGTTTCATCGGAGAGGGTTTGCCATTGCCATCCTCTGAAGCTGAGAGAGTTTGATTTGCCCAAGGTTACCTGATGGGTTTCTGTGGCTTCATGGGGAATTGAACCCTGCTCTCCCAGAGGACTAGTCCCCACAAATCTGTTACAAGATTTTCTTAGCAAGATTTGTTTGGAGGGGTTTGCCATTGCCTTCTGAGGCTGAGAGAATGTGACTTGCCCAAGGTCTCCCAGTGGGTTTCATGGCCAAGTGAGTTTTTTCAGAGGACGTTTGTCATTGCCTTTTGAGGTTGAGAGAATGTGACTTGCCCAAGCAATCCTAGTGGGTATAAAGCCCTGGTCTCCAGAGTCACATGCCCACACTGCTGGCTGTCTTCATTCTTGTTATTGTGCTGTGCCTTCTGTGCTTTATTATGCTTATTGTTGTTGTTGCGTGCCTCCAAGTCATTTCCAATTTATGGGCCCAGAGCACCTCCCTCTCTTCTGAGTGCCAGTTCCTGGTGACCCTAATGTGAAATTATCATGGGACAAGCTTAGTCAGAGGGGGAATTCCATTGCCGTCCTCTGAGGCTGAGAGAGCATGACTTGTGTCTGTGGTCCTTTCAAGTCATTTCTGTCTTATGGTGACCCTAAGGCAAAACTATTGTGGAATTTTCTTGGCATGTTTTGTCAGAGGAGGGCTTGTCATTGCTAGCCTGAGACTGAGAGACTGTGCCTTGGATTTTTTCCTGGAAGACCTGCCCCCAATAGGTGGAAGTCCCACCCCAGAAGACCTGCCTCTGAAAGTCCTACCTCCAGCATTTGGTGACACCTGATGCAGGATTGCCACTGAATTTGGGCACTCAGTCTCTAAAAGATTTGCCATCACTGGTCTAGTCCCTTCTCCAGGGTATTATTTCCCTATTGGCTCTGCACTGAGCCGTTCTCCATGTCAAACCTGTCAAGGAAACATGGCAGACCACATAATTTCCACCTCAGGCCAAATAGCCCTTATAGCCCTCATATCATATAGTGCTTGTAAACAGTCCTAAGTCATTACTACCCAGATGAACAAGAAGGATGTGTGGCGCAGGCTCATAGTGCTCCCCAAACAAAAAGAGGGAAAGGTGGAGGGCAACAGGGCCTTAAATTGCCTCTGGTCTCACTCCCATTCTCTCATTCATGGTATGAGCACCATAATTCATGTTACTTAGGCCTTGTCTTCTCTTGACACCAGCAAACATGCCTCCCACTCTGCACGGTTAAGCCAGATGACGAGTATTAATTATTCCTTTTCACCTAATTAGGGAGACAAGATAGACTCATAGAATCATAGAGCTGGAAGAGACCACAAGGGCCATCCAGTCCAACCCCCTGCCATTTAGGAATTCCCAATCAAAGCATCCCTGACAGATGGCCATCCAGCCTCTGTTTAAAGACCTCCAAGGAAGGTGACTCCACCACTCTCCGATGAGTGTATTCCACTGTCGAACACCCCTTACCGTCAGGATAGGTGAATGAGAATGCAGGGTGAGTTCTGGTGCCACAACAACTAGAAAGGAAAAAAAAGGGCTAATCAAGTGAATACACAGAATCCCTTTGGGGATGGATGTATTTGCAAGTTGCAGCAACAAATCCATTAATCTTTGTGAACCTCTATCTGACATGGAAATTTACACACAGCCTTTTTCTCTTGTGTGAAGCTGACCAGTACCACCCCGGCTAGAGTATTTGAATCCCAACCATCAGTATGGGACCCACAAAAAAATACTCAGCCAGCACCTGGCAATCCTAGTAATTAATCTCTATCGTTTCTTACAAGATATAGTTCCATCTTCAGACTCAGTTCTGACATAATTCATAACTATACTGGTATAGTGTACTCAGAGACCATAGACTCAATGCACCAGCCCTTTTTGATTAGTGGAGAAATGACATAATTTATTCTTCCCTTGCACCCTTCCTGGACTTTCTCCTTTCAGCTAACCTTAACTGCCATGCTCATAGTAACTGGAGAGGGGAAAGGATTTATCCTTGGGGCTGAGAGAAGATGCTGTTGAAAATGTTATGCTGCTGGTCTTAAGCTGTCACTGAACAAATGTCCCTCCTCCTCCCTTCCTTATGCAAACAGAGGTCTCTCCAGACCAAGGCCAACATGTTAACTATTACACTGCCCTTTGCCAGCTCAATGTTTTAAAACTGAGCTGATCCTAATTAATAGGGTGTTATGCTTTGTACTGTTTGCTCTGTGGTATGAGTGTGTGCACATGGATCAAAGCATCTGGATGCATTTTTGGATTCTCCAGTGCTCATAATGACTGTCATGATGAGTACCTACATTTCTGAAATTACCAATGCATCACTTTAGAAATCAAGTTTATGACACAGCACTACAGTCACTTCCAGAATAGCCCTATCTGCTGCACTATCCTGCCTGTCTGTTTATTGTAATATCTATTGATTTTAAATTTTGTATTGGTTTTAAATGATTGGTTTTAATGTGTAACATATTTAATAATTTTTAGGGGGGGGATGTAGCTTGTTTTATTCGATGTAATTGTAATTTATTGTTGTTAGCCACCCCAATTGATCTCAGAGGGGCGAGGTATAAATAAATTATTATTATTATTATTATTATTATTATTATTATGTTCCTAGAATATCTTCAATTTGCATTCACTGCTACCCTCCTTTCAGGATAGGTCCTGTAAAGCCCCCATGTTTCCCTACTACTTTTACCCCACATTATTTTTTTCTTACCAGGAAAAAGATGAAATTCATTTGATAGATAAAAATATGAGCCTTTTACTTATGTCCTCTCTTCTCCCTTTCCCAATTATTTTTGCTTTTTTTTTTTTTTTTTTACTCCAGTTCAACTTATTATGAACTCTTTAGGCAAACCTGATCCCACGATCCAAGGGTGGCAGTGGGGAGGGAGAGGGAGGGAGGAGGAGGAAGGGGGAGGAAGGAAGGGAGGCCGGTGACTGGGAGAAGGCAAGGGCCATTGCAGCTGCCCCTGTCATCTCCCGGTCGCCAGCAGTTCCCATTGGGCTGAATTGATTTATTTTCAAATAAATCGATTCAGCCCAAAAAGGAGCGGTAAAAACCATCTCCTTTTTGACTCGGGTTTAATGGGGGAAAACCCCAGCCCCCCTTGGCGAATCGATTCCAAATCCATTCGCCAATGGGAACTAGACTGGTTTAAACCGGATCATGCTTCCACATGATCCGATTTAAACCTCAGTGGGAATGGGCCCTACCACTAGTTTGCTATTGCATCTGGAATGGCCCTACCACTAGTAAAATGAGGGCTTTGCCTCAAGCAACACTGTCAGGGGTGATTTGATTGTG
The DNA here is from genome assembly GCA_034509955.1 of Urosaurus nigricauda. Taxonomy (NCBI): domain Eukaryota; kingdom Metazoa; phylum Chordata; class Lepidosauria; order Squamata; family Phrynosomatidae; genus Urosaurus; species Urosaurus nigricauda. The sequence goes on from JAOEGL010000003.1 coordinate 256,524,501, forward strand.
AGTTCCTGCATGGCAGGGGGGTTGGACTTTGTTGCCCTTGTGATTTCTTCCAACTCTATGATTCTGTTATTCTAACACATGCTGATCAGTTATATCAAAGTATTAAATGGGAAGGCTTTGTGACATATAACTTGTTCTATACCACCTAAATTTGTGCAGGTGCAACAGAACATACTAACCTGTCACAAGTGTGGAAGAAATATTCAACTGTTCAGCTGGTTTTTATGCATGAAATTGTGTATGATGCCATCTTGTTCTTCACTTAAGATAGCAAAGAGGAACTGGAATCATGTCTGTATTGTATGCAAACCACCAAATTGGTTTGCATTTTGGAAGGCAAAATAAGATTGCAAAACACATTTTAACTCTGGATTGAAATCCTCAAATTTACTGGTTCAGCTGTAGCAGCAAATTAGGGTTGGGTTCAAAGAGGAAATTGTTCATTGAACTGATGTGAGAAAGGAGTGGGGAGTGTTTTAGTATATAGTATCAGCTTGTGCTTATTGGTTCTTTTTTTGCAAAATATTTTTTCCCCTCTACTATCATGTACTTGAAACAGTGGGGACTGGGTAAAATACATATTATTGAACTAAGAGATGGGAGGAGAGGATCTGGGGTGTGGACTGACAGAGCAGAATATCCTACAACAATCCCGGGAGGGAAGGGATGGATAAGAAGCTTTTGCTCTTTGGGAAGGAAGACAAATTGGGATGGGAGAAGAGAGAGGGGCAGAAAGAGAGGGAGAGGAGGGGCTGGAAGGGCTTGAGACTTTAAAAGGAGAAGAGGAATGGTAGGAGGGGAGGGTGGAAGTTTTCCTGGGGATGAGATAAGCAAGGGAGCATCCTAAAGCCATGGAGAGATGGCTGGAGGTAGGAGGGGAGACCTCAGAGAAGAGGTGGTTTAAGAGACAATGGGGGAAGAGGGACAGAGAAGGCTAACAAGAAACACCAGTCTCTGCTCCTCATGAAGTGTGTTTGAGAGTGATGGAAACACTAGGAAGAAGTGTACATAACCCCACCCAAGGGCAGGGAGGAGTCACATGGACAGTGATAGAGAGGTGGAACCTCATTCTAATTTTCCATTGGACAAATCAGCTTTTTAAAGAGTTATTGTGTTCAAGATTGCCATTAGGAAAGGCTTACATTTTGGGGAAAGAAATCTCAAGGAACATAATAACAGAGTTTTCAATACTCATCTTTGATTCTTAGAGTTAATTGGTATTTCAGACATTTAAACAAAACCATATCTGTTTATGTGCTTGCTTGGCATGGGAAATTTTTCAAAATTGGTACACTCAGGTCACCTAGTAATTTACTTTCCTTAATATCCTCTGCCTAAAGGGTTATGCTGTGTTTTGTGAGGTGAGATCAATTAGGAAATATTGAACTGCAAAAGCTTTATTAGGAATGGGAAAATATATTTTAAAATATTCAAAAAAGTAGTTGAAAACATATTTAAGTGTCCAGAAACCCTGATGAGAAGAATCTGAATTCTACAGTTCAGCACTTATTCTGCACAAAATTCACACATGGAATTATTTTGTACAGAAAAAGTATTTCCTCTGCAAAACTGCAATAATTGGAAATTTATTTTGTGCAAAAATTTGCACATGGTTCATTTACATAGAAATAAGGAAAAATACATTAGAAATAGCTTTAAAGAGGACCTAACATTCTGGCAGGATCATATAGGGATATATAGGTTTTTTATATGTTGTCTGGACCCAAAGCATGTAGGGCCTTAAAGGTAGATTTAAAACATGCATTGCCACACCCAGAGGCTTCTAGGACAGTCAATACATATAGCCTGTTGGGTATGCAGGAAGCCATAGGATTTCATGAAAAATGGGATTTGATGAAAATTCAGCATAACAGTAATTTATGGCACACCTTTTGGATGTTCCTCCTCTCTGCCTGCACACAGGCACAGGCACAGGCACAATGACAACATCTATCAGATGATAATAAAAAGTAATATTAAAAAAAAAACTAGAAAGAAAAGCAAATCATGCAGAGTTGTGAATCTGGATACAAAAGGAATTTCAGTTACATAAATGCATCAGCAAATACCTGCTGATTGCTTCTCTGTGGAAATAAATGGAACCTATTGAAACTTTGGAGAGGAGGAAATGTCTGTGGAAGAGATGGCTGCTATTGAATACTAACAAGGAAAGTGATTTCCACACAATTGTAAAGAATTCCCAAAGCTTTGACTAAGCTGCCTAATACATGCCCACCGTGTGCTCAAAACAAGTGAGATAATCTTTAGAGAAATCCAGTGTCATTCAAAGGAGACAGCAGCGTGGAATACCAGATAGAATGGTAAGAAACTGAGGTAAACTATTCTCTTCATCCTTGGTGGATCCACTTTACTTTTATATTAGAAACCTAAGCTCTACCAACAAGCACCAGTTACAAAATGGTAGCACAGCAGACTTCTGTAACCTAAGAATTAAGGATTCAAGCATTTGTTTTCTGTACCAAAACTGAACTCACAGTTGTTTCATGCACAAATATTCATACCACGTCTGCCCCCTCCCCCCAGCATTTTCCCTAAGAGTAGTTTTATTTATTAGGGGCAATTTATTATTGCTGTTGTATCTGTATTTCTTACATTCTTCTTCTCCCCTGTCTTCACAGTTCTCCTCATTTGTATCCTCTCTATGGCCCTGTGAGGGAGTTTAGGGTGAGAGATAGTGACTGATTCTTTGTGACAAACTGGAGATTCGAATCCAGGTCTCCTGTGCTCTATTTCAGCAATTTAATCAGAGACCAAAAACCAGTACTTGGGGCTTTTTACATTGGCAAGAAAGTGTGACATGAAGTTGCACTTTCCTTAATGCTTAGCAGCTAGACAGCAAGCCCCAGGTGTGCATTTAAAAAGTACAGGGCAGCTAGACTGAGGTTTTTTCTGTGGCTCAGCAACTACATGGGAAGCTGTCAAAACGCTACAAACACAGGTGGAGCAGCTACATGGGCGGCAAGGAACGTGGCTTTTAGCCGCGCTTTAAACATTTTTTTCCCTTGCTGGCTGCGAATTGCGCAATTGCGCAGGTACACCATACAGTCGGAGCTTATCACATGGGGGAGTACAGGACCATTCCGAAAGAGGGAGAAAGTGAGGTCAGTTCGGAAATGCACATGATTACGCACAAGCTCATCACACACAAAACAAGAGAGCATCTACACAAAAAGAAAATGCAGAGTCAATACGAAAGAATTCATCACATGTGAACATACTGGTCGGCTTTCTGTTGCAAATTAAGGCATCTTGGGAAATGGTAGCAAAGGCTCATGGGAGTTGTAGTCTGTGTTCTGTCTCAGCATTATATTGAGTTGTCTTGAGGTTTCAGCCCTCTGTCCAGGAGGGATTCCCATATGTTCTCCATTCTTGAGCAGAGGCCTCCCTTTTCCAAGTTGACCAGGCACATCCTCCTTTGCCAGGACACGTCCTACTTTTCCAGCCTTCTTTTTGAAGAGGAAGCAGGAGGGCCAGGCGTGCTCTGGCCAGGCTCTAGGGGTCTCTTCCTGGCTCCTTCCCTCCCTCCCTCCCTCCTTCCCCGCTGCCTTCCTCCTCCCTTTGGCTGAGAGAGTGTGACTTACAGGGAGGAAGGGCAGCGGTGGTGCTCCAGGTCCTCCTGATGCTGGGCCAGGGCAAGCTGGAAACAGGAGGAGGAGGAGAGGGACCTGGAGCACCTCTGCTGCCCTGCTTCCCTGCAAGTCACACTCTCTCAGCCAAAGGGAGGAGGAAGGCAGCCAAGAGAGAGCCCTGGAGCCTGGCCAGAGTGTGCCTGGGCCTGCCTTCTCCTTCCCCCTTCGGCTGAGAGAGTGTGACTTGCAGGGAGGCAGGGCAGCGGAGGTGCTCCAGGTCCCTCCCCTTCTCCTCCTCCTCTTGCCAGCTTGCCCTGGTCTGGCTGAGCGCCTCCAGGGCCCTGCTGTCTCCCTAGAAGTCACACTCTCTCAACCAAAGGGAGGAGGTGAAGGAAGGTGCAGGCGCACTCTGGCCGGGCTCTGAAGGTCTCTTCTTGTCTTGGCACCTTCCCTCCCTCCGCACTTGTATCGCTGCCTTTAAATGGGCGCTTTAAAGATACAGAGCCCCATTTAACCGTTCAACTACACCTTAGCCTTTAGATGCAATAGGGGTGCTTTTTACATTGGCTAAAAGGGGCGGTCCAAACTCGCCCCTTCTAGCGGCGAGATGAGGCCTAGGCTGCCACACGGGCAGCCCCAGAGGCCTCATCCCGCCGCAACGACCCGCCGCAAAAAAGAGCTCCGGGATCGAGCTCTTTTTTTGCGGCGCGGGAAGGGCACGATTGGCGCCCTCCCGCGCCGCCAGAGCGTCAAAACGTGCGCAGCGCATCAAAACGCTGCGCACGTGATGACGCTTGTACGGCGCCACCGTGTAGACGCCGCCATCTTTAAATGGCGGCGTCCATGCGTTTTAGGCTTAGGGAGGGTGTAAAGGCTACGCCCTCCCTAACCCTAAATGCGGGCTTTTTAGCCCTAAAAGCGCCTTTTTTGCCCGTGTAAAACGGGCCAGCAATGCTGCACCCTTTTTTAAAAAGTAGTGGGGAAATCAAACTACTTTTTAAAGGCACTTCTTCTCCCTTAAAACTCCAAAATAGTGTTTTCATGGCACACTTTCCATTTTTCTCATCTAAAGGCTGGGCTTTCATGCAGCCTTCAACACACCTCTTTTTGCCAATGTAAAATGGGCCAGCTCCTTTTTAAAGCACTTCTTCTCCCTTAAAACTCCAAAATAGTGTTTTCATGGCACACTTTCCCTTTTTCTCATCTAAAGGCTGGGTTTTCAAGCAGCCTTCAACACACCTCTTTTTGCCAATGTAAAACGGACCCTTAGTTCCAATTAGATTTGACCCATTGAATCAATGGAATTTTAATTAAGGAGACTGTCAAGTGGTGGTGGGGAGCCAGGAGTAATAGGCATATTCCCGGCATAATCACATAATTGTGCTGAAGATTTTCAGACACATCACGCTCATCCAGGACTTATCCCATAAAGAGCCAGGAATGCTCCAACAACAAACCATTATGTGGAAGACCCAGGAATGGTTTAGTTGTAGGAGTATTCCTGGATTTTCATGGGATAATTCCTTGATGAGTGCAATGTCATCTGGAAATCTTTAGCGTGATCGCACAATTATGCCAGCAGTATGCCTTTTACTCCTGGCTTTTTCCTCCATCTGATAATCTCCTAAGTATTCTTATCAGATTCCCACTGTACCAATGGCTGTATTCTAGCTAATACAAACAACTGAATTTAGAGCAGAAATTCTGGCAGGACTACTTAGGTAACAGCAGTACTCCTTGTAGCTCTCGGTCTATGTCTGCCCACTTGTGGTTTACACTAAAGGTGTCACTCTATGGCTTTATATTACACATGTGGTGCTATGGATGGATATGAACTCCACAGTTTAGCACTGTTTTAACTGTCATGGCTCAGTGAATTTTATGATCTATAGTTTTGTGAGATATTTAGACTTCCCCGTGAGAAACTTATGATGCTGCAACAAACTACAAATCAAAGGATTCCATAGGACGGATCTATGACAGTTAAAGCAGTGTCAAGCTGCATTAACTCTACAGTGTGGCAGCAGCTGAGGGAATGGTAGCAATCCAATCTCTTTAATTTGTTTCATCTTTCTGAAAGTTGTTTGAAAATACTCCGTCCACAGCAAAATATAATTTGGTTGCTTGCAGTGGGTGGTCAGAAAGGACTGGTATATAATGGCGAAATGGCTGTTTCTTTCCAATACAAAAGAAATGTGTCTTGGATGCATATTGGGATTGTTTTCAGCTATGAGATTATAAAGTACAAACAGTTCTGATGTGGAGGAATCCTGCAGCACCTTTGAGAATATGAAAAAGAAATTTCTATTATAAGCTTTTCTAGTATAAGTTTCAGTCCACTTCATCAGATACATGAAGTAAAGCCCCTGTGGACAGACATGCGTGCCAATGGAGACAGAAGGGAGCATGAATTGTAACAGAAATACAAAACGTGTGTATTGTGTTTGGGTGGGAAGTTCAATCTCAACAGTGGTCATGAAAATTAGTTTAAGAGGCAAAACTGAAAGACAGGTATAACATGAAAGCAGGGATAAACAGATAAGCGTACGAATAGTGGAAGAAGTTCTTGCTATAGTGCATTAATATGGGTACAAGACTGGCAAAGTGTTGAAGTAAAGCAGGTATGAGAACCCAGCTTACTGGCTGAAATTTCAACTAGTCTTTTAAAATGTGTAGTGTGTCAAGAAACCATAGTCTCTGTTCAAGCCACTGCCAATGGATTGGAGTCTATAGTTTTATCCTTTATTTTATCTACTTTTTCTCAAATATTCACAAAAGTATTACAGGATTTCTTTACCTCTTTTTAAAAGTTTTTTTTTTTTAATGTGGAGTGTTTTCTCCCTCACTTCTACAGCCCTTCCTTCAATGCCCAAAATTCAGACATACAGATAAATATAAACAATTTAGAGATTGGAAAGAAAGAAAGAAAGAAATGTCTTTATCATATTAAAGATCATTTTAATCAGGGGAGCCTACCTACCAAACAAGAAATGATGGATAGACTGGTACCTACTAAAAACAACAGGTTGAAAGAAGGTTGGTGAAACTGACTTTTTTGAATCAATATGTGAAGGAGACAATAGATTCACTGAAGGGCTGACAGCAATATTATACAAATTTTGGGTAGATTTTGAATATGGAGATGGGCTTTCTGCTAAAATAGCTGGGCAATTAAATCTGTTCAATGTGGGCCTCAGCTTGGAGACCTCCTCCTTACACTTCTAAATCAGCCAGTGCAAGAGAGCTCTCACTAAGAATAGCATAATACACAAATGGTTCAGTCATCTAGAATAATAAAATCCTCATTACCTGGCTGCTGGAGATGCTGTATAGAGGTGGACACGTACTTACATATGTGGGTAGAATGCCCTAAGTTTTTTGTGTTTTTTTAAAGATTCTGGACAGAAGTTCTGGATATTATATCTTCTGTCCAGCTCTTATATTGCTGTCTTTATGGGTGAAAGATATGGGCAGGAAAAAGTGGCTTGAAGCTGCCTTTTCTGAAGCCACATTGAAACCCCACCGACAGCACCACTGGCTCCCAAGGCAGCTGGAGTGCTCATGTCATGACCATATGATATGGCTTCAAGCCAGGAAGAAGTGGGAAAAAAAACTGCTTCTTTGAGGCCTCATTCATACTAGCCCATTTGCCCTGGTTAGATCTGGATCACATCATGCATGCCATTACCGAATCTCTCCGGAAAGAAGTTCATACTACCCTTTGCCCCGATTGATGCTTCCCAGTGCATTTTACCCCACTGAAGTTCATACATGCAAAGGTATTGATTCAAGATGGAGCCTCCTAGTTGTCAATCAAATGACGTCATGGTGACCTCTGATGCAGCCATTGGCTGTGCGAGTGCTCCATCTGTGCTTTGCTTTTTTAAAATACTTTTTTAAATTTGACAGAATATGTGCATGGAGCATAGGGCTGGGAGCAGTGCGGCTTGTGGGGATTCCTCCTCCTCCTCCTCCTCCTCCTCCTCCTCCTCCTCCTCCATTTTTCTCAGCACCAGGAGTGCTTCATCGGGCACTTTTGAATTTTTTTATTATTATTTTTACAATTTGACAGATTATGCACATTCTACATGGGGTTATTTAAACGGGAGGGGGAACCCCCAATCCATATATGGATAGTTGGCTTCCATATATGGATTGGGGTTCCCTCTCCCTTTGTTTAAATGCTCAATATGAATGGGGCTCTTTCCTACTCCAGATTAAAGAGCCCCATGTAGAATGTGCATAATCTGTCAAATTTTAGAAATAATTTTTAAAAATTCAGAAGTGTCCGATGAATGCTGCAAAAAGTATTCGGCAGCACCGGATCAAAGCCGGTGGTTGCAGGGAGAGGAGGCATGTTCCGCCCCCTGGCTTTTAACCCCTCCCCTGAACATGACCCGATCATGATCGGAGCCAAGTTCACATTTTCTTGAACCGGTTTTTCCAAAAAGAAACAGTAAATACCCCGCTTTCGGAAAAATCAGGTTTAGGGGGATTTGCGCCACAACAGGTGTGCAAGATCTGGATTCCCTAGTGAAAAAACTGGCACCAGTATGAACTTCTTTTAATCCGGGTTACAAACCGGTTTATATGGTAGTCTGAATGGCCCCTTTGAAATGGGTTTTCTCTGCATAAGGGCATTTTTCTGCTGGCTTGAAGGCATGTGTCATCTAAACGCCATACCTTCAAGCCAGCATGAAAGCATCTCTTTTTGCCTGTCTGTTTAGCCCCTATATGTCAAAAATAACAGTAGGTTGCAATTTAGGGCTGTGATTGCCTTTCTAATTTCAGCAGCCAGGTTAGAAGTGGCCAAGAACTTGAAGATGGGAATCTATCTTTCTCAAGTAGTCACAAAAGTATTACACTATTTCTTTACCTCTTTTTAAATGCTGAAACATACTAAGGAGATTATCACACCGCCTCTGGTGGCTCAAATTCAGGCTGATTTTATTTCATGACCTTTTCTGTCAAAACAGGTTCCCATTGCCTCCAAGGCTGAATTTGGGCCCCATAAATCAGTTTGGCAGCCATTTTTTCAAAATCTGAAGCTTCCAAAATGGAAAAAAAAAAAAAAAAAAAAACAGCCACCAAAGCAACTTACAAGGCCTAAATTCAGCCCTGGAGGCAACGGGAAGCCGTTTTGACAGAAAAAGCCATGCAATAAAATCAGCCTAACTTCTGAATTTGAGCCAAATTTGCAAGAGATAAATCAGGCTATATTGGTGGTGTGATAATCTACTAACATAGCTATGGCTCTGAACACTACTAGCACAGATGTGGAACAAACACACTTCCCTCCCCCCCCTCAACTTTTCTCAACTGAGTTTTAATACCAGGGCTGGTATCCTCATGGGACAATGTTGTTGTTGTTGTTGTTGTTGTTGTTGCTGCTGCTGCTGTTGTTTGCCTAAAAGTCATTTCTGACTTATTGCAGCCCTAAGACGAACCTAGCATGGGTTTTTCTTGGCAAGATTTGTTCAGAGAAGGTTCACTTTTTCCTTCCTCTAGAGGTGAGAGATTATGACTTGCCTAAGGTCACACCATGGGTTTCTATGGCTGAGCAGCAATTTACATTACATTAGTGGATCTACTTATTATAGTGTTGTGTACAGAAGTATTCTCATGCAAGATGTTTGATTGGTAGTGCAATGACTACCAGGCTGCCAGACAGCACCCAGGCATAACTCTGTCCATAATTCTAATTGACCAAGGGGAGCACCATGAAACCAACCTTCATCTGCTGACAAGCTGGTTGCCTCCATTATTTATTTATTTTATATATCATCTTTCCCCAGAATGGGAACCAATACAGTTCACAGAAAGAAATCAATTAAAATCTACCAATACAATTTAAAAACAACTGAAATGATTATAATTAAAACAATATAAAATTATTAAAAATGTATCAAAGTTTTAAAAAAACCAACACTTTTTGCCCCTGGAGTGTCTGCAGACACAGACACAGTTTCAGTTCTGCTTCTGTAAAGCAGTAGTCATGACTCCCCTCACCAGATTGGTGTAAGGAACAAATTCAGCTACATCAACAATCTTGTTTTTTCAATAATAATAGCTGTAATTGCACCAGAAAACAGTTCTATAAAACAAGATCTCCTTCTCTTTCTCATTCCTATTATTATTAGTGCAGGAAGAAGAAGAGGTTTTAATAAAGAGAGAATAACTACACACTAGCTTTCCTAGCAAGTACTATTTTTCTGAAAGAAAATTCTAACCAGTATATAAAAGAGTATTATATTTTCTTCCAACTCTAGTCATGAGGGAAAACATTAAAACAGTTCCAAGCATTCAAGGGAAAGGATGGTGGGGAATGCTAGGATCTTAATGGATTCCATTTTCAAACACCTTTATTCCCTGTGATGACAGATAGCTGAGATGTTATTATATTGCCAGATACCTTTGGAGGTTAACAGTTTAGGGACAAATTTTGCTTGCAAATTGTCAGAACGATTAAGTTGCTGTGTTTGCAAGGAATTTAGCAGAGCAAGAAATGCTTTGAGCTTGCCCTCTTTAACCACAGAAGTAATCCCTAGGCTATTGATGTCTGGTTGCTGAATAGGTGAATTCTTGTATCAGTAGCAGGTGAAAAGAAAGAGGAGGAGGAGGGAGCATTTCTTTTAACCTCCAAAGAGCTGATACAGTCAAAAATCAGAAGGGTTCTTACTCTCCTTTCAGGATCAGACACAGAAAAATGGGAAGGGGCATGGCACATGGGAGCAACGGATAGAAAGATGTGCTGATGAACTGGCAAGATACAAGCTCACCAGATGAAAATCTGTGGCGGTCCACAGTGATGGCTGACATATTGTGACATTCACATCATGGTTCTTGCTTCATTGAACATGAAACAGTGGCTTCCTGGACCAGTATAGTATTACCCTGGGACCTAAGGGCTGAAAGATCAACCCATCACTCAGCCCAGATGTTCAGTGGGGAACCTTAGAACAGTCATTATCTCTCAACCTAACCTATCTGAAAGAGATACGTTGCTGAGATAATAAGGTCTATGAGAAAGGGAACATCCTTGAGCTCCTTGGAGGACAGGCTGTATGTTTAAAATTAAATTAACAGTTACCTATCCAATATAATGCATACAGATGACAGTATTTTTTTCTTATAGAAGAGGACTGGGAAATTTCAAGGGAGGCAATTTTCAACAGGCCACATTATTACTTTTGGTTGCATTGACATTATATTATGTTATTTCTGGTTACCATTTTGACTGATTTTTATCCATTTCACCCATTTTTGGGAGTGTGGGGGGGGGGAGCAGTTGTTGCAGGTTTCCAGAGGAAAGAAGACTTAAAACTTCTTTTCATGTTGCTTTGAGCCCTTTGAGCTGTTATGTGGAAATAAAATCCCCCAAACCCTACACAGTTTTTAAATGGGGATTAGTCAGTTGGGAGGCAGGGTTCAGAAACCGCATGTATTCCATTGCCTACACTTAGGAGGATCTCCCACATCCTCCCCATTGATATTGTTGCTGTTTGTGTTGTATTATTTAAATATCCATCATCCTTAAAGATATTAAGACAGTATCAAGATGAGTATGACCAAAACAAGTCAGAAAAAAATAACTGCATAATTAAATATTTTAGAGGCAGCTAAATACAATGGGAGGCCCAAATTGAAAAGTAGTATGAGTAATATCATATTCAACCTTACTAGGTGACTCTGAAGAGAGCTCAAGGTTAGATCATTATCTGGGAACTGATAGTGCTTGCAGCTAGCTAAAGGTTGTGCCAAGCAACTGGATCTTGTAAATTAAATGTTAATTTGGGTGAACCCACTCCATTTTATTCTGGTGTTTTTGATACCAGAAAGCTCAGTGAGTTCCGTGCCCAGTGTTTCCTCTAGGCTTCCTTTCCATCACCTCATATGGACATACATACACAATATATATCACTATATATCTGTCTATGTATTGTGATATATATATATATATATATATATATATATCAAATAGAGCTGCAAGATTCTGAACTATAAGGTGCACTTGGTTTCATCAATTAATGAAGAGCAAAAACATTTTATTAAAAAAGTGTTTTGTATGAAATATATTATATAACATTCCATTTGTAATTATTTTCTGAATAGCTGTGGTTTTAATATTAATCCAAAGTACACTGAAGAAATAATCAGTTTAAGACCACTTTAACTGCCCTGGCTCAGTGATAGGAAATCCCGGGAATTGGAGTTTATTATGGCATACAGAGCTCTTTGACAGTGAAAGCTAAATGTCTCAAAAAACTACAGTTCTCAGAATCCCCTAGCATTCAGCCAGGGCAGTTAAAGCAGTCTCATACTGGATTATTTCTGCAGTGTATTTTGGATTCTGAGAATTCTGAGCATTATGAAGTTAGGTCAAACCACATTAGATGTAATACATTTTTTGTTGTTCCTAATGCAATTTTAATTCTGTAAAATCTAGTAATACCATATTTTTCATTTTTTCTCTAAATGTCTGCATTTTTTAAAAAAAGATTTCCCTTCCCTATGCATTCAATTTTTTTTTAATTTACATCTTTAAATCTGACAGGGAGAAGGGCCTTCCATAAAGAACTCAGTTCACACATGCACATTATAGAAGGGAAACCAATTAAAAGTATGTATCACTGTACGTTATTTTTGTGTGATGTTTTACTAAAGTACAGAAGTGTATTAATATATATGCACTTGGCCCTCACAGATGCTTCTTCTACTTCACTGAAACTAGGCCTGGGATTCAACTGGTCACAAAATGAAAAAATGTCAGCACCCCAGAATGAAATATGTTTTGACCTGAGTCTTTTTTTTTTTTCCAGTGGTAGGTAATATAGGTGTGTGGGTGAGTGGGTATAGATGTTTTACCGCAGTCAAATAACCAACCCAAACAAAAATATAATGTGGAATGAAGGTGTTCTCTCACCAATCTTCTCATAGTTATGCCTCATTTCACTGCCAATCTGTAGTCTTCAACATCTTTCTGCTCTCTAGTCTTCTACTTGCTTCTAAATTTCTTTTGCTCCCCATACTGTTATCTCCAGATTGCTTTTAGCCAAGCACACCAGTAGCACCTAACAACCCAAAAAAACTAGTGTGTGTGTGTGTGTGTGTGTGCATGTATGTATGTATGCATGTTTCTGCCTGAGCCACAGGAATCTCACAGTGAATTGCAGTGGACCTGTTAACTATTAATCTGTAAGACTGTCCCACTGTCCAAAAGCACTTGGCACTGTTTTCTCATAGCATTTTATTAACTCCTTCATCAGCAAGAGTAATATGGGGGCATGGGGTGGAATTCAAATTAACATACAAAATGAAATGTTATAGCAAACTATACAAATGCCCCAGTTCAGGAATTAATTTCAGAAATTGTCTGAACTCATACCAGAATTCAGAAGAAACAGTAAAGAATAAACCAGAGGAAAAATAGAACATGAACATTGCACATTTGTATTTGCCTCAAAAATTCAATGCACATATGCATTTGTCTCAAAAATCCCTACTAGTAAACATGCAAATCCTAGCCCAGCCCAGTTATGCTAATTGAGGATGCAAACCCAGACACACTTTTTTGGAAGTAAATTCCTATGAAGATAGTGAGACAATGCATAAGACTGTGCCTGTCTTACAGTGCACTCAATTCTGCAGGCACTGTCTGTTTGCCACCACTAGGTGGCTGCAATGTTGAGATTTGCCTTCTCCAAAAAGTTTACACTTGCTCTGTTCATGCCATAGCTTCACATCTACAAGTGCAATTCAGTGCTACGTTTTATGTGAAATACTTTTGAACCTTATCAAATGTGCAATATAAGAACACAGCAGCATTTCAGTGTTACGTTCAGATTTCTTTGCTGGCTTTTTAACCTATCATTTCCTTTACAGGGAGAGGAAGCCACCTTCCCAGAATATCTGTGCAGCAGAGGAGATGGAAGGCAAGCACTATATTGAACAGCTGTTATTGTTGAAGCTTCTGTCTGAGTTTACTCTAGCTGAAGGATTCCTGCGCATCATCATACCTCATTTGACACCCTGGCCCATCAAAAGTAACTCGACAGTTTCTGTTAACAGGTGCCATCAATCCCAGCTGTAGCAGTTGCAAGAAATGGCAGATAAAAGCAGGACTCCTGTGGATGTAGGCCCTCCATTGATGGAATCACTACTGAAGGGGGCAACATTAAGGGGTGTCCCTTTGGGGGAGCATTGGGGAAAAGTCTTGCCCAAGTGAAGGAATAGTATATACTCCCAATATTTACTTTGCAGGGCTGCCTGCATTTAACATTTGTAAGGTAACTGCCACTCTATAATAGGACATATGTGTTTTCAAATGAAGGACAGAGATGCTGGATCTCAGGAAGCAGCAATCACAATTCTACAGAGGTATATATGGAGGGGGGAGGCTGCTACACATTAATGGGAGAGGAAAAAGCAACAGGGTGCTGATTGACCCCAAATTATCCCCCAGCTGAAATAACTTGGATGGCTTTGACAAAAGTCCTCCAGGTTAAAAATGCTGCTGGTAAATGCCAAGTCAGTACAAGATAAAACAACTGCCATTTAGCATCTCATTCAGGATGAGCATGTCAACCTGGTACGTATCACAGTGACCTGTCAGGAAAAATGGTGGCGGTGTTAATACTCATGCCCCTCATGGATTTTTGAAAAAGGCAGAGGTGCACTGTCTGAGTGGGTCAAGTTGTAAATACTTTGTTAATTCAAGGCCAGGTTCCATCATGCCTAAAGGAAGCAATTATAAGTCAACCATTGAAAAAGTCTCTTTGAATCCCATCATATTCAACAAATTATTGGGTAGTTCCAACTTTCCATTTCTAGGCAAGTACTGGTGTATGTGTTGGTCTCCCAGTTTCAGGGTTTCCTGGAAGACCAGATTATATCTACTTCCATCTTATTCCAGGTCTGGCTGTAAGAAAGAGACAGCTTTGTATGCCTCAGTAGATGACTAAGACGTGAAGGATTCTCTGAATGAACCAGCCCCTGACTATTGCTACAGGAAGAAGAGATGTATAGTGGTGGTAGTTGGAAACAGTGATGTGGAGACATGATAAGATTTCTTGATAAATCTTTCTACTAGAGTAAAGATTCATGATGTTAACAGAGAGGCTGACAGTGCTCATCAAGCTTGCCAACTGTTACTGCTTTCTTCTGATTCTCTTGAGAACAAATAATTCTGCAGGATTGCCTTCAGCATATCACAAGGGACTACGAGGCTCTAGGGAGGAAGATGAAGGGTCTTCGGGCACAGATTGTTATTTTTTTTTAATCATTCCTTCCTGTTGAAGGACCTGGAACAGGGAGAGAGAGAAGAATACTAGAAGTGAAGAACACCCTATCTCCCAAACTAAAAATAGTTTTCAAAAACACAACTTTTGAAGACTTCTTGACAACTGGAAGAAAATTGCTAAATTTACTCGCCATTTCCTTTGAGAACTAATTTAGTGAAGGATTCAATCCCTACCCTTGACGTAGAACCAAGAAAGCCCTCATAACTATAAGCACTGCCCAAACAACAAAACCTTGTCCTTTCCTTTGGGAGAAATAAATATCTGCACCTCAACTCCTCCCCCCCCCCCATGCACATCTAACCTTCTCTACAAGTGATGCCTCATGGCTTTTATTTATGGAATTATGAGTTTTGTTCCATTGCTAGGATCTGTGAGTGTATCTTTCCTTTCCTAGTGCACTTATACTTCCATCTTTCAAGTTCTCATTTCTTCTACTTTCTATGCCACTCTGCTCTGGCAAGCTCTTCTGCATCCTTTCCTTCTTCTCCTTTTGTAACTTCAATAACATAAGTTCTGCTCCAAGACAGGGGCCTCCTATTTGTTTAGCTCTCATACTGAATTTACAGGAATCTCTCTTTATATTTTGTAATAAAATGTGTTGTCTAAACTTTGGTCTGTAGTCTTGTTTGTAGGCTGCTCTTGTTGCAAGTGTAAAAGGCAATACTGTTCCTGTGAAAGGCTCTGCAGGTCTAGAGCCATGTCGGCACAGAGGAAAACAAATATTCTCTCTTTGTTCCCACACTAACCCATTTACATGATGCACAAGGCCAAGCTGAGTGAAAGACAGATCAAATCTGACTGGGGCCAGGACAGGAGTGGGAATATATGGACAGTGGTGCTGCATCAGCTCACTGTGGGTGCCAGTTGTGCAGACAAGTTATCCTCCCTGTGCATCCAGAAGCCCCAGTAGTAAACTGGATTTTCCTGGCCATGCAGACAGTGAATGTGTACATAGGAATACAGTTGTATATCTATGACCATGTGATTTGAATCCTCACATAAATAATCTGTTCCCTCCTCTCGATGCTAGATTGCCCAGCTTTCATTGACAAGAATCCCCAGGGTGGGTATAATGCATCTCTTGTGGTATATAATTTATATAGAGAGGAAGAGAGCATATATGTATGTCTGTCAAAATGATGAGCATTTCGCTAAAGGACCTCTAACAACAATATTCACTTCTAACTATCAGGGTATCCTTTCATGTAATGCTTAGTTTTTAGTGAAGGTCAAAACAAGCTTTGTGTTTGGACAAGCCTGC
The DNA here is from genome assembly GCA_034509955.1 of Urosaurus nigricauda. Classification (NCBI taxonomy): domain Eukaryota; kingdom Metazoa; phylum Chordata; class Lepidosauria; order Squamata; family Phrynosomatidae; genus Urosaurus; species Urosaurus nigricauda. The sequence goes on from JAOEGL010000003.1 coordinate 256,540,652, forward strand.
AGGATCCAGGCTGAAGTACTCTAAAACACAACATGTTTTATAGCTTAGTTATACAGACAACAAATTATCTGACTGACACTTTCCTAGAACCAAAGCACCTTCTGACATTAATATTAATTCTTCCTATGTTACCTCCAGGACATATTCCGACAGACTAAAGAACCTGCAAGTACAAAGAGCTGTGTGTTGGGACTGTGTGATTGAGTTGGGGGTGTGGAAGGGAAGACATTCCTGCCCTGAGGGGCAGCTTGCAATGCAAGTATGATGTTTACTGTGCACGCTCCAGTGCTGCATAGTGTTGTGTTCCAGCTGTTGTTGCTTGCTGACTGAAAGCACTCTGGTAAAAATAGCTGCCGCCTCTTGGGAAATCAGGATGTCTTCCCACTTATTGCAGACCCAACTAGCCTAGGGCATACTGAAACTTCCCTCTCTTCTCCACCCCTCCCCAGTGTATATACACATATTCCTCCTGTCTTATAAGATTTTCCTGTTTTTACTTTAAATGTACCGGCAGATGGGGTTGTGTTGTGGGTATGTACCTTCTTAGCCTTTAAGAAGCCTTATTCTTGGTTTTGCCATCACTTCCCTTCCCTCCCTGTTATATACTGTTATCCAGTGGTCATATTGGTGGGGGATTCTGGGAGTTGTAGTGCATTGGAGATGTCCACAGATATGTGCCAAAGAATATGCTCTAGCAATGGCCTCCAGTGCTGATTGCTGGAATCCTCTGATCCAGATAATAATAATAATAATAATAATAATAATAATAATAAATGTATATGCTGCCCAAACACAGGGAATCCGGGTGGCTTACAACATAAGGAAATACAAAGTAATAACAATACAATGAAATAAAAAGCAGATATAACATAACAATATATTAAACTATAACAATAAAATAAAATACAGTAACAGTTAACAATAGCAGTAACTAACAAACAAAAATACATAGCAAATCAATGGTGGCAGAAAATGCATACAATTAACAGAACTCAACAGGTGGGAAGAAAAACTAACACTAACATTCCTAACAATTAAGATAAATTATTTAAAACAAACTCTGGGGGGAGGGGTGAGATCCTTCAGGATTCTTCTAAAGGATTGCAAAAGGAGGGAGATTCCCTCTTTCCTCAAAGGCTGGAGGAGAAAAGTTCTGGAGGCAAGCCCAGAGTCTTATAAGGCCTAGCCTCAGTTGCCATGGTGTCCTCCAAGTGGCCCTCGTTGGAGTTTGGGCAAGAGGAGGGAGGAAAGCACAGGGTCCCTCTTCCCTCATAGGGAGATAAAAAGTAAAGGTTTCCCCTTTGACATGATTGTCTAGTCGTGTCTTACTGCAGGAGGCAATGCTCATCTCTGTTACTAAACCGAGGGAGCCAGTGTTATCAAAGATGGTCATGTGGCCAGCATGGCTTCATGAATGCTGTTAACCTTCCCACCAAAGTGGTACCTATTTATCTTTTTGAACTTTGAACTGTTAGCTTGGCAGAAGCAGGGACTAGTGATAGGAGCTCAATCCATCATGTGGGACTTGAGTCTTGAACTGCCAACCTGTACTCTTCTGATCGTCAGAATGACCCAGATGCCACTGCTTATTTTCATCAGAAGCTCCACTCATGGAAACACCAAATCTAGATACTGAGCCTAGGTTCAACAACCAGGAACCATTGGAATATGAGATTGTGGAATGTACAACTCCTACACCAGAACTCTCCAGGGACTGCAGTCCATAAGTCTGACCACACCAAAAAAAGAAAAAGAAAAGAAAAATTGTTTCCAATTTATGCTGCCCCTAAGGTGAATCTATCATGGGGTTTTCTGGGGCTGAGAGTGTGTGAATCTGCCAAAGTCACCCAGGGTTTTTATATGGCTGAGCAGGGAATTGAACCCTGATCTCCAAAGCTGTAGTCCACTGATCAAAGCACTATTCCACACTAGCTCTCAAAACAAGTATCCTTTCCCCCCCGAAGTACTTGTGTACCTAATTTGATCCTCACCACAGATGGCAGGTCCACAAAGGAGCAGAGAAGAGACAAAAGTGTAAAATATTTTATCACAGACCTATCTCGTTAGGTATTTTCATTCTCCAGAAAAGGGGCAGAGCACAAGAGGAATAAATGTGTTGAAGAACTGCACAAATTATCACCCAACTTTTGTCAGAACTAGTTGTTTTTTTCATGGGTTCAGAGTTCTTGTTTAGACAATTGCTAGGCACTTCAGCTTCCTAACAGGGACTTTTAAGAGGATGTGGGCTGTGACCCTGTAAGATGCTTGTGGAGCACAATTCTTACTTTAACATACATGGCACTTATGTGTGGCTTTGTTTCTTCCCTCGCATGAACACAACACCGCTTCTTAATGCCAGAACAGGCCACCATCTTAGTGACTAGGCAAGTGTTAGAGATCTAAAGAAGTAATAATTTCACTTTTCTCCTGGCTGCAGAACTGCAGATGGAAGCTGTTCCAGCACCCTCTGCCCCTTTACTGGCCACAACTGGCCACAGCTGTGATGTGTGGAGCAAAACTGAAAAACTGTGACACACAAAATTGTACTAAATAGCTACCAATGATATTTGGCAGGGAGATTTGTTTCTAAATTCAGATTATGATTTAAATTGGAACTGGTGTCCCAGTTCAGACTATCCAAGCACTTTGTAAAATATCTCAACTGTTTTCCTCAAAATGACATGGAAAGATTTTGCTGTTCCCTCTCCAGGAGTCATTTCACCCTTTCCACATGTAATGCTTCACATTTCCAGACCTCTCTAGTTTTGAGCTTTATTACTTTAAGTGTGTTTTACTAAATAGCTGATGGAATAAAAGTCTGATCCCAGTTTTAGTCCAAACTTCAAATCAATGGTCCAAGATTTTAAGTCTTATTCTCAAACGAGGGTACTCCAAGCCAGGGTTCAGGACTTTGATTATGTCTCTTAAATATAGATGAAAATTCAGATTGCTATTACACCCTATTGACACAGAATCACAGCCATCATTGCTGATAGATTGTACATCTCTCCACCATGAAAGCAGCAGGAATGAAATTGTAGAACATAGCAGAGGATGTGATCATACCATGAATGTGGAAAATATGTTGTATAATGCCAAATACTGATACAGCTCTAGTAAGCAAACCACAATATCCTCTGCAGATATCCAAGCTGAAGATTTTATGTAAGTGCCCTTAGCAAGGCTGGAATAATTTCTAAAAGCAGGTGTTTGTTCTGAAAGTACAGCTATGCTCTCCTGTCTCATTGCATTATGTCACATGTGATGCATCATGTTAACTTACAGTGCATCATGTTGGTACAAAGCATGAAAAGCAAAATGGAGTAACATGATGTGACAGACAACATTTAGACAAGGGAAAATACTTCCTTATTTGGAAAACACTTGCTTATACTTCCTATCAGTTTGAATCAGGGCATATTGCTCTGAAAGCAAGCTGGCAGATGGAGGTGAACAGTTAAGTTTCCTTGGTTTATATTACAAACAACAATATGATGTTAATTTGGGACACAATCTTGGCGTGAACCCAACAGTTCTCCTCTAGAGATACTCCTGAGTATTGATTTGTTTTCGTTTTTGTTTTTAAAAAGTAGAAATTAACTCATTCTAGAGTCTACATCTCTTTATTATAATATACCTTGGGTGGTTTGTGATTTATATATTTAACTACCATCCAATATAACACAAAGAATGCTAAAGAATAGTAATTTCATATTAATAAGTCTTCATTTTATGTACCTTTTAATAAGATCCTTAAGCTAAATTTCATGATTTGACTTAAAACCATTCCACACTTTATTTGAAATGTGACACTGAAGGATAGTTTTTACATAGATCTATACATGTGCTTGGGTTTAAATTGTTTAAAAGTATTTAAAAAGTATTCATTGGTTTTAATCTGCCCTCTCGATCCTTGCCCATCTTGGTTGACCTCACAAGGAGGGGATGCAGTGATGGCAATGCTTCAGCTTGTCATCAATGCATCCCTCAGGGAGGGCAAATTTCCAGCTGCTTTGAAGCAAGCGGTGGTTAAACCACTTCTGAAAAAGCCCTCCCTGGATCCTTTGGTAAGAAACAACTATAGACCAGTCTCCTTGTTACCATTCTTGGGCAAGGTGATCGAGAGAGCAGTTGCCTTCCAACTCCAAGCTGCCTTCAAAGAAGCCGATTATCTAGACCCATTTCAAACCGGCTTCAGAAGGGGATACGGAGTCGAGACGGCCATGGTCACCTTGGTCGATTATCTCCGTCTGGGCATCGATGGGGGAAGTGTGACCCTATTGGTGCTCTTGGACATCTCAGCGGTATTCGATACCATTGACCATGGTATCCTTCTGGAATACCTGAGGAGGTTGGGAATCAGGGGCACTGTTTTACAGTGGTTCCGCTCCTACCTCTCAGGATGATTCCAGATGGTGTCACAGGGGGACAGCTGCTCTCGTAAGAGAGAACTGACATCTGGCGTCCCTCAGGGCACCATTCTGTCCCCCATGATATTCAACATTTACATGAAGCCGCTGGCAGAGATCATCCGGAGACATGGGATGCAGTGTTATCAATACGCTGATGACACACAAATACACTTCTCTATGTCTCCGACTGATGCAGTGACCAAGGATGGCATCTCCCCTCTGAATACCTGCCTGGAGTCGGTAAAGTGAGGAAAAACAGACTCAAGCCGGATCCAGAGAAAACAGAGATACTTGTGATCGGTTCACTGGGCCCAGGGATGGAGATTTGCCAACCTGTCCTGGATGGGGTCACACTTCCCCTAAAGGACAAAGTCTGCAGTCTGGGTGTACTCCTGGACTCGTCGCTCCAGTTGACGGCTCAGCTGGAAGAGACAGCCAGGAGTGTGTGGTATCAGCTTCGGCTTATAAGCCAGCTGCGTCCCTACTTGGGCAAGGAGGACCTTGAAACACTGGTACATGCACTGGTAACCTCTCGATTAGATTTCTGCAATGTACTTTACCTGGGGCAACCTTTTTACCAAGTCTGGAAGCTTCAACTGATTCAAAACATGGCAGCCAGGTTGCTTACAGGGGCACTAAGAACGGATCATATCACCCCTGTTCTGAAATCTTTACAGTGGCTCCCAATTATCTTCTGGGCACAATACAAAGTGTTGGTTGTCACCTTTAAAGCCCTATATGGCTTGGGCCCGAGTTACTTGAAGGAGCGCCTCCCCCTACACAATCTGCCCCGCACTCTCAGGACTTCAGGGAAGAACTTGTTAGAGTATAATAATGTTATATTAACATCACCTTCCCAGAGGGCATTCTCAGCTGTGGCCCCGAAATTATGGAACAATTTACCGGAAGAGATCTGTCTCATTACCAACTTAGAAGCCTTTAAGAAGGTGTTAAAGATGCATCTTTCCCAGCGGGCCTATCCTCCTGACTCACTACAAGAAATACAATTACTATTGTGAACCTAATCCATACTGGAATATTGACAGTAACTTAGTAGGTCAAGGATTAAATTGTATTAGATGAATATGTTTTTTATAATTTTAGATAATGTTTTTAAGATTTTATATGATTGAATGTATACACATGTGTTTTATCTATTGTTGGAATCCCGCTTCGATCCATTGGGAGAGGCGGAAAATAGAAATAAACGTATTATTATTATTATTATTATTATTATTATTTTAACTTCTTACATTGGTTATTATGTTTTTTACCATATTAATAAAAACTTACCATTTTTATTCTTTATTCTTGTTTTTGTTCTTTTCAAGTCAACTTCGAGTTATGGTGACCCTATGAATGAGAGACCTTCACATCATCTTGTCACCAACAGCCCTGCACAGGTCATGCAGATTCAAAGGATGAGTCTACGGAATACTCTGGTTTGCTGTTGGAGTACTCTGGCCCCCAAAACTGCCTCAATTTCCCACCTTACCTGGGCATTCCAGAGCAATGGTGTGGAAACCATGCCTTATGAGGAATCACTTAGGGAACTGGGTTTGTTTAGTCTGCAGAAGAGAAGTGGTAGTGATATGATAGCCCTGTTTAAATATTTGAAAGGATGTCATAATGAAGATGGAGGAGGTTTGTTTTCTGCAGCTCCAGAGAATAAGACTGGAGTGATGGATTTGAACTAAGGGCTGTTCGACAGTGGAACACACTCCCTTGGAGAGTGGTGGAGTCTCCTTCCTGGGAGGTATTTAAGCAGAGGCTGGATGGCCATCTGTTGAGTATGCTTTGATCCAGAGTTCCTGCATGGCAGAGGATTGGACTGGATGTCCCTTGTGGTCTCTTCCAAGTCTATGATTCCATGATTATATGATTCCCTCACAATGTCCCCAGCTTCAGTCTAGAGTTCTTCTGGCTCAAAGTCATTTAGACTTAATTGTGCAAATCTATTTTTTTACATTATCCTTAAATTCTACAGAGATGTTCTTCAGATTATATTTTCACATGATTGATTGGTGCTCTTTAGCTTTACTCTGATATTTGGTATTAGCAGTTCATGGCCTGTAACACAATCTGCTTCTTGTCTTGTTTTTGCAGAGAGAATAGAGCATCTCAGTCTTCTGTTTCCAGTTGCATAGTCTCTCTGATTTCTATATTGGTCACCAGATGACATCCATGTCTACAGTTACCTCTTGCCTGAAGAATGTGTTTGTGATGAACAAACTGTTGGCTTCACAAAATTCAGTCAGCTACTCTCCTGCTTCCTTTCTTGATCCTAGTCAACATATCCTACCATATTAGGTTCTGCTCTGTTTCCTGCCCCTAACTTTGGCATTCTAATTGCCTGTGATTACCAACATGTCCTACTTTGGTGTGTGATCAATTTCATTGTGGATTCCAGTATAGAATCTTTAAATTTCTTCCTCTTCTGCCTCTGCATAAACTTGGATGATGGTTACATTGACAGATTTTCTTTGAGGTTTTACTGAGATTATTTAGTCAGAATTTGTATTATATCCCTTGACTGCTTTTGCTATGTCTCTCCTCACTATCAGTGTTGTCCCATATCTTCTTAGATTTTCATTTCCTGAGTCAAACACTGTGTAATTATCTGACTGAAAATGTTCTATTCTGGTCCACTTTTGTTCTTCCTCATTCCAAGTATTGTAATGTTTATATTCCTTGCTTGTTTTATTGTGTCTAGCTTCCCCTGATTCATGCTTCCCACATTCCACATTCCTATAATAAGTGTTATGCAGCTTTGGGCTTTCTTTTTACCTCTGAGTATGTCAACTGCTGGTCATTCTTTTGGCTTGAGTCCAGTTTTGTAATCACATACAACTCTATTTATATTTATATTCATCATGGCCTAGGCTTCAGACTCCAAGGGTGAGGAAAATGCTTCCGTTCTGCATGTGGAATGGGAGCCCTTTGCTGCACCTAGCCAGGACATACCTGAAGCAGATCAAATGCAGGTGCCACCAAAATAGCAGGAGCAATCAGATGAGTAAGCATGGCCTCCAAGACCACAGACCTGATGGGTGAAGAAGAAAGCACTACAAAGATGATCTATGATGCTCCTTGCCAAACATCATGCTAAGTGTTTCTAATCAAGGCCAGTGGGCTACAGCCATTTTAAGAGACAGCTCTGATTGATGTTCCCTCCTGGAAAAAAACATTGGATTTCCAGTTCTGGCTTGGCATTCGTGTGATTTTGCTCCTGATTCCTGAAACTGTGACTTCTGGACTAGCTGTCAACCCCTTTGACTCTCACAACTTTGGACTGGCTTGAGTTCTTTCCTGCACATCTCCCCTTGCAAATGGATCCTCACAGGAAAGATTTCAGAGATGCTCCTTTGATTTATTGGCCCTTATTTAGCTGCCTTTATCTGTTAGACCTCCGAGTTAATTGCTTCCTCCCTAGCAATGGTCTGTGAGTGCACCAAAAACTGAACCAGGACAGTCCCTGCTGTTCTCATTGGCTGGTTGAGTACCTTCTGACATTGGAATCATCTTCTGGCACTGTCTCTTGTTTCACTTTGGACTGTCCCATCATAAGATTTTCATGGTAAAAACATTCCTTTTGTGCTTCCTCCTTTTGTGCAGTACTAACAGGTGTTAGCTATGATGCTACTGTCCTTGTCCCTGAGACATCCTCCATCAGTGCCACCCCTAACTACTCCTCCCACTCAGTAGCTGTTTCTCACATTTAGTCTGGTTCCTCAGCAAAAGCCTGTCTTACATGACAGACCCTACTAGAAGCACTGCTACCAGCAGCTTAGCCTCTTGCCTCACAGAAGCACACAAACCTACCACCATGGAAATGTAGTGCCAGATTGGTTTTTTTTTTTGGGGGGGGGGTGTCTGTGTATGCATATACTATATTTCTAAATGCTCAGCTGAAATGGTAGTAATGTGGAGACTGAAGGAATATTTCATGAAGATGGGAGAATTCTTATTTGTATGGGCAACACTTTCTCTCTCCCCCCCCCCCATCACTACACTCCTGGATGGGCCAAGACCAGATGTTCAACTGTTACTCTCATCCCTAGCCAGCATAGCTAATAGTAAACAATGCTAGGGGTTTCAGTAGAACATCTGTAGGGCCACATTTGCAAGGACTTTGACCTAGATGGGAGCAAATAGGTATGAACTATTGTGGTAAGGAAGAGGAGTAATAGAAGTAGGATGAAGACTTATAGAGATGGGAACTGAGAGGATTAAAAGTGACAATCATTCATTCGTTGCATTTCATTGAATCCATTTTGCATTTTCATCCCATCCTTGTTTTGCATTGCACTGCAAGACTTCATTTGCTCTGCTTGCATGCACATATGCATATTTTGGATCATACCTTTCTTATGGCACACATTTTTGTCCATTTTCCCCTATGAACTAAAGTGTGACCATGTGCATTTTTTTCTAAGACTTTTTCAAATTATTTTGAATTATGGATGTCTTTGATAATCCCCCCCTCCCCAGGAATCAATGAGATATGTTAGTCATTTTTTCCTTCTGTGATAAAGCATTCTAAAACTGTACTCATTTTGAAAACTACAGACTGGCACTTTGTGTCGGAATGTGGGTGAAGTTAAGGTGCAACATCTGCATGCTGGATCCCCTATCTCCACCCTCAGGGCACCATTTTACCATGCAACAGTTCACACGATCCAAATGATGCAGCACCAAAGGGGCATCATAAAGCCATGCCACCACAGTTATTGCACCCCCTGGAGGGCACAAAAAGGAGCCAGTTTGTGCAGCTCCTTTTTGCACTCTTCAGAGGCTGGATCGTGGTCATGGTGTGAGGTTGCCATGGCCCTGATCTGGCCAGTAAAGGGGAAGCTGCAGAAAAATTCAGCTGTTTCCTATGAAGAAAATGATGTTTTCTCTACAGGAAAAAATCCTGTAAATTTTGCTCAGAGTAAGTCCAAATGGTGAAGGTTCTTGTCAGTCCAAATTTCTCCCCATGAGGCTTTCCCAGTACTTGAGAAAAATGTTTTTCAACCATTTTTAGATTTTTTAAAAAGAAATATTATTTCCATGCCTATTTTGAACTGTGCACATTTAATTTTCATAAAATTCCAAAAAGAACTTTTCCTACTCCATTTCTTCTTAGCTTTTTCCAGTTTCTTCAAACTGAATTAAAAATACAATAGTCTGCACTTAAAAACAAAAACAAAAAAACCAACTCACCGAGTAGCGAGTGGAGAGCATCTTGTTTAATGGTCTCCAAAACTGATAACTGGTTGAGCCAAATAGTATTCATGCTGTCTCCCTGATCTGTACGGCACAACCAAAAACTGGGAATGCTCTGAATTGTTTCTGATAAGGTCCAAAAGTATCAGCACTAGCATAAACAGCACAACAGAAACAAATTAACTAGGTCTAGAATACAGGATAGCACATTATGAATGGTTTGTCAAATTCAACAAACCATTCATAATGTGGTATCCTGTATTCTAGACCTTGAGGGAGGCCATGTTTTCACAATATATTAAAATGTTCCTATTCATCTGTGATTACTTTGTGTATCTGCTAGACTATTTTGACAGGATTACAGCACCCAACAGACAAATTTTGGAATAATGAACTGAGCATAAACAAATCTTATCCATTACAAAGGTTAAGTTTATGATGGTTGAAACTGAAAAGAACTCTAAAATAAATCCTAAAAGAAACAAATACGAATCAACTTTCATTTTTTTCCATCTATAAAAATCTGAAGAACAACTTGATAGTATATGGTGCTCTGAATTCTGCATTCAACTAAAAGTGTGCCCAGTTGGAAAGACTCAGGCTGGGTTAGAGTAATTATCCATAAATCAAACAGATTTCCAGTCCTTGAAGGACCACATGTTAGAGTATTTTATCCCATACTTGACAGGAAAGTGCCTTTGAACATTTATCACGCCACTTAAGTGCACATGTGGATATTGCTTATGCAGGATAGAAAACAGGCAGGCACCACTTTGCAGCCAAAAGCACTGGCTGATGTAGGTTTTACATTAATATTACAGTCAGGGGATTGAGCAATAGGCCGTTTTGATGGATGGGTGAAAATGCACTAAATTGCATTTGTGGGAACTAAAATCATTGGAGAAATCAAGGTAAGAGGACTGAAGGAGAGAGAATTCCAGAATAGTCAGATAGCCCAGCCAGGTTGCTCCCAGAGCTTCCAAAAATTATTTTTCGTTACTTTTGGTCTACTACTGTGAAAATCCCATAGCCAGCACAGACATATACTGTATTTTGGAGATATAGTCCAATTTTTTTAAAAAAAATAAACAAACTCCTAGTTCTGTAACATACATCTCATTTGAACACTATGACATATTTGATATGCAACAAGAGTTCAATACGAGGAACTGTTCATGCATATTGTTTTAAAAGAAAGATAAGTAACAATCGAAAAGAGTGTCATCTTGATACCATATGATTCCATTTATTTTTATTTACTTATTTAACAGGTTTATAAATCACCCTTCTATCCACTAAGCTCATGAGGCAGTAATACAAGAGTCAGATAAAGACATTAAAACTAACATATTATTAAAATTAAAATATAAGTAGGTGTCAGTACAATCATCATACTAAATAAAAAGATATTTAAAACACACACACACACACACACACACACACACACAAACTTTGATGGGCAAAACTTGATCCACCAGGATCAAAAGCTGAGCCATCAAGACCAAGCTGGAGTGGACAAGCCATAGTGAATGGACCTTATGTGTCCCACTTTTGCCACTTTCCCCCCTCCCCCCAAGAAGATCTTTTTCTGTAAGCCAGTACAGTCTCCTTGTAACAGTCTCCTTTTCTAAAACAGGAAGCTTGACTCCCAATATATGAATATGTGATGGGGAAGGAGATACAAAAATGGCTTCACATGGGATAACTAGAAGAATGCTAGCATTTCTTTAAGATTGTGTGCCTTTGTTTCATGGATCTTTCCTCTTGAATAATAAGCTTACACAACCAGAATTACATGTGGCATGTCTCTTCCTCCCACACATGCAAGATCTAAAGACCTTCTCATAGCAAGAAGTCTGGAAGAAGTCTTCAGAAAGTCAGTTTAGAAGCCTAGCCTGAGAAGATAATGTAAACATCTGATCAAGAATGTTAGTCGACTGGAAAATTATTACAGGTCAGATGTACTTGTTGCCATTATACCCCATGCTGGGATATTAACAAACAAGCCTTTTACTTTCTGCACACCTGTGGCCATTTAGCAGCCAGTTGAAAGCACGGAGCCAGCAGAGAAATAATGAGCTATCTGTCTATAGTTGGACACTTTTGACAATGTGATATTCCGGAATCTCTGGAAAATCTCTAGGAAATCCTATAGGATAACCCATCTTTGTGCATCCAACTACAGGCACATAGCTGGATGTTTCCTAGTTGTCACTTTCCTCCTCTCCACTGGCAAGTAAATAGTTCTATTGGGGGATCTAGCATGTAAATGAAGGTATTTGGGATTCTTGGTTAATGTATGAGAGAAGAAGAGAATTATTCGACAGGGGCAACAACAGCAACAACCAAAGAAATACACTGCTGTATATTGGACTTACACCTGCATTTGTTACTAATTGGATGCCAGCTTATGGTCTCTTTCACAGTACATAATTATAGCACTTTACCTGTCATGTCTGCATCATACAGAATCTTGGGGTTTGTAGTCTGGGAATATTATTATTATTATTATTATTACCACCCCACCTCTCCATTAGGATCAAGGTGACTAACCACATTAAAATATTAAAATGCTATAGAATACAGTGTCCCAGAAGCCCATCCAACCACCATAGCCAATTAATCATAATTATAAACAGTAAAATAAAACAATACCATTAAAATTATTAAAAGGGACAACTGGGGGTGACTGAGATACTAATCTGGGAAGTCCTGTTGGAAGAGATCCCTCTTGAGTGCCTTTTCAAAGGTGTATCTCCTTGGGCAGGTCATTCCATAACTTGGGAGTGGCAGAAGAGAAGGACCTCTGGGTAACCACAGATTACCTTAAAGATCTCTATTTCTAAAGTTCTAAAAAACAGAGTTCTAAATTACAAATCACAGAATTCCACATGGAGACATGACAGTTAGAGTTGTTTAAAAGTGCTATAATTATGTAGTGTGAAACATACCTACCTCTCCATTCTATTTTCTTATTGACCTATGATCACTTCTATATTGTCAGAATAAAATTCCACTTTACTAGATTACATCTGACACAATATTATACTTAAAATGATGGTTTGAAACAACCAATAATTCTTCAGCAATCAGAAACTCCAAAAGGAAGCAATAAATAACATAATGAAAGTGAAATCAGTATATAAAGATAATGAATAAAGACTAAACATTTTTAAAATCATCTTCATAATGAACTCTTTACATTTAATAGCTGAGGAGGCCTGCACATATCTAAATGTTAAGGAACGATTTTGCAAGAAAAACATCCATATCCATAGTGAACTTGAGTACAAATAAATATTCCTATGATATATTTGTCAGAATACACATTAGGTTTGAGGATGGAAAGAATATTTGAAAATTTTGAACAATGGTCAAAAATATGTTACTAAATTGTTCTGCACAGTTCTGAACTGAAATATTATCTTTCCATGCAGAACATGTCTATTCCTGTGCAGAATATGCTATTTTCCATGCAAATCAGCCATGCAAAAATTTCACATAGAAAAAAAAATCCCAATTACAACATTTTTCTTCACAGAAAGCAACATATTCTGCAAGGAATTAATGCTTTTGATTTGCAATATTATTTTCCATACAGAAATGTTTATTTCAGTGCAGAATACACTACTTTCTACATAAAACAACCATGTGTGAATTTTGCTCACAATAAGTGCCAAATTGTGAATCATCTTGACAGGGTTTTGAAGATTTTCTTGCATCGGGAAGAAAAACTGATGAAATTGTTCATTGCTACCTTTGAGAAGACACCTAGTGAAGAAATTCATCCCTAAACTGTTCAATTCATCTTGAATGAAGTTCAGTAAAAATGGGAAAACATATCAATTTTGGTGTGTCTACATTTTTTCCCTCCAAATCTAAACTTGTTTGCACCATTTCCTCAATGCTTTGGCTCCTCTTCTTTGTGTGCACATTTTGCCTAATACAGAATTTCTGTTTGCATTTTTTCTTAGCAGAGAACTGAATCTAAACATTTCAAGAAGAATGAATTTAGAAGAATCATTATGTTTCAGTTCATGCATGTGGTCTGAGACATGTAGGCAAGTTCTTATTAAAGGGAAATGAAATGATATTTTTTCCATCAGAACTAGACACCTAACCTCTTACACATACTGGCAGCAGAGGCCAGTAGTGTTATGTAGATGATGCATTAAATTCCAGTAAGTAATAAAGCAGAGCATCACATTCCTACTCAGATTTGTATGGAAGCAGTTGAGAACTAGCTGTCAATTAGCAGATCAAGGCTACAGTTTCCATCTCCTTTTATGGTATATCTGCACATTTTTACTTGGGGAAAAAATTCTATAGGTTATCCTCAACATTTTTAACTAGGAAAAGAAATCTTATTGAGTTCAATGTGAAATCTTACATTCAGCTCAATTAGATTTTTTCCCCAAGTAAAGATCTTGAAGATAGAGGCTTTATGATGTTTTAACTAAGAGGCATGGCCTCTGGTTAATGATGGCTTTCAAAAACAGCATTCCAGTACACTAGTTTAAAAAAAGTTATCTCAGGCTGGTTTATCAGACAGGAAAGGGAAAAGAAATCAGGAAGTATGTAGGCGTTTCTACATATTGTTATGTTCTTGTGAGAATGAGGACTTCTTACAAGTTCTGAATGGAGGGATTCTTAACAACAGACAACTCAAGGACTGTTGTTTCTGCATTGCAATTAAAGAGTTTATAGAGCTAAAGGATTAAACTTGCTTGGACACATGTAAGAGAAACTATCTATACCAACAATGTGTATGTGCTTAATACATGTTGCTCTGCCATTATAATCTAATAGGTAAATGTACTCTTCTTCAATTCTGGTGTAAGAATTTTGTTTCATGATCTTAGGATGAATCCACGGTGTAACTCAAACAAATCACAACAGAGACCCTAAGGTGAACCTATCACAGGTTTTCTTGGCATGATTTTTTTCAGAAGTGGTTTGCCTTTGCCTCCCTTTCACCCAAGTTCACCAAATGGGTTTCCTTGGCTGGGCCAGGATTAAAATTTTGGTCTTCAGAGTCATACTACAGTGTAAAACCACTACACCACACTGTCTATATAATGGGCAACGTTTGGCTCACATTTACAAATGTAGTGTGGAAAGAGGCCAGAGAAAGATTTGGTGCTTTTTTCTGACTTTCTGTGGACCTATTTATGTTTTGGAAATCAAATTTCTCCTCCCTTTTTATGTGATGTAAAACACTAATTTTGAAGGTAAAGATAAAAAGAATAATCATGTCTCATTTTCAATGAGAAATTAAAATACCTCATTAATAAAATGGTCAACTACTACAATATTTTATTTAATTGCAGTTCAGAACCTCTTTGCAAAAACAAAGTTTGCACAAAAGCATGAGACAGTTTATTTAATTATTTTTTGCACAAAATAACTCTGTCCAGAAAAAACAGTGTGTATTGTGTAAAATACACTGTTTTCTGCATGAAGTATTGTGTGTGTGTGTGTGTGTGTGTGTACATTTTAAACATTTTAGAGCGGTTCCAAACTGAGAAAAAATGATCAGAATTCTCACAGTCCTACCCGGTGAACAGAATTGTTTTTCGGCTCTTATTTTTGTATGCAACAATGAAATAAATTAAAATGTGACTTGTTTTTTGAAGCTGGTAAATATCATGATTTCTTTCCCTCCCCAGCTTTTATATCAAAATGCAGTATTGTATCTATTTATTCATTTGGCAAAATTCCAATACTATTTAAACTAGGAAAACTAGGAAAACCCATCATAGGGTTAGTAATCATACTGGAATGACTTTAAAAAAATTAACATAATCTCCAACACCCCCCCCCCCAAAAAAAACCCCCAAATTAGACACTGCAAGATTATTTTCTTAATTGTTGGAGTGTTTGCCCAGATTTTTTTTTGGGGGGGGGGGGGGTGATGAAATGTCTTGTAAAGGTCTGAATGAGTAAAATGAGGTCTGAATGAGTAAAAATAACATTTTCCAAGACATTTATTATGCAAGAGTCAGGGAAACATTTCTAAGGTCAGCATCTGCTCAGAGGAAATTGCATTTTACACATTATTTTACTGAAAGGTTGGAGCCCAAGAGCATTTCCATTTGGAGGTGTGTTTGAGATGCTTGTCTCCATCATGCAGTTGGGAATTCCCTACAATATCTCATTAGGCTTGTCAATGGAACTTATTCACAAATGAGGGCAAATGACTGTGTCAGCATAAGTTATTGTGCTAATTTCCAAAGCTGTTAATGAGATATTTTCAGAGATCATAAAAAAAGAGGAAGAGTATTGCCATTAAACTATTGTATAATCACTTTATTTTGATGTAGGATGAGAGCTGACAGTTTATCAAGCATGACATCCTTTCCTAGTATCTTTCTCTTTATGTGGCAACCACACTTTGATTTCAACCACACTTTGATGAAGGCATTGTCTTCCAAATAAGAATTCTGGTCCCTCCATGAAATTTTCATTCAGTGCAGAGATTTCTAGCATTTTAGTAACTTACAACGTAGGCCCTATCTGCACAGGACAAATAAACTGGCATCCCCTGTCCTCTTAGAGGGGAGAATGGACAGTACAAAGACTCAACCCCTAGTTCTGGTGTGAACAGATCACACAATGTCATGGTCATTTATCACCAGAACTGGGATATACCCCTCTTTACACAAAGTTAAAAATTCCTTGCTTGTTCTAGATCTTCCTAGAGGGTCTGGAGCCCTCCATTCTAATGCTGAGCAGCTGTTTAAAAGGCCTTCCACTCTGCCACTGGGTCTGTCTGCTGCCACCATGGGTCACTTGCTCTGAGATCAGACCAAGGTGTTCAGCTATATGAGCACCATTGGATACCTTTTTCTAATGTCAATGCAAAGTGATGTGTCATGATGTGGTCACGCCAGGCAGCACAGTACAACACTTATGCAAATAACCCCACCCAGCTTTGAAACAAAAGCCCAAGATAACAGGAGGAGTTTGGCATAGGTCTGGGGCCAGAATATTCCAGGCTACCCACACAGTATCCTGGCCAGTGCAGAAAGGACCCAAGTTGAGTTTTTAGAACTACAATTTAGGCATCCAAAGAAAAAGGATAGGCAAAGTTACCAAGGGGATGGGAGCACAGCAAATAGAAGAATCTTAGATTTGAATGATTTTCAGGGGCTTTACAGACCGCCCCAAAAGGGCAGTCTGTAGCTGACCCTTTGAGCAGCGGATTGGCACCCCAGAGGCCCAATCCATTGCTTTTCCAAGACATGGGGAAGTGGCAAAATGCCACTTCCCCACAGCCTGGGAGAGGGTGTCCTTGGGGCTTCAAGCCCAAAGGACACCGCGACAGGCACAGGGAAGAGGAGAAAGTGGCTGCCCGGCTCCCTTTATCTTCAGCATTGCTGGCACAGCTGTGTAAAGGCCACACTAGCTATGCATGCTCATGGAAAGAGCTCCATTTTGGAGGTCTTTCCTGCACCACTTAAAGGTTGCCCTAGGTCATGATGTCAGGTGCATGCCACACCGTCTAAACGCGGCGTGTGCCATGACGTCATGGCAGCACGCCCGTATGGATGGCACCATTTTAAAATGGTGCTGCCCATACATGTTAGGACTAGGGAGCATGTGAATGCTCCACACTCCCCAGCCCTAATCATGGCATGGTGACAGCCCTTTTGTACTGTGCCTCTCTCTCTCTCTCTCTCTTTCTGTGATGCTAAGGATTTGGGGACTGAAGGAAAATTTCATTGAAGGAGAATCTTTACTTAGGGAGCTATGCTGTCATTTTGTGCCCATCACCCCTGGATTCAAGGATCTTTGTGTGGGAGGTGGGAAAGTGAATAGAATCTAAAAGGTTAGGATTTGTCTTCCTGTTTTACAACAAATCTACTTCTTCTTTCTTACATCCCTCTTCCCATGGATTGAGGTGAGAAATAACAGCAATTAACTGACAAGTGACAAACAACATCAGTTTAAACACACCAGTTAAAACACACATCAATTTAAAAGGACAAATTAAGATGTACACATATTAAAACAATCTACATTTAAAATTCATAGAATCATAGAATCATAGAATCATAGAGTTGGAAGAGACCACAAGGGCCATCTAGTCCAATCCCCTGCCATGCAGGAACTCCCAATCAAAGCATCCCCAACAGATGGCCATCCAGCCTCTGCTTAAAGACCCCTAAGGAAGGAGACTCCACTACACTCCGAGGGAGTGTGTTCCACTGTCGAACAACCCTTACTGTCAGGAAGTTCCTCCTAATGTTGAGGTGGAATCTTTTTTCCTGCAGTCTGCATCCATTGTTCCACGTTCTAGTCTCTGCAGCAGCAGAAAACAAGCTTGCTCCCTCCTCAATATGACATCCCTTCAAATATTTGAACAGGGCTATCATATCACCTCTTAGCCTTCTCTTCTCCAGGCTAAACATCCCCAGTTCCCTAAGTCGTTCCTCATAGGGCATGGTTTCTAGACCCTTCACCATTTTAGTTGCCCTCCTTTGGACCCGCTCCAGTTTCTCCACATCTTTTTTGAATTGTGGTGCCCAGAACTGGACACAATATTCCAGGTGGGGCCTGACCAAGGCAGAATAGAGTGGCACTATTACTTCCCTTGATCTAGACGCTATACTTCTATTGATGCAGCCTAAAATTGCATTGGCCTTTTTAGATGCCACATCGCACTGTTGACTTATGTTCAGCTTATGGTCTACTTCATCATTTAAAATTCACAATTTAAAATATGACTCCAGTATATGAAACACACAACCACATTATCTCAGTGCTAGAGATTTCATTTGATGGTACTTTGCCAGTCTACATAGGTCCTCTTCAGTGCACTGAAAACTGACTGCTTTGCACTACAATACATCAATCAGCATCCCTAACTATCTATGGTGGCTGGGGTATTCTGAGAGTTGTAGTCTCAAATGATCATGTATCCAAAGTCTGGTTCTCTATCAGTAGGTGATGTCCTGTGATAGCATGACAGCATTAAGTTTTTCCCTGAGCTCCTTCCCTGATGCCAATTCATTTGCAAGACCCCAAAGGAGATGAAATGTAAAGAAATCTTGGTAAACACTAAGATTTAGATGTTCTTCAGGTCTCCAGAGATACCTCATTAAAACAATCTAATGAATATTAAGAGGATCAATGGAATCAATATAAGCTGAAAAGCAAACTTTAATGGCACAGTTTTTGAATGATATGAATGTGCGGGATGACAGAGGGAAAACCCAGAAGGCACAGTATGCAATTAAAAACTCAGTATGAAGTTTGCATTTCTTTCAGGAAATCACAGTTTTCATGGCACTGAAAAGCAAAAGGGAAGAGAACTTCTAATAATGACAAAAGTATAAAAAGTAGCAAAATACTCTTTATTTAAACTACTAGGTCTTTTTTTATAAAAAGAAAAAAAAAACTATAAGGCTCCAGATTGGTTTCAATCCCTTGCACAATTCCCTTGGAGAAAACCTCCATGAACTCAGTAAGATCATTTCTAACTTTGAATAAACAGATGTAGGGCTGCACCACTAATTAAATTCACCAACTCTTAAAGTGTTAGTTTTCTTCAATGAGTCCCATATATTGGTAGGATACAATTTCCATGGGCTGAAGAAAGCATGGCTAGTGGTCAGAGATGTTGAATGTAGTAGTCAAAAACCATTAGGAGCCCCGGAATCTAAGTACAGATACTGCTGCATAGTTTATTTCTGACACACTTTGTGCATTGACTGCAAACAGATGGGATTTGAGTTTAGAAGACTTACCTTTTTTGGACTACAACTCATACAACCCTCATACAGTAGGTTCATTAGTTTTGTCAGCAAAAAGATTCTGGTAGTCCTCAAAAGCCATCATTTTTTATTCCTTTTCACCTTGAACACTACATCTGCAGTATCTGGAAAATAACTTGAGGAAATGTAGTTTCACAAGATGTCTGCATTTGTTAGAATGAAAAATTAGTCACCTGATTTCTGAAATGCTGTTTCACTATGGTCCAAACCTATGAGAATGCCAGATTTTGCCCAACTAACCCAGTTTCTGAATAACAGAGATTACATGGAGATCCCTTCCTAACTGCAGCAAATTAAATGATTGTCAAAGACCCCATTGGAGGGACTGACGTAAAAACTGGCAAAACTATAAAAACTGAGCTATTTTGAGTTCACAGTGTTCTACATGGCATATTTGATACATTTGTTCATTTCCGATTCTGAATTCATTATTTATCTGACCCCTATAGATATATAAGATGTTAGTTGTTTCCTTTATCATTTAAAGTATAAATCACAGTTGACCTAACCCTTGGTTTCTTTGGTGGTTTAATGTGCTTTCTTCAGTGCAAAACAGCTGTGATGAAATTAGTGGCAGAAAAATTCACCTTTGGGCTTATGAATAATAACTGGAATCCAGTTAAATTGTGTAGTGACCCAGACAATGGGACATTTAAATCTTTATATAAGAATCTCTTCTTGTATTAGGCTGATTTCACAAAGGGCAATAGCTATGCACTTGGGTTAACATAAGAATCCCCTTGAGGTAAATTGGGAAAACAATGTGATAAACTAAACACCTAATTAAAACAGACTTTTTATTTTTAAAAAGGGTCTAATTTGATATTGGGATATAAAAACGGTAAAGCATGAGCAAGAAAACACTTTGAGATATAATCAGTATCTATCTGTCCTTCTGGACATTGGCCTGGTACAGACTGGCACAAAGTGCCAGCTTAGGGCTAATTTTAGGGCTTGGGAGAGCGAAACGTCCACACGAGAGTCATCATGGTTCACCCCCGTCCACACAGAGGCCACCATGATGATGAATGCACAGTGCAGTGTCCAAATGGTGCTATGCCACATGGACATTATCAATGCATGTGAGGGCTCCAATGGCACCCCATAGGCATCCTAAAAATAACCCACCAGGAGCGGGTTCTTTTTAGGGCTCCCAGAGGCCATGCCATTTGGTTGCTGCAGCAGAAACCAGGGCAGAAAGGGGCTGCATCTCACCACCCCTTTCTCCCCATTTGTCAAGCCCATTGTTATTTTTGTTGTGTGCTTCAAGGTTACCCCATGAGTTTCTTATCCCCAACCCATAAATCAAATCCTGATCTCTAGCCATAGTCCAGTGTTCCATCCACTACACCATGTTGGCTTAGACATTATGTTGTCTTAAACTAAATGTAGGAGAGACTTCCATATTTGTTTACATGTCTATATATTCACATGTTAAATGGGACTGGGGTCTTCTTTTTAATAATAAAAAGAGCGCATAGGGAAGGGGAAGGGATCTCATCATCTTCTAACTTTTTGTGCTCCTTCCCTCAGTATTGTTATTTTTCCTAACGTTGATTTCAAATCGAACTTAAGCTCAAGAGAAAAGTGTCTGAACAGCTTGAGTTCAGGTAAGATATATGTGGATTTTTTTAAAAAAAATTTTTTTAAAAATGGTTTTTAAAAGTGTTTCTTCATTGAAGACGGCAGCTACAGATGAAGGCAAAATGTCAGGAATAAATTCTAGAACATGGTCACATAGCCAAAAAAATCCACAAAAAATTATGTTTATTCACTGTTGGGAAACCCTGATGTGGAGGATCCTGGACTGGTGAGCATCTTCACAATTTGTTACCTTTTTATTTCTTCAGAAAATTCACATGTGGCTTTTTTGCACAGAAAGCAGGACAGAAAAGAACAAACAAACAGCTTCATTTATATAGCACTTCATACTGCCTAAGGAGTGTCTAAGTGGTTTACAACTGTAAGCTACTTGCCCCAAACAATCTGAGTGTTCATTTTAGCAACCTCGGAAGGATGCAAGCCTGAGTTGGGCTTGAGCCATTTTGCTGGTTTTGAGTGAGTGGCTACAGTACAGGCATTTATAGAATCATAGAATCATAGAATCATAGAGTTGGGAGAGACCACAAGGGCCATCTAGTCCAACCCCCTGCCATGCAGGAACTCCAAATCAAAGCATCCCTGACAGATGGCCATCCAGCCTCTGCTTAAAGACCTCCAAGGAAGGAGACTCCACTACGCTCCGAGGGAGTGTGTTCCACTGTCGAACAGCCCTTACTGTTAGGAAGTTCCTCCTAATGTTGAGGTGGAATCTCTTTTCTTGCAACTTATATCCATTGTTCCGTGTCCTAGTCTCTGCAGCAGCAGAAAACAAGCTTGCTCCCTCCTCAATATGACATCCCTTCAAATATTTAAACAGGGCTATCATATCAGCTCTTAACCTTCTCTTCTCCAGGCTAAACATCCCCAGTTCCCTAAGGCGTTCCTCATAGGGCGTGGTTTCCAGTCCTTCACCATCTTAGTTGCCCTCCTTTGGACCCGCTCCAGTTTCTCGACATCCTTTTTGAATTGTGGTGCCCAGAACTGAACACAGTATTCCAGATGGGGCCTGACCAAAGCAGAATAGAGTGGCACTATTATTTCCCTTGATCTAGACACTATACTTCTATTGATGCAGCCTAAAATTGCATTGGCCTTTTTAGCTGCCGCATCGCACTGTTGACTCATGTTCAGCTTACTTGGATTCCTAGATCCCTTTCACATGTGGTCTCATTCAGCCAGGTGTCCCCCATTTTATATCTGTGCATTTCATTTTTCCTCCCTAAGTGCAGAACCTTACATTTCTCTGTGTTGAATTTCATCTTGTTAGCATTGGCCTAGCTTTCTAGTATATTCAGGTCATTTTGAATTTTGATCCTGTCCTCTGGGATATTAGCTACTCCTCCTAGTTTAGTGTCATCTGCAAATTTGATAAGTATGCCCCCAATTCTGTCATCCAAATCATTAATAAAGATGTTGAACAGCACTGGGCCCAGGACAGAACCCTGTGGGACCCCACTGGTCACTTCTCTCCAGGATGAAAAGGAGCCATTGTTGAGCACCCTTTGAGTTCGGCCAGTCAACCAATTACAAATCCATGTAACAGTTAACTTGTCTATCCCACATTTTGCAAGCTTGTTTGCAAGAATGTCATGGGGAACCTTGTCAAAGGCCTTACTGAAATCGAGGTATACTATATCCACAGCATTCCCTTCATCTACCAAGCTTGTAATTTTTTCAAAAAAAGAGATCAGGTTCATTTGGCATGACTTGTTTCTCTGAAACCCATGTTGACTTTTTGTGATTATGGCATTGGCCTCTAAATGTTCACAGACTCTCTGCTTAATGATCTGCTGTAGAATCTTTCCTGGAATTGATGTCAGACTAACTGGACGATAATTGTTGGGATCCTCCGAGGCTTAGCAGTGGCTGTTCCCTTTGGTGCTATTCCCAGGCTCCCGTGCTCTGTCCCTGACATCTGTCCCTGCTGCTTTTCCTCATCATCTCTGACAACAGAGAGCGATTCAAAGTGATTCTGTAGCTGCAAGCAGCTCAACAGAACGTTCCCTGGTTTCCTTACTTCTGTGTGTGACCTTCCTCCAAGCATCTACCTCTGTTGTGTGTGGAGTGACCTCCTCCACCGCAGCAACTTCCCCTGTGTGTTTCCCACCGAAGACATTCTGGTCTGTTCTGTTCAGGAGAATCTCCTGCTCTCTATGTTGCTGGAGTGCAGATACCTGCTCCTCTAGCTGCTGTACTTTCTCCCCCAAGAGGGTTACCAACTTGCACTTGGGGCAGGTGTAGTTCCCCACATCTGTAGGCAAACATCCCACAAGTGTTGCAGGTGACTGCTGCAGGCCCTTCAGTGTCCGTACTGAGAAGTCTTAAAGAGGCACTGAAACAAGACTGTGGGCTTCCCTTGCTAGACTTGGCCTTTGTTCCCAAGCTCTGTCACTGAGTTCAAGTCCCAGGGCCTATAGGTATGTAGTGAGCTCCTGGCTACTACCTCCCTCCACAGGCAAGTCTCTGACTCACTTCCTCAGATGCTTCAGGCCAGCTTCCCTTCTATTCCCTTCTATTCTCTAAATACCTCCTTGACTAGATAAGAAAAATCGCCTCTCCAAGCCTTGTGTAGCTTAAGAGGTCTGGCTTCTCCAAGCAATGGCTGCCAGTAATGCAATGGGCTCAAGTGTAAATTAGATTAGATCTCACCCAAGCACATGGACTAGAGCCTCCTCCTCCTCCTCCTCCTCCTCCTCCTCCTCCTCCTCCTCCTTTCTCCTCTCTTAAAGGAAAATGCAGCCTCTCCAAGCCTTGTGTAGCTTAAGAGGTCTGGCTTCTCCAAGCAATGGCTCCCAGTAATGCAATGGGCTCAAGTGTAAATTATCCATTGCATCACCAGGGCTCCTGGAAAGAAAGCAGACCTATGAAGTCCTTTCAAAACTGCTTGTTGCAAAGTGTCTTGCTGCTGGGAGAGAACTATACACTTCTCTAATCACACCTGCCCAACATCTCAAAAATCCCTATGATGGCATGGCTGATTTCTAGGATGGGTTTGAAGTGTGCCAATTTGGTTCATATTTATTCTGCATTGTAAATGATGGTGTTTAGGAATTGTCTGATAGGCTTGCATTTCCCATGACTAATATGCCTTATCCCTCAGTTAGGAAGATCTTCAGGCAATAGTATCTGACCCATCAATGCTCTAGGGAAATCTTGATTCTTCAAGAAGATGGCCAGCCCAACTTGACATGGTTGCAAAACAAGCTGCTTTTGGAATATCATAAATGAAAAATTATATTGTTTTCCTCTAGTACTACAGTCATAATTTGTTCCTTTCCATATGTTTCAGACTACAAGACCCAGCCAGAAAGGCTGATTGTCAGCCATTATGAGAATTGTAGTCCAAAATATCTGTGTTTCACAATGCCCAATCATGACAGTATAGGTTCACTTTAACTGCCATGGCTTCATCCTATGGAATCCTAGGATTTGAAGTTTCGTGAGGTACTGGGGCTCTCAATGAGAATTTTAAATGCTCTTCCCTGAAATGAAAATCCCAGGATTTCATAGGATCATGCACTGGCTGTGAAAATGGAATCACAGTGCCATAACACTGTATTGTAATGGTTTTCAAACTGTGAGGCAGGACCCCGGGGGGGGTGGTGTCACAAGAGTTGTTCTGGGGGAGGGGATGAATCTTGGAGACCCTTATCTATCCACCTCCTCTTCCCAAACTTTTTCCATCCTGGAGGGGAAGAGAATGGCAGGGAGGGCACTTAGAGCCTCTGTTTGAAGGAGGAGAGCTATTTCCTTATAAAATGTTAAAATATACATAAATTTCTGAATGAAAATACACACACTGAACAAACAAAAATATTTTTATTCATTTACTATATTGAAAAGGGGGGGGGTCATGACATGCAGATGTAAAGGGAGTCACAAGGGCAAAAAGTTTGAGAACTGCTGATGGAGTGTGAAAGGGCCCTTTTTGGAAATAGGATATTAAACATTTCCAGTTAACCAGGGTTCTTCAACCAAACCAGTTTCCTCCAACAAATCAGTCTTCACATGTGCACATCTCTGTTTCACTCCTGGTGTTCACAAATGACTTTGGATTAGTATGAGAAGTAAAAAAAAAAAAAAAAAGAACCTCACACTCTGTATTTTATCTTCATAAAGAGAGGGTTTTGATCAGAGTTTTTGATTAAATTATGAACTACGTTTTTTTTTTTTCCCTTTTGCCAGAAGGAAATCTAAGTCCAGAGGCATCCTAGTAATATATGACACAATTATTTGCCTTAATAGAAAAACATCCACTTTGATAGCACTGTTAAATTATTGCTGTCTTCAGGGTTTGGAAACTGATTGATTAGGAGTATAAATCCTAATCAGCTTACACTAAGAAATTTGCCATGTATCCTCTTGTTTTTCTTCAGAGCTTACTTTTTTGAACTAGGACTCCCAAAATCTCCCAGCCAGCCTAACTAGGAAATTCTAGTTCCAATTATTTCCCCCAATATCTGCACATTTACCATGAAACAAGAAGGCACTCCTTAAAATTTGGTTTTCACTGTTTTCTACAGATTGCAAGCTAAGAAAAGTGGCTGACAAAATTAACAAAAATCCTGGGAACCAACAGGAAGGCCAACCATTGTCTTCATTATTTAAAAGGAGTCTTCTGGGGCAGCTTTTTTATGCTTAGAAGAGACATTTTTGCCCCTTAATGATCTGGGAAACAGCAAATAGCTACTACCATTTTAGCAAAACCATCACATACCAGACAAAAAAAGTGAAACAGAAAGGCACAGCCAAAGAATTGTGAAAGACGTGTAAGCTCTCTTGTTAAATGTTAAAGAAGCAGCATTAGAACAGGAAATGTAATCCTGGTCCTGTTCACTCTGCACAATGATAGCACTATGATTCTACTTTAACTACCAAGATTCCAGTCCTGGGATTTACAATTTAGTGAGGTGTCTTTGGAATTCTCAGCAAGAGAGTTCTAGTGTCTCACCAAACTGCAAACCCCAGGATTCTATAAGATGCAACCATAGCAGTTAAGTGGAACAAAGTGCTATAATTCTGCACTGGAAAAAGGTACATACTGATGGTGAAGGACTATTTCCTTCAAGCTCTATCCTGAGCTACTTCCACCGTGGGAATATCCCACCAAACCACTTGTTTCCCATCCCCGTTTCATCCCCAACCCCCTTTCCCTTGCATCCTTACAAAGATGCATTACCTATATGAGCCTAGCTGAGTTTTAAGATCCTCAGGGGGAAGATTTTTCTTCATCCTATCACTGTCACAGGTATGTTTGGTAAGGCTACGTCAGAGGATTTTATCTGTGATTGCTCCCAGTCTGTTTAACTCCCTCCCATGGGAGGCTAGGTCAGTCCCCTCTTTACTTTGGGTGCATCTACACTATAGAAATAATGGAGTTTGGCACAATTTTAACTGTCATGATTCCATCCTACAGAATCCTGGGATTTGTAGTTTTGGCAGAGAATACAAAATTACAAATCCCAGGATTTCATAGAATGGAGCTACAGCATTTAGTGATATTGGAGATACTCTCCAACATTTTACAGATGAACACTGAGACCCATTGTGGCCAAGCAGCATCAGAGTATGGCCAAAATGGCAAAAGTTAACAGTGAGGAAGAACACAAAAGCCAGGAGTAGCTGCAGCAGTTTGCTTTTTTGAGCCTTGTGGGAAGGCTGAGGTTCTGTTCCTTCCTTTCCTTGCTGCTGAATTAATTCCATGTAAACCTCTTTTGCAATCTGAAGTCAGTTTGTGACAATTGAAGTCTCTCTCTCTCTCTCTTTCTGGCTTTTCTTCGCTAACGAAGATTCAGGAAGGACCCATCCCATGCTTACTGCAAGTGCATTGATGACTAAAAAGGCCTATCCGAGATAAACAAGTCCGGTTACAAAAAGCACATCAGAAAGTCTCCTTGGATGATGTTCCCAAGTTGTAGTTCTTTCTGTGTTATCATTTCTCTTCAAGACTCATTCGGTGTGAGTTCTCGAATGAGGCTGCAGCATTGTGGATAGTGCGTCTCCATGCCTCCCGACCATTGTTGGTGATCAATTTGGCCAAGCTTGAGATGTTGTTTCAGGGAGTCCTTGTATCTCTTCTTTGGGGCGCCCCTCTTACGCTGACCTGTGGTGAGTTCACCGTAGAGTATTATTTTGGGGAGGCGGTGGTCCTCCATCCTAGAGACATGCCCTGCCCAGCGCAGCTCCGTTTTCAATAGCATGGCCTCAATGCTGGTGATCCCTGCTTGCTCAAGGACAGCAACATTCGTCACATAGTCAGTCCAGTGTTTAGGATTGTGCGTAGACAGTGCTGATGAAAGTGTTCGAGGAATCGTAGATGTTGGCGATAGGTGACCCATGTTTCAGAACCATAGAGGAGAACCATAGAGGAGAATGGACAATACAATGGCTCTGTACACACGGATTTAGGTGCTTCGCCTCAGGTGTTTGCTACTCCAGACTCTTTTGTGAAGCCTTCCGAATGCATTATATGCCTTTGCTAATCTGTGATCGATCTCTTTGTTGATCTTGGCATCTGAGGAGATGATACTTCTGAGGTAGGTGAACTGCTGGACAGACTTAAGCACAGATTTGGCTATGGTTACATGGGGGTGATAGTTATCTTCCTGTGGTGAAGGCTGGTAGAGAACTTCTGTTTTCTTCAGACTGACTTCCAGCCCAAACAGCTCTGCAGCTGTTGCAAAGGAGGATGTTAGGCGCTGCAGAGCTTCATCTGCATGGGCAACAAGGGCAGCATCATCAGCAAAAAGCAGCTCACGGACTAAATAGTTTAGAGTCTTTGTGTGAGCCTTCAGACGGCTTAAGTTAAACAAGCTATCATCAGTACGGTAATGTATATACATGCCATCTTCTTCTTCGACATCTGCTGTAGCCCTTTGGAGCATCATGCTGAAGAAGATTGTAAATAGAGTTGGAATGAGAACACAACCTTGTTTCACACCTTTAGTTATTAGAAAAGGCTCTGAGAGAGCATCACCATATCTGACTTGACTGTGCTGGCCCTCATGCAGCAAGATAATCATTTTGAGGAATTTGGGGAGACATCCTAGTCATTCCAGGATCTGCCACAGACCTTTTCTACTCACAGTGTCGAAGGCTTTGGTAAGGATGACAAATGTTACATAGAGTCCTTTCTTTTGCTCTCTACATTTCTCTTGCAGTTGTCTAAGAGCAAATACCATATCTGTAGTGCTCCTATTAGCTCTGAAGCCGCACTGGCTTTCAGGGAGAAGTTCTTCTGCAATAGCAGGAACTAATCTGTTCAGGAGTATCCTTGCAAGGATTTTTCCAGCAATGGAGAGCAGTGTTATACCTCAATAGTTTGAGCAATCAGATTTTGCTCCTTTTTTCTTATACAGGGTGATGATAACTGCATCTCAGAGATCTGATGGCAGTTCACCTTTTCCCCAACAACTCACAAGGAGCTCATTGAATTTAGCATGGAGTACATGACCTCCATGTTTCCAGGCTTCAGGTGCCTTGCCATTTTTCATCTGCTGTATGGCCTTAATGGTTTCTTCCAAAGTGGGAGCCACGTCCAGTTCATTTTTCATCGGTTGTTGTATCATAAGTTGAATAGCTGAGCCTTCTACTTCTTGGTTGGCACTGAAGAGATTTTGGAAATGTTCAGCCCATCGATTCAGGATGGAGGCTTTGTCTGTGATTAGTGTTTGACCATCCGTACTATATAAGGAGCTTTGGACATGGTAAGTAGGTTCAAACACTGCTTTAAGAGCTTCGTAGAATCCTCTGGAATCTCCCAGATCTGCACAACGTTGTGTCTTTTCTGCTAAATTGATCCACCACTTGTTCTGAATGTCTCTGAGTTTTTGTTGGAGTTTACTGCATGCGAGATGGAAGGCTGCTTTTCTTACATGGCAAGATGGCTGAGCAAGGTGTGCCTGATGAGCAGTTCTCTTCTTTGCCAACAGCTCCTGGATCTCTTGGTTGTTTTCATCAAACCAATCTTGGTTTTTCTTACGGAAGAACCCGAGGGATTCTTCCGCAGACTGCAGGATACTGTTTTTGATATGTTGCCAAAGCACTGTAGGAGAAGAATCTAAAGGATGATCTTCCAGTTATGATTGCAGATTTGCCTGGAATTTATCTCTCATGGCAGCTTGTTGAAGATTGCTGACTTGGAGTCTCCTCTTTAAGATGACACCCCTCTTAGGTTTGAGCTTAAGATGAAGATTTAGTTTGCATCTTACGAGGTGATGATCTCTTTGACATTCTGCACTGGGCATCACTCGAGTATGACGGACACCGCGAATGTCTCTCTGGCACACCAGAACATAGTCAATAGGTGCCAGTGTTTGGATCGGGGATGCATCCAGGTTGTCTTCAAACTATCTTTCCGCCAAAAGATAGTGTTTGTAATAGTCAGCTGCTGTTCTGCACAAAACTCTAGCAGGAGGCGTCCGTTATCATTACAGTTTCCAACCCTGTGCTTGCCTAGAACACATTCCAGGCTCCGAAGTTCTTACCTACTCTGGCATTGAAGTCACGAAGGATAATGATTTTATCTTCTGCAGGGACTTTTTGTATGAGGTGGCATAGGTCTGAGTAGAATTTGTCTTTCTCCACAGGGTCGGCTTGCATAGTTGGGGAACAACATGAGGGAGGCTTAAGGAGATAATGTGATCAGAGTGACCTGTTGGCAGGGTTTTGAGTTTGGAGGCAATGGGTTTGGTTTGCCAGACCAGTAGAGTGTAACAGCCGGCACCGTGTTCTTTAAGGCTGCCTTCCTCATGGAGACGAACTTCACTAAGAGCAGCGATGTCAATATTGAGTCATAATAGTTCATGGGTTATTAGAGCAGAACGACACTCAAGACGTCCACTATCTGCAGAATCTTGCATGGTTCTGATGTTCCAGCATGCACAGTCTGTTTGCCCCTTTGGAGGCCAGTGCATGCCTTTGTATCTTTGTTTTTGTTTGACCGCATCAGAAAATGCCCGTTGACCACGGCTTGCCAACTGGGTGGATGGAGATGAGCTTTCTTTAGGCCACCTTTTCTAGGCCCCTCTCCATATGGAGCAAGCAGTGCTCTCCTTAAAAGGCTGCTTGGTCATTCAGGATGCTGCCGAACAAGACTATTATCTCCCAGTCAGTCTCGAGCGACCAATGTCCTGAACTGCCTGCATGCAGGGTTGGGGCTGCGGCTTCCAGTGCTTCTTTCACCTGCCATTTCATCCCTCACCTATTGCTTCAGGACTTTTTTTTGGGGGGGGGGTTTCAGATTGGATGTATCCTTCGAGCCCGTGCAATGGATTTTTCTGGTGAAGTGCAGCGTGCACAGAACTGGCCTCACCCTTTAAACCAGAGGTTCTTCTGCTGGGGCCAAGCAAGCAAGGACAGTGGCAGCGAGTTGTAGGTTTGATTAGAGTATCCTTCTCTTAGATGGTTTACCTTACAGGGTTACACGAGCACCATCTGCCTGGGTTTGGGATTGGAGTTTTCCTTCTCCTAGGATGGTTGCCATAAGGCTAAAGAGCCCATCCTGCCCTTTGACGCTCTTAGTCAGACCCTTCGGTTGTGACCTGTCTGGCATAGGAGGCCCTACCAGTGGCTGTTTATGCCACCGCTAGCCTATCTCACAGCTTCATTAGGATACACAAGCCTCTCCCCCACAACAAGGGGGCGTCAATGGAGAGGCACAATTGAAGTAAGCTGAGGAGAAAGGGGGAACTTGGGAGGAGAGAAACTGAGACATTTAAAAAGCAGCTGGAAAATGTAGCAAAAGGATTAATTGTGTCTATCACTGCTGAATTGGGACATTTGTAGGGCTCATTTAAATTTGAAATCTACTTACTATTTCCTTTATGCCAAATCACCCTCTTTCCCATTCATCCCCTGTCCCTGCCTAATTGGGAGTGTTACAGGGCAGGACATGGCCAACACTGAGATATGATGGCAGTTGTAATCTAACAACCTCTGGAGGGCTGTGTAATTTTGTCTCTCATATAGAACTAAGGGGCTTGATAGACTGGTGAAAAGTGCCAGCCTGTGCATGGGATGAGGCTTAGTGTCCCCAAACTCCAAGCCCTCACTGTGCCATCTGTGTGCCATTTTGGCTCATGCCCATCCACAGGGCCATGTCATGATGATGCACAGGAAACTCAGCCCCCAAATGGCACAGCATGGAAGGGGCATCATGACATCATGCCATGCTGCTTATGACGCCCCTTCCAGGAAGCTGCTTGGGGCAGTTTCTTTTTGCTCCCTACAGGGAGTGGATCGGTGCTACTGCATGCAGCTGCTCCAGCACTGATCCAGCCAGTACAGGGGCAGCTGGATGCCACCCATCTCTTTAGGCCATGAGTCCCCCTATGGGAATTTTCTTCCAGTATGCACCTACACCAGTGATTCTCAGTATGCACCTAGAGCAGTGGGACCCCTTTGGGGGTCGAACAACCCTCACAGGCGTCACCTAAGACCATTGGAAAACACATATTTGCATGTAGCACTGAAAATAACTTTATGGTTGGGGGTCACCACAACATGAGGAACTGTATCAAAGGGTCACGACATTAGGAAGGTTGGGAACCACTGACCTAGAGGCTACAGCTTTAACCAGGAAATTAAATCATCCAGTAGATTCATCTTTTCTTTTGTTTTCTGAAGTGCAATTGTCCCACCAAACATGTTTTAGGCAGTCTCTTTTCTGCTATGTTATTCTCTGTGTGCTATTAAGGGCCCTGCTATTCATCCTTTGTTCAAAGTATAACTCTACCTCTCTTACTCTTTATGAGTAGAAAAGATGTCTGTGGTTCAGATAGCTCTACCGTTGGGGAGGGTGCAGTGGTTCACCTTGTGTGGTGAATTTCTGGCAACTTTTAAAGGACAGCAACTTGTCAGTTATTTAGTTTATCATTATCTTGTTACCATCAGAAGGGAAGTAACATTTGTAAATCTGCCTGGGGCACCAAAATGATTTGGGATACCTCTCTTCACAGACTCTTTCTGAAACCTAAGTGGGAAGAAGAGCACCAAAATGAAAAGCCTGTTCACAGATATACTTCACACATATTCCAACAGATTCAGTAATTTCTCTTTCCCAGTTACTGAAGTTAGTGAGGGCCTGTTGGGAGACTGCAGATCAGACGTCATGTATCTGTGTGGCCACATGGACTAATTTGGATCCACGCAGAGAGATTTTTGGGTAGAGATGCAGATAGCTGAGGGCTGTTTTTCTCCTAATGGTTGCATTTCAGCTGTCTATACATTCAGTACCATGGAAGGAAAAAACCTCACAAGTGCACCATGGGGAAGAGATAGGAGTAAAGGGAGCTATTTGTTCTACTCTGGTTGTTAAAGTATGTGTCCTGCTACTCAGCTTGTCAGTAAAAAGTCACAATCTATTTCTTTGAATTGTTCTAAAATGAACTTCTATAAACTAGCCACCAACCTCAGGAAATGTGGTTTTTTAAAATAAATAAATAAATAAATAAATAAATAACTATACCAGTTATGCAGACTCTTTAATAACTGAGCTGAATGTATATGACATTGTTCCAAAAAAGAGAATCATCCACACTGATAAAGTAATGTTGGCTGTAGCAGCAATTAAATCTTGACTCACTCTCCAAATATATTATGCACTAAAAATCTTTAGTTCAAAATAGATCTCTACCTCTGCTACATTTTATGAACAGAACAGATCTTTAACCAAGATGGCTTTACCATTGGGGGAAGTGGATGGCCCCTCTCAAGTGATGAATTTCTGACAACCTTTAAATTACAGCACTGTCAGTTATGAGGAAGTAGGCTCAACTATATGAAAGCTCTTGCTACCAACTTCTTTCTTTCAGTTAGTCTGAAAAGGGCTACAAGAGCCCTTTGTATACTGCTTTTCCAGAGTAACATGGCTATGTCTTTGAATTCTGTCAATTATTTAGTGTATTGTTATCTTGTTACCACCATGAGGAATGTGACAAAAAGGAAGATAGGAGGTATGAAGACCAAAACCTATAAGGATAGCCTTAGGGAGTTGGTCCTGGTGAAGAGAAGATTGAGCAGTGACATGATTGCACTATTTAAATATGTAGAGGGTTGTCACAGAAAGGAGGGCCTTTTTGACAGTATGGGTAGTTTGACAATTGAACTACTTAGAAAGGTGGTAGAGTCTATCTGGATGTCTTCAGAAAGAGACTAGACAGCTACCAGCAAGGGATTTGCTAGCTAGCTGGATTTCTTGCATTGAGTGGGGTGGTGGAAACGATGGCCTATGGGGCCCCTTCTATGATTCTGTTATTTCATTGGTCCGGACCAGCTAAATTATTGTACCATAAGGATGCCTGCCCTGATTAAATAAAAGATGTAAGACAATATGAAGTTTTTTATCAGAAAATGTGCACAATCTCTTATATTAGAAAAAAAAAATAAGTGGCATTACCAGTTTTACTGAGACTGGACTTGGCTCCTGGTACACTTATATCAACTGCACTATGCTCTCTCTTAGTAACCTTTTCTTCTTTCAACTTCTTCTACTTTCCCGTTTCATTTTCAAAGAGTGAACAGATTGTGCTATCGCTGTAGGAGAGAGAACCATTTACCTTTCTTTCCACCACCACACTTTAGGTCAAAAAAGAAAAATTCATTTTGAACTCCTAAGATCTGATTATTTGAAAGGATGCATATAATTCTTATAAAATAATCCTGGCTTATTTCACTTCACCTTCTGTCTCTTCATTTGCTATGTTTTAAAACTAGCATTCCTAGAGCAAGGCAGACCAATTCTTATTTGTTTCATTTTGTTTTCCAAGAAAAGAAAAGAAAACAATCACTTCTAGCTGAGAAGTTTCCTAGCAAGATTCATATCCAGCAAGCATGATTAACTCATTTTACTGAAGCTCACCTTTATCCTGCATTCAAAATATACTTCATCAAAATGTTTTTTTCCCCAGCCTATGACTAACGTTCTGTTTCTTATCCACTTAGATTTCCTTCTGTGAAACTTCCTTGGCAAATGATTACATATCATGAGAAAATGTATGTTTCTGCTGATAAAAAGGAAAGAAGCCCTTGGTAAAGATGGTTTCATAGGATATCATTCCATATCATTTGAGCAAAAATACATGATTGTTCCCCCATACACCATATGGACTAATGCTATCAAACAGTGAGTTTTTACCTGCTGCCAGTTGGAACACAGAACAGAGCCATTCATTTGGCTAGTCACATGGCAAGCATTTGCAAATGTGGCAGATCATGTGCATTTGCTCACAATGGGGAGGCCATTTTCATTGGTATCACTAAGGAGGCTTGTATTGTCTGCTTCATTTTTTGCTTTTGTGCATAAGCACATAATAACAAGTGTAAATAGCATTCTTGAAAAACGTAAGTGCTTCTTCAGAAAATATCTGAATAAGCCTAAGTCAGTTACGTTGGGCCACATATCAGATGCTGTGAAGCTACTGTAAAGCAGTCAGACTGTTTGATGTGCTTCTGCAATTTTAGTATAAGTATTTCAGTAGTAGCAATTGGCTTTTGAAGTTGAAAGCTGAGCTGATGTTTCCTGTTGAGTGAGGAGACATTCCATTAAAGCTGACCCTCAGTCAACTCTGACTCAAAATCTCAAACTGCCTAGAATGGTAGACTGACTCAGTATCTGAATTTGGCTAGGATGTAATGTAAGCACTGACCCAGTTCAGTTTCAGTGTTGACCAGATTGTGTAATCCAGACCACAAAAGGTACCACTTCATTGTATTAAATTCTTAGTTCACTATCCCACAAGGTAAGGAACAGTGCCTATGTCCACAAGGCCACCATACAGACATCTACAGACAAGACCTGAGTGAAAACAAGGGATATATTTTCTGAACAAGGGTGATCTTCAGGTGAAGGAATACCTGCATCATCATCATCATCATCATCATCATCATCATCATCATTTGCTTATCAGTTCCAGGGACAGAAAGATTTGTTGCACTTTCTCCCACCTTTTTATGAGGTTTGGTTTTTTGTTTAACTCAAACTTTTCTCCCTGGATTAAATATTTGATTTGTGAATTCTGGTACATCTTCAGAATCAATAATTAAAAACAAAGTTTCCTCCCATTTGTTCTGACCAAATTCACATGGTACAACTACTCCCAGCTAGAGATGGAAAAAAGAATTTACAATATTGATGAAAGTAACATTTTCACACTTCTAAAGACTTGTTACAAAAAGAAACATATCTTGCCTTATGAATTTACCACTTTACAAGACTTTTAAAGATGTTTTGGGGCTGTTGTTGTTGTTGTTGTTGTTAATCACCCTCAAGCTGATTTTGACTCATGGTAATCCTTTGGATGAGACATCTCCAAGACTCCCTGTCCTCCACTGTTCTGTTTAGTTCCCGCAAAGTCATACCTGTGGTCTCCTTAATAGATTCCATCCATCTATCATGCAGCCTTTTTCTCTTTCTATTTTCCTCCACCTTTCCTAGCATTATTGTTTTTTTTTCAATGAGTCCTTCCTTTTCATGATGTGTCCAAAGTATGACAGCCTCAGTTGTGTTATCTTGGCTTCCAGGGAGATTGCTGGCTTGATTTGCTCTACGACTCATTTATTTGTTTTCCACAGAATCCTCAGCACTGTTTTTCAGCACTACACCTTAGGTGAATTAGTTTTCTTTGTATCTTAAATGTCCAGCTCTCACAACCATACATGATAATATGGAATACAGTGGCTTGTATGACTTTAACTTTTGTGCCCAGTTGTATATTTTTGCATTTTAGGATCCTTTCTAGTTCTTTCATAGTTGCTGTCCCCATTCTTAATCTTCTTCTGATTTCCTTGCTGCAGTCTCTGTTCCTATCAATGATTGATCCCAGGTATGATAACTGCTTTACTGCTTCTATTTCTTCATTGTTGAATTTATGTAGGAAGCTTATCACACTATGCTGTCTGGATCGATCCTAGAATGGTCCCAGAACAAGTGTGGAATGAGTGGGGGACACATTTCACTGAACACAGAAGTCCCCCACTGTTCTGTTCCAGATCCGTCCCACATCCATTCCAGAGGAGAGGGATATGGAGAATGGTTCAGAACAGTTCTGCAAAATCCCTTCCTCTGGGACAGATTGGGAACAGAGCGGAGGGGGAACGGAATGAGTGATGGTCTTCCTGTGTGTGAAGAAATGCATCCCCACTCATTCCATTCCCCTGTTGGACCATTCTGGGAACGTGCCTGAGCCCTGTGCAGTAAGTTCCTAGATTTTCAATGGTCGTTATTTTTGTTTACAAAACATTTTAAAATGTGGATGGCTAAAAATATGTCCAATTGAAGAATACACAGAAACAGACTTACTGAAGGGGGGAAATATACAAATAAACACATAATTTAGAAAAAAATGCATACCAGTTTCTATCCAAAGGAAAAGCTGTACAGAGTTTTATAACTGATAGACAAGAGGGTTGGGAAGAAAAGGTAGCTTGTGTTCAAGCAAGTGCAATGAAAGGAAGAGGAAGAGATTTCAATATCCTTCCACTCAACATGGAGTGAACCATGTTGTACCTGTCCACTCTAAAGATGTTAAAGAGGAGGGGCCTCTCAGGAAAAAAAGGGGATATGTGGCAGTGCTAATTCAGAACTGTCATGGATGAATTCACAGAGATTGAAAGTCAGACATAAGTGCCCTAAGTCTTTTGTTCTGCTTAGATTGGTTGTGCTTTGCCTTGCAATTTTTGGTTTGTTTTTTTTTTTAATTTTTCTGAAATACCGGGGATCCTCCCAATGGAATACAATGGAAATATAAACATTCTCTTACAACTTTATCTGTCTCTTTTCTCCCTGAAATAGATGACATTTGCAAGCACGTAGCCTATTCAAAGGGTGTAAACTTGCCAACTTAAAGATAAATTGGTACAAAGGATAGCATTGCAGTTAGATTTTAATATATGCCTTCCTTCTGCCTTCCTTCCAGTAGTGTTTGGTGTACATTATAAAACTCAATCTTTCTCAGGGTCTTCAGTCTTTCAGGCAAAGAAAGGGGTATGTACATCTCACTCTCTCTGTTTGACAGCTGAAAAGCCTCACTATCACCTTTTTAACAGAAGTCTAAGATTTAATCTTCTTCTGCATCCCCAGGAATGCTCCATTCCTGTGTGGAGTTTTTATACTCAAATAAGTTGTCAACATATAATTCCTTTAATATGAAGTGCAACCTTGCCCTCCATGGGCATTCAGGGTGAGAATTCAAGAGAAGCTTAATAAAGACTGATGTAATTTTGTGGAACACTACATACCTGATTTCATTATGGAGTTAGTAGCACCTATTCATTGCTCATCTACCCAAGAAACAGTAGGGGCCATGTTCTAGTTATTGGTAGTTCTGGAACCATATACTCTGCCAAATTTCACAGGGACAATCCCAATAAATCATATGTTGCTGCACTTCTTCAGCTGCTTTTAAAATGTCACAGTTTCCCTCTCTTCTTACAACTTTCCCACTCCCTTTCTTCTTAGCTTTTTCCCCATTGCTACAAACTGAGTCCAAAATACAAAAGTAGTTTGCAGTCAATGAACTCAACAGAGAGGAGAGGAAGTGAAAAAATCTTGCCCTTCTCAGTAGGCAAAAGCAACTGCTGCAGCCTCTCTTAGTTTTGTGCGTTCTTCCTCATTAATAATTTTTGCAATGTTGATGACACTCTGGTGTTGTGTGGCCACATGCCTTCCAGTTTTCAGCTGTGAAACAGTGGAGGCTATGGATCAATCTCAAGGAAGACCTGAGCATTGCTGATTCCAGGCTATCAAACAAGGTCACAAGAAACCATGAGCTGAAGGCAATGAAACAGCTTCTGAAAAATTGTTTGTGTTTCTTTATAAGAGGGGAAGCTATAGTCAGGGGCATCACTAGAGGGGAGCAGGAGGGATGGACCACAGTGGGTAACACTTCAGAGGGGGAAGTCCCCCTTCCAGTGTCAAGCGTACCACTGAGCCTTTCTGCAAGTATCTCAGGACTCCAAGAGACTGAAGGTCCTGGGAGAGACTCAATCCGCCTGCTCAGAGATGGCAAGAAGGCCAGCCAGGGTGCTGTGTGCTTGCCACAGCAAACTCCTGGAAGACTCTGACTTTGCCAAATGGCACCTGGACCCCTTTTGGACTTGTAAGCAAGGTGGGTGGAACAACCTGGGAACAACTTGGAACATGGACATTTCCTTCAGATGCCCCAGTTCACCAGCCATCGGTGGGAACTAGACTAGAGCCTTTCTCTTCCATAGTGTTCTGATCTACTCTTGAGAGACCACTGACCTGGTGGCTCTGAGCCTGGGTACGTTACTGCAATGAGTCATTGCACTGAGTTGACATCAATCCTAGTGATGTCACTCGCTATAGTACTGTTATATTCTGGTTTGGAAACTGCAGTTATCAGACAGAGAGCTACTTACACCTCTTTGACTCTCTTTTTCTAGGACAGTCCCCTTCATCATTCAAAGAGAGCTTGGAAATATTTGCAACAATTTCAAAGATATTGGAAAAGTTAAAAGAAACCCAACAGAAGCATTCCTTCTCCAAATCTAGGAGACGTTTATTAGGCCTAGGGGGCAGGCCATTTCGCTACAACACACCTCAAACTTGGACAACCTCAGGTTCTTTGTCAATTGAAATATGATACTTCTGAAATAACATTATTCACTTTGAATTCATGTCTCATCTGAGTTGGACATACCTATAATACAAAAAGCGAAAATATTTTTTTAAAAACCCTGAACAATACAATACATGCAGTGATTTCAGTTTTCATTAATAAACTGGAATATGTCAATCTTCACTCGTCTAGAGTGCATATTAAAACATGAGCCTTCTCTGTTCTCTGTCAAATGAGCAGTACAAACATAGCTCATTGCTTCACTATATATTCTATACTTAAACAAGATTTCTGGAATACAAATATAAACAGTGAAGACTGTTCGTAACCAGGACTGATATAGATTGGAGCATGGGAAATATGTCTTGAGCAATGAAAGACATCTGAAAGGAAAGAAAGAGAAACTGGTTTTAAAATATATTATTATATTACTATTAATTTTATTTATATAGTGCTGTAAGTTTACACAGTGCTGTACATACAATCTTGTAGTTAGATGGATCCCTGCCCTCAGGCTTACAGTCTAAAAGACAACACAAAAGGAAAAGGGGAAGGTGGTGGGAAGGGGATGAAGTGCAGTCGTTCTTCTCTCCCTCTGGGGCCTGGACCAAGGCAGATGGACTGGAGGGGGGGGCTTGGGTTCTTGATACATAGTTAAGAGGAGGCACAATCCTGGGAACGCTTCCCTAAACAATATAGTCTTTAACTTACTTTTGAACCTGGTTAGAGAAGTGATGAGGCATATATGTGGGGGAAGAAGGTTCCAGGAGTGAGGCGCAGCAAGTGAGAAGGGACAAATCCGGGACAGAGAAGTGGAAATCCTCAGCTGGGACAGGAGACCTTGACTACCAGAGCAGAGAGTCCGAGAAGGAGTGTGAGGAGAAAGAAGGTCAGACAAGTAAGGAGGGGGCAGTCCATGAAGGGCTTTGAAAGTCAATAACAAAAGCTTGTACTGGATGCAGAAGGGGAAGGGGAGCCAGTGAAGGGAGGATAAGAGGGGAGAAAAATGGTTGAAGCAGCGAGCAGATGTGATAATACGTGCAGCTGAGTTCTGGACAGAGATTAAAGGATGAAGGTGTGAGAGAGGAAGCCCTGTCAGAAGAAGATTGCAGTAATCTAGTCACGAGACCACCAGGGCATGGACCAGAGTCTTGGCAGTGGAGGCTGAGAGGAATGGATGGATTTTAGCAATGTTGTAAAGAGATAATCTAAAGGTCTTGGCGGTGGCCTGAATCTGGGGGATAAATGACAGAGAGGAATCAAAGATGAAACCAAGACTGCGGGCTTGCTGAACTGGATGAATAGAAGTGCTGTCAACAGAAACAGAAAAGGAGTATTGAAGGGTGGGCTTAAGTGGAAAGATGAGAAGCTCTATCTTAGACATATTGAGCTTCAAGTGCCGATGTCGCATCCACTGAGAGATGGCAGCCAGACAAGAGGAGACTTGCTGTTCAAGCCCCGGCGAAAGGTCAGGGGTGGAAAGATATAGTTGAGTGTCATCGGCATACAGATGATAGGAGAAACCAAAAGAACTGATGAGTTTACCAAGGGATAATGTGTATAGAGAGAACAAAAGGGGCCCCAGGACAGAGTCCTGAGGAACTCCTACAGATAAGGGAACAGAGGAGGAAGTCTGACCACCTGTGACCACTGCAAAAGATCTGTCTGACAAGTAAGATTTAAACCAATTGAGAACAGAGTCAGAGAACCCAAGGTTAGAAAGTAAGTCAAGCAAGAGACAGTGATCCACGGTGTCGAAGGCCGCAGATAGATCTAGAAGAATGAGGATAGAGTAGAGGCCATTCGCCTTGGCCTGCAAAAGATCATTTCAGATCTTGGTGAAGGCTGTCTCTGTAGAGTGCTGTGGGCGGAAACCAGACTGAAAAGGGTCCAGGATGGAGTTGGCTTCGAGAAACTCAAGACAGCGAGAATAAACTACCCGTTCCAGAACCTTACAGAGGAACGGCAGAAGAGAGATCGGATGATGACAAAGAAGAGGGGTTGAGAGAGGGTTTCTTCAGAATTGGGGAAACAAGAGCATGTTTGAAGTCAGAAGGGAAGGATCCTGAAGAGAGAGAGAGAGATTAAAGATATGAGGAGCGAGGGCAGAAAAGAAGGGGTTATAGAGATTAGAAGATGGGAGGGGATAGGATCAAGAGAACAAGTTGTAGGTTTGGAAGAATTTAGCAGCGTAGAGAGTTCATCCAGAGAAACAGGTGGGAACACAGAGTGTTTATTAGTAGAAGGAACCAGGAGATTAATGGTAGGGGGCAAATTAGGAGGAACAATTTCAGATCAACTAGTGGTGACTTTTGTGAGGAAGTAGTTGGCTAAGTCAGTTGGGAAAAATGATGAGAAGACAGGGGGAGAGTAAGGTTTTAGCAGTATGTTGAAGGAGGAGAACAAACGCTGTGGGCACCTCTCATTGGCGCAGATCAAGGATGTATAGTAATTCTGTTTTGCCATAGACAAAGCGTGTGAGAAGGATAAAAGAACAAATTTGAAATGGATAAAATCAGCCCACTCCCTGGACTTTTTCCAAAGACGTTCAGCTGCTCGAGAGCAGGACCGAAGAAACCTAACTGTGGGAGAGAGCCAGGGCTGAGTCCTAGACATAGAGGAGGACGTGCGAACAGATACAGGGGCAAAGCTATCAAGAGTGGAAGAGAGAGTGGAGTTGAATAAAAACATTACTGAGTCAGCAGAGTCCCCAAGATTTAGAGAAGAGAGAGAGGAATCCAAGGTTTGACTGAGATGATCAGAATTAACAGACTGAAGATTACGAAAAGTGCATTGAACAACATGACAAGGAGTTGGGATATAAGTAAGAGTAAAAGAAATTAGATGATGGTCTGACAATGGATAGTCAGAATTCCAGTAGTTGGAAATGACACACTTGATGGTGAGAACTAGGTCAAGGCAGTGACCAGAAGAATGGGTTGGAGAGTTGGAATGAGGTTGAAGATCAAAAGAAGCTAGGAGGGAGCTAAAGCGAGATGTTGAAGGATTCTTAGGATCATCAAGGTGGATATTAAAGTCACCTAGAATCAGAGAGGTGACTGAATCTGAAAGAAAAAAGGTGAGCCATGACTCAAAGTCTGAAAGGAAGTGGTTAGCAGAACCAGGAGGGTGATAAATGACAGCAACCCAAAGCTGCAAAGGAGAAAAGAGTCTAATAGAATGAGACTTGAATGCAGAAAAATTATAGCTAGGGGGAAGAGAAGGGGGTTGAAACTGGCAAGAGTTAGACAATAAGATACCAACCCCACCTCCTTGACCCTCGGGGTGGCTTGTGCAGGAGAAAGAAAGACCACCAAAAGAGAGGGCAGCAGAGGTAGCAGTATCATGGGCTGGGAGCCAACTTTCAGTTAAGGCAAGGAGATTAAATGATCTAGAAAGAAAAAAGATCATGAATTGCTATGGCTTTAGGAGCGGCAGAGTGACAGTTCCAGAGGGAGCAGAAAAATGGAAGCTGGGAGATAGGGAGAGGTCGAATAGCGATCAAATTGGGAGAGATGCGGGGAGCCATGGGAAGGGATGGATGCAATGCCCAGTAAACAGGAGAAGACGTGACAATGAGAAAAGCAGAAAAATAATATCCAACAGTGCTGGATAACATCGCCTGAATACCACAAAACAAGAAGGATCTAGTAGGTAAGCAAGGGGTGGCTTTGGAAACCTTTGCCCAATGTCCCAGTTGCTGAGGATGTTGGAGCAAGAAGTGGCTTCTGAGGGATGTTTCACTGGAGGCAGGACAAGGATGGTGGAGAGGCAGGGAGTGGAAAGTATGGCTGACACTTCTTTCTTTCTTTGTCCCCTTCTGAGGATGTAGGAATCCACAGGAAGCAAGGGTTGGTGGTGAAGAGGTAGGGAGTGGAAAGTGTGGCTGGCACTTCTTTCTTTCTTTGTTCCCTTCTGAAGATGTAGGAATTCACAGGAAGCAAGGGTTGGTGATGAAGAGGCAGAGAGTGGAAAGTATGGCTGGCACTTCTTTCTTTCTTTGTCCCCTTCTGAGGATGAATGATCCACAGGAAGGGTTGGTGATGAAGAGGCAGGGAGTGGAAAGTGTGGCTGACACTTCTTTCTTTCTTTGTCCCCTTCTGAGGATGAATGATCCACAGGAAGCAAGGGTTGGTGATGAAGAGGCAGGGAGTGGAAAGTGTGGCTGGCACTTCTTTCTTTCTTTGTCCCCTTCTGAAGATGAATGATCCACAGGAAGCAAGGGTTGGTGATGAAGAGGCAGGGAGTGGAAAGTGTGGCTGGCACTTCTTTCTTTCTTTGTCCCCTTCTGAAGATGAATGATCCACAGGAAGCAAGGGTTGGTGATGAAGAGGCAGGGAGTAGAAAGTGTGGCTGGCACTTCTTTCTTTCTTTGTCCCCTTCTAGAGATGTAGTAATCCACAGGAAGCAAGGGTTGGTGAAGAGAAATATAATTGTTCTTTGGATCCTTGTACAGTATTGGTACAATATCACATGAATTAACATCAATATTTCTTCTTATTCTGCCAAATCAGAAGGGGCTTTGGGGGGGGGGGCAGGGGGAAGTCTATTTATTTATGCATTATCCAGCCTTCACTTATTAATCAGTATTGATACATGTTGATAGGTGATGGATGGATGATGCATAAACAGACAGACAGACAGTCCCCCTCCCATCCAAAATACTCTCTGATTTGGCAGAATAACACGCTCACACACACACACACACACCAACACTTCTCCATCTGCATTCACAGACTTAACATTCATGGTTTTGATTATATGTGAGGCCATGAATAACTCCTCTTCCTCCTCCCTCCCAGGCTTTTCCTCTCGGGGGGGGGGGGAAGCACAGGTGGGAGTAGCTGGGTAGGTGAGCACACCAACCCCACCCCTTTCCCAGTGGGATCACTGCCTTGCCTAGGCATCAGTCTGCCTGGGAAAGGGGAGGGGAGATGAATCTATCCCTTCAAACATCTTTCCCAGGCAGATGGCTGCCTGCCTTGCCCAGGCACCGATCCACCTGAGAAAAGAGATGGGAAGGAGAAATGGATTCATTCCTCCAATCCCCTTTCCTGAGCAGTTGGCTCCCTGCCTTTCCCAGGCACCCATACACCTGGGAAAGGGGCTGGGGGGTGGATCTGAATGGGTGCCTGGCGTAGGGAGGTAGGGAGCCACCTGCCTGGCAAAGGGGTGGGGAGCCAGTTGAAGGGACAGGAAGGCAGGGTAGAAGAGAGGTGCACATATCTGTTCCTCTTCCTCTGCCCACCCTTTCCTTTAACTGATAACAGGGGGAGTTATTCATGAATTTCACATTTTCACGGGTCTTGTGCCCCTAACCCCCATGAATGTGGTGGGCTGTGTGTGTGTGTGTGTATAGCTCCATACCTCATAGAATCATAGAGGTGGAAGAGACCACAAGGGCCATTCAGTCCAACCCTCTGCCATGGAGGGACATTCCTGACAGATTACCATCCAGCCTATGTTTAAAAACATCCAAAGAAGGAGACTGCACCACATTCCAAGGAAGTGTGTTCCACTATCAAACAGCTTTTACTGTCAGGAAGTTCCCCCTAATGTTGGAATCTCTTTTCCTGTAGCTTGCATCAATTGTTCCGGTTCATATTCTCTAAAGCAGCAGAATATGACATCCACCTAAATTGAATATTGAATATTTAAACAAGGCTCTTTACTGTTTCTTCTCCAGGCTAAACATACTCAGCACCCTAAGTCGTTCCTCATAGGGCATGGTTTTTAGACCTTTCACAATTTTAGTTGCCCTCCTTTAGACATCATCCAGCCCTTCTTTGGACATGTTCCACAAAGGTTATGTTTGGCTTCAGTACCTCCAATGTATGCCTCACTTCTTGTCTATTTTTACTGCCTGCTCTGCTCTTTCAAATTATCAGTCACTTGCTAGATATTTTTTTTCCTGTATAACACAACTAGCAGGTTTATTTGATTTCCAGTCATTTCTCATGCAGGCTATGAAACCCTGGGGGTCAGTTCTACCATCTGTAGGTTGGACTCATGGACAATGTGGCTTCTCAGTAGTGCCTTCTAGTTATGGGTCTCATCATTAGTACAATTGTCAGTGCCTCTCTAGCTCCTGGCTATGCAGCATCTGCTCCCAGACTTAGAATGTTATCTGCCACTAATTAACAAACATTCTTTTTTTCTCCAGCTGACCTAGTTCAGCTCCTTGCTGAAGCAGTTGGTAAGGTTGGTGGCTGATTTATAGATAGGGCCACCCCCAAATCTGTTCAATTTGCTAAAAGAATTTAAGCCGCAGCGTGGGACAATGGAAGGATCATATCAGTTGACTTTGGGTTATGAAAAAATATTTTATCTCCATGGCCATTGTGTTGTAGTTGGCAGCCAATGTCCTTGATTTGTTGATTCATGCTATTCTGGATCTCTTAAACTGCAGGGGTGAA
The DNA here is from genome assembly GCA_034509955.1 of Urosaurus nigricauda. Taxonomy (NCBI): domain Eukaryota; kingdom Metazoa; phylum Chordata; class Lepidosauria; order Squamata; family Phrynosomatidae; genus Urosaurus; species Urosaurus nigricauda. The sequence continues at coordinate 256,585,648 of JAOEGL010000003.1, forward strand.
GGAAGTCAATTACTTCTCAGCATAGAGCAAATTCACTACAATGATCCCATGTGTTGAAATGGAACATTACTGAGGACAGAAACAAAACTCCACTGAGAAGATTTGGTCATGCTGTACATGTTACATAGGGCAATGAGGCTTGCAGCTAAGTGTAGCTTGACAAACTACAGCATGTTATGTTCCCCTCACTCGCAGGACATATGAGAAATTCATTTTTTCCAGGTTTTGTCTAACTTAAAATTGTACTACATTGCACTCAAAGTGTATTTATGATGAATCAGGAGGTTCCTGCCCACCTGAGGAATTTCCCAAACTGCCAAAACAATTCCCATCAAACTAGTGTTATGAAGTCAAAGGCTTTCACAGCCAGTGTCCATGGTTTTCTGTGGGTTTTCCAGGCTATATGGCAATGTTCTGGAAGAGTTTATTCCTGACATTTTGCTTGCATCTGCTAATTAAATAGACACACATATTCTCCCATATATCCTCCCACCCAATGGCTTTGCCATTCAACAACAGACCAACACAGGGATAAATATGTAAATCACTCTTTATCACCACATTAAAAATCACTTCCTCCCAACCAAGGGTCACACAAGTATATATAACCTAAACATTTCCATGCCACCACCCTGTGAAGATGCCAGACACAGATGCAGGTGAAATCATAGAATCACAGAATCATAGAATCATAGAAATTTAGAGTTGGAAGACACCACAAGGGCCATCTAGTCCAACCCCCTGTCGTGCAGGAACACCCAATCAAAGCATCTCCGACAGATGGCCATCCAGCCTCTGCTTAAAAACCTCCAAGGAAGGAGACTCCCCCACCCTCCGAGGGAGTGTGTTCCACTGTCGAACAGCCCTTACTGTCAGGAAGTTCTTCCTAATGTTGAGGTGGAATCTTTTTTCCTGCAGTTTGCATCCATTGTTCCGAGTCCTGTTCTCTGGGGCAGCAGAAAACAAGCTTTCTCCCTCCTCAATGTAACATCCCTTCAAGTATTTAAACAGGGTGATCATATCACCTCTCAACCTTCTCTTCTCCAGGCTAAACATCCCCAGCTCTCTAAGGCGTTCCTCAAAGAGTATGGTTTCCAGACCCTTCACCAACTTAGTTGCCCTCCTTTGGACACGCTCCAGTTTCTCCACATCCTTTTTGAATTGTGGTGCCTAGAACTGGACACAGTATTCCAGGTGGAGCCTGACCAAAGCAGAATAGAGTGGCACTATTATGTCCCTTGATCTAGACACTATACTTCTATTGATGCAACCTAAAATTGCATTGGCCTTTTTAGCTGCTGCATCACACTGTTGACTCATGTTCAACTTGTGGTCTACTTGGACTCCTAGATCCCTTTCACTTGTGGTCTCATTCAGCCAGGTGTCCCCCATCTTATATCTGTGCATTTCATTTTTCCGCCCTACGTGTAGTACCTAACATTTCTCTGTATTAAATTTCATTTTGTTAGCTTTGGCCCAGCTTTCTAGTCTATTAAGGTCATTTTGAATTTTGATCTTGTCCTTTGGGGTATTAACTACTCCTCCTAATTTGGTGTCATCTGCAAATTTGATAACTAGGCTCTCAATACTGTCATCCAAGTCTAGTCCACATTTTACAAGCTTGTTTGCAAGAATGTCATGGGGAACCTTGTCAAATGCCTTACTGAAGTCAAGATATACTATATCCACAGCATTCCCTTCATCTACCAAGCTGGTAATTTTATCAAAAAAAAAGAGATCAGATTTGTCTGGCATGACTTGTTTCTCTGAAACCCATGTTGGCTTTTTGTGATGATGGAATTATCTTCCAGATATTCACAGACTCTCTGTTTAATGATCTGCTCCAGAATCTTTCCTGGTATTGATGGCAGACTAACCGGACAATAATTGTTGGGATCCTCTTTTTTCCCCTTTTTGAAGATTGGGACAACACTTGCCCTCCTCCAGTCTGCTGAAACTTCTCCTGTTCTCCAGGAGTTCTCAAAGATGATTGCCATTGGTTCCGATATTACATTTGCCAGTTCTTTTAATACCCTAGGATGTAGTTCATCTGGTCCTGGAGACTTGTATTCCTTTCTATTAACCAGGGATTCCTGTACTGTCTCTTTATTTATTCTGTGCTGAAATTCCCCTATTCTGTCCTCTGCCCCATGATGTCAGGAGTCAGGAATAAACTCTTCCAGAATACAGCCACATAGCCTGGAAAAATTTGATCGCCATATTATAAACATAATCTCCAAATGGTTTACAAACTGACCAAGAAAATTCAGCAAATGCTGTGCTCAGCAAAGGACAAGAAAAACTCTCTCACAGCTGCAGGAGTTTGGTGACAAAGAGACCACCAAATGCAGCATTCAAACACGAATCAAGGAAAATGAAAGATACTGCAGACTGAGTCAAACAGAAAAATCAGCAGTAGCAGTACCAATTATAAACCATCCTGGGCATAAAATGCTGTTTGAAAACACTGAAATTCTGGGCCATGCCAACAACTATCAGGTCAAAATGCACAAGGAAGCCATTGAAATCCACAAACACCCGGACAACTTCAACAGGAAAGAAGAAACCCTTAAAGTGAATGAAATTGAGCTACCAGTCCTGAAAAACATCAAAATCAGGTGTCACCAAATGCAAATGAAAAACCACCCAGGGTCAGGGATTTTTCCCAGCAGACAATGATCACTAATTAAACAGACACTAATCCTCTTTGTATATCCTCCCACCCTGAGGCCTTGCCTTCAACAACAGAACAATACACAGATTAAAATGGAAATCACTCTTCCCTACCCAGGGTCAACTCTCTTCCATGCCAGCAACTCTCTTCCATGCCAGCATTCTCTGAAGATGCCAGCCATGGTGAAACATCAGAAACAAACTCTTCTAGAACATGGCCAGTTTCATATACTACTGTTTGAAGTTGGCTCCATTTAGTAGTCAGGACCAGTCATGGTTTTTCCAAGTGAAGATATAATGGCCTCAAACAGATGGCCCCAAAGGGCCACCATCAGACCATGCTGGGGGCCTGGCATTCAGATGTGGTGTTCAGACACCAGAAATGTGGCTGGAAGCCACCCTGGGCATGGGTAATTCTGGAAGAACTAGTTCAGGACTGTGGCAGTGGCCCAGATCAAGTCTGGGAGCATGTTTCCAAATTCAGAGCATGGAAAAGTGAATAATATAACTTGTTGAAAAAGAACAATAAAAGGGGCTTTAAGAACAATAAAAAGGGCTTTTTTGGATATGTCCGCAGCAAAAGTAAGAAGGAGGAAACGGTTGAGCCACTGCATGCAGAAGATGGCAAAATGCTCACAGGAGACAGAGAAAAGGCAGAATTGCTCAACACCTTTTTTGCATCAGTCTTCTCACAAAAGGCAAATGATGTTCAGCCCGAGGATAATAGATAAACCTTGCCCTATGAAGAACGCCTTAGGGAGCTGGGGATGTTCAGCCTGGAGAAGAGAAGGTTGAGAGGTGATATGATCGCCCTGTTTAAATACTTGAAGGGATGTCACATTGAGGAGGGAGAAAGCTTGTTTTCTGCTGCCCCAGAGAACAGGACTCGGAACAATGGATGCAAACTGCAGGAAAAAAGATTCCACCTCAACATTAGGAGGAACTTCCTGACAGTAAGGGCTGTTCGACAGTGGAACACATTCCCTCAGAGGGTGGTGGAGTCTCCGTCCTTGGATATCTTTAAGCAGAGGCTGGATGGCCATCTGTCAGGGATGCTTTGATTGGGAGTTCCTGCATGGCAGGAAGTTGGACTGGATGGCCCTTGTGGTCTCTTCCAACTCTAAATTTCTATGATTCTATGATTCTAAGAACAGATACAGGTCTCCTCAGCTGTTGTCACTGCTTAGTGATTGAACATGTGAGACTATTTAAATGAGTATTTAAATGTTGAATACTCTGATTAGCAATGAGATATACTTTTTAGGCATGAAAGCTGCTGCACAGATATAAAATATATTTTGAAGGCATGAAAGATGTTTCAGGGAGTTGGTTTCATAGATACATGAAAACAGTACTACTGGGGTGTATTCCTTAGTAGATACTGATATAACTGGATTATGCATGATAACAGGTGGTAAGAACTCAACTTATTGGGTTGAAAAAGACTTTTCACCTATACTACAGATTACGAAATATTTTATATAATGCAGGTAGTCTGTAAACATCACAATAACAATGTGCTGAATGAATGACAGAAGCCAGCATATCAAAAACAAATCCTTCAGACTGTCTATCTCTCTGGTATATTTTTCTGCAACACTTTTAGTGAATTGTAGAAAATTACAGTGAAAATATTTTTGCTTGATCTCAGTAAATCAGCTAAAAAAAAATTCTGGTACATTTTATTCAGCAGACTAGTTAAATGTAGGCTAAGTGATCAAACCTTCAGGTGGATTTGAAGTTTATTTAAAGAATATTTGTGAATGGTTCCTCATTAAATAAAGTCTGAAATAGGAAGCTATAGGACTCTGTCCTGTGTCCTACATTTTTATCATTAGCTCAGATGAAGTGTGGAGGGACTCCTTTATCAATGTTGAATTTCCCTGGTACATTTTATCTAGTGGACTACTTAAATCTCATAGCCTAACTTATTATACCCTCAGGTGGATTTGCAGTTTATTAAAAAAAATACTTGTGAATGGTTCCTCATTAAATAAAATCTAAAATGGGAAGTCACAGGACTCTGTCCTGTGTCCTACATTTTATCAGTGACTCAGACATGTGGAAGGACTCCTTATCAACTTTGCAAAATAATCATAATAGAAAATATTTCTAATGTCAGGAATACATTTTTGAAAAAGCCTCTGGGTCAAGAACATCAGTCAGTGTTACTCTGGGCTTCTTTAACAGAACTATGGTTTCCAAATTAGAAGAACAAATGCTCCCACTTGCCTGGTGAGGAATTTCTCACTCATATCCCAGCTAATCAGATCTTACCTATGAGATCTTACCTATCAGTTCTGTACACCACACCAGAAGACAGAGGTAGGTTATTTATTTATGCATGACATGTGGATCAGAGTTGGGCACCAACCACAAGAATCAATCTGAATCCTGATTTTGTAGTTCTGAGAACAATCTGATCCCATTTTCTGATTTAGTAATTATCTGATTTGGTTCAATTAATGAATCTAAGATCCAAAAATCTGTGCATACCAGTGATACAGTAATTGGAAATCAACACATCAGGTATTTGCCTCCTCCACCCACATTTTTTAGAACTCCATAACAATTGTTAGTATAGGAGCCCTTAGGAGAGGATTACTGCTACCAAAAAGCGTATTGCTTTTTGTGATTTGCAGCTTGGAGTGATGTTGTTGTTTGTGTGAGTGTGTACACATGTTTTAAAATGGAAATACCAATAACTATTTCCTAGCAGGTTAAAAAGGATTTCACAGGCATAGTTCCCTCTCCTGGTACAGGGATATCTTCTATAAGTACAGTCCTTCACATTTTGAGAGAATTCCTACAAGAAAAGATACAGTTATCTTCTTAATATTTTTATGGGCCATTGTTCTGAGTATTAGAGGCAGCACAGAGATAGCACTAAGTAAAAACAAGACAAAACTAAGAAGTGTCAGAAGGACATGTACAACAATTTTTGTTGAATGAGAAAAGGAAAGGATTTACTTCTCTCAGGGCCAAAACAGATGGCCCTAAAGGGGTAGTGTCACACTGCCCCTTTGAGCACTAGATTGGGGCCATGGCCCCAATATGGCATTTTTCTGGCACAAGAAGAAGCAGCAGAAAGCTGGTCACTTTTGCACTAGGACACTAGCAGTTTTTCTGGGTTTTGGCAGTGTATGGCATCTAAATGCCGTGGCTTCACAATGGTGCTACCATGTGGTCACTCAAGGCAGCTTCACAGCATATTCCCGGCCACTTGGGGACATGTTTTGTGTGTACACCATGCCCCCGAGCTGCCAGGAAATTGGTTCTTTTTGCCGGTCTGTACCAGCAGTCAGTTAGGGTTTATGGGGAGGGGGGGGGCTAGAAGATGCCATAGAGATGACTCCATGTATAAAACTGACAAAGTTTCAAAAGGATAAATGGAGGGGTAGGGAGCTAACCCATTTGAAAGTATATGTCTAATTTTTACTGTGAAGTATGATGACATTAGAAGAATAGTCATCCCATGGACCCATCCTTGCTTCATCATAGCTGAGAGGTGAAAGAGACGGGTCAAAATAAAGCAGCTTCCAGCTGCTTTGGAGGCATGCTGATTCAACAAAATACACCTCCAAAGTGGCTGGAAGCCACACTGAAGCTGTGCCCCAGTCTTTAGGACTGGAGCAAAAGGAGCTGAGATAATTCTACTTATGGTGGTGTCGTTCAGCCCCTGAGTCCACAGTCTGCCTTGGGAGTGGGCCGTGTGGCCAATGGGGCTCTGACTTGCTTCTAGCTGGAATGTACTCGGGCTGCTCTTTTGTATCCATCTGTTCCAGGCCTGAGTTATATTGACTAGCCTACCAAAATGCCTCACTCTTCTGTATAGTATCACAGTGATGCCAGACTTGCAAGACAAATTATACTACTGATTTTTAATTCCAGCTAGGAAACATACAAATGCATCATACTGTGGTGGTTTACTACTACTGTACTTAAAATCAAGGGACATGCAAAAGTCAATGTACTTTGGGGGCTGACTTGTTTGACTTGAACCCAGATTGAAATAAAAGCAATTTCTCATAGAAACATGTGGTATTACGTTTCTAAATCGCATGTCTCACTGCAAGTAGAAAAAGTAGGCAGTCACTTCCATGGAAGTGGAAGATGTTAGGCATTGAGGCTCAACTATGAAATGTACAGATGTGCACAAAAGGAAACCAGGAATCTTGGGCATAATTGTTTGCAGCTGAAGGCTGGAACAGCAGACAGTGTTCAAGGTCAGATATGTGCTTGATTGCACGTAAGCCTGGGTAACATCAAAAGTCTTCCTGAGTGAAGGGACAACATTGTTGGTGGCACAAGGAAAAAGAGTCACCAGAAGAGGATGGGTTTGTGACCGCATGGCACAAATCTATAAATAGCCTGCACACCGCAGTGTGGGTTGTTGGGTAGTCGGAGTGGATAGATGGTTGGAGAGTTTTGTTGGACGGGCGTGTATATATTTGTAAATACAGCAACTTTAAGAATAAACACCTCTGAGGAGAGAGATTTGGCTCCAGTCTGTTTCATCAGCAGCGGGCAGGAGGAATTCCTGATAAAGCCAAACAGCTCCAAGGTTGCCGGTAGTTCCGAAGGCATCGGAGATTGCTTTACCTGTGCATCTGCTTGTTTACATCAACAAGGGTTACGGGCCCAGATCGTTATCTGATAAGGCATCTCCGTTTGTGCTGAAGAGTTCAACTGGCTGTGTGAGAGAGGTACTTTGTTGCTGTGTTGTGCTGTCAGTGCCGGAAGGCTGGATGGTAAGATTTTTGGACTGTTGTCTGTGTCTTATCACAATTGACAGTAGAAGCTGGGAAAACTGCCAGGACTCTATCTTTACACTGCTTAATGATGGAGGCAGCTAAATTTCCCAAACTAGACGAAACTAATTATGCAGCTTGGAGTTCCTATTGTGAGGCTTTGCTGGTCAGAGAAGGACTGTGGGATGTTGTTGAGAGAGGACCCACAGCAGATACTCTTGACCGAGATAAGAGAGCAAGAGCTACAATTTTGCTTAGAATCACGCCGTCGCAGATCAACCATGTCCGGGAGAAAAGAACCTCAAAGGCAGTTTGGGATGCTTTGAGGGAGATTCACCAATCTAAAACAGCTCTGTCAAGAATGATTTGGTGTAGGAGACTGTATGCCTGCAAAATGCAGAAAGGACAATCGCCAGAGAAGCATCTGGAGATCATGGCTGATTTGTTCAGCCAGGTGCAGATGAGAGGTGTCGTCCTTGCATCTGAGCAGAAAGCATACATCCTGCTTGGGAGTCTTTCTGATGATTTTGAGAATATTCTGTGGAGTCTTCAGTGTTTTGATGAATCACAGATTACTGCGGAGCTGGTGGCTGCACGTGTCTTGGAAGAGAGCCAACGTCGGCAGTACGAGGCAGGGCTCCAGAGGCAGCATGCAGTACCAAGACAAACACACCCAACCGAGGCTTTCAAGGAGCTGCAACCGGAGAAGGCAGCTGTGTCCAGGGAGAGAAAGTGTTTCCACTGTGGGAAGCCAGGCCATCTCAAGAAGGACTGTAGAAAGCTGGCAGCAGCAAGGAAACAACAGCCTAAAGATCCTGTGAGCAGGAAAGGCGTTGTTGCTGTGGTAAAGAACAATGACTATAAAGCCCATCAGGCTGTAGACCCCATTTGGTTATTAGATTCCGGAGCATCGTCGCATATGATTAATTGTGATAGGCTCCTGAAAGATAAGGTGCCATCTAATGTACATTCAGTTGCTTTGGCTGATGGTGCATCAAGGGAGGCAAAAGTGATGGGAACTGTGTTCATCCCAAGTTTTGGAAAGGACTTTTCAAATGTTTTGTGTGTTCCTAAGTTGCAAAACTGTTTGGTTAGTGTGTCTGAATTAACCACCAGTGGGTATGCATTGAGTTTCAAAGGGGATGATTGTACTATTAGCATAAATGACCAAGTTTGTGCTAAAGCAATCAAAAGAGACAAAATGTACTATATGGTTGACAAGGCAGAATGTTCAGTAGTCAACAATGTGCCTTTGCACTTAGACTGTGCTCATTACTACCATAGAGTCATGGGACATACAAGCTTCACAAGTTTGGGGAAGCTGGGGGAAGTGTGTCCAGAATTTAAAATGTCCACTTGTTCAAACCACCTGGATTGTTCAGTTTGCAGCAGGATAAAGCTGAAGGCTTTTCCTGTGGCCAAACGCAGCAAATGCACCACACAAAGACCTTTTCAGGTTGTGCATGCTGATTTGGCTGGTCCTTTGGCCAAAACTATGGGCAAAAATCAGTACTTCATGGTCATTGTGGATCGTCACACACGGTTTTCGTATGTGATGCTCATGAAGGAAAAGAGTGAAGCTGCTGAACACATCAAAAATTGGGTCAATATGATTGAAAGGGAGTTTGAATACAAAGTAGGATCTTTGGTTACAGATAGAGGTGGAGAATTTCTATCTAATAACCTGAAAAATTGGTTGAGGAGGAAAGGGATCCGCCACAACACGACGAACGCGGCCTTTCCCCAGGAGAATGGCTTAGCGGAGAGACACATTGGAGTCTTAAAGCAAATAAAAGATTGCATGATGCTCGATGCAGAAGCACCAGAGCAGCTTTGGGGGGAAGCAATTTTGACAGCAAACCATGTTGCCAATCGCACTTGGAATTCTTTTGTAAAGAAAACTCCATATCACATGCTGTATGGGAGACCACCAAATCTCAAATACCTGAGAGTTTTTGGGCAGTATGCAAATTTGTATGTGCCTGCAAACTTCAGGAAAAAGGGGGATCCTAAATGGAGAAGGTTGATGTTTGTGGGGTATTCTGGGAACAGCTATAGATTTTATGTAGGTCATGGGGAAATCTTACTGTCCAGAAGTGCCAACTTTGAAAAACATTCAGGTTGGGAAAAGCTCCATGCCAACAAAGAGGTTTTTCTCAAGCTGGGGCAGAGTGACATAGGTACTGGAAATGGAGGGGTGCTAAAACAAGAAGCATCTACTGAAAGTGAACCCAGTACTTCTGCACACCATCACACACAAACACATCCAACTTTGCACTTACCAGTCACTACACAAAAGTTTGAAAAGGTGTCCATGAAAGACACAGAGGTGCAAACTAGTTCTGACAGTGAGGATGAAAAAGGCAGAACAAAAGTGATTGTGCCAAGGAGAACTCAGAGGGTGAGGAGACCTCCAGATAGATTCGTAGTGCAGGGTGCAAGAGCTTGTTCAGTGATGGCAGATGAGCCAGAGAGTTTTGAGGAATTGCAGTCATATCCTAAGGAGGAGCAGGAGAAATGGTTTTCTGCCATGGATCAGGAGTACTTGTCTTTACTAGATAAGGAAGTGTTTGAGATTGTGGAGAGGCCTAAGAACCACAAGGTTGTAGGTTGCAAATGGGTTTTCAAGAGGAAGGAAATGCCGGATGGAACCCATAGATACAAGGCAAGACTGGTTGCAAAAGGTTTTTCGCAGCAGAGGTTTGAAAATTTTGACAAAACTTTTTCACCTACTGCAAAGCCAGAAAGTTTAAGGCTGGTATTAGCTTTAGCAGCTAGAAAGAATCAAGTAGTGAGACACTTTGATTTTGAAACTGCATATTTGAATGCTCATCTTAATGAGGAGGTTTTTATGGAACAACCTTTAGGTTTTGACAAGGACAGGGATGGAAAGGTTTACAAGTTGAAAAAGGCATTGTATGGTTTGAAACAGAGTGCACGTTGCTGGAACCTTTGCATTCATGAAGAGTTGGTCAAATTGGGATACAAACGCAGCATTGCGGATGCGTGCGTGTATACAAAAGGTGATGTGACCGTAGTGATTTACGTTGATGACTTGTGTGTCGCAGCGAAGTCAGAGAGGGAAATTACATCAGTTCAGAAAGAGTTGTCTAAGAGGTTTAAGCTCAAGGATTTGGGAAATCTCAAGACTTACTTAGGGATTGAAGTTCAGTGGACTGAGGATGGCAGGTGTTTGTTGAGCCAACAGAAAAAGATTGAAAGACTGATTGAAAAATGTGGCTTGCAGAATGCAAAAGTTGTAAAGAGTCCAATGACTTCTGGAACTTCTAGTGCAGAATCATCAAAGGAATTTGAGAATCCAGAATTGTTCAGAAGTGTAGTAGGTAGCTTGATGTTCATTGCAAACAACACTAGGCCAGACATTTCGTTTGCTGTTGGAGTACTTAGCAGAAAAGTAAGTGTTCCAAAAGTAGAAGACTGGACTAGAGTGAAACATGTGCTGAGATACTTGAAAGGAACCAAAGAAAGAAAGTTGGTGATACAGGGCAGTGAACAACAGCTGGATTGTTATGTGGACAGTTCATTCGCATCAGAATTGCACGACAGAAAGTCAGTGTCAGGTTTGCTTGTAAGATTTGCTGGTAGTCCAATAATTTGGCGCAGCAGGAAGCAAAACTGTGTGGCTTTAAGTACTACAGAAGCAGAATTTGCAGCATTGTCTGAAATTGCAGGAGAGATCCAGTGGATAAGGCAATTGCTTGTGGATTTGGGAGAAAAGTGTGAAGAGCCTACTGTAGTCCATGAGGATTCACAATCATGCATTGCAATGTCTGAAGCTGAGAACTTGAAGTGTAGGACAAAGTACATTGGTGTGAGGTATCAGAATGTGAGAGAGATGGTTCAAAACAGAATCATAAATCTGGAGTACATTGACACCAGGGACAACATTGCTGATGTTCTCACAAAAGCTTTGCCAATTGAAAGGCATGAACAACTATCATGTTTGATAGGCATGGCACAATAAACACAGAGTTTGGCTGTTCAACAAATGTAAACATCGGAAGATGGCAAACACATATGTGGCAAAAAGATACACATCTGTACATTTTGGAGGGGCATGTTAGGCATTGAGGCTCAACTATGAAATGTACAGATGTGCACAAAAGGAAACCAGGAATCTTGGGCATAATTGTCTGCAGCTGAAGGCTGGAACAGCAGACAGTGTTCAAGGTCAGATATGTGCTTGATTGCACGTAAGCCTGGGTAACATCAAAAGTCTTCCTGAGTGAAGGGACAACATTGTTGGTGGCACAAGGAAAAAGAGTCACCAGAAGAGGATGGGTTTGTGACCGCATGGCACAAATCTATAAATAGCCTGCACACCGCAGTGTGGGTTGTTGGGTAGTCGGAGTGGATAGATGGTTGGAGAGTTTTGTTGGACGGGCGTGTATATATTTGTAAATACAGCAACTTTAAGAATAAACACCTCTGAGGAGAGAGATTTGGCTCCAGTCTGTTTCATCAGCAGCGGGCAGGAGGAATTCCTGATAAAGCCAAACAGCTCCAAGGTTGCCGGTAGTTCCGAAGGCATCGGAGATTGCTTTACCTGTGCATCTGCTTGTTTACATCAACAGAAGAAGCAGGCAATCACAGAGATTAGTATGCATTAAGTATGAAATTTTCCATTGTAGACACAGTCAGGTGGGCAGGAGCTAGCTACAAATATGCAGGTCTAAGTATGCCAACAGGCACTGTCCTTCCCATGAGTGGGGCATGGTGATTAAAAAGCAGAAGGTGGATTATTGACTCAGGCTAGATTGGCTGCACCCAAATAGAAGCTAGGAGTGCAGCAGGAGGCAGTAAAGAGAAAAAGTGGATGTTAGAGGATGGCAGACTGACTAATTGATGAGAATCTGAAGGTGTAGGTGGCTAGAAGAACAAAGAGGCAGCAGGTACAAACAAGCTTTAATTTCATGTCAATATAGTCAGGGTAATACTTACCAGGCCCTATTACCTTGCCCTGGCAGGAGTTGAATGGACAGAATTTCAGAAATAGGCAAACACTTAACTGTAAATCATCATTATTAACCAGCACTCTTGCCAAGTCAGCATGGCCATGGGCCCAGTGACTGAAATTGTGCTAGGGGACAGTGTCTGTGTCCAGTGAGCAGCTAGGTGTGAAGCAGGTGGATGGCAAGCTGGTCATCTGACATGATCAGACAATAGTGTACCATATATATATATATATATATATATATGAAAGGATACAAGTATAAATAATGTTTATATACACATATATAATGTCATCAATATTCCTACTCACTATTTCCAAGTACTTTATTAAACATCTTGTATTTCTTGCTCTGCTGTTCATCTTTCATCTTGTTTATTTCTCATTTCTTTCTCCTCATTTCCCACTCTTCTCTTCATTTTTGCTTTCTTTCTCTTTGTTTCATTTCTCAACACTTCCTTCCATTACACTCTCCTCTTTTAACCTCCATTTCTTTTCTTCATTATAATTTTCCTATTAAATTTGCCCATCTCTGCATTCCAACAGTTATGTTTTTTCAGTTCTTCATACCCTCAATGATAATATACCTTATGTCTGTGAACTGAGACCATGAAGATGACAACAGGCCCTGCTAATGTACTCTTGTTGGTACATCCTGGGAAGAGAATCAGGAGAAAGAAGAGATGTTAGCAGCTAGTAATGTTAGAAGGCAGAAGTAACTGCAGGATTCAAATAAGCCATAGCTTCATGGCTTATGACACTTGCTTATGCCACTTGCTGGACCCTGCCACTTCCTTCTAGCACCTGGCTGGCATATAAAGTTAAAAGAAAGAAAGAAAGAAAGAAAGAAAGAAAGAAAGAAAGCAGAGGAGCAGTGAAGTTTCTTAAAATACATAATATTGTAACAAAAGCCTTGCCAAACTGGTCCAGACTCTGCGGCACAAAGGCACAACTTGTAGCAAACAGTATCTCAAGCTGTTGTGAAGAAAATACAACAAATAAAAATGAGTTAATTCTGAGTTACTTTGTTGGAGAAAGGCAGATTTCAAAGGGAAAAAAATAGGTAAACATGAAGAGGATAGAGTTTGCTTGCTAAATAAGATATGGTGGTTAAGGAAGGAAAGCATAGGATAGGACGTTTCACTTCTAAGAAGACTAATTGTTTTACCAACTCAGTGCCCACTAATGAAAATACTGGCTGAGATCATACTTCAAGGAGATGGAGTGTAACTTTATACTCAGGGAAGTATCTGATGAATGTACATTAATGAATGTCAACACTGTGCAATGGAATGTACAAATAAATATTAAATTTAAATCTCACTACCATGCCACCAACCTCTGAAGATGCCAGCCACAGATGCTGGTGAAACATCATGAATAAATTCTTCCAGAACACAGCCACATAGCCCCCAAAAAACCCACAAAAACTATTACGTTTATATCTTCAGGTGCAATGCAACCAAGTGTGAAATGCACGTTGGCACCACATGTACAATAGCTCCACATTCAAAACAATGCTTCCACAACCCTCAACCAAATACAGACTTCTGCATCAGACAAAAATGCCCAACCACTTCTATATGGGAGCCTAGGCATGTGTTAACTACCAAGAGGATGTTATTCACATTCTTTCTTGGAATGCTGATCAGTTTTTACTAGAGGAGCTCTTATGCAACTGTAGACACTTTCTGCCACACCTGATTGTGGTCTTGAGGTTACCTGCAATAGAGGTTTGAGCATCATCTTCATGGACTGATAGACCATTGCCACAATAGTCCCCAAAACCTTGTCTCCAAAGCCCTCCAAATCCACTGTATTGCTCTCAGGGTAGGACCTTTGTTGCTACTGTGGTGGGAACAGTGGACCTCTCGTGGTGGCACAGTGGTTAAATGCCTGCACTGCAGCCATTCATTCAAAACCATACAGTTGCAAGTTTGATACTAGCCATGGCTTACTTACATCCTTCTGAGATTGCTAAAATGAGTACAGTGGTCCCCCGGGTTACGAAATTAATTCGTTCCGGCTACTTTTTCGTAAGCCGAAAATTTCATAACCCGGGGCCTATTTCCCATAGGAAATAGGTAATCCGTTCCCCTGGCCTGGCGGGGGCCTCCTGGCTGAGGAAAGGAAGGTCCGATCCAGCGGATCGGGCCTTCCTTTCCTCAGCCGCGGAGGCCCAGCCTGGCTGGGGAAGGGAAGGTTCCCTTCCCCAGCCAGGCTGGGCCTCCGGGCCTGACGCGAAAGGGAGGCCCGATCCGCCGGATCGGGACTCCTTTCGTTGGGCATGGAGGACCAGGCTGGCTTGGGAAGCCAGCCTGGTCCTCCGGGCCTGACGCGGAAGGAGGCCCGATCCCGCCGGATCGGGACTCCTTTCGTTGGGATCCTAAAAAAAGGGTTGTCCCTTTTCCTCCGAGGCCAGGCTTCGGAGGAAAAGGGACAGACTCCCATCCCTTTTCCTCCAAGGCCAGGCTTCGGGGGACAAGGGACGGACTACCGAAAGGAAGGCCCGATCCGCCGGATCGGGCCTTCCTTTCATTGGGCGCGGAGGCCCAGGCTGGCTGGGGAAGCCAGCCTGGGCCTCCGCGCCTGACGCGAAAGGAGGCCCGATCCCGCCGGATCGGGCCTCCTTTCACGTCAGGCCCGGAGGACCAGGCTGGCTTCCCCAGCCAGCCTGGGCCTCCGCGCCCAACGAAAGGAAGGCCCGATCCGGCGGATCGGGCCTTCCTTTCGGTAGTCCGTCCCTTGTCCCCCGAAGCCTGGCCTTGGAGGAAAAGGGATGGGAGTCTGTCCCTTTTCCTCCGAAGCCTGGCCTCGGAGGAAAAGGGACGACCCTTTTTTTCGGATCCCGGGGGATAATTTTTGGTCCCGCCGGTTTCGGATCCCGGGGTTTTCTTAACCCGGGGGATTCGTATCCCAGGGGACCACTGTACCCAGCTTGTTGGGGGCAATTAGCTTACAGTTGTAAACTGCTTAGATACTGCTAGTTTAGTATGAAGCAGTATGCACATGAAGCTGTGTTTGTTTTTGTTTTGTTTTGTTTCCCCTATCATTCATTTCTGCTTCCAAGTGATACTCACCTGCCCTGGGATCCCACATATGAGGATTCTCTTAGTGTACAGGACCACTGGAAAATATGCAAAATCCTTCCTTGTCAATGAATGGCTGTTCCTGGAGTTTCTGCATTACAGCAGAACAACTATATTCTTAAACTAACCTTAATCACTGGCGCAAAAGCACTCCAAGTAGAATTAAAGATCTGCTGAGTCTGAGGCCATATTTAACCCCAGAGGTTTTTATTTGATTTCTTTCCATCTTTCACAAATAATTCATTTCTTTATTAAAGGCAGATATGGAATATAACAAATAGGTGCCCTTTGTGCCAAGTGAGCATTGTACCATTGTTTAAAAGTGTTGTACAATTGGTCAGAAAACACAAAACAGCATCCAGCTATGCCAAAGTCATAACTATCAAACTAACAATGTAAGAAAATCCTCCAGGGTTCTGGCAGCAAGAAGGGAAAAGTACAGGTGTTTGCTGACAGCACACATATTTTCACTGGGAGCTGGCCTGCCTCTTCTGTGTTCTTACCTTCCATTTACTACCTCTGAGTGTAAAGGTTACACATTTCAGAAAGCAAACAAAATAAGACACTCTGCCCAAACATCACAGAACATCCTGACTTATTCTATCAAATATTTACCAGTAGAATACTACCTTCTATCTTCCAAGTACTGATATGTGGGGAATCACTATTATTTCTTAGAGAAACAAGCCACATTATTTTTGCTTCTGTGTTTATTTGACTTTTGAAAACAGAAAACAAAAATACAGACCAAGATCCTATACTAGGGTTAGATAGCATACATCTCTGCACATGGAGCTGCATATAGTGCTAGAAAATCCTTGTATTGAATGGCAATGCTGAACATTTGCAACCAAATACAGATCCATATATTGGGGGTGGGGGTGAGGGGTGGGGTGGGATGTCCAGGTGTTCATGGATTTCAGTTATTTTACCATACATCAAAGGAATCACAGACAAAATAGGAAAAGTGGCGAGGATATACAACCTCCAAATGGTCTATAAACCAACCAAGAAAATTCAGCAAATGCAGCACTCAAAGAAAGACAGAAGAGACCCTCTCACAGCCACTGGAGTTTACCGCATACCATGCAGCTGTGGACAAGTCTACATAGGGACCACCAAATCAGTGTTCAAACATGAATCAAGCAAGACACAAGACACTGCAGACTGGGTCAGCCAGAACAGCAGAAGCAGAACACATTATAAACCATCCTGGGCATAAAATGCTGTTTGAAAACACTGAAATTCTGGACCATGCCAACAACTATCAGGTCAGAATGCACAGGGAAGCCATTGAAATCCATAAACACCTGGACAACTTCAACAGGAAAGAAGAAACCCTTAACGTAAACAAAGTTTGGCTACCAGTCCTGAAAAACACCAAAATGAAGACCCAGTCCATGCAAATGAAAACCACCCAGGATGAAGGGGTTTTCCTAGCAGGCAATGGATCATTGATTTAAGAGACACCCTGAGGCCTTGCCATTCAACAACAGAATACACAGATTAACATGCAAATCATTTCTTCTCAACCAACAGTATATATAACCCACTCACTTCCATTCCAGCATTCCATGAAGATGCCAGCCAAAGCTGCTGGTGAAATGTCAGGAAAAAAAACTCTTCTAGAACATGGCCTCATAGCTTAAATTCCCCTCCCCCTGCCCCAAATTTATTTCAGATGTTTCTAATTTGCTACAGTGGTCCCCCGGGTTACGAAATTAATTCGTTCCAGCACCTTTTTCATAAGCCGAAAATTTCGTAACCCGGGGCCTATTTCCCATTGAAAATAACTAATGCGTTCCATGACCCCAGATTGACCCTGCAAGTCAATGGAAGGTTACAATAGAGGTCTATTTCCTTAAGTACACTACAATACACTCTAATAGAAACTTGCCTAAGGCACTAAAGAACTTAAGAATGACTTGCAGGTCCAATCTAAAGAATAAAGAAAAAAAATTTTTTTCTTACCTTTGCTGGTCATGGCAAACCTGAGTGAGACAGGAGGAGGAGGAGGCCACCCAAAACACCCAAATTTAAACCCAGTCAATCAATTCAAACAATTTGAGCCAATTCAACCAATTTTAACCAATTCAACAAATTTAACAAAGTTAACCATTTTAACCATTTTTAAAAAAAAAAAAAATGGGGGGGGGCTTTTTAAGAGTCACCAGCACCTTTGCCCTTCTTGGATGGCGGTTCTCCGAGTTTCGGGAAGAACCGGTCCAAGGATGTCTGCTTTTGCCGGCTCTTAACCAGGTTCCTAAAATGGCTAAGGCAGACATAATCAAAATGCACAATTGCGCAGCTGGTGAACACCTTCTCAGGATGATGCTTCTCCACAAAATCAGCAACAGTCTGGAAGTGCTGCAAAATGTCTTTGATCTCCGAAGTCGGAATTGATGCGGCCGCCTCCCCCTCCTCCTGGGCTGTCTCCGAGCCGAACAACTCCTCCTCCACGGCCGAGTGCTGCATGGCCGCCAACGCCTTCAGGTCCTCCGTCGAGAGCTCCTCGTTGTGTTCCTTGATGAGTTCCTCGATGTCCTCCTCGTCGATGACCAGTCCCATGCTCTTTGCCAGGGAGACGATTTCGGCAACCTCTGCCTAACCGGGATCTTCACCTTCGGCCTCTGACCCTTCTGATGCAACAGCAGCAGGCCACAGCTTCTTCCAGGCAGCATTGAGGGTACGCCTGGTGACCTCCTGCCAGGCCAAGTCCACCATCCGCAAGCACACAACGATGTCGAAGTGCTGTCTCCAGAACTCTCGCAGGGTCAGCTGGGTGTTCTTCGTCACGTCAAAGCACCTCTTGAACAGGTGCTTTGTGTAGAGTTTTTTGAAGTTGGCAATGACCTGCTGGTCCATGGGCTGAAAGATGGAGGTCGTGTTGGGAGGCAAGAACAGGACCTTGATGAAGGAGAACTCGTCCAAGATGTCTTCTTCCAGGCCGGGCGGGTGCACAGGAGCATTATCCAAAATGAGGAGGCACTTCCGGGGGAGATCGTTGTCCTCCAGGTAACGCTTGACAGCAGGGCCAAAGACACCATTGACCCACTCCATGAAAAAGAGGCGTGTGACCCATGCTTGGGCATTGGCATGCCACATCACAGGCAGCCTGTCCTTCTGCACCTTGTGTGCCTTGAAGGCTCTGGGGTTCTCCGAGTGGTAAATCAGCAGGGGCTTGCCCTTGCAGTCCCCGCTGGCATTGGCACACAGCGCAAGAGTGAATCTGTCCTTCATTGGCTTGTGGCCTGGCAATTTCTTCTCCTCCTGGGTGATGTAGGTGCGGCGAGGCATCTTCTTCCAGAACAGGCCCGTCTCGTCGCAGTTGAAGACTTGTTCTGGGACGTAGCCTTCCTCCTCCACCATGTCCTTGAACCTCTGGACAAATTCTTTGGCGGCCTGGCAGTCTTCGCTGGACGCCTCCCCGTGACGGACGACAGAGTGGATGCTGGTCCTCTTCTTGAAGTGGTCAAACCACCCATGCGAGGCCTTGAATTCCAGGGTGGCTTGCTGCTCCTGCGAAGAACTTCCTTCACCTCCCTCCTTGCTGGCCAGGTCCTCAAAGATGGCTGTGGCCTTCTCACAAATCACAGATGTGCTGACAGTGTCCCCAGCTCTTTCCTTCTCTTTAATCCAGAGGAGCAGCAGGCGCTCCATCTCGTCGTGCACAGGTGTCCTCTGCTTGGCAATGGTGGTGACACCTTTCGCTGGAGCCACAACGCCTTTGATGACCTCCTTTTGCTTAAGGACAGTGCCGATGGTTGAAAGGTTCCTTCCATACTCCTTCACAATGTCCACCAAGCGCACTCCCCTCTCATGTTTGGCGATGATTTCCTTCTTGTCCTCCAAGGACAAGGGAAGCCGTTTCTTCTTCTCCTCCCCACTTTTTTCCATGGCTTTCTTGGGGGCCATAGTCCAAGCCTAAAAAGGGCAAAAGAAACAGGCACTGAGCAAAACCCATTCACAGGCCTCCCTTTCCCACCCAACCCCCCCCCATGCCCTAAATTCCTAAATTAAAACTGCAAGGCAATGCACTGTGATCACTCTCTCAGCCCAATGTGCACAAAACCAAAAAACCAAAATTGCAAAAGCCATTCAATGCACAGGCCTTTCCAAGGCCCATGGACACATTGGAA
Organism: Urosaurus nigricauda; assembly: GCA_034509955.1. NCBI lineage: Eukaryota > Metazoa > Chordata > Lepidosauria > Squamata > Phrynosomatidae > Urosaurus > Urosaurus nigricauda. The sequence goes on from JAOEGL010000003.1 coordinate 256,605,272, forward strand.
GCAGAAGACCCCCTCAGAAACATTTGAAACTGCAAGGCAATGCACTCTGATCACTCTCTCACCCCAATGTGCACAAAACCAAAAAACCAAAATTGCAAAAGCCATTCAATGAACAGGCCAATGTGCACAAAACCAAAAAACCAAAATTGCAAAAGCCATTCAATGCACAGGCCAATGTGCACAAAACAAAAAAAACCAAAATTGCAAAAGCCATTCACTGCACAAGGTCACATCATCCACATCATTCACCCACAAGAAGAAGTAAAAAATCCATACTGTACCTGCACTTCCAGGGATTAACCGGAGGGCTTGATCCAAAGAGCAGGCGTAGATGTACAGGTAAAGTGCCAGGCAGAAGTCAGCCAGGCAGATCCAGTCAAAGAAGTTCGGACCTTCACTGGAGCCAAGAGTTCAGAAGCAACTCTATCTCACCAGTTCACAAAGGCCGAACAAGGGGTCACAGCACTGGAACCTGGCTTTTATTTCTGAAGCCACCCCCCCCCCTTCGTTAGCCAATCAACTTGCTTTCGCAAGCCAATCAGATTGCTAACCAAGTTCAAAATTCGCGCCAAAGCTGAACGTTAACAAATCCCCTTAAACCAGCCCCCTTAGCCAATAGCTGCACTTTGCAACTTTTGAATTTCCCGCCGCTTTCGTTTCGTAACCCGGGGATATTTTCGCAAGCCGGGGCCAGTTTTTCGGCCCCGGCTCTTTCGTATCCCGGGGTTTTCGTTAGCCGGGGGATTCGTAACCCGGGGGACCACTGTATTTCTGGAAGCTGCCTTGGGTTCCACTCTAGGAGAAAGGTCACATAAAAAGGAAGTAAATAATAAGGAGATTATCACACCCAGGAATAAAATAAATAAATAAATAAATAAACAAACTGCTATGCCATCTAGATTCTTCATAAAAGTGAACTAATGGATAGATTAATCCAAGAAAATAAGAAAGGGACACAACAAGTGTGCAAACAACCATATACAGTCTGCCCTTCCCATAAGCAGGGGATCCATTCCGGACCCCCCCTTCTGTGTTTGGAGAAAAGAATATATGCTCAAGCCCCATTAAAAATAATGGGGCACGTACACAGGGCGCAGTAAGGGTATTCACCCCATTACTTCTGCCAAAATTTGCCTTCTGTGTAAGCTCAAAACTGTGGAAGGCAAGCCTACCTATAGGGAGGGCCGGCTGTACTCATATGCACCTCCCAGAATACAGTATGCCTATTATTATTATTATTATTATTATTATTAATTTTATTTATAGAGCACTGTAAGTTTACACAATGCTGTCTTCTAGAATGCTGTGGTTTGCATTCTGGAACCCATAAACTGGACTGGAATTATCTTTACCTCCTCAACCATAACAAACATAAAGGTCTGTTTTGGCTGGCAGGGGCATAGTGTGTGACATTTTACAATTTTGATTAAGAGCACACTGAAATTCTTCAGTGATATCAAGAGAGACCTAATTTGTGATAAACATATTGAGGATGTTCCCTTAGTGGAAACACTTGCCTGATAAGAACACAAATCTGGATCATGATCATTTGGCAATTTTCTCTGCTGAACAAAACAATAACTGGACAACTCCAAGAAGGTTCATCCTTTCCCTCCCACCCCCTTGTTTCTCACAACTGTTTTCTATCGTCTTGTCAAGCTGGCAAGTCATTTTTGCCTGAAGCTGGAATATTGCTCATTAGCAGAATGGCAAAGGTATAGGTGGCAATGTCAACATAGCTTATGAGCTCTCCATCTCCTACTTAGCTTTGCATCTTTGGGATAGCACTTAGGCATCTAAAAAAAAATAAAGTGAAAAAGTATTTGTAGAATTCATATGGCAAACAAGCATAGACTGAGTGCATTTAGGTGGGAGAAAAACAGACAATGCTAATTGCTTCAGGTAAGTTAGGGATTCTTACCTGAAACTGACATACAATTGTAATAAAACTCCTACAATTTTTGGAGCACAGATGGAAGAACAAACATTTACCCTTCCCTTTGCACTTCTTTTCTGAAATTGAATTCAACAGGCAGACACTGACATGATTTTTTTTTTTTTTGAAAAGCAATATCAAGCCAAAGAAGTACACCTGGGAAATAAATCATGATTGAAATCTCTCTAGAGAATTATATTGACCCACACAGAGGATGATCTGCTATCATCCAACCAACATATTTTTCCAACACAAATGGATGAAGAAGTGAACCAGTTTTTAACATTCATAAATAATACCCACAAACTAGAAAATGTGTTGAGAAAATGTCAGGATTTATTTCTTATCTCATTATTTTATTTTGTTTTTATTTGTATATCTGTATTTGCAGTTTACCTCATTTTAACAGTTCATAAAATTTCATTAAAACATAGGTGTATTAGAGTCTAGGCAAATGTTTTTATTTTTTTAATTTCTTAAGATTAAAACCCTGCATTTGTAGTAGTAAGGGTATTAACAGTTTAACAATTCTTGTAGATGTTTATAAAGCTAAATAAATAAAAAACCAAATAGAACAGAACCCCGAAACAAAACACTGTCTTGCAAATTCAGAGTCATATCTTTTTTGATAAAGTTTGTTGTCATGTATCTTCAAAACATTTCTGGCTTATGGTGATCTTAAGGGTCATGAATTTTCTTCACCAGATTTGTTCAGAGGAGGATTGCCATTCTTTCTTCTAAGGCTCAGAGCATGTGACTTGCCCACTTGATCTAGGCATTATACTTCTATTGATGCAGCTTAAAATCACATTGTCCTTTTTAGCTGCTGCATCACACTGTTGAATCATGTTCTACATGTGGTCTACTAGGACTGCTAGAACTCTTTCACATATAACCTTGTTCAGCCATGTGTCCCACATCCTAGTCTGCCTTCTGCAGTCCTAGTCTTCTACAAACAGCTGCAGAAATAAAATCAATAACATAGTTATTTTAATTTCATTTTGTAGCACACTCCTCTCTCTGTGTATGTGTGTGTATGTGTGGCTATAGCAGCACACAAAATAAATTCAACAGTTAAACATTTTCCTGATAGTAGGATTTAGTTGGAATGCCTCTTTATAGCACTAAACCTGGGAGCATGAGATGGTGGATGCAGCTGCAGTACTCACGTGCTGATTCTGGTGGACTTCCCATAGGCAACTGGTTGGTCAATGAAGAAACACAATGTGGAATGTTTGGTCTGATCCAGCAGGGGCCTTTTTATATTTTTAGCTACTTCAGAGGTGCAGAGTGGCCTAAGCTTTTGTGTGGTCTCCTTTGTGTGGGCTTTGATTCTACAACTTTTCTAAATAGATTAACAAAATTTCAGTAGATACTTTAATTACAATATTTGTGATATGGTCTGGCCTGGGAGAAGGTCCATAGCGTTGCATCATGACTTACCTCACTGGCTGACACCAACCCTAGTGACCCACTGTGCTCACAATAGTTTTTCTATCTTTAAGACATGAGCTGAATTATTTTGAAAATAAAGCTGGATCCGTACCTGAAGCTATTAATTTTAGAAAAGGCTGTATCTTGCAGAAACATTAAGTACTGAGGTAGTGTTATGATTACAGCATTACAGCATTCCTTGACATAACAAGTCATTTTGAAAGGCATAATTCTTAAAATATGGTTTTCTCCATATATAATCGAGGCCCTTAGAAGAATGAATGAATTTCTTTAAAAAATTATTACATATAAGATGACTGACATCTTTCATCCCAGAAAAATGGCCAAATTTGCAATCCAAAGTAAAACACTGTATAGGTGGCTCTTGAACTTTCCCTTTTTCTGTAAATATTTTAATCTTTGAATGTGATGTGTCTGTTGCAACTGAGTCTGCAACTTTCCCAAACCTGACAGAATCATCATTAATCTGTGCCCCAATTGCCAGAAGAATATATCTCCTTATACACATGTAGTTGATGCCCAGTAGAGTATGTTTGGAGGGGATTACAATTGTACAGAATTACAATTGTACAAAATCGTGACCCAATAGTGATAGTGTATATAAAATAGTAACAGTTTTATATTCATGATTGCTACTTAGTTATGACTGTGAAACTATCACCATGATCATAACAACTTCACAACCTGCTTTACCCCCATCAGATTTTGGGGCGGGGGCTAGATCAAGAGAAGTAACTTGGTTAAGTAAGTAGCCAATCCTGACCTGAATCCCACAGATCTGATGGAAACATCATCCAATAAATTTAACTAATTAGGTGATATGAGATACCAGCCTCTAAACAAAGCTTGCCAAGAAAGGTTCATAATAGGTTCATCTTAGGGTCACCATAAGTCAGAAATGGCTTGAAGACATATGACTCAAACACAAATAATGCTTTGGTAATGAAATTGAAGAAAAAATGGATGCATTTTAGAGCATCCAAATCGCCCTGCTGCTTTAGATTTAAATACACATACTGATACTTTGTGCACAATGACTTTGGAAGGTATAATCTATGTAAATGCATTTATCCTACTTTTAGTGGCAATTTTCTTTGCTAGGAACACTGTTACTCCAGATTTGTATTGAATTAATCATGACAAGACTTAGATCATTTTCTGAAGAAAGGAGAAGATAATGTGTTTCCTTTATTTGATTTATATACTGACACACTTCACCCAGATTTTCAGTGCAATTAGATATCCATTATACTCCAAGAGTCCTAGGTAAGTAAACTGAAGCATTTTTTTTCTGGTGGCAGTTTCAGAGTAGATAGAACTATGAACATTCCTCAGTTTAGTGTTCTCCAGTTCCAGATGTATATCCAGTGGGAAATTGAATACAATTCAGCTTGGACTGGATGCAAAGCAGTCAAAGGAAAAAATAGTTTAAAGCTATGTTAGGTGGGGCAGCACTCTTCTCCACCATCTATACTGTTCAGATTTTTTGCTGGCCATTGGCTACTATCTGGATAACCAGAAGGAAATCTTTTGGACTGGGGAACTGACTTCCAATTTGAACTTATGGATGTGGCTGAGGGGATAGGATGAAGCCAAAAGAAAGTGGTCTAATTCTTACTGATTTGAATATTTCCCTACAAAGTATACAAAGCAGAGCTAAGATTGATTCATTTCTACGCAAGGTCCACAGCAGAGCTCTATTCCATGAAATAGCTTCCTTCATGGCAAAGCCTGACTCTTCCATTCAAACACTTTCCTGTCTTTAAATAATTCCTATTTTTGATTAGAAATAACAGTAAAAGCACATTCTGACTGGCTGGGAAACTGTATAACATCTGAAGTTTCACCAATCCTGAAGTTGTGGCAGACTCCATAGCAGTGGAGGCTAGTGGCTCTGATATTGGTGAGGCAGTGAATCCACTGAAGGTTTTAGTCCAGATTTTAAATGAGCTAGCCAAGATAATTTAAGCCTAAACTTAAAATCATGTAAACCTTATTTGGAGATATGATCCAGAATGTCTGATAGTTCCTTTACACTTTGAACTGAAATCCAGAGATTTACTTCTTCACTGACACTGAAATAAAAAACTGCAGTGAACCATGGAATCAATGGAGACATGGGTGGAACCACGAAACCAGCAATGATACCCATCCTTGGAATTAACTGATACTGTAATAAAAATACAAACCTTAAATGTTAGAATATAAATTAATTGTAATAATAGAAGAGAAAGGTTTTGATGTGTACAGTGTACAAAACTGCAGTATTTTTTTAAATCTCTGGTTGTTTATGGAGTATTTATTTACACTCTGGCCAGGGATATGGATTCATTTGATCTTGCTTTTTTTCACCCTCCCTACCTAGAGTTTCAATTCCTGATCAAATGGTTTTGTGTTTATTGGAAAGGGAATTTAAATTCAAGTGTTTCCAGACTGTTTTCATTTCCTTCTCCATGTTGCAAGTCTAGATGATAGATTGGGCTTTGGGTTGGATTTAGGAGGAGAATGGCTCTTCACCCCATTTTGAGGATCTCTTTAAGATATCTCAGGACTGAAGCTAGTTATGGGTAAGACCAGTTTGGGGGGTTGTTGGGACTGCCTTAATGCCAGGTGACAGTAAAGACAGTGGCTTACAATCATGTGGACCCTCATCTTCTGTCAACCTAAGTTTTGCTTCCAGCAAGTGAGTTGGGGAATGGGGCAGCAGGTGATCCCCCCCCCCCGTACTAAAAGAGTAAAATTTTGAAATTATTCATCACTTCATGGACATGGGAGCCATTGGCTGGCACTGAGACTATTTTGGATTCAGGATGGGAATTTCACCAGGGTTGGGGGGGGGTGTCTCAATGCAAATTGGATGACTGCTCTTGATTAAGTGCATCTCTGAATGCCGCCTAATTATTGTGCAAAACTTCTTATTTATCGACAGGGCAGCTGTGGGGAAAAAAGAAGGAAGTCTGCTTCCTCATCCAAATGAATGGGAGTCTGAAGAGCTGCCTGTGAGTGATGCCCACTGTGCCACCTAAAGAGTCAGATAAGTGGGGTAATGTATATTTACCTCTAATTAACCATATTCTAACTGTCTTTTATCAGAAGGGAAGATATAGCTTTTCTACAGAGAGAGAAGTTACCTGTTCTTATTGCTTTCCTGTTGTTCACAAAATCCTGAGTCAGGGTGCTGGAAAATTCCTTTTTCTGTATGCATGAGCAGATATACATCTCATCCCTTTGTACTGTCATGTTGCTAGTCTAACAAGCTGAAAATAAGAGTGTGAATGCAGAAGACATTTTGGGATCACAGAAACTGGCTGCTAATTTATTACTAAGACCTACTTCCTTGACAATCTGTAAAAGCTGAATTTGACCCCTTTGGGGATATATTTGCTTGGCAGATGAAGATTTCCCTTTCCCTTTATGATATTTTTTTATGCTGTCATTGTAATTTTCACTGATCTAAATAGCATTACTCAAAATATTGATGCAATTTGTTATTATGTGAACACAGTCTTATTTTCATAGAATCATAGAATCATAGAGTTGGAAGAGACCACGAGGGCCATCCAGTCCAACCCCCTGCCATGCCTGAGAAAGTATAATCCAAAATTGGGGAGGGGGCAGTTTTGGACCACACATTCCAGGATCCCAGAGGCAGCATGGCCACTTTTAAGGCTCTATGGGGCTTTTTAGACCGCCCAAAAGGGGCGGTCCATAGTCGCCCCTTCAAGCGGCGAGATGAGGCCTAGGCTGCCGCACGGGCAGCCCCAGAGGCCTCATCCCGCCGCTTTTGGAGGCCGTGGGGAACCGGCAAACTGCCGGTTCTCCGCGGCCTCCAAGCAGGGTGCAGCGGGCGCTCTGGGCGCCCGCTGCACCCCGCTTCCCTCGGCGGGCTGAAGGGGGAAAGGGGCCGCCGCTGCGGCCCCTTTCTCCCTGGGTCTTTGCCGCGGCCATTTAAAGGCTGCGGCAAAGACCTGCCGCAAAAAAGAGCTCCGCGTTGGAGCTCTTTTTTTGCTGCGCGGGAAGGGCGCGATTGGCGCCCTCCCGCGCTGCAAAAGCATCACAACATGCGCAGCATGTCAAAACGCTGCGCACGTGATGACGCCTTTGCAGCGCCTCCGTATGGACGCCGCCATCTTTAAATGGCGGTGTCCATACGCTTTAGGGTTAGGGAGGGTGTGAAAGCTACGCCCTCCCTAACCCTAAAGACGGGCTTTCTAGCCCTATTCACGCCTCTTTTTGCCCATCTAAAATGGGCAAATGATTGTGTCTTTATCCAGCAATTAAAATATAAAACGTCAAGCAAATATCAGTCATCACACAGTGCGTAAACAGACAAATGGGTGGAAAGGAGAAGCAAATTTATTCCCATACAGGTATCTTCTACCCATTCTCCCTTTCACATACGCCTTGTGGCAGTCTGCTGCTGCAAATAGCTTGTTCATCAGTTTTCCTGGGCAAGTTCAAGAAACCTGTGATAAGTTCTTCAGACTCCCATTCATTTTGATGAGGAAGCAGACTTCTTTCTTTTCATCCCACAGTTGTCCAGTTCATAAATGATAAGTCTAACTCAAACAAATTACAGTGGTCCCCCGGGTTACGAAGGTAATCCGTTCCGGATTACCTTTCGTAGCCCGGAAATCTTTGTTTCCCGGGGACCACATTCTCTGACGGACCACACGGCAAATTTAAAGGGGCCGCGCGGTTTTTCATCTTTGGATCCCGGGTTGTTGTTTTTTGTTTTTTTTTTTTTTGGATCCCGGGGGCTGTTTTGCGGTCCCAGCAGTTTCAGGTCCTGGGGATTTCGTTCCCCGGGGGATTCGTAACCCGGGGGACCACTGTATTGGGTTACCCAACACAAGATGAGAGTCATGGCAGGTCTATTAAACAATGGCTGTAACTCTGTTGGTGGCCTATGCACATAACTCAGGATTATGTGTGAAAGTGACTTCTTTTGGATGGTGCAGAGAGAGCTGTACACTAGCCTCTTGCACACCACCTGTAAACCTACTGACACAAGGCAGCTGTCAGGCTTTCTGGAGTGGAATGATATTACATCCATTCACTGGCCAGAGAGGAGGAAGTGAAAGCAGTAACTCAATTGACCAAGAAATGGTCATCTTAGCCACAGAGGGCGAGGGGGAAAAGTAACTCTGCCACTTAGTTTTCTTCCCTTTGTAAGTATGATAGGCAGCTTCTGTGTTGCCTAATTCATGCTCTTACTCACTGGTCTGCACATTATCACACCTTCAAATCCTGCTGGGATAGATGAGGGATTGCCAAATCAAAATTGGGTGTTATCGCCCCGGACCAACCACACCCAGCAGCAGAGCAGCGTGGAGGAGACCTTGGGGCAGGGCTATAAAGCCAGCCCAGGACCATCTGTTTCCCCGGCGGCTGAGCAGCGAGGGAGAGCTTTGTGGGCGTGGCCTGAGCCAGCCCCCAGATAAAATCATCTAAATTTTAAAGTGTACTCCGGGTCAGCATCAGCCTTTTTTCTTTTTTTGAGGGATTACAATAGCAAGCATTGGGTAGTGTAGGGTTCTCGGTAACCTTGCTTACCATTCCACCAAGTGCAGACTCCTTTAGAATCTAGGTTGGTCTCCAACCTAGATATCTTAGGGGTTAATTTCTCTGCAAAGGGGAGAAATTTCAATGGGGCTCGTCGGGGGTTTTTGACTTTGATACGGGTCTTTTACATCTATGTGATGCTAAAGGATTTGTGAGGGGCTAGAAACCGTAGAGCAACCACTGCTTTTTGGTGGTAGCCCTGTTCAGGGCGTCAGCTTGCAATAGTAATCTCTCTATATCCCCGTGAAAGCACGGATAAAACTCCGGTAAGACAATAGGATTTATATAGTTTAATTCTATATATACGGATCGGTTTTATTTATATTTGGAGAGGACTCTTCTTCTTATTCTTTGACATACGGGCTACGTTTGTAAAAGATAATGGTTGATATGTGTTGAATAAGCAAAAAGCAAACAAAAAAAGGAGGGGAAAGGGATAAAGAGAGAGAGAGAGAGAACTTTGTTTTGTTTTATTTTGTGTCTTCTACTTAAAAATGGCTTCTGGTACAAGATCAAAGTTGCAGTCACAAGGGCAATTTCAAAGCTTCTCAAATATAAGAGGGGAATCCTCAGAATTTACAAATATGCAGACAGACATTAATGTTATGATTTTTCAAGAATTAAGAGAATTTAAAAAAACCTTTAAGAAGGAAATAAGAGAAGAATTAAAAGAGACTAGAGAAAAGCTACGTGTAGATATGCATAAGGAAGTAGAAGAGGTATCAAAGAAAATAGATAATATAACAGAAGAAATTAGAGACTTAAAAACAGAAGTGGATCATTTATCAATAAAGACAAAAGAGACAGAGAGAGCAACAGAGATAATAACGATTGAGCAACAAATTTGCAATCAAAACATATTGGTGCAGGAACTGAGACAAAGAGAAAGATGCCTCAAATTGAGAGGCGTACCAGAGGAAGAGCAGGAACAACTATTGGAACGTATGATACCTGAGTTAGCAGTTTATTTGGATATAGCGGAAGAGACACTGGATTTGCAGATTGAAAAAATCTTTAGAATTAATTCCAAGAAAGCAAGTGAAAAAAAATTAGACAGAGATATAGCGATTTGGTTCACTAATTCAAGGATAAGAAATAGAATCTGCCAACAAAATTACGAGGAGAAACTAGTCATTGATGGGAGGGAAATAAAAATTTATAAAGATGTTCCAGCACAAATACTAAGAAAAAGACAAGACTACAAATTCCTTACCAATGCCTTAAGGGAAAATGATATTGGATTTAGATGGGAAAAAATAGAGGGAATTACATTTACATATAAACAAAAGAGATATAAAATTAATAGTGTAGAAAAAGCTAAAGACTTCTATAGAAGGATTTTGGATAAGAGAAAGATACAAGATGAAAGTAAAAAGGGAAAAACTACACAAGGAGATACTACTGATAAGGAAGAAGAAGAAGCTAAAGCACTAGAAAGGAGTAATAAACAGAAGGAAGTGGAAAAACGGAAAATAAAAAGAAAAGAGACAAATAGAAAGAATTCAGAGGAAGAGGGAGAATTAGATAAACTGGAAGAAACATCTGAGGAAGAGGAAGATAAATAACAACCGGAAAAATGGGGATCAAAATAGGATCTCTAAATGTAAGAGGTATGAATAATGCACACAAAAGAAAATTGATTTTTCATTATTTAGAAAAAAGTCATTGTGATATTTGTTGTATACAGGAAGCTAAAATAAGAGAAAATGAAATAAAATACTTGAAAAACTCTAAATTAGGACCTATGTTTTGTTCTTTGGATAAGAATAAAAGAAGAAGAGGAGTGGTAATGTATATAAATAAAAAATATGAAGCAAAAGAATTATTTAAAGATGAGGATGGAAGATTCATAGCGGTTCAAATAAATATTCAAAATCAAAGTCTAGACATTGTCTGTATCTATGCACCACTCGAAAAAAAAGATGTATTTTTTAAGAAATTGTGTCAGGAGCTAAGGAAAATAAATGGAGATAGAGTAATAATAGTTGGTGATTTTAATGGTGTAATAAAACCAAAAAGAGACAGAGGTTCAAGAAAAAAGATCAGAAATAATCAAGGGAAGCTACCGTCAAGCTGTTTTGAGTTGTTTAACGAACATAATTTAACAGATATATGGACACATCTAAATAAGGAAAAGAAAGGGTATACATACTTCTCGGAAGTGCACCAATCGGCATCAAGAATTGATATGTTTTTTACGACAAAAACATTATTACCACTAGTAAAAAAAATGGAAATAGCCCCTAGACAAATTTCAGATCATAATATGATAGAAATAGAAGTAGAATTATCAAATAAAAAGACAGAATGGATATGGAGATTGAATGAAGAATTAATTAAAGATGAAGAATATGTGAACAAATTAAAAAAGGAAATTAAATTGATTATTAAAGAAAATAGTACGCCTGAGGTATCATATAGGACGGTGTGGGATACATGCAAGACAGTAATCAGAGGATTACTAATAAAGAAATCATGTGAAATAAAAAGAAACAATATAAAAAAAGAAGAAGAAATTAAACAAGAGATTAAAAGGATGGAAGAAAAATTACAAGCAAATCCCAGGGATAGTAAAATAAGGAATAAATATGAAGCTCTAAAATATAAATTACAAAAACAGGATACAGATGAAATAGCAAAAAAGATGAGAATAGTTAAGCAAAAATATTTTGAACACGCAAATAAGACAGGACGATGGTTGGCCTACAAATTAAAGAAAGAAAAAGAGAGAAAACTAATAACTGAGATTAAAGTAAAAGGGAATAGGATAACCACACAATTTGAAATCAAAAGAGCTTTTCAAGATTACTATACCAATTTATTTAAAGAAAGTATGGAAGGTATTGAAGGTGTATCATACTCAAAAAGGATAAAAGAATATTTGGACAAGAAGAATATAAAAAAAATTACAAAAGAACAAAATGAAATATTAAACGCACCCTTTACAGAGATGGAAGTTTTGGAGGCGATTAAGGAACAAAAAAATGGAAAAGCACCTGGACCGGACGGGTATACGGCTTTTTTTTATAAGGTATTTAAAACAGAAATTGCCAAAATATTATGTGATACATTTAATAATGTTATTATAGATGGGAAACCAATAACATGGAATCAGTCAGATGTGGTGCTAATACCGAAGGAAGGAAAAGACAAAACAATGGTGACAAACTATAGACCTATCACTTTAATGAACCAGGATTATAAAATTTATACATGGATTTTGGCAAACAGATTAAAAAGAATTTTGGGTAAAATAATACATAAAGATCAAAATGGGTTTTTACCCAGAAGACAAATTAGACATAATATAAGAACACTGTTAGATGTTATAGAATATTACTCTCTAAATAAAGAAAAAAAATCAGCCTTAGTATTTCTCGACGCTGAAAAGGCATTCGATAACGTGAATTGGCAATTCATGCTGGAGGTTATCAAAAGAATGGAGATGGGAGAAAGGTTTTTAGCAAATATAAAACAAATTTATTCACAACAAAATGTTCAAATAATTGTTAATGGGGAAAAAACAACTAAGATAAAGGTGGATAAAGGCACGAGACAAGGATGCCCGTTATCTCCGTTGTTGTTTATTACCATTCTAGAAATTCTAAATGATTCAATCAGAGCCAACAATAAAATTAAAGGATTAAAAATTAAAAGTTTTGAATATAAACTAAGAGCGTACGCGGACGACTTAGTTATCATATTAGAAGACCCAGTAAAGAATATAGAATATCTATTGAAAGATCTAAAGGATTTTGGAAATTTATCGGGATTTAAAATTAATAAGGAAAAAACCGTGATGTTAGTTAAAAACCTAAAGGAAAAGGAAATAAAGGAATTAGAATCAAGATCTGGAATTAAGGTGGGGAAAAAAGTGAAGTACCTAGGGGTTTGGATAACGAATAAAAACACAAATTTGTTTGAAAATAATTATAAACCCGCTTGGCAGAAAATAAACGAAGACTTAATACAATGGAATAAATACAATTTATCTCTATTAGGTAGGGTCGCAACTATAAAAATGGCAATTATCCCTAGGTTAATGTTTTTATTTATTAATTTGCCAATAATTGTAAATGAAGGAATATTTAAAGAATGGGAAAGGACTCTAGCTAGATTTGTGTGGAGAGGGAAGAAGGCAAGAATACAATGGAGAATATTAAAGAAAACAAAAATCACAGGAGGTGGTGCAGTGCCTGATTTAAAACTGTATTATAGGGCATGTAACGTAGTTTGGATCCAAGAATGGATAACTCTCCAAAATAAGCAACTGTTGAACTTAGAGGCTTTTAATTTAAGGATGGGATGGCATGCTTATGTATGGTACGGAAAAAATATAAAAGATAAGGAATTCCATAAGCATTCCATAAGAAATGCACTTCTGAAAATATGGAACAAAACTAAAGCTGGATTTTATCGGGGCATACCACTCTGGGTATCTACACAAGAAGCGTTTTTTGGAAAAGGGAAGGAGATAACAGACTGGATAAGATATAATGATATATTAAAAAAAGATAGCACCGAAAGAAGGGAATTGCTCTCCAGAGAAGAATTAAAGGCCAATGGAAAAGATATAAACTGGTTAGGTTATCTACAATTAAAACAAAGGTATAAAGTCGATTTACATGGGGAAGGATTCGAGAAAGAATTAAATGAATTGGATAAACTTATAGGAGAAAAAGATAAAGGAAAAATTTCCAAATTATATAAATTGTTTTTACAGAGAGAATTAGAACAGGAAACGGTTACATCATATATGATCAAATGGGCGCAAGAGATAGGTCATGAAATACCATTAGAAAGCTGGGAAGTGTCATGGAAAAAGTCTTGTAAATTTACTGCCTCGCAAGATCTCATAGAAAATTATATAAAAATAACTAATAGATGGTATTATACTCCAGTAAAAATAGCTAGAATATATAATCTGAAAGATAATAATTGTTGGAAATGTGAAATGGCAAAAGGCTCTTACTATCATATGTGGTGGGTCTGTCCGAAAATAAAAAAGTTCTGGTTAAAAATACACAAAAAAATACAGCAGATATTACAGATTGAATTCCAATTGACTCCAGAACTGTATTTATTAAACATAACCGCGGTGCTAGAAACGGAAATAGAAAGAAAACACTGGAGAATAATTTTGTATTTAATAACAGCTGCCAGGATTTTATTGGCAAAATATTGGAAAACGAATTACATACCAACTATAGACGAATGGATCCAGAAGATTATAGAATTAAAAGATATGGATTGCTTAACAGCCCTGTTAAATAATAAAAATAGGGAGAAAACTGAAAATGAATGGGACCCATTTAGAAAATACCTGAAATGGATATGGGATATTAACGAGAATCTGATATAAGAAATTACATTGGTCGGATCAGAGATACTATGGAGTTTCACGGGGAGTATAGTATCTTAGGGGTGGTTTTTTTTTGGTTTTTTTTGGTTTGTTTGTTTTGTTTATGTTTGTTTTTGGGTGGGCTTTGATTCTGTGAAAGCTTTGTTGTTATATGTATTATTTATTTATTTACTTTGTTCCCAATTGTAATGACTTCAAGAGAATCAATAAAATTATCTTAAAAAAAAAAAAAAAAAAATTGGGTGTTATCACACACAGCCAAGGCTGGGTGAGTGAAATCCATCTGCAGCCCACAGCCCAGCCATGCTTATCGATTTTTCAATCCCATGACTATTGTGCAGGTGAGATAACCTCCTCAGTGAATGGTCATGGTAGTTTAACAAAGGATGGTGGGGGAAGCTCCACATGTAGCATTGCAGTCAACCCTGGTGGCGCAGTGGTTAAATGCCTGTACTGCAGCCACTCACTCAAAACCATAAGGTGGCGAGTTCAAGACCAGCAAAGGGCTGAAGCTCGACTCAGGCTTGCATCCTTCCGAGGTCGCTAAAATGAGTACCCAGATTGTTGGGGGGCAAATAGCTTACAATTGTAAACCGCTTAGACACTCATTAAGGGTATGAAGCGGTATATAAATGAAGCTGTTTGTTTTTGTTGTTTGTTTGTTTTGCAGTCATAGAACAATAGAGTTGGAAATGTCCCCATTGGCCATCAAGTCCAACCACCTGCTCAATGCAGAATATCCAGACAGAGCATCCCCAGAAGGTAGGCATCTAGTCTCCTTTTGGATACAGCAGAGTAGACCCCACCACCTCTCTAGGTGAATGGTTCCATTGCTGAACTGCTCTCTTTGTCAAGAAGTTCCTTCTAATATTCAATTAAAATCTACCCTTCTGTAACTTAAAACTTTTAGATATGGTTCTACCCTCTGAGGCTGCAAAGAACAAGCCTGGACCCTCATTTTGAGGCAGTACTTAAGGTATTTAAAGACTGTGATCATATCACATCTCAGTATTCTAAGCTGAACATACCTAGCTCCTTCAACCATTCCTATGTTGTGTCCTCCATACCTCTTATCATTCTTGTTTTCTTTCTCTGAACTTACTCCAAATTATCTATATTCTTCTTGGATATAGACCTGATCTACACAGGCCTGACCAGCACAGAATATATCATAATACTTGCTCATGATCACCTTATGATCAACGATAATCCCACGGTCCTTTTCACATGTAATGCTGCTGAGTCACATATCTCCCGTTTGTTTTTTTTGTGGCCTAAATGTAGAATTTTGCATTTGTTTCTGTTTAATTTCATTTTTGTTAATTTCAGCCTGATTTTCCAGTTTATCAAAGGTCCTTTTATTTCTGTTCCTAGAATCAAATGTGTTAACAACTTCCCATTTAGTATCTATTGAAAATTTGATTCCCTCTACCATGTTGTCTAAATCATAGATAAAAAATATTGAAGGGTGTTGGCCCGAGGACAGAACCTTGTAGCACTTCACTTGACCTGCTTACAGTTTCAGTACCAACACTGATGAGTACACTTTAAGTTTTCCAATCAATTATGAATCCATCTGATGGTGTTTCCAACTATTCCATATTTAGTGAGCTCGCTAATCAAAATAACCTGGAGAACCTTAGCAAATGGTTGGCTAAAGTGCAGATAAATTACATCCAAAGCAGTCTCATCATCTACTAAACAGTTAACTCATCAAACAAAGCTATAAGGTTAGTTTGGTAGGATTTGTTTTTGATAAATCTATGTTGGCTCCTACTGATGCCTGCATTGTCTTCAAAATTCTTGTAGATGGACTCCTGTATAAGCTGTTCTAATATTTTATTTTTTTGTGATATTGAGGTGAGTCCGACTGTCCTGTTGTTCTCTGCATCTTCTTTTCCCCCTTTTTTTGAAGGGAGAGAAAACAGGCTACAAAATGGTGGCTAGGCTTCTGTTAACTCACCCCACCCCAGTGACATAGAAATAAAGAAGCCATACTGCAATCACTGCAAATGAAGAACCCCATATCTGTGAAACTGTTGCAGAGTTTTCTCATTCCCAGGCTGATGTAGGGCAGACAGAGTGAAACCTGAGGGCTCCTGTACTTTTAAGAATGGTGTAGAAGAGGGAATTTCAGCAGGTGCTACATGTTACACATCCTGGTCACAAGAAGCACCTGCTGAAATTCTCTCTTCTGGGCAACCATTAAAGGTACAACATCTCTCACCAGTTTTCACACTAGTAACACTTGCCACATACACACACACTTTCTCTGCCTACCAATTAGGTAGCTAGCTTTTAGAGTCCCTTTGCAAATAACTGTCCTTAAACTTATGTTGGTAGGTTGATGCCAATAGTACTCTAAGATTGTCTGGAGAGGCCCTTCTCTATGTCCCACCACCTTCTCAGGATCATTTGGCAGAAGGGAGAGGGCCTTCTTGGCAGCTGGTCCCAGACTTTGAAACTCTCTACCTAGAGAAGCCAGGATGGCTCTATCCTTTTTCTCCCTTCTGAAGCAGGTCCATACAGGATGCACAATAATGATGTCCACTTGGCATGGTGCCCAAACAGTGACGTGACACATGGACATAATTGTTGTATGCAAGCGCGTCAATGGCACCCTGCACATGGCAGAAAAAGAACCCACCAGAAGCAGGTTCTTTTTAAGCCTTGTGGAGGCCACAGTGTTTGTCTGCTGCATCCTCCATCCAGGGGAGAAAGGGGTCCCCCTTTCCTTTGATCTGTACAGCCCCTATATTTTTAAATGTTTTGTATTGTTTTTAAATTGTGTTGTTTTAAATTAGTTGTGAGCCACCTTGAGTACTTATATCAGGAGAATGGTGAGATATAAAATAAATAAATGTTTTTTTTCCCCTTGGGACTCAGACCTACTTAGAATTCACATCTTCTGACTGACAAAGACTTTCCAGTTATACAAAATGTAGTTCATGAGTGGTCATGAGATTGTTCTTTTTTCTTTCAGACTTATTAATCTCATAGCCTGGTTGTGCAGAAAATGGGATCAGCACTCAGGACTGATAGGGAGAAGGACCCAAAAAATCCAGGAGGAAGGTCCCCAAGCAATCCAGATCCATATTACCAGGGCCTGGAGCTCTAGGAGGCCCTTGCCCAGGAAGCAGCCTGGGGGGGGGGGGGGTGAAGCTGAAGCTAAAAAGTCTCAGTGCCTTGTGAAACAGGAAGAGATAACTGATAGCAGAACAAAAAACCATAATTATCATAGCTCAAGGGAGCCAGTATAGCTGATAAGATTTACAGAATCAAAGTGTATGGATGCAAAGATCTATTTCACAGGTGTTCTGTAGAAGTTATTGAGAATTTTCCTTGTGGAAGGAAAATTACACCTGGAATCCACTTTTCTAGTCTACTTTTGGAAATATTATAAGTACTCCCATTTAAGTAAGCAAAAGGCAGCTGCATCTACTTTTCTGTGAAATGTGCATAGCCCTATAGATATTTTCACACTAACACTGTGTGTGTGTGTGTGTGTGTGTTGCTAAGACTCCCAAAACTTGGTCCTTAAAAAAAAAAACACTGAAGTGATCTGGTTTTTAAAGATGAGCACTTAAAAAAATAAAAAAGTGCATGGGGACAGATGGGATTTTTTTAAAAGTGTATTGCTACTCCTAGAAATTTCCAGGATAAAACATTTATCTTTTTTTCCCCTACAAAAAGAGCAGTTGGAGGAGGGAGGAAGATGGTATTTGTGAAGATAGGCAAAGGAGCACACTTTTCTCATCCATGCTCTATTCTGAACCTTTTGAAGAAGCACACATGAAAGAATCAGGAAACAATAAAGTGCTCAGAAAGTACTCACCACATAGACCCAGAGTACCTAACCTTAGTACTAATACATATATGGTAAGATTAGAGCCCATAGAAGCATGCAAGCAAATCAGTTTTAACTAAATGGGTTCTCTTTAAGCTAGACTTTAAAATATAGTTAGGCTGTAATAATTTTTGCATCACCTTCTGACCTCTGAATACGGCATATCCCAGCATCTGTCTCCTCAACCATGCAAAATTAATCTATCAGTGAGGTTTCCTATTAAGCTATAGCCCAGGTTAAACATCAGTTATTTTGACAGAGCACTATAATGCTTTAAGAGTGGCAGTTTGTAGGTTTATACATTGTACAGTTCTGAAGTCATTGGAGAGTTTTAAACAGCAGTTCAAGTAAAATGCATCCCCACAATTACAATATGGTTGTAAAATATACAGTGTATGTGTGTGTATATATATATATATATACACACACACACACACACACACACACACATATACACATACACACAATATATATATATATATATATATATATATCTCCACGTTATACTTAACAGAGGTAGCTTTTATCTAGATCCATAAAATCCACACTGAATAAAAGCTGTTCAATGAGCTCTCAAAGGACTTTTAAAGATATAGAAATAAAAAAAAACCCTAATGTGGACAATTTGGACTGTTCAGTATTGTGAATGAGAAAAAAGATGAATAAAAGGAATAAAAGTCCATATCTGGTTATACTTACTGTATAACAGACAGGAATTTTGGGAGCTGATGTTCAAAACATATGAATGGAAATAATATTCAAATATATTCAAAAAATAACAAAACAAACAAAGAAGCATGTTTCTGAGTGCCAAGACATCCTGATGACCAGACTGACAAGAATCTTTGCAGGTTGATATTTATTTTATTAAAATTTGCATATGGTTGTTTAGCACAGAAAACTGCATTTTCTGCTCAAGAAACAACATTTTTTGCATGGAGAATAATATTTCAACCAAGAACTATTAACTCATGTACAGGAAGTGGTTGTTTCCTGTGTAGAAAATTCTGCTTTTGGCACAAAACAACCAAGTGTGAATTTTGTGTAAAATAAGTTCTGAATTGTGAATAGGCTTCAAAAACTGTGTGGTTTTTGAGGACATTTTCTCATCAGGAAGAAAACTGGAAAAATTACTCACTGTTACTCTGGAGAAGAAACTTAGTGAAGAATTACTTCCCTACCAAAACATCTGGAGAACTAAAGCTTTGGAACCACTGTTATAAGGCATAAAATCCCAGAAACTGAAGGAGGCCTCCCAGACTCACCATTTTCCAAAACACAGTGCAGAAATAATCCAGTTTGTGACCACTTTAATGTTCCTCACTTAGTGCTAGGGAATCCTGAGAACTGAAGTTTATTGTAGCATTAGAGCTCTCTGACAGAGAAGGCTAAAATGTCTCACAAAACTGCAGTTCTCAGAATTCCCTAGCATTAAACCTGGGCAGTTAAAGCGGTCTCAAACTGGATTATTTCTGTAATGTGTTTTGGATCCAAGACTAGTCTTTCTTTAGTGGCTGGATGTTTACACAATTCTCTTTCAAAGTCCACAAAATCATGAGATGCCAACCTTTCAAAGTCCACAAAATCATGAGATGCCAACCTAGGCCAGAGATCCAGTTCCTCAATGAGTATCTTCCCTACATTATTTACTATTTATTTCTTTATCTTGTTAAACTATGTATATCCTGACCTATATCCAAGGATCTCAGATTTGTGTACAATTAATTCAATTTAAACAATTTAAAATAATTTAAAGTGCAAAACAGTAAACACTAATTTATAATTGGAAAAAATAAACTATTTTAAAAATTAAAAGAAGGTATAAGTGCATAAGCAAATGGGATAAAAATCATTGGAATCCCAAAAGTTTTAATACAAAATCATGTAGTAGTAGTATTGGTAGTAGTAGTAAGTTTATTATTAAAAGCTAAAAGCCATCCTAATTTAATCATGTTTCAACTTGGTGGACAATTTTTTAATGTGGTGTATCAACATGTCAATACAGCTCAAAGAAGAAGAAGAAGAAGAAGAAGAAGAAGAAGAAGAAGAAGAAGAAGAAGAAGAGAAAGCCTCTCCTGTCTGCTTATACCAATTAAGTGCTCAGTTTTAGGACTTGTGATGAACACCAAGTCTGGACCTTTAACTACTGCCTAGCACAGCAAGCAAAAGTCTCATAATGGGCGGGAATGAAAATGATCCTACACATTGTGATGCCTACAAACCTGTGCTAACTAAAAGTATGAACACCTCTGCTAAGAGTACATAAACATGCTGTGCCTTTGTAGGTGATCCTATGCTGCTATATTATTATATGGAAATCAGAACATGATAATGATGATTCAGCAAATAGGCAATCATTTTCCAGACAAAAAGCTGTAGATATTCTTTGCTTTCCTACTCAGTGTGTAAAAGAAAAGCATATGAAAAGTGAGGGTTGTAGATATAGCTATGTTGGGACACAAAGAAATGTGCATGGCTCCTTGCCCTCTAGGACATATTTCCCATCCTTCATTGGACAGAAGAACCACATTGTTCAGATATTTGCACATACAGTCAACTGCCATGCTGCCCACATAATTTATTGCATGTTGGAGGGATTGCTCATACCTTCCTGTTATGAGAAAAGGACCATCAGCCTAAGAAGTGTCAATTTCTAATCAGGAGATAGGTAGAAGACAAAGAATAGGAGGCCTAATCAGTAATCTGTTTGGAAACTTAGGAGAAGTCTCCTTCCTCTTCAAGGACCAGCTTTCATTAGTTTTTTTTCAAGTGGAAAAACATAATGCAGGCTGTTCTTGTACCAACCTGCAAATAACATTTCCCACTCCACTAGTTATAACAGTGCTAGCTTCAACAAAACTGTTCATCAACAAGATATGCTGCCCTTGAGGCTCAGAAAAAGAAAGATAAGAGGATATTTATATATTGCAGGTGTGGTTTACTCATCCTCACTGCAAAGCCTAGCAGATTGAGCTAGCTGGTCACTGGCATTTTTTTAAACATCGCTGACTTAATCATTTCAGCTTCCTTTTACAAGCTGCCTTCTCCTCTACACACACTTAGGTGTCTTTTTAAGCACCACATAACGGGACAAGGTCCATCCTATTCAGCATTGACTTCCCACTAGGTATTAGCTTTGTCAGCAAATTCTTCCAAGCTTGTCGTTCTTTCTTCTAAAGTTGTAATTTTTTTTCATTGATTTACTGCATACTGTATCTGTTGAAATCTGAGTTAATGCTTATACAGTTGGCCCTCCATATCCACAGATCCTTTATTCATGGATTCAGCAATCTACAGCTTGTGTGTGTGTGTCCCAATAAGCAAACCTTGATTTTTACCATTTAATATAAGGACATCATTTTACTATGCTACTGTATTCAAAGGAACTTAAGCATCCACAGATTTTGTTATCCACAGGGGGTGCTGGAACCAAACTCCAGCAGATACCAAGGGTCCACTATATCTTGTAGTTATGCCTTTATACTCCTTTGAGCCCCCTTTTTAGCTTCATTTTTAATTCCTTTAGCAAATCTGAGTTTATCTGAGTCATCTGTCCCCCTATCATAGACTTCTCTTGTGTCATCTGTTACCTCAACAAGTGAAATTAGTTTATCAATTGCAAATTCCCTTAGGGTATCTTCATTGGCTGATCCACTGACATTATTTCTGTGCCTGCTCCACCAGAATTTGTCTAGCAGATACCAAACCGGTGCCTTGTCTGATGTCAGAAGCTAAGTAGTGTCAGAATTGGTCAGTACTTGGGAGGGAGACCACCAGGGAATACCTGGTGCTGCAGTCTATATTCAGAGGAAGGCAATGGCAAACCATCTCAGATAATTTATTACCCAAGAAAACCATAGGAAATTCTGGAGTTTCCATAAATGAATAAAGTAATTTAAAGACACACACAGTTATATTGACATAAATATCAGTAAAAATGCCTAAGTAATAGTTTACTGAAATGGGTAAATTCAGGCTTAAGGGAGTAAGGATCTTCTAAGCTGTACTTCTCAGGCTATCTGATGTTCTTTCCCATGTTTCAAGGGCTGGCCCCATATCTGGGCCCATTTGCTACAACAGTTTTGTTCTTGGAAACCTACCAGTATCCAGTGGTCAATGGCTCAAGGGCCATCACTTTGAGGAGCACAGTTCTACAGAAGGCAGAAATGGAAGCCTGGGTGGTTGATGAGAATGGTAGTAGTTAAGAAGCGAGCACCTTTGGTGTTTTCCTTCTCTGCTTTCCAAGAAAGAAGTGGTAAAATGGATAAGTATTCTGGTGAAAATAACATTAGAGTTCATCACATGGGGACAATTGGAAGTGTAAACAGGGTTTATCCCATGTAAATCGAGCATTCACAATTAAGATTTTCAGATAACATTGTGAATAAATTACCATTATCCCAGGAATATCTTGTGAAAATCATGCAATTGTGATAAAGTTTTTCACATGATGTCACGATCAAAAGCGATCCAAGCACCATAAACCTGGGAATAACCAGGCAATAAACAGGAATAAATCATTCATGGGAAAAACCCGTGAATGATTTGTTGCTGTTTATTGCCTGGTTATTCCCTGGTTATTCCCAGGATAACGACCACTGTGTGTGAAAACCTTAATTGCGATTTAATAGTAATTGCCTGATTTTCATGGGAGAAACCCCATTAAACTTCCAATTTTCCTCTGTATGATAAACTGCTTTAACAGTAAGCCCAGACAACTTCATGTTTCCTGAATGAGAAGGCTGGACACTCACTGAAGCATTCCAGTTTCACCTGATTAAGTTTAAATTCCCTGTTTGTCACTTCATATTGTAAAAAGCTACTGCATATCTCTTTATTACCTTTGCTCATTTTCCCCAACTGTGAAATAAAAATAATATTAACATGTCATGGAAGATGCCACATCTTGCTCTAGTCTTGTGAAATCATTTCTGCCTTCATAAATCATTCATGAAGCTGCACTTCATTGCCTTTCTATATGCTTCTCTATGTTTATTTCCTTTTTACAAATACAGGTGTTTTTGTTTTATTTTTTTAAAGCTTAGCTTGTGTCTTCATTTTTGAAAAAAAATTATGTAGAATAACTTTTTCCTTTCCCATGAATGCTGATCAAGTATACTAGTTCTTCCCTTGTTGAAGAAATATCATAATTTTATTTCTCATCTCATTCTATGAATCATATCTAAGTCTGTAAGCTATTTTCCATTCACAATATAGTTCAGCCCATTTTAACACATTATAGTTGCTTCTATGATCATTATAAGAAGATACTGTTTCTGTATCCAACAGTGGTCAAGCCTACATTTTCTGATATAGGCCAAGATCCTACTTTGTGCTTGTGTGGTGTAAATGTACATGCATATAGGGCTTGTTCACATGAAGGGAAAATATCCAGTCTTTCTTCACATTTTCCTGGTCTGCAATGACCCTGTAATGGCCTCAAACTGATCCTATTAATGTCACAAAAAGGCAGAGAGTTGACATCTGCCTAACCAGCTACACATTTCCTTTTGACAAACTCACTTTGCTTCATGGAGGTGGGTCACTGGTCTTCTCCTTCACATTATTTTCATTTACTTGGTCACTCCTGTGGAGATCTGCACGCATACATTGCAGATCTTCATATAAGTGAGTGAATGATAGAGGGGGGAGGATTGGGGAGGGGGAAGAAGGAACGTGTGTACTCCCTTCACTGAAGTAAAAATAAAGACAACACAATGCTGATTGGGTGAGGGGCTGAGGATTGGATGTAAGCAAATTGCTCTTTGAGCATGGACAGGGGTGGACTTTTCGTTATGCATTCAGTTGCATAAGTGACATCTTGGTTCAGTTCTGCAATGTCACTCAAGACAAGGGTGATATTACACAATTCACGTGCAAGTCTACATGCAAAGATTTATGCTTTTACACTTTGTTTATGTCTCATAAATCTATACAAGAAGAAGGCAGGAATGGAATGCATGTGAAAATTTGGAGTAGCACAACAAAACTGAGACAATTTCATATGCTTATCTAAGATAAAGCTGGACAGACTTGCCACAGTGTGTTTTCTTCCCCTTACTTACTCATGAACGCTGTGCACAGGCCTAATGCATAGAAGTAGAAATGTCATGTGTTCTATGCAACCAGTGATTTAAAAATCGGATCCTGAGATATTGTTGAACTTCAGCTCCCAAAAACCACAGCTAACATGGCCTTGAAAGCATGGTAAGCAAATCTGGGAGCTGGAGTCTGGGAAAATTCATCTGTTTCATTATCCTGTATGTACAGGTTTTTGCTTTACATTCCATACAAAGGTTGACATTTTTAGAGTCAATCCTTGAAAGTACAGTGGATCCTTGGCCTCCCCTGTTTTGTTCTAGGCCTCCTGTGAAAACCAAAATCTATGAAAGCACAATGGCATGGTAAAATTGTGTTCCTTATAGAAAATGGCAAAATCAAGCTTTTTTAAAATTATTATATTTTTTTAAAAAACATATTTTCAAGATGGTGATAGTTGAATCTGTGGGTGCAGAATGTGTGGATATGGAGGCATGACTGTATAGTTAAAATGGCAGCGTGGTTGAGCTCCTTTGAGGTGTAAAGTCTTACACTAAAGCTATCAGTTTAAAAGTTTTTCCTAAACAACAACACCCACCAGATTGTGAAGAAAAGTATTGTTGGGAAAACATGGGACATTTTACCCAAAATGATGGAATGCATCACTACTGTAATTCATAAAGTGTAAAATATTGCATCATGAATATGCAAGAGATTTATAAATGACTGCATTTACAGATTGAAACCTTTGGAATTTGCAAGTTACATTTAGTTATATTAAAATTCACCATAAATGTCTTTCATAATAAATATTTCTCAAGTAAACTTCAGAGCAACTTTAATATTATGTTAAAAAATTCAAGGGCCTAATAAATATTTCCTTGTTTTTTTAAAAAATACCCAACCATTGTTGTGTCTTAAGTTGTGACTTGCTTACTAGCTGCAGATTTTGAGAGGTGGTGATATTTATGAAAAAAAGAACTTGCAAAGGGAAAAATAAATGGATTGCTCAAAATCCTACTGGGGGAAACTTATGCCGCCATGGAGTTGTCTTAACAACAATCAATATGGAACATAAATGACAGCAGCTGATGGACCAGGTGTTATTCAGAAATCCTTGCCCTCCCCTGTTTAGTTATTAATTATTATTATTAATAGAGACATGGCTCAGCAAACAAAATCTCTGGTGGTGAAGTCCCTTTTGACAAAGACTTTTAAGGTCCACCCAGCCATACTTTTCCTCATCATTCTCTGTCAAGCTGGAGGCTTTTTAGCAACCTTGGTATCAGGAGGATGGTGAAGGAGAGCTAGAGACTTTGAGTGCCAGGGTGCAGCAGCTGGTCTGCAATAAACAATTCAAAAATAAGACTTGTACCAGGAAAGAAAGGCATTATAGTCCAGTTTAGAGATTTACAAAGGGGACAGTAGAAAGATCCAGTGGGGTGTTGAGAAAAAGGTGGCAGCAAGAGGCAATGAGTAAAAAGGTGTCAGCAACAGGTAGAGTTAGGGGCCAGTGATGCAATGGTGCCTGGCTGTAAAGAACCATGTTTCACCCTTTCAACACCCCCACTTGGTTTCCTAGTGGCAGTGAGGTTTTCAAGGCACCAGCTTCAGAAAGAAGATGTCTCCCCCTCCCCACCAGAGAGGAACCTGGTGAGGTTGAGAAGCTGCTGCTGCTGTTTCTGGGGACACATGAGTAAGTGAAGACAAAACCACCAATGGGACAAAAGGGGAATGGGATGGAGTATACATGCATGAAAAAAAAGCAATGGTAAGTGCTGGCTCAGTGAGTTGCAATCAGTTGGTCAGCCTCCTTTTCTAAGTCTATTTTCCATTCCATCCTCCATACTTCTACCACCATCTCGATGATGATGATGATGATGATGATGATGATGATGATGATGATTACCTCTTGTCTTCCCATAGACACTTGATTGGAGTGAGTATGATGGCACTGATTGTCAGAGGGAGCAAGAGAGCAAGAAAGGGGTATGAAGGACAATTCTCCATAGTGTTTCATGCCAAACTCATCTGCTCCTGTAGCTGTCTAGCTCATGGTAGTTTGGGGATTCTGCTAGTCTACCGACTACCCTGTTGTCTAGCAGACTCCCTAACCGAGCTGACACAGCTGGTCTCAGAGCTATTGTTGGAGTCCTCCAGACTGCTAGTTTTGGGGGACTTCCACTCAAGACCAGCTTAACAGGTGCGGCTTGGCAGTTCATGGAGACTATGACAAACATGGGCCTATCCCAATAGGTCGGTGGGCCCACACATTGTGCAGGTCATACACTTGACACGGTCTTTAGTATGGATCAGGAATATCCGTGGGCAGAGATTATTAGTACCTCCGCACTGTCATGGATGGATCATTTCCTGGTCAAAACGAAACTTAGAGCCTGCATCCTCCCCACCAGGGGTGGTGGACCTATTAGAATGACCCGCCCTCAAAGGCTAATGGAAACAATTAGGTTCCAGAAAGCCTTGGAGGGTCTAATGGTTAGAAATGTTGACGAACCTATTGATGCTTTGGTTGATACTTGGAACACCAATCTCACCACGGCTATCAACACAATCGCCCTCAAGCATCCTTGCCATCCCACTCCTAACTGTAAGCCATGTATACACCAGAGCTTAGGAAAATGAAGCGGTTTGGACAATGACTAGAGCGCAATTGGCGGAAGACTCAACTCTTATCTGGCAGAACTCGCCATAGGAACTTTCTTTGGTCCTATTGGGAGGCAATACGTGCAGCGCAGAGAGCTTTCTTCTCTGTGCATATTGCATCCGCAGAGTCTCATCCAGCAGAACTGTTTAGGGTTGTGAGGGAGATGATGCAGGTACCCCCTGCACCAAATTCCTTACTTAACCTGACAACGGCCTGCTGTGATGCTTTTAACAATCACTTTGTGGATAAAATCTCTCAAATAAGAGCTGACTTAGATGCCAGTCTTTTAACAGAAACCATAAACGAGGTGTCCAGCGACTCCATTGATGAAGTTATTCTGGATCAGCTCCAACCTGCGAGTACCAATGACATGGACAAGCTCCTTGGTAGGGTGAGGAAAACAACTTGCCCTCTTGACCCTTGCCCATCATGGCTGGCCATTCCGGGGGGGGGGATGCACTGATGAAGTTCCTCACAGACATCATCAACACATCCTTTGGGGAAGGTCATATTCTATCATGTTTGAAGGAAGTGGCTGTTAGGCTGCTTCTGAAAAAAACTTCCCTGGACCGTCTGGATATGAATAATTACAGGCCAGTCTCCTTACTACCATCCTTGAGCAAGGTGATCGAGAGGGTGGTTGCTCTTCAACTCCAAGCTGTCTTGGATGAAACCGATTATCTAGACCCATTTCAAACTGGCTTCAGGACAGCCTTTGGAGTTGAGACCTCCATGGTTGCCTTAACCGACGATCTGTTTCTGAGAATCGACAGGGGTAGGTGCTCTTAGACCTCTCAACAGCTGTTGACACAATAGATCACTGCATCCTCCTGGACTGCTTGAGGGAGTTAGGTATTGGAGGCACTGCTTTGCAGTGGCTCCGGTCCTTTCTCTCGGGCAGGTCCCAGAGGGTGCTGCTCGGGTTACAGCTATTTGAGTAAAAGAGAGCTCACCTGTGGTATCCCACAAGGTGCCATCCTGTCCCTGATGTTATTTAACATCTATATGAAGCTGCTGGGTGAGATCATTCGGAGTTATGGGGCTGGGTGTTATCAGTATGCTGATAACACCCAAATCTATTTCTCCATGTCTCATTCATCGGCCTTGAATTCCAATGGCGTCTCCTCTCTCTATGAATGTCTTCGGGCAATAATGGGCTGGATGAGGAAAAACAGATTGAAACTGAATCCAGACAAGACGGAGGTGCTCACTGTAGTGGCCCCGAAACCAAGAATCAGGTTGCAATCTCCAGTCCTGGATGGGGTCACACTGTCCTCCAGTGACTGTGTTCGCAGTCTAGGGGTGCTCCTTGACTAATCCCTTCTGATGACGAATCAGGTAAATGCGACTGTCAGGAGTGCCTGTTATCAGCTTCGGCTGATATGCCAGCTGCGCCCTTTTCTGGAAGTAAGGGACCTCGAGACTGTTCATGCGCTGGTAACCTCACGTCTTGATTTCTGTAATGCACTCTACAATGGGCTACCCTTATGCTTGGTCCAGAAACTGCAATTAGTACAGAATATGGCGGCCAGAGTAGTGTAAGGAACATTGAGGAGGGACCACATTGCTCCAGTATTGAGGTCCCTCCACTGGCTGCCTATTAATTTCTGGGCACAGTACAAGGTGTTGGTTATCACCTTTAAAGCCCTAAATGGCTTGGGTCCAAACTATCTCATGGACCGCCTTCTCCCTTACAATCCTCCCTGCACACTCTGGTCCTCTTGGAGGAATTTGCTGCAGCCTCAAAAAGTTAGGCTTTCAGCTACCTCCCAGAGGTCTTTTTTCTGCCATCGCCCCCAGATTGTGAACTGCTGGACGAAATCTGTCAATTGACATCTCTAGACACCTTTTAAAAAGCTGACAAGATGGAGCTCTTCCAGCAGACCTTTCCAGGATAGATAATCCTGGCCTCAGGAACTCCTTCTTTAGGAGTGTCCCTAATGTCTTCCCAGAATTTGATCTATGTTGCTGCTATAGTCCTATTTTTATTGTGAAATGTGATATTTATTGTTGTTGTTTAAATTATTGATTTTAATCCTATAATTGATTTAATAGTTTTTTAAGGGGGGAGGGATATAAATTTCAATGTATTATGTATTGTATTTTTATTATTGTTAGCTGCCACAATTGTTCTTAAAGGGACGGGATATAAATAATTTTGTTGTTGTTGTTGTTGTTGTGTTTCATGGTGGCTTTCTATCACTGCTGGAAGGTGGTGGCAGAGTCTTCCACAGAAATTTCTGTGAGGCTGACTGCCCCACAGGATATGAAGAACTGATGTTTTCACTGGTGTTTTGAGTAGTTGCTGATAATGGTTGCTTGCCTTGAGAGAGAGAAGAGAGAGGAAAGGAAATTGATATAGATATATGGAAATAGAGATAAGATATACTTATTTGCTAGGTTGACTAATATCAAACATGTTATAAAGTCAATAAGGGACGTATCTTGGATTCTAACTACAGTTGTTTCTGAAGATGTTAGGGTCAGAAACTGTTTGCTTTAATATTTCAATTGCATTAGTCAGAGCAAGGCTGGCTATTGTTGTGTAGTGGTATGAGCATTGGGCCAGGACTCTGGAGACCAGGGTTTGAATCCTGGCTCAGTCATATAAACTGGTCTGGATGACCTTGGGCAAGTCACACTCTCTCATAGGATGGCCTCAGAGGATGGCAATGGCAACCCCCCTCTGAAAAAACATGCCAAGAAAACCCCATGATAAAGTGGTCATAGGGTCACCATTAGTCAGAAATGACTCAAAGGCACACAACAACAGCAAAGACAGGGGAAGAAATGCAGTCTTTGTGATTGTTTTCTGCCTTCCAGGATCTAGAACACACTTGCCTGAAAGGCCCTGAATGCTTAAATATAATTTTTACCTAACCTTATGTTTCAACACTTCTCTTTATCAGTATGATGAATACAGTATCAGTAATACATAAATACCCTGAAAAGCACCAGATCCTGTCTGATCTTGGAATCTAAGCAGGGTCAGCCCAATTTCATATCAGGTTCTTGATGGAGGATAAGTCCACAAATGTAACATTGGCTGTTGCTAAATTTCTTTCAGAGGCAAAGAGGATTAAAATTCTCTATGCATTTTAGTTAAAGCTGATAGTAATAATTTTATTGTTTTTACTGTACTATTTATTCCATTTGGATGCTGTTTTTAAAATCATCTTTGAGTTTTCTATTGAATCTATTGGATCTGTTGATTGTAATAAATGATGATGATGATGATCTAGAATTCTACCAGTTTCCAAGCCAATCTGAGTTAAAGAAAGAAAAATTCTGGGCATCACAAGATGGAACATGTCTGGAGTAGGGCGACCAAAATGGTAAAAGGTCTGGAAACCATGTCACGTGAAGGGCAGTTTAGGAAGCTGAGTATATTTAGCCTGATGAACAGAGGGTTAAGAAGAGATATGATAGCCATGTCAACGGATATATTGAAGATGGAGCAAACTTGTTTTCTTCTTCTCCAGATACTCAGAGATGGAGCAATGGATTCAAGTTACAGGGAAAAAAGATTCCACCTAAATAACACCTAAATATTAGGCAGAACATCCTGACAGTGATAATTGTTCAACAGCAGAATCTCCTGCTTTGGTGGGTGGTGAAGTTTCCTTCTCTGGAGATTTTTAAACTGAGACTGGATGATCATCTCTCAGGAGAGCTTAGATAGTTTTTCTGAATGACAGGGGATTGAAGTGGATGGCCTCTGTAGTCTCTTCTAACTCTATGATTTTATGATTATAAGTTTGGATTAGACATGACCTTTTAGTTTATTGTGAACACTTGGATGAGCAGCAGATGGACATGCTTGATAGATTTCAAGATTTATTTATTCATTTTGCTTAAAATAGCTGGCCGTAATCAATCTATTCCTAGATATCATAAATAAGGAAATAGGAACATTGAACTGAGGTCATTAAAAAAAAATCAGAAGTTTTGGTTACAAAATCAAAATAGTAATAATAAATATCTGCTGTTACCCAGAACTGTGGAACAAAGTCAAACAGTACTTTGCAGCTCTTCCAACATCATATTTAGTACAGTGAAGTTTCAGTGAAGTCACTCAGCTTCTTTACAAGCAAAGAAACAGACTAAAAATTACTGAACATGGGATGTACAACTTCTCAGTGCCTTCCAGTCTAATGTTGAAAAACTAATATTCTTGCATTCAAGCATGTCTATCCCATTAAAACTTGGAAAACAATGTTTTACAGATGAGACCTATTTTTTTCAAATTAGTAAAAATATTAAATAAATTGCTTTACAAAGTTAAGTTTTAGTTGTGAAATGTGTAAACTTATTTAATTTTACAAAGCTAGATTGGTTGTTTTGAATTTGGAGTAGAACAACAGACCAAGATCAAGAAATAGGCAAGGGGTGTGTGCTAGAATTGTTACTGAAGAGGAAAAGTGGCAGCTGCTTGAAAAAGCTTTGTGATCACTGGTGTCATGTAGATTTACCCAGCATGGTTCCTTAGTGTTTGTGAAAAAAAAAATGCAAAACACAGATCATTTCTTGAAAGTCTTTTTTGTCACTCAGAGTGTATTTGCCTTAATTATCACTAAGGCACATGAGGTGTGTAGGCAAGAGGCAGACTAGGCAAGAGGCAGACTGACATTGATCTGCAGAATGCATCCTGAAAAGGCTCACATTGTAACAAAATACCTGGGGAGTTGCTGAACAGTCCTCATCTGTCCCCTTGTTTGGATACAATTTGCATTCTGGAAAAGGAAGCAAGTTCATCCAATTATTTCATGTGCCAATAACAATAACAGTAATAGAGTTCCCAGCCTGGCAGTCATTCTTGCACGCAAAAGCTTTAATTATATTCACAGTATTGTTTGGGGGTCATTCAGCTTATACACTACATTTTTAAAATCCATCCTGCCTATTATTTCCAATAAAGGAAAGTGATATACTGAAAGAAATCCGTACTCTTATTGGCATAGATTTTTCCAAAGATCAATGTGGGTAACCATACATAAGATATGCTTATATTTTTATATCTTTTAAAATAGTGGCCTTAAAAAATAATTGTGCTGTGCTTCTCAGATACATTCTATCATCTATCTGTTGATCTGAGACAAGAGTGAAATGTTGATTATCCAGGGAATCCATTACTTCAGTTTCCAGAATTGCTGGCCAATGGCCAATCTGGCTGGAGCTTCTAGGAGCTGATGCTCAAAACACCTTTAATTTCCATGTTTCTATGCTATGGAATCCAGGGATTTGTCTCTCCCGGTTGTTGTTATATATGTCTTCAAGCTGACTCTGACTTGTGGCAACCTTTTCATAGAGATTTCTTGTCAAGATTCTTCAGAGGAAGTTTCCCATTGCCTTCCTTTGACATTGAAAGTGTGTGATTTACCCAGTGTCACCCAGTGGGTTTTCATAGCTGAGTGGGAATTCAGAATCTGACCTCATAGACTCCTAGTTTAACTCTCAAACCATTATACTACTCTGGCTTTTCTCAAATTTGCATCAGCCAAACCCAGTAATTGAGACCATATTGTACATGCCCACCATAAATTGTTAAAAATGAAAAGCCTGTTATAAAAAGAGTTAAAGCCTTGGTGCATTAGGAACTGGGAAGAATAATGGAACCAAAAGTATAATGTAGACCAAGCTACAGGAAAAGAGACTGCAGCTCAACATTAGGAGGAAGTTCCTATAGTATGAGCTGTTTGACAGTGGAACACACTCCCTCAGAGAGTGGTGGAGTCTCCTTCCTTGGAGGCATTTAAGCAGAGGCTGGATGGCCACCTGTCAGGGATGCTTTGATTGTGAATTTCTGCATGGTAGAGAAAGAAAGAAGAGTGGCCAGTGTTTATTCATTCTTAAGTGGGGGGAAAAAAACTTCTGGAGTTTGATTTTATGATGTTCCATTTTTTCACCATCTACCCTGGATTGAATTTTCAGCTAGTAATAATAATAAGTTATACTTACTACATGGCACTTACTGCACAGGATTTTGAAAGATACGTGCGGCGATACTATGGTTTGCTGACACGGGCAACTAAGCTCTAATCTGCAGTTTTGCTGAACAGCCTCCTGCAGCCTTCAATTACTAGTTCAGATATTTGAAATTGGACCAGTGATGGTTTTTCTGACTGGAGGTGCAAGAGATTTATTATTATTAAATTCAGCCACAGACTTTTGGGACATGTGTATATTAACCAGGTTCTAATATCTGCTTTAATTATAATTTTCACTAAGGAAAGGATCAAGATACATAAAATGACTCTTTGCTAACATTGTATTAGCAAATACATTCATTTATGTATTTCTTTAATGATTTTTAAAGCTTCCCTGTTAAAGATATTGTGTTATTGTTATGTGCCTTCAAATTGTTTCCAATTTATGGCCACCATCAGGTGAACTTATCATGAATTCTTTGACAGGGGGGCTGAGGGTGTGTGACTCACCCAAGGTCATGTAGCTTACAGTTAATAAATGTTTCAATGCAACTTACAGTTAAGATGTGGATTTAGAATATCAAGCAACTATTTCAGATCAAGTAGACCATGGCCCAAATATGTCACAATAAACATTGAATGAAATATTGAAATTTATTAGCCAGGATCCTGCATTAAGGATGTGTAGTGTAAATTTCCACATGTGGAATTCAACATTCATTCTATCACACAACTTTTGTGAAAAACTCCAACTGAATGTACATATGTACGTGAGTTATGCAAGAGTTATGCACAGGGTTATGACAGTCAAAGTGGAATCAAACTAATATAATTATGGAGTGTAGACATATGCCAAATGGGTGCCATTCAAGAGAGAGCTGGAATATTAAATAAATAAATAAGTGTTCAACCAAATGCACAACTGAACATGCATGGACATAAACAATGGTAGCAGAAGCACAAATCTGCTTCTGCAAGCTTGAACAGATTGCCCACTGCTTCGTCAAACAAATGAACAAAATGGCCAGAAACTCTCAAAGCAGAAAAATGAACAGAATTATATCCAGTAAATGGGGAGGGAGTAAAAGTTATTGCAAAGCATATCAATCCAATTTGAATAGGACAACATTAACAAGCCTAAACTAATGTCACAATTAAATTGTTGTAGTACACGTTCCAGCATTTCACAAATGAAAACCCTAACACATGTGGCCAAGTTATATCACAGTCTGGTCTAGATGGCAAAAGTTATTATTGAGAAAGGAAAAGCAAGCTAGGTGAAACTGCAGAAGTTTGCTTGTACCTGGTTCTATAGGAAAGGGCTAGATTCTGCATCTCCTTTCCCATCCCCCTATGGAGTTAACTGGGTGCAAATTAGCTTTTCACTTCAAACTCAGGCCCAGTATAGACCAGTGCAAAGCACAGGTCTGGGGAAAAAATTAGGGCTCAGGAGAGTGGATTATCCACATGCTCCATGCTGTCCAAGTGCCCATGATGTGCCTTGTGTGCCATATCCAAATGGCACAGCACACAAGAGACGTGACCATGCCACTCAAGGGCATTAATGGTGCTTGGCAGCGGTGCAGAAAGGAGCTGCATTTCTCTGCTTCTTTTTCATGCCACATCATGGCTGCTCCGTTTGGTTGGTGCAGCCATGATCTGAGGGAGAAAGGGGCGGTCTCTGTCCCCATTTGTACAGGCCCTCAGTTTGCATTAATGGAAGTAGGCTGAGGACAAAGGCAGGGAGAGGAGGAGGGAGAATAGGGGTTTTTAAAGGCAGCTAAAAACAACGTTAATCAAGACTGTCTCTGTCCAGTTCTTATTCCAAATGATTCCAGTTATAACATCAAATAAATGGCTTAAACAATGTAGAAATAACTTGTCTATTTTTATATGGAGGGACAAAAAACCAAGAATAAGATTTAAGCTATTGTGTGATGCAAGGGAAAGAGGAGGATTTGAATTACGTGATTTCAAACTTTATTTTGATGTGTCGTGCATGGTATGAAGGAATGGATACTATTAAATAATAAAAGGCTTCCAAAACTAGAGGGGTTTGGCCTGTGGTTTGGCTGGCATGCCTTCCTGTGTTATAACAAACTCAAAGCCCAAGACTCTTTCAACTTTCCATATGGTAAGGAAAGCGTTGTTAAGAGTGTGAATTAAATATAAATTGATATTATGATCTAAAATCCCTGTGTGGATATCACCTCTGGAAGCTTTTCCCATAAGAAGCCTAAGAGTTGCAGACACATGGCCAACATACAAGGACTTACTGAATAAAGAAAATGGAAGCTGTTACCACAAATGGAATACTTCTGATTTTGGTGTATGCAGTTCATCATAATCCCCAAGGTGAGGGGACATGTACACACTACACCCAGGTCAGCCTGATGGGATCTTTTGGGAACAATACCCTTAGGACTAAATATAAGACTGTATGTACAGCACTGTGTAAATTTCCAGCACTATATAAATCAAGGTGATGATGATGAAGAAGAAGAAGAAGAAGAAGAAGAAGAAGAAGAAGACAACAGACTAAGATGATAGTTTGGGAGTTGCAAATGGGACATTAAACACCTCCATTATCAGAAGGATGTCTCACCAGATGAGCCTTGTGGGCTTAATCAAGCATCCATTCCCACCTTGAATACTGCCAGACTATAACTTCACCAATAGATGTAGAATCACTTTTGCCCAGAGGCTAGATTGGGCTTATATAAGGTCCAAAAAACTCCTCCTCAGTGTGCTAATTTTGTCACTATGCTCTCTGAATTAGCTCTGGCCCAGTCCTTCACTCAATGGCTGAGTCCCATGCCACCGCAACCACTTGGATCCTGAAGCAAGTCTTGGCTTGTGTAAGTATAGCCATTAGTTCAGCCTCCAGTCTTTTCCAAGCTAAGCACTGATTTCCTGAGCCTTGTATGGATGTGTGTGTTAGTGACTTGCTGTGTGATTTCCTCCCCCCCCCCCCCAAAAAGAAACATTGAATTCATAAGAAGTTTGCCTCTGCACAAATCCTTTGGTCCACCTTTTTTCTCCATATACAAAAGGGAAATGGTCTTCAAGGTTATTTATAACCTAACCCAATCTGATCTAAAGTAAAATTCCCCAACATAAATTTTTGGCTACAAAGCTTTCAGTTAAAAGAGAGATAGCAATTGGAAGAAGAAGGCCTTGCTATACAATGGTTCACCTACCTACAAATATCAGAAAGAATTTTTAAAAAGATTTTATTTATATTTTAAATTTTAAAAAAACCTCTATTATTAACATAGACCATAAAACATAAAACATAAAAAACAAAAATCAGTATCAACATACATTAGACTGTATTTGATGTAATCTGAACAATATTTTCTAACCATTCATTTTGATTACATTTTGATTGGTCAATGTCTCTATCTGTATTATGCATATTTTCTTCTCTTTTTGTCTTCTTATTAATCTTAATCACTTTGTACTCTTCTTCATTTACTTCATCATTATCATTAGTATTCTAATTAGTATTCTAAAATTACAAAATGTAATACATTCATCAATTTTCACTTAAGATAATTAGAATTAGAACAACATCTCTCTCTCTCTCTCTCTCTCTCTCTCTCTCTCTCTGTGTATGCTATTAGAATATTATTCATTGGTGATAACAACTTCCTTTATTAACTGTATATTCGTTTAATAATGTCCATTTTATTACTGATTTTTTCTTTTCCTAATAATAAACAATCTTCCTATATTTATTCTATTTTTGATTATTGATCACTTCTTATTGTTGCTGCTGATAGTATTTATTCCTTTGCTTTTCCTTAAGTGTCTGTATTTTTAAAACTTGGTCATTTCTTGATCCAACAATCTTTTATTAACTTCCACTCTTCTTCCACCACTGTTCTGTTATCTTGATCTTTCAACAAAGAAGTTAATATAGCTAAGCCCATCATCTCTTTCAGTTTTACTAACCAATCTTCCATTGTCATTATTTTTTCCTTTTCTCACAATCGTGAATAAAGTATTCTTGTTGCAGGAACCATATATCGTATTATTATTTTTTCTTTGTTTTCTTTCAATCTTGATATTGATTGAGTTAGTCATATTGAGAAGACACAACTCTGGGCAGAATGGAATTTGTGTTTGGAAAATTTCTGTGACTTGTTCACAGAACAATGATCAATAATCTCTAGCAACACCACAACTCTACCGCATGTTGAAAAAGGTTCCCCTTTTAAACTTACACTTCTAGCACATAATTTTTCCTGTCTATACATTGCATTCATGTTTGTTTCAAGTGTCATCTGGTAAACATTTTCAGAAAATTTTCCTTCAGATTTTGATACAACGTGAAATTACAGTAGAGTCTCAATTATCCAACATAAACTGGGCCGGCTGATAGTTCGATAACCAAAAATGTTGGATAATCTGGAAGGTCCAAGAAAAGCCTTGAAATCACTATGAATTCCAAATGTATTGAAATTTTATTGCAATAACAGTAAAAGTAAATGTAAAGAAACCACTGATCAACATTGTGATGTACAGTATAAACAGTTCACTCCACTGAAAATTTAAAGAAATAACAGAAAATTTAAAGAAATCACAGAGGCAGTGACGTTGGACAATACAGAATGTTGGATAACCGAAGGATGGATGATCAAGACTCAGCTGTAATAGATATTTTCCATGTTTTGCCCCATAGCTGTAATTCTAGATTGTTATCTAAATTGTTTAACAATTGTATCTTATTGTTATCATTGTATCTTTTACCACTCTCTCAATAGTTTACAATATTTCACTATATGTTGTTTCCTCTCATTCATAATAATCTTGTCCAACTTGTTATTTGTGCATTCAAAATTTTCTGGTTTTTTTTAATCTGTTTAAAATATTTCCACTAATTGCATGTGGAAAAATCAGTTGTTATTTAACCTTTCTTGAGGCATTTGTTCTTTAGCTTTTATCTCAGGTTTCTTATCTTTGTTCTTTATTATAATGTCTTTATATTTAATTCAAGGTTCATTTATGTCTCTGCCTCTGGAAAAAAGGCCTCCTGGAGGTATACTCACATTGGGATTCTCCTGTAGATTTTTTCCCCCATCCATACCTTTATTAAGGCTCTTCTTAAGCAATGGTGTTCAAAGTCTTTATTTGCCAAGGGTGCCAACTGAATCTTATGTTATGTCCCACCAAATTTAATAATTTATCATTTTCATAACAAGATTGAATCTTCTATCCAAACTAAACAGCACACATAGCAGCACAATTTGATATTTGGGAGTGCACATCTCCCTTCTCCTTAGGTTCTGCCAGCACCAACCATTTTAATCTTGGTTTGTAAATATCAGAAATATTTAGGTTAGATATGAAGAATTATAATTTTGAGCCCACAAAGAATCAATTTGAAAGTTATTTAGAGAAGGAAGAGAAACATCTGATTACAAGAATATAATAAAAAAGATGAACAAATCAAAAAATGCATGGTGAGTTGGTCCAGGATCATGGGGTATAACATACATTTATGGAACTGGGAGAAGATGTTGACTAAGGGCATCCAAAGTTTGATATGTTACAATTTAAGAGAAAATGTCTACAAAATTATGTACTGATGGTACATGTCACCAAAGAGAATATCACAAATGTATAAAGAAGCCAGCAACAAATTATAGAAATGTGACAAAGAGGTGGAGGCCTTCTTCCACATTGGTGGAACTGTTCTAAAGCTAAAAAGTTTTGGCTATTGGTAAGATCAAGAATGCAAAATAAATAAATAATCTTGAAAATAAAAAATTAACTGTATACCTGCAGCATGCTGGGATTTTTTGGCTTTGACCGACATATAGAAAATGAGAGGGGTAGACTGGATCTATGATAAATATTGGAAGACCCCCAAAGATTCCAACTGAGGAAAAGTGGATATATAAATTAATAGAGATTGTAGAGATGGAAAAATGAACACAACTAATGAAAGTGAAACCCAGAGAACAGTTCTTGCAAGAATGGAAGCCTTTTACAGCTTATTTGCAGCTGGGGGGGGGGGGAGGGGAGGTGGCATCTTTAGGCTTTGAAGTGTGATTTATTTTATTGTATTTTATTTAGCTTAGGAAGGAGATGATGCTATAAGTGATGTTTTCTTCTTCTTCT
The DNA here is from genome assembly GCA_034509955.1 of Urosaurus nigricauda. Taxonomy (NCBI): domain Eukaryota; kingdom Metazoa; phylum Chordata; class Lepidosauria; order Squamata; family Phrynosomatidae; genus Urosaurus; species Urosaurus nigricauda. The sequence continues at coordinate 256,644,197 of JAOEGL010000003.1, forward strand.
TCCTGCTTTATTTATAAGATGTTAAAATTAAGAGTAAACTGAATAAAGGAAGTTTATATATGAAGGGAATGGGGAGAAGGATTAAGGGATACAATGTTTGTCTTGGCAAATGGGAAGTCAATATTTGTTATCTTTGTATTTATTTATTGTTTTGTTTATTGGTTTTTTGAGATGGAGATGGGGATATATCTATATAGGAGAATGTTGGGGATTGTGCGTTGTTGTGTCTTGTGTTTTTCAAACATGTTTGTGTTGATATATCATTAAAATATATTATTAAAAAGACTGTCTCTGTCCAATTGGTCAGTGAGAGGGTATGATATAGACCCATGCAGCAAGTATAAAATCAAATACAAAATTAAGATAAACATTAAGTACACAAAATAAATAGCTTGCACTGTCCTTATGCTTTCTGCACTTTAAGAAGCTGTAGCAGCTTTAATTATACTTTAGGATCTAGGGAAGAAATTGGCAAAATATAGCCCTACAAGATCATTTTGCACCCTCCAAGCATCCCTGCTGCAAAATGGGCTGGGGTAGTATTAGCAATTTTCTCCCATTTGGGGGCACAGTCTCACAGTCTCCCCTTACATTTTTTTCCTGCAAATAAAGACATTTTGTAGCCTCAAAATTGGCTGGACCTGTCACTTTATTTCTTGAACTTCTTTCTAAAAATATCCTGTGCAGACCTAAAATGGTCTGTGAGAGCTGAAAAAGTTTGTTAATGTGGTTCTAAAAAAGCAAGGCCAGTAGCATGCCAAAAGCTCTGAGAACATTATTAACCATTTGGAAGGGAGAAAGTAAAATCTGTTTAAAATCAAATATATAGCTATTACACATGCTATTCACATGTTGGTCCAAGCTGTGTAGAACATGTCAATTTGTAATAGAATCTGTAAAGATCAATTTTCTCCAGCATACCTAATTTGTATGGCATGTGGCTATTTTAAAACTGAGTTCAAATTCACACATATTATAAAGTTTGTCCCCAATTTTCTTAATATAGGTAATGAAGTAACAATAGAGGAAGCTCCAATTTTTATAAATTTGCAAAGTTGCCATTATTTTTTTACTACCCTCTTCATTTACCTTTCCTCTCAATGGCTTTAACATAACCTGTAAAGTATTTTATATTCATTGCTGCAATAACAGTTACAATAAATTGATTTGTTACTATTATTAATGTTATTGGCTTCAATAGAAATGTCAGTGCTGGTTTCCATGTCACCAAATGGAGGCATTTTATCTATCCCTCCATTCATCCTTCTCCATAACCTCTTCAATTTATTATCTTTTTAAAAAAGTGATCATATTAATTATTCATCCATTTGGGCAGTGTTTAAAATAAAGGGGCAAATTGCCAGAAGTGAAAAATGTTTCAATTAGTAACTGAATAAGAAAGAACCAGCGATTTTGCCCTGTTGATGCAAGTGGTGCAAAGATGGAGACTTATATTTATATTAGCTAGTTTTATCTAAAGACTCAGTCAGTTCACTTTATTTGCTCCCCTATTTTCAACACACTCTGTTATTTAGAGTAATAAGTATAATACCTTTTTTAAAAAAAATCCATTAATAAACCCTGTCCTTTAAATTGCTAAATTTAATGATTAAATAAGCTTAAAATAGATTATTTATTTTAGGGCAATTCAGGAATGGTCCAGGGCACGTCATGAATAGAATTTGTAACCAGAAGTAAACATATGTGCAATCCTACAAAATAAGAGGTTGTACTGTATTATAGTAAGTTTAATATAGTATGGTGCTTTCTTTGTGTTTTCACCTAAAACAGTTTTAGTAGTGGTGTCATCAGGGGTGTGCAGGTCACACCAAGTGACACTCTAAAGTGGGGAGGGAGTTACACCACTGTTCCTTGGCAGAAATGGTCTGTGGTGTTAACCTATGTCACTTTAAAACCCTGAAGAGATGGTGTGAATGGGGGGAGGATCAGTGGGAAGAGAAAGGAGAGGCTCTAGGTTGTTTCTTTAAATGTAAATTTTAATTTTTTGGTTTTTTTAAAAAAAGAAACAGTTCATTAAAAATGATTAATTATTTTAAAATTTTATTTAAAAAACATCAAATCTTATTAAATTTTCACTTTAACTACATAAAACTATGACATGTATATACATTTAGGCTGTGCATATCCTGTTGTAATTTAAAGACATAATTGTTATTTTGCTTTTGATTTTGTGTCACAACCATTATCATTACAATCAGTAATATATGAAAATTATGATTTATACATAATATTAATATAAAAGCATAACTAAAGATTCTATATGATATGGTATGGGAGGAGGTCAATGGGAGGGTGACACCATACCACACTGTATGCCACCAACCTTAGTGCTGCCACTGAGTGTTAGCCAAAGCTTCTAGTTTCAGGGACCTTGCTTCCACCAATTTATGCACTAAAAATATATGCCAAGCACTGAAGATATAGAAGATTTTCATACCAGCGCTAACTGTGGGGTAAGCATTGGTAAATTGTTGCTGAAACGTTGAGGAAGTGAGTGTGTGTGAAAGCCTTGCTCACTTCCTGAACATCAGGGAATCATTGGCCCCTTCTAACATCACTGAAACATTTGGGGTGAGTTAATTTCCTTTGAACACAGTTTCTGTTCAGAGGAAATCCTCTCTCCCCGAACAATTCAGTGACACTAGAGGGGAGCCGATGATTCCCTGAAGTTGAGGAAGTGATCCAGGCTTTTACACACATACACTTCCTCAATGTTTCTGCAAGGATTTACCAGTGCTTAAGTGCTGGCATGAAAATCTTGCTGAAATTAAGCAGGTCCAGACCTGGAAAGCACTAGCGTTGCTAAAGCATGTACCCTTCTTCTTACAAGTTTGTTAGTGCCCTGAATGAAATGTAAATGTCTTTCATTATGTTCTAGTTTTGGCAGAGATGCAACTGATTGGGAGAAGAGACAAGGTCTTGTTGATGGCTGCACCAAAATTTTGAAATATTTTATCCCAGGAGGCTAAGTGGATATCCTCTTTGAGGTTATTTCACCTCATAGCAAAAATCTTGCAAGTAGGCATTTGTTTTACATCACATTTTTAATCAGCTATAGCTGTGTCTATTTTTTTTAAAAAAATCATAATGTTGCTTGATATTTTTATTGTATTGTCCTGGCTTTAAATCTTATTAATCATCCTGATTTTATATAGGCACCAGAAGGGCACAATATAAGTTTATTTGCATACATGTGCACGTGTGCATTAAAAAACAAGTGGGTACAATCTTGAATTCCATGATGCAAAAAAAAAAAAAAAAAAAGCAAGATGAAAATGTGAGAAACAAATACTGAATCTCTGCATATTGCTATACTTACAAAAATGTTCTATTCTTAGCTATCAGAGACCTTTGTGAGAGTACTTTAATTCCTACAATCAAGCTTCCAAGTATACATGCTGTAATATGCAGACCTCTTTACTTTTTCTTTTTGGTAGACCTTCTCTTTGTAGTAAACTCCTTTTAGTGTCCTAATAACTGTAATGAGATAGTATTACACCACTAGATTAGATATTAAATGATAGCTATACAAGTGGGGGAAATAAATATATAGCTTGAAAAAGACATGGAGAAAGACATCATGTGACATTTGCACCAGTGCTAGTTTGCATATCTGTGAAACATGTGAATACCCAATTGAGGCATCTGCTTCTAGGTCAACAGAGAACTATACATGATAAGATATTGGCTGAAGAACAATAGTGGATTTCAAAGCCTTAGACACACGTCAGAGCTTATCTCTGAGGAACAGAACCATGATAGACCCTATCCTGTTTTTGACGTCCCTCCTGAGAGACTACCAATAGTTAAGAAATGGCAGCATTCTAACCACATGAAAGCAAAATAAGATCAAGGGAACAGAGCTGGTTATGAAAAGAGAAGGCTATATGTGTGAATGAGATTTTTGATTATTATCACAGTATTCAATAAGCATGGACTAGGATCCTGTTGTCGTGTAATGCATATGGAAAATGATCAATAGAAGCTGCTGGCTATTTTTGCTCAATTCAGTATGCCCATGTTCAGTTCAAAGTTGGGGAAGCAGAATTGTGCACACAGTCTGCATTGTACATAGATGGTCAATAAGAGCATGCACAATGGGCACATATGGACACAAGGTATATCCATGTGCAAGTGCATTGCATATGGGTGTACCTTGTGTCCATGTGTGCATATTGTGTATGTTCATTTGTTTGCACATTTAGTGTCTTGGGCCTGGTGCAGATGGGCCAGAAGCAGTATCCTGGGGCCGATTCTAAAGTTCTGGAGTGCGCAGCAACTGCACCACCACCCCCGAACCCTAGTTCATGCTGGCAACACCATGACTGCACAGCTACGCATCCATGATGCAAGTGCTGCACAGCATCTGCACATCGCTGCACCATGCTTGTGTTAATGATGCACCACACTGTACCAATGGCGCACTCATGGCATCGGGTGCACACTCCTAAAATAACCTGGAAAAACCAGGTTCTTTTAGGTTTGGATGCTGTGGTGTCCCTCAGCAGTAAAAACGGGTAGCTCCAGCCTGCCCTTTCAGGGCAGTCTATCGAGCCCCTTGGTTGAATTGTGAAATACTGCCATTTAACACAATGGTTGCATAACAATGCATAACTCTACATTTGAACATTTACACTATAATCTATAGCTCCATCCTGGCATTTTGTCTTCTTCTTATCAAAGAACCAAATTTTGCAGGTCCTTTGAGTTGGGTGTGCAAAAATATCCATTATGTCTAATGAAAACATATTTAACATATTTATTAATTATGAAGATGCCTCTGAGTTAGACCAAATTCTCTATTGCCGCCATGTAAAACCTCAAACCAGTTTCTTTTTTATCATTGACATTTTAGCTCCTTTGACTGAAATACCAAGGGTTGAACCTAATATGCAAAACATCTCCTGTACAGATCAACTACCTTTGTTCCCCAAGGTTCCTTCCTTCAGAGTATTTCCCCATGGAAATTGAGAGTTTGCTCAGCCGACAGTCCCTTGCTCCATACACTTGAAGGGAAGGTTGCATTTATGAAGAAGTTTAATCATTAGGGTTCTCAGGTGTCAGGGCCTGTCCCTGAGTCTCAAGACCTGACTAGTTCTCTCCAGGCCTCAAGCTGAGGATAAGAATCTCAGAGCATGAGAGCTTTTCTAAAAATAATAATAAACTGTGTGCTCCATTGTTGCTTTGGAGTGGCTGCTGTGTAGACTTTACCAAGACTTCATTTAATGCCTCCCCCCTTTGCATTTGTTGGCGTCAAGTTTTTATCTGAATGGCATGCAGTGAGCAATTGTTTGTTGGCGTTAACTACCCTCTAGTCAATCTTGACTTATGGTGACTCTATGGATGAGACATCTCCAAGACTCCCTGGCTTCCACTGCTCTGCTTAGTTCCTGTAATTTCATACCCATTTCCTACTGAATAAACAGCTTTTATTTATTTATATATCGTTTCATACCCTTGAGTGTCTAAGCGGCTTACAATTGTAAGCTATTTGCCCCCCAACAATCTGGGTACTCATTTTAGCGACCTCGGAAGGATGCAAGCCTGAGTCGAGCTTCAGCCCTTTGCTGGTCTTGAACTCGCCACCTTATGGTTTTGAGTGAGCGGCTGCAGTACAGGCATTTAACCACTGCGCCACCAGGGCTGTTTAGAATCCATCCATCCAGCATGTGGCCTTCCTATCTTTCTACAGCTCTCCAAATTTCCTAGCTTTATTGTGTGTTTCCCCCCATATGTTCTGCCTTCTCATGATGTGACCAAAGTATCATAAGCCTCAGTTTAGTCATCTAAACATTCCAGGAAGATTTCTGGCTTGATCTGTTCTAGGACCCATTTGTTTGGGTTGTGTTTCTGTTCGTTTGTTTTGGCTGTCCACCAAATCTTCAGCACTCTTCTCCAGTACCACATCTCAAATGAACTGATCATTTTCCTATCCACTTTCTTAACTGTCCAACTCTAGTATTGATACATGGTAATAAGGAATACAATGGCTTGTACAATTCTAAGTTTCATGCTCAGTTATAAATCTTTGCTCTTCAGGATCTTCTCTAGTTCTTTTATAGCTGCCTTTCCCATTCTTAATATTTTTCTGATTTCTTGACTGCAGTCCCTATTCTGATAAATGTTTGATCCTGAGTATGAAAACTGTCCTACTATTTCTGTTTCCTCATTTCCTCATTAATAATAATAATAATAATGTTTTTATTTATACCCCACTCTTCAGCCAAGACTATCAGAGCGGCTTACAATTTGTTTAACAAACAGCTTCATTTACAATTGTAAGCTATTTGTAAGCTATATCATTACAATTGTAAGCTATATCATTGTTATTTAGGGAAGCGTTCCCGGGATTGTGCTGTTTGCCCCAGGACGCCTCCTTTTAATTTTGTATTAAGAAGTTGTGACCTCCCTCCAGTCCATCTGCCTTGGTCCAGGCCCCAGAGGGAGAGAAGAACCACTGGACCTCATCTCCTTTCCCACCACCTTCCCCTTTTCCTTTTGTGTTGTCTCTTTTAGACTGTAAGCCTGAGGGCAGGGATCCATTTCATTTATAAGATTGTATGTACAGCACTGTGTAAATTTACAGCACTATATAAATAATAATAATATAATAATAATAATTTCCTAGGTTGAATTTTTGTAGATTCTCCATGGTCTCAACTGGAGCTGATGGTTAATGTATAATCTTTAATTACCTCACCAGGTGCCACATCGTCACCACACCAAACATTATTCCTAGGTCTCAGGTTTTGTTCCAGAAATCTCATGGTCTGGGGTACTCCTGAAAAGGCACTCCCTTGACTTTCATATTAGTGGTCTACTTTGGAATTTCTGAGAAACTACATATTTTCTTGGGAATACAATTTCAAAACCTGTGGAGGCATTATCTCCAGTCTCACTGAAGTGTGCCACCCCTGGATGTGTGGGGTTGGGAACATGGGGTTGGGAACCTGTTCAGAAAAGAAGCTCCAACAGTGATGATGCATGTGCAGCGTGGTGAGATATAGAAGCTGCACTGTGCTTGTGTCATCATGGCAGCCCCTGAGCCCTGATTTTGGACCCAGGCTGCCACTTTCCAGCAGTCTGTACTGGGCCATAGTTAGCAGCAGCATCAGTAAAGGCTGTAATGATAAGTTACTGTACCTCTACCTCTTTCTTGGAACCAATTATGAATCAATAGTAAAAACACAATCATAGTTTATGTTGATTTTCAACGACTTCTACTATTATTATACAGAAGGGGTTTAACATCCAGTCCAAAAAAAATCAGTCTTTATTCGGTCAATGACCAGCAATGACCATGGCTTGAGAGTTTAGGTTCTTAATGCTATCATGAGAGTCAGCATAGCATAGTGGTTTGAGTACTAATCTGCAACTCTGGAGACCAGGATTAGATTCTTTCCTCTACCATGAAACTTACTGAGTGAACTTGGACAAGTCCCATGCTCTCAGCTTCAGGGGAAGGCAGTGACAAACCTCCTCTGAACAAAACTTGCCAAGAAAACCCACGATTGCTTCACCATAGGTTCACCATAAGTTAGAAATGACTTGAAGGCACACAACAACAACAAAACAACAAATTGCTGTCAGTACCATCATCTCTCACTTGTCCTATTTCAGTTTAACTAGAACAGCTTACCTCAGGGCAGGCCAACATTGCAAAATGAGCTGAAATGGCAGTACTCTGGAGAGCACAGCAGAACTTAATTAACAGCTAGTTGTTGCTGCTGAGGAAATCTGAAGGCTTTTGGTAAATGAAAATGAATTCCTCAAGGGGATGAGTAGGACTTTCCGGACAGAGAAGAATTATCAAAACTTTTTTAAAAGCAACCTAATTAACTGAGGTGGAATCATACAGTTGGAAGAGACCCCAACAGTCATCCAGTTCAACCCACTGCCATGCAGGGATACATAACCAAAACACCATTGAAAGATGGCCATCCACCCTCTGTTTAAAAACCTCCAAAGGAGATTCCACCATTCTCTGTGGTAGTGTTTTCCACTGTTGAACAGCTCTTCCCACCAGGGCATTCTACCTAAAGCTCATGTAGAATCTCTTTTCCTGCAGTTAAAAGCCATTGCTCTGTGTCCTAGGTCCTATCTGACTGCAGAAATAATGCAATTTTACAATGCTTTAACTGCCATGGCTGAATGCTAAGGAATTCTGGGAATTGTAGTTTTATGAGAAATTTAGCCTCCTCAAAACTGGATTGTTTCTGCAGTGTGGATGGAGCCAGAGAGAACAAATGAGGCACCTCCAATAAGACTTCTGTCTTCCCCCAAAATGAAATTTTCTTTCAGTACCCAAATTTCCAGCATTGCAATTAAAAGGCATTAAAATTTTAGGCATTAAAAGAAAAGTATATGATTTAATCCCTCAAAAAACAACAACACAAACACTTCACAAATTTACAAAAATGTTGTGCATTTCTAAGTAAGACTCTCCATGTATGTACACTTTGCATTATACAGGATTCTCCACTGGACCATCTGCAGCTACACATGGAAATTTATTCTCAACTTTGACCCATGTGCTGACACCATCAAGCATTTAGTGCTTCATCAGAAGAAAGTTAATATAGCCATCTTGTTTTCTGAAAGTAAAGTTTTTGTTTTCAAGTCGGCAGTTTATTCACACACTTGCTGAGAAAATATGGAATATTAGACTTTACTAACAGTTTGTTTCATTCTAGTAGGATGACTTGCATGATGTGCATTTACTTCATAATCACTTATTTAGTTTACACAACTATTTTACTTGTGGAAAATATTGTACTTTAAACTGAATTCATTTTTGAAAGCTTCAAAACATACTTTCGATGAAAAAAAAACATTAACAGGATAATTTTTCCTTCATTACCTTTGAAAACCTTTTCCTCATTGAAACCTTTCATAATAACTAAGGTCAAATCCCTCTGTTCCTGTATTTCTGTTTCTGTTCCTGTCATCCTGTAAAAATTGTCCTGCTATACTCCAGAGTTCAACCCTTTAGTTAAATCCTCATGTAACATGAGACATTTATGAGACATCTGGAATGAAAATGAATTTGAAAAATACATGGCACCCTTGGATTTTTGTCAATATATATATATTTGTTTCCTTAGAAGCCTCCTGGTGATCATGTTAAATTCTGAGCAAATATGTTTTCAGCATAACATAGACTCTGCAATAGAAATGCTTTCTGTTTTCACCCCCTCCTAAATACAGACTTCTAGAAATTTGTGCCTTTTCTTGTTATTGTTCTTTTAAACGCTTGATTTAAATTATTTACTGTAATTTATCAATTTCACTTTGCTGTTCATTCCTTGTTCAATTCTCATATGAAAATGGGGTATATTTGTGCAGGTAAATATTCAAAAATTATAAGAACAAGAAACATTTTTAAAATCTGTCAAAATACATGTACATTTTGAGAGGCATTTATTTTAAAAAGTACTACTTAAATATGCATTAAAATCCCAGCTTGGAAAAACATTTTTAAAAGAATCCATGAATATAATAAAGTGTTGAAGCGATTTATAGCTGCTCGGTGGTACAATGATGCTCTGAGACCTGTTTCTAATACAAAACCCCTCTCAGAGTCCTAACTGGGAACAAATGAGGAGAAAGAAGAAATCACTTTGAAATATACATTAGATGGAACTATCAGGTATGATATTTTGCACTAAGTTCATCAGTTTACAGGTATAGTTGTTCCTAATGACATTCAAACTGGTTCATAAGTTCAGTTTTGAAAAAGTTACTCCTTGCTAGTTGTCATTTGTCCTTTGTTGGTTGCACAGGAGAATAACTAGTGCATTTAACTGACATTTTAAGATCCATTTATTCATTTTTAATTGCAATGTAACCTAAGCAACTCATCTTTAAATTGCTTTTCCATGGTTTAAGCCTTTACAGCCTATGACCTTTGCAGTCATGGAAACATGGAATTCAAAGACACTGCAGAAGTTTGCAGAATGTTCCAATATCCCATTTACTACCATAAGGCAGTTCCGGGAGTCATTATTCAAAATGTTCATATACTGTGTGAAATAATTGAAGTTATAAATGTGACACCTTTTCTCTCATTTCTACAAGACTCTGATTAGCTCAGCACAAAGCAAGTAATCCTGTTATTGACTATAGAATCACTATGATCTCCTAACTCAAGTCAGTGCCATCTCTCTTCATCCAATTAGAAAAGCTGACACATATCTGTGTGAGAGTTGCCACTGATAACTTAACAAGCTTCAAAAAGACTTAGATGTGAGTTCAAAGCTGTTTCTCTTTCTTACAGTTAATTTTGGTCTGTTCCATATTACTTAGGTTCCATTTTGATAGTGCAGAGTACTGGGAAGTATGAACCCCATAAAATGGAATGAAAGAAATGTTGGTCAGCAGAAATGATTATTTCCTCTTGAAAGATGGTAGAAATATCTTAGCCAGGACAGGTAAATGTTTAGCATGGTTACAAGTTCTGACCAAGCTACAAAACAAATGGAAGAGCACAAAGAAGCTACCAAGCTAGGCACTTATTATTTCTCCTGATGAACTCAGGCTTCTCTGCTTATTTCAACATTCCCTCTCCCCATCTTCCCCCCAATTATTTTTTTTTCCTCATCTGAATTTTCTTGGACCAATCTTTTTCAGTCTTGAAATATGTAACGTTAAGTCTTCCTTCTTAAGCCTTTAGAACAAACTTCTAAGCAGCTGGGAACACAGTAAGCTTTAACTCTTGGATGAGTAGAACAGTAAAGGCAAACATACATGTTTTATTAAAGGTTAACTGTGTCAAATTTTGCATATTATATATCTGATATGTGAGGAATAACTTCTTGGCTCTTGAAGCCAAGTAGGTCAAATCATTATACTGTATTGAATTATTTCTCATTTCTGGTATATTGTATCTTTATCACAGGGACCCGGTGCCCTGTTTTACCTGCTGGTGTGTGTGTGTGTGTATCTTAATTGCAACCATAAATAGCCTCAGGTTTCCTCTGGTTAAATGGTTTGACATATTGTGGCTAATAGAAAACTTTGTTTTCAGCCAGCTCCTTCTCTTTCCTCTCCCCTCCATTCCCAATTTTGTTTATTTTTTTCCCCAGTGTTTCACTGATAAGACAAAGCTGGATTCCTATCTGGACTCTCTGCATGTACTGTAAACATGTTCCATAATACAACCCAAATAAACACTTCTTTCTTTCTCAAAACTGGTGTTAAATTTGTCCTATGGGAAATATCTAGCACTTTTACTTCATGCTATTATTTTCAAATCCCCAATGATCTAATTAAAACCATTATGAAGACACTATGGCATGAACTGTAGCACGCTCAGGGGATGGTTTGAGGCAGGCAGATGACTGTAGTGGAAGCAGTCCTTCTTCTCATTTTAGGTTAAGAAGAATCTGTGTAGCTTCCAGAATTGTCAAAATCTGTTCCAGGGATTATTTATAGCTGAAGTCACTGTCACCAAATTCCCCTTTCAGCATTGGCAGATTGGGCCAAAACAGCCGTACCACTGCAATTATCTGTCAGTTAAGGAAGGACCATTGCTGGATGCTGGACTATCTTTAAAAATGAAAATTCCCAGAACTTATGGAGTGCATGATGAAGATGTGAGACATCCCCAGTCAAAGATTTTTAATGTATTTTTTTCAAAATCTAATGAGATTTTGAGGCTTCAAATGGTGTGTTAATAAAAATATTAAGATTTTATGTTTATCTACCATCCTACAATAATGAAACTTACCCAATCCACATTGTGGATAAGTGACATATCCATTACGGACTCCTTTCAGGAACTGCAGGTCCGCTCTTTACAATTTGTAATTACATCATTTACAACAAGTCTCTTTACATCCTCTTGCTTTCCTCAAATATGTTTAGAAAAACCAAAATGGGGGGAAGCATTTAATGGAGCCTCCAGCTGAAATACTAGAAATTTAAGACTGGGGCACTAGTCCTGTTTGGAGACCTCTAGCATGGAAGAGTCTACCTGACTATAGGTAATTGCTTCCATTGTTGGATTGCTTTTACGGTGTGTTCCTTATAATTCCCAATTAAATTTTAACTGTCTATAATGTATGAGGTGGTATCCAAATGTTTTAATGATCACCTTTTTAAAACATTGATAGAAAGTTTGTTTTGATTTGTAGTTGTTAACTTATCTCTATGTAGTCACTATCTAGATGTATACATTTTCCCCAGTGTATCTTGACCTTCCAAATACCTGATATTGTAGAAGCATGCAAATTGCGCTGATGAGGATTTTACACTTTAGTCACTTCTGGCACAGCCAGTCACAAAAATAAAGGACCCAATGAGCTGATTTTCTCAGCAACATGCACTTAGGGACCAATGATGACACTGACAACATTTCATCAATATGCCATAATAACTTCCAGGTGATAATTATTACTTTACAATACCCCCTTGTAAGGCACAATCTGCAGACTTCTACAATATTAGGTATTTGGAGGGTCAAGATACGCTGGGAAAAAATGTATAACTTTAGATAGTGACTACATGGAGATAAGTTAACAACTACAAATCAAAACAAACTTTCTGTTAATGTTTTAAAAAGTTGATCATTAAAACTTTTGGATACTCTCGTAATTTGCTGTAATTTAAGCATATTAGGTGTGTTACTTTTTTCCTGATGCGGTAAAGATCAAAACTTTGTTGTTTTCTATATGAAATCCTAACTATCTGAAGACTATTGTTTGAGTAGCTATCTGAAGACTATTGTTCTCAGGCTTTCTTTCTTCAGCGAGCTTTATCCATACTTTACTCATCCTTGTCCCTCTCCTTTAAGACTCTTCCTAACTTCAAAAAACTACTTCAGAGATCAAACTAAGCAACAGATCTCCCCTCATTCAATTCCCTACCAATGTGGCTAGAAGTAGCTATTTTCTTACATTTAATAGAATGTTTATTAAGCTTTATGAAGGACCACAATAACAGAGTTATGAACTCCACTTTGAATCATCCTCCTCCTCCTCTATCATAATGAATAAGTGGTTCACAGGCTGTGTAAGACTCATATGAACAGAGCTGAAAGAAAAGGCAATCTCTTCCTCTAAAATATATACCCTGGACATTTGTAAGATTCATATAAACTTCATCTTAGTGTAAAAATCACCCTTACCCACAGGGAGGTTAGCATCTGAATCTACTAATTTATTGCCAAGTGATACAATGAAGATGAAAAACATTTTCCAATTCCCAGTTATTTAATAATAGGAATCAGAATGAGCCCTCACTACCCTGGACCATAAATTATACTACAGAAATTAAGAGATTGTTGAGTAGATATAAATGATTTTGTGTGTGGAATGAACATAACCTCCATACAGTTCTTGGACTCAGAAGAAATCCCTGGATAAGACATTCGATGACCTTGAAGTGCATCCCATTTTTGCAGATATAGTTTAATTTCTCTGCCAATCTGTCACATGTGAGGATGGGAAGGAGATTTGATGACTCAGGGGAAAAAATGGGTGAAAGCAGTTAGGAATATGTAACCTACAGTTACACATTCATAGTTACTACATATCTATAATCCCTACATGCACCTAGGTTAGGGGCTATATAGGCACCAGAAAGTTTCTCAAACTCCACTTACTGGTAAGCAGTTGCTGGAATCAACAAGAGTATTTCCCCATTTGGTGGAGAAGCAGTTGCCTGATATCCACCCTGCCCCAAGCAATCTCCAGTGTGAAGGGGATTTACATCAGGAGTCTTTTTGTCTTACCTGTCATACAGGAGATCACTCACAGGAGCTGGTGGGAACAGCAGTCAGCTGCTTCTCAATCAACAGGGGAAGGGACTTCTGTTAATTCCAGTGACTTCTTACTAGTAAGTGAAGTTTGGGGGGAAGCTGTCCAGAATCTTACATAGTACATAATGCAGGATTATTTTAGATGTTTCTTGTCTATTGGAATACCTTCATGAGAAGAGTCCTTCTCATTTTTGTTTCTTTTCTACTGAATCTTCATACGCTTGCTCCCCCTAGCCCAGGCATACCTTTTTCCTGCCTTTGCCTCCAATATGGCTGCTTATGGGCTAGAAGCAAGGTAGGTGGTAGCAATGTTTCAATAGCTGGCTCATGATGAAGTCATCCTCTAGGACCTCAGGGAAGTTCCAGAGGTTGTCTGCATTATTGTGTGCTGACTTTCAGAACAGAACTTTCAGAACACTGCAGGTGACAGTCCTCTGGTATCCCCCCCCCCCCTTCTCTTATTGGACAGTGTAAGAACAGGATGCATGCAGAGGACATAATTTTCCTTGATGCAAGAACATATTTGAAAACTGTGCAGTTTTGAATATATTTCACCAGCTTGGAGAAAATACATTAAGTTAGTCATTTTCCCCTGTGGAAAAGAATAATATAAATAAACACAGTCCTAGTCAGAGGGAAGAGTTTTTTTAGAAGAACAGCAGACTGAAATGACTTTGATTAATCTGTCCTTTATAGATTGGGAGAAGGAACTTCTTAGGTCCCAGAGGGCATTTCTTTCTCTTTGGCCTACACATGCCACTTTCCCTCCAGCTTCCATACACCCTAAAACCTACAGTTGATGCATTATAGCCCTTCAAAGTTAGGTATCTAATTTGCATATTATCCAAACTATTATAATTAAACATCTTATTAATTTGCATTCTAATTATGTAAATTCAACCCATTAATTGAATCAGTTTACTTCTGGTCTTTCAGTGTTTCAGCCTTTGTACCATTTTTATCGCAACTATTTTTTCTGAGATTATTATTATTAACATTGTTATTATTGTTTGCATCTCATTCCCCCCCCCCCGCCAAAAAAACCTGGGATTCAAAGCAGCTTACAACTTTAAAAAAACAATACGATTAAAAAGAAAGTGGCTCTCAATTTAAAAGAACAAAACAAAAAGTTAACATTAAAATAGATTTAAATTATTTACAGTATTAAAACTCAAGAAGTTAAAAAGGCATTTTTAAAAAAGATTTTAAGAAACTACTAAAACAATAAAAGTAAAGGTAAAGGTCGTCCCTTGACATGAATATCGAGTTGTAACTGAATGTAGAGGGCAGTGCTTATCTCTGTTTCTAAGCCAAAGAGCCAGTGTTGTTGTCCAAAGACTGCTCTCGTGGTCATGGCCAGCATGACTGCACCAAATGCTGTTAACTTCCCACCAAAGTGGCACCTATTTATCTACTTGCATTTGCATTCTTTCAAACAGCTAGGTGGGCAGAAGCTGGGACTAGTGACAGAAGCTCACCCCATCACGTGGCATTTGGGCCTTGAACTGCCAACCCGCAACCAACTTGCAATCAACAGAGTCAGTGTCTTAACCACTTAAGCCACCACATCATCATTATTTCATCATTAAATTGTGCTAGAATTACTCTGACACCCAAAACTGATAAGGATCATATTCCCTGTGCTAACTACTGCACTATATTGTTAATTAATATTGACATCAAAATATTGACAACAATTTTAGGTAATACTTTACAAAAGGTCACTTCATATTTGGTAGAATCATAGAATCATAGAGTTGGAAGAGACCACAAGGGCCATCCAGTCCAACCCCCTGCCATGCAGGAACTCCAAGTCAAAGCATCCCTGACAGATGGCCATCCAGCCTCTGCTTAAAGACCCCTAAGGAAGGAGACTCCACTACACTCCGAGGGAGTGTGTTCCACTGTCGAACAGCCCTTACTGTCAGGAAGTTCCTCCTAATGTTGAGGTGGAATCTCTTTTCCTGCAGTTTGCATCCATTGTTCCGCGTTCTAGTCTCTGCAGCAGCAGAAAAGAAGCTTGCTCCCTCCTCAATATGACATCCCTTCAAATATTTAAACAGGGCTATCATATCACCTCTTAACCTTCTCTTCTCCAGGCTAAACATCCCCAACTCCCTAAGGCGTTCTTCATAGGGCAAGGTTTCCAGACCCTTCACCATCTTAGTTGCCCTCCTTTGGACATGCTCCAGTTTCTCCACATCTTTTTTGAATTGTGGTGCCCAGAACTGGACACGGTATTCCAGGTGGGGCCTGACCAAAGCAGAATAGAGTGGCACTATAACTTCCCTTGATCTAGAAACTATACTTCTATTGATGCAGCCTAAAATTGCATTGGCTTTTTTAGCTGCCGCATCACACTGTTGACTCATGTTCAGCTTATGGTCTACTTGGACTCCTAGATCCCTTTCACATGTGGTCTCATTCAGCCAGGTGTCCCCCATCCTATATCTGTGCATTTCATTTTTCCTCCCTAAGTGCAGAACCTTACATTTCTCCGCATTGAATTTCATTTTGTTAGCACTGGCCCAGCTTTCTAGTCTATTCAGGTCATTTTGAATTTTGATCCTGTCCTCTGGGGTATTAGCTACTCCTCCCAGTTTAGTGTCATCTGCAAATTTGATAAGTATGCCCCCAATTCTGTCATCCAAATCGTTAATAAAGATGTTGAATAGCATCTTTATTCCTGACCTTTATTCCTGGTAATTCCTGACCTGGTGGGTTTTTTCAAAAACAGGCAGGGAGCCAATAATATATTTGTTTGGTTGTGGACCTGACTGTTGTGGGTTCAATTCCATCCAGGGTCTCAGGCTCAACTCAGGCTTGCATCCTTCTGAGATTGCTAAAATGAGTAGCCAGCTTGTTTGGGGCAATAAGCGTACACATTATAACCTGCTTAGGGAGTGCTTAAATGCACTGATAAGCAGTATAGAAATGTACTTGCTATTGCTATTTAAACTTGGATGGAATTGATAAGCCAGCTGTTATCTCTTTAGATATTGGGAAGTCACCTGGAACTTCCCAGAACCAGCTTCCAGGAGGAAGAGAGAAAGAACAAGCAAGAGGGAGGCGAAAGGAAGATGGGCTGGATGTTCCAGGACAGGAGGAGAGTTAGTTTTCAATTGGGAGACAGAAAAGACTGGCGTCAATCTCATGTTGGCCAAGAGGCATCAGACTAGGGGCTCTCCCCAACATTCTGTTCAGCCAGCCCACTTTTCTCTGTTAGCATTGGGTCCACTAATCCTAGCTTGGGTGATGGGAAGACTGTCCGAGCTGGAGAAACAGCTTAATTTCACCTTTGTTTCTGGCCCCATCTATCTAGAAATTACTGGATTACTATCATGAAATTACTGGACCCTTGATGAGCCCAGTTCTGTAATTACATACTGAGAGGTAAGGACCTGATGTGGGTAAGGCTCATAAAGAAAATGGAACTCATCTTGAATTGCATGCCTGCTGAAAACCT
Source organism: Urosaurus nigricauda (assembly GCA_034509955.1). Classification (NCBI taxonomy): domain Eukaryota; kingdom Metazoa; phylum Chordata; class Lepidosauria; order Squamata; family Phrynosomatidae; genus Urosaurus; species Urosaurus nigricauda. Next base: position 256,661,443 of record JAOEGL010000003.1, read on the forward strand.
GATTGTAGAGGCAAACACATGGGTTTGGATTAATCTTGTTGACATGTCAGAAGAACTAGAGTGAACTATACCTGTGCCAGCTGTATCAGTTAAAGCCTATAGTAAGTGGGATCCAGTTTGCTTGTCACTTACCTTCATTGTGGAGCTCTGAAATTAGAATGTACACTTCCTTATGTGTTTGTACCTCAAAAAATTCTTCATAAAGAGCTTATCAGACAGAAAGCTCTTCACAAGGCCTTGTCATGCCTCATGGACATGGAGAGTTATGATACACCCATCCACATAATAGGCTTTTTAAAAGCACGTGCGCGCACACACACACACACACACATTCATCTGGAAAACATCAAAAATGCTATGACAAATAACATTAAAGAAAGGAAAAACAATTTTCAGATGAAGCTTTTCTCAGTGTTGAGTAAGAATATATACTGAACCCTTAGTGGAATAACTGCAAAGAATACACATAAAAAAGGAATTCTTTTCCATTTGTGCTTCCCCGTTGGCAGAGCTAAATTATAGAAATTTGAGCATCAAAATTACCATAAATGAATGCCTATAGACAGACCCCCCCAAATCCATATTTAAACATTGAAGTAAATAGCCTGATTTCATCATGCATCAAGAATATGCAGTCCCCCCCCCCCCCTTTTTAATGACTTGCTAGAATATTTCAGTCTCATTATGAAATTAGTTCCCATTCAAGAAAAGTAAACATCTACACCTACTCTGTACATTTTAATGGACTGGTGGATTAAACATTTCAGTAAGGCCTTTGACAAGGTTCCCCATGACATTCTTGCAAACAAGCTTGTAGACAAGGCAACTGTTACATGGATTTGTAATTGGTTGACTGGCCACACCCAAAGGGTGCTCAACAATGGCTCCTTTTCATCCTGGAGAGAAGAGACAAGTGGGGTGCCACAGGTTTCTGTCCTGGGTCCAGTGCTATTCAACATCTTTATTAATGACTTGGATGACATTTGTGAAATATAGGGGCTGAGGAGACAGAGAGGAAAAACTAGGCTATTCCTGGGTTTTTCCGATTTCTCTAGAATCCTCGCTGTCCACATGACCTGCTCTCAAGTTGGGCTGAACACCCATGGGCAGTCCACATCACACAGCATCAAAATGTGCTGCTTGATTATTTTTTTCACTCCCCCCTATGCATGCATACCATTGCACACTGCCTGTGACTCATTGGATGTCCTGTGTGACATTGGCAAAGCACAATCATGAACCCACCCACCCCCCCCCCCAACATACCGCCTGCCTTCCCCTTCACTCTATGGTCTGTGCTAGGTTTGTTGTAATTTTGCTTTATTGGCTGTGTGATGGCTCACTGGTGTGATGGGTTGGTGATGCATCTGGCCACTCGTGCTCCTGTATGCCCAATAAAGGAAAAACACCATGTGGTAAGCAATGGTACTGATGGTGGCATCTCACTGGGCCCATAAGCTTCCATAAGCCACCTGGCCTTCCTGCATTCTGATGTGATAATTTTCTGGTGTGTAATGCACTTACACATATATGTTGATGTGACATTTTAATGATGTATAACGCATTTTCACATTACAGTGGAGCAAAGGGGCATTATTTTGCTCTAATTTTTCACCCTGGAGAATGGTTTCCTTCTAGTTCTGAGTAAAGAGAGGTAAGTAAGTAAGTAAGTTAATTGAGTAGGACAATATGCTTGTCCACAGAGACAAAAAATAAAGCAGTTTCACTCATTTTGGTTTGAAACAGGGTAAAACTGCTTTTTTATGTCTGTGAAGACAACCCCATTGTCCTGCTCAAGCAAATGTGTTTCTATCATTCTTTCTTTTACTCAGAACAACTGACATATCCAATTACAGCTCTTTCAATTCTTCAGAATTAAAAATTTAACCCAAGCCAGCGAACTCTTTGATGTTCTGGTAGATGGTGAAGGGAGAAAGTTTCTTTTCCTCATACCTTCTTAACTGTGAAATGGTCAGCTATGTCTTGAATCAATCCCGTATCTACCTGCATCCAATACTGAAAATTTAGCAATATTAATAGGGTTTTCTAATACTGCTGCTGCTTCCATTTCTGCATCTATTTCACACCATAGGACAATCCTCTAAATTCATTTGTAATTTTGTCTTAAGTGAAATTAGGCAGCAATTTCCCCATCTCTTTTGAGCACAATTGTAAGAACCTGCAAAATGTCTTGCAGCATTCAGGTAGTGTGCTCAACCTATATCTGGAATCAGTGTTTGAGCATAACCATCTCATTTCTACAAGAAATTTCATATTTCAATACAATGAAGCGAAGACATTCCTTTTTAATTTTCCCCTCCTCTGAGATGGGATGATGACAGGCTTAAGCTGATTCAGCAGAGGAGAAATAATTTTGACACTTGTGGTTACCAGATGAGTTTTAATATAAGAATACATGCTCTCATGGGAAATTTGAAAATGCCTGCAGATTCATAAGTCAATCCATAAATATTTAAGAATTTCCAAGTATTAGAGCTTCATTTGCAAAGGAAATAAAAAAGGAGGGAAAACAGAACTTCAGGGAGGTTTCCAATCATTTTTAAATTCAGTACAATCCCTCAAGCTAACATAAAGCTACTTCATTATGAACAAGTCCAATACACAGAATAAAGGTGTTTAGATGTGATGCTAGATAATCAGTTCATAGTTCAAAATTACACACACACACACACACACACACACACACACACACAACCCACCCTTCATTATTTAACAGTTGATGACACTATAGAATTATATACTAATTATAATGTTAGCATTATATTCTCATATGTAATAAATTCCAATTATCTGAAGTTTGATCATCCAGAACTCACTGAGTTCAAGTGCTGATTCATGCCCTACAATAGCCATGACTTAATGCCAGTGGATGTTGGGAGGAGCAAGGAAAATAGCAGATGGAAGGGTTCATGCAAACACAGCCCAGCATTCAACAGCACTTATGAACTGGAGAAGCATCACCCACCCCATGTCTGAAATTGTTTTGTTATTGTGTGGCTTCAAGTTCTTTTGTTATTGTGTGGCTTCTTCCTTATGACAACCCTAAGGTGAACCTACCAGAAGGTATTCTTGACAAGATTTGTTCAAGGTTTATCTTGAGAGTGAAAGAATGTGACGTGCCTTAGGTCACCAAGAAAGTTTCCACAGCTGAATGCAGATACAAATCCTGGTAAGCTAGAGACCTCCTCCAACCATCAAACCACTACGCAATGCTGGCTCTTCATTGCTACTTAGAAGAAAATGGGGCAGGATGATTTATACACTCCTGAAAGTCAAGTGGCTGCTTGGTGAATCTTTTCATACTTTGAGCAGCAAAGCCTGTCTTGCAGCCCAAACCCTGGAAGCTGATGAGCTGAATGTAATTGAAGTGTGGATGATTGGAAGATAATGACAGGAAGAATTGTCATGTTGAAGTCAACAGACTTCTTCCTTTTCCCACTCTCAGTCCATACTGTTCTATGTCAACTTTTAGTACACAGAAATTGTGAGCACGCACTGTGTTATGTACACACTTTACAAGTGGATGTATTCATGCATTAACATTTGTTGGATTGTATATTTGTATCAGAACTTTGAACTAACAAGTTCTTTGTTACTCTTTCCTTAAAGTAATGAGTGGCACCATTGTTTCATCATAACATTTAAAAGAAAGCTAGTAGTGTGATATTTAGTCATACTTAATCATAATTATTTTAGTCACAATTGCAGAAGTATTAATTTTGGTGGGACAGGAAGGGAAGACCATTTCTAGTCATTAACTGTCTTGGAGTAAAAATAAATAAAAATTAAATTGTCAGTAACATGATCAAAATCAAGGTTTACTGTTTGAATTTTTAAAATATTTTCAAGCCATGGATGGTTGAATCTATGGATATGAGGGAATCCATGGATATGGAAGGTCAACTGGAATTCTATCCTTTTTTATCATTAGCCTCTTGATAGTCTCCCAATTTGGTCTCAGTGTGACATACTGCTTTCAACATTAAAAAATAATTGAAAGAGTGTGACTACAACAATATCAAAACTTTTCTGGTGATAGGTGAAGACTAAATCATAGCCTCAAGTGCTTCTAAAATGGTGGTCCTAATGGAGACTACACCTACTGCTAAGAATCTGAGAAAGCTATGATGTCAGGTCAAACAGAACAATGTGGTGGTGAGCAGCTGGGGTCTCTATCTGTCTCAATCATCATTTCAATAGGCATGGCTTTTACTGCTTTCTCCACAGTTTTGTGGTAGGAAGGCACACTTTATCCCTTCAGTAAAGCTCTGACTGCTTTATTTGAGCTGCTGTTGTCTGCCTCTTTGCTTAACTTAACTTAACTGTGGTGCCAGCAACTGAAATGATACCATTCTGTTCCTATCAAAGTCAAAAGCAAAGCTCCCCTTGATTTTAATAGAGAGGAACAAGGTTGGAGCCATGATTCAATTACAATGTCAAGATTCCAAAATATCAGGTTTGGTGAAACTTGCAGTTTCTCTACGGCTTCCAGGATTGTTTCTGTCTCCACTTGACTCCATGTTGGAATTTATTGGCTCACTGCTGTTTCATACAGCCTGACTATGAATGTTGTGAGATGAAGAGATCCTTGAGTGAAAGAGATCTCATTTAACAAGGGAAGACAGCACAGAGAAAAATACCTAGACACCCAGTGTGCCCAAGTCTATCCATTTCCCCAAATTAAAACATTGACATGCTTCCTCAATGTGTTGACATTATTCCACTGTTCCATGTATGAATCAGTGAAGATTATCACACAGGCTTTCTGTCCGGCCCCAGAACAGATTGTAACTTTGGGATTTTTGTTTCCAGATTGGGACTGTTTGCTGTGAGGATGGGAGAGAGGATATGTTATATGGCCTACATAGACATAACTATTCTTTTCTTCCTTCTCCCTGCACCAGAGCTCCTGGCCAAACATCTCCTTCACTTCTCTGGTGGTGCAGTGGTTAAATGCCTGTACTGCAGTCACTAACTCAAAACCATAAGGTTGTGAGTTCAAGATCAGCATAATGGCTGAAGCTAGACTCAGGCTTGCATCCTTCCAAGGTCACTAAAATGAGTACCCAGATTGTTGGGGGGCAAATAGCTTACACTTGTAAACTGCTTAGACACGCCTTAAGGGTATGAAGCGGTATATAAATGAAGCTGTTTGTTTTTGTTTGTTCTCTCTCATTCTCTTTTTCCTTCTCCATGCTCCATAACTCCTATCTACATTCATCTGCTCCCTCAATGCCTAGGTCCTCTTTTTATTTCTCTTGTCTCTTGTTCTCCAGGAGTTTTTTGTTTCTTTGTTTTTGCTTTTGTATGAAACCCTGATTTATCCATTGATTATGATGAAGCTAACAAAATGAAATTCAACACAGAGAAATGTAAGGTACTGCACTTAGGACGGAAAAATGAAATGCACAGATATAAGATGGGGAACACCTGGCTGAACAAGACCACATGTGAAAGGGATCTAGGAATCCAAGTAGATCACAAGTTGAACATGAGTCAACAGTGCAATGCAGCAGCTAAAAAGGCCAATGCAATTTTAGGCTGTATCAATAGAAGTATAGTGTCTAGATCAAGGGAAGTATTAGTGCCACTATATTCTGCTTTGGTCAGGCCCCACCTGGAATACCGTGTCCAGTTCTGGGCACCACAATTCAAAAAGTATGCAGAGAAACTGGAGTGTGTCCAAAAGAGGGCGACTAAAATGGTGAAGGGTCTGGAAGCCATGCCCTATGAGGAACACCTTAGGGAGCTGGGGATGTTTAGCCTGGAAAAGAAAAGGCTAAGAGGTGATATGATAGCTTTGTTTAAATATTTGAAAGGATGTCATATTGAGGAGGGAGCAAACTTGCTTTCTGCTGCTCCAGAGAGTAGGACCCAGAACAATGGATGCAAGCTCCAAGAAAAGAGATTCCACCTCAACATTAGGAGGAACTTCCTGACAGTAAGGGCTGTTCGACAGTGGAACACACTCCCTCGGAGAGTGGTGGAGTCTCCTTCTTTGGAGGTCTTTAAGCAGAGGCTGGATGGCCCTTGTGGTCTCTTCCAACTCTATGATTCTATGATTCTAAGTTTCGCATTGGCCCCAAAAGGATCGACACATTTGAAGAAGACTGGATGATCTTTATTGACTAAAGTTAATCATCACCCCCACGGGATCCAACCTCCTACTTCAAAGATAGATATTTGGATGGGCATTCTACAACTTGACAAGCCAGACTCTCTGGCTCTTGCTGACAGCTAATTTCTTTATTCTCCTGCAGAATAACTAATAATCACATACATACCCTTGGCCCTTGGAGTTAATTGTTGTTTGTTTGTTTGTTTGTTTGTTTTACAATGTGTTTTATTGTAAAAACGCAATAAAAAATTAATCAAAAAAAGAATGAGATATTGTGAATCATTAAAGTTAAATTGTACTAAGGCAGCTACAACCAGCCAAATCATTCTCAATAACACATGTCTAGCAACAAAGACTCAAACTCAGTCTTAATTTAAAAAGTATAAAAATTCTTCACTCATGCTTATGCATAGCACAGGTACAGCTTCTGGAGGTAGAAAAATAGAGTCCTATATGTTTTTAGGAAAAGGTTTGAGAATTTCATCCAGAGAGAGATATTTTAGGACCGCATGCTTCATGAAGGGTAGGCAGAGAGAAAGTGTATACCTCAGGGAGAACAAAGAAATCCACATGACTCAAGATGAGAAAGAAGTGTAAACAAACTAACAGGATAAACTTCAGGATGCAAAGGCTGCTATTTCCAACAGATCATTACGCTAGAGGTGAGGTGAGTTCCACAACCTGAGTCTAAAAGCAAGAAAGAAAAATAAAATAAAATAAAATGTAGGTAGTGCAGGGCAGGGGCTAAGGGAAATGATCCATTAAAAGATGGTCTAAAAAATTATTTTGGTTTGGAAAAATCATTTTGGATTACTTTTCCCATTAACATGTGTTCAAAGTAGACTTTGGAAGACTTTATTTGGTTGAACTACATTGAACTACAGTCCCCAAGTTTTTAAAAAGAGTGTGACGAAAGTATAAAAAACAGAATTTGGAAAAGTGTTGTTGTTGTTTTTCCAGGAGACGGGAAGTCCGTTCACTGCAAAGTTTTGAAAACTCTGTTCTCAATGAGAGAAATAGTTTCTCAGTGGTTGGACTTTGTCCTTTTAAAATATGAATGACATTGTATGTATTATTATTTGTTGTTGTTTGCCTTCAAGACATTTCTGACTTACAGTGATCCTAAAGTAAACCTATTATAGGGTGGGTTTTTTGTTTGTTTGTTTGTTTGTTTGGCAGGATTTGTTCAGAGAAGGTTGTACTATTGCCTTCCCTTGATGCTGAGAGCATATGACTTACCCAAGACCACTCAGTGGGTTTCATGGTCAAGCCAGGAATTGAACCCTGGTCTTCAAAATCCGTAGTCCAGCAATCAAACCAATATGCCATGCTGTCTCTCACTATGCCATGCTATTATAGACTGTGTTTAATATATCATATACAATGTTATCACCAGGATTCTTCCCCGTGACATCACCAGGCAATGTCCCTGTGTCTCAGGTGTTGGGTCTGAAATCTCAGGCCCAGGGATGTTCCTGTCAGGGCAACCCTAACTGACATCTATAGAGGAAATTAAAATGGCAACCCTTGTATTTCCAATACAGGAAGCTAAAATGGCAGCCTGCAGCTGTCACTCCCAGGTGAAACTTGCTTAGGAGCCAATCTTTGGTTCTAGAAATCTTCAGTGAGTCAATATAAGCCAGCTCTTTCTAAAGTGAGAGACATCTTCAATGACAATTCTTTGTTACATATCCAATAGGAAATATGGAAATCCAATAGGAAGTAGGTTTAATTAACTAGAAACACACGGCTCATGGATCACACAGCCATTGTCCCACATGGACACTAAACTGACTGTTAGAATTCGCTTCAGTGATATCTCCCTCCAGCAATAATTAATCACTCTAACAATAATAAGAAGCCCAGAGTTGTCTCAGCTCAAAAAAATACACAAAAACCCACTAATAAAATTATATATATATATATATATATATATATATAATTGTCGAGAGCAGAACTGCTAATTTCTAGAGCTTGTTTAGCATGTCGAACATCTGCTAACTGGTTTATGTGCACAAAGCACAAGGTTTTAAGCACATAAAGCATAAGTGTAAAACAATATTGTTCTCATTACTGCATGCTGCCATTCATGGAAAGCAATTGCATCTTCTTAAAATGTCACTGCACAACCATGCAGAAATTTACTTTTGAAATGCTCAGAGATATTTTCCAAAAATGATGACCTGTGATCCTTGCTTGTTTTCCCAGCCCTGTCTTCCAGATCAGTTGTAATTTTGGAGCCACATGACTGAATTGTTACAGGGACTGCACAGAGTGATTAGAAAGAAGCAAAATGCAGGTAATGATGAGTTTAAGGCCCACTGGTTTGCATGGATGACTTCAAAACACACCAAACCCAATGGGTTTTAAAGTCATATTAGGACAAAACTGATTATGTCACTACAGCACCATTCAGGATAAGTGTGAATAATATCTAAATGGGATATCCCCAGGTGGTAAGCCTAGGAAAGAGCCATGCCTTAAAATCCAGAGAACTGCTACCAGTCTAAATTGATACTACAAGGGAGAGGATGAGTAAGGATTAATTCAAATATGCACTCCCCACAAATGTTAGCAAAAATTGGAAAATTTAAATATAACAATGAAACGGGGAGATTTGTCTATCCCCCAGGAATGGACCTCCTTTCAATTCCAACATTTTCAAAATTTGAATATAATAGAAAAGGAAGTCTTTTCCATAATCATAATCAGGTAGCTTATTTTTAAATAGTATAGTTATAATAATATACAATATTAGTATAACGATTAGGATTAGAGAGCCAAAATGGTTTGGTTTGACCATTGGTCTACAGTTCTAGAGACCATGTTCAAATCTAAGTTCTAGAGACCATGTTCAAATCTACTCTTAGCCTCAAAGAAAGTAAAGGCAAACTTCCTCTGACTATATCTTGCCAAGAAAACCCTATGATGGGTTAGACTTAGAAAATGCTATAAGTTAGAAATGGCACATCAATAAAAACAATTGAATGAATGAGTGTTGAATGATTTGGAGGGGGTGGGGGGATGGATTCCTTCTTCCTCCCTTCACCTATCCTACCATGTGGAAAGCCTCAAGGTTTCCAAATGCATTTCCTGAAAAATGTTTTTTTTTAAATGCCATCCCAGATAAAAGCAACTCCTATTCCATGCCAGTCAATGAACATTGCCCTGTAAGGATGTATGCGTTTGTGTGTACACACATGCATAAATATATACACTTTATATAATGTTTAATTTATCTCTAAGAGCATTTATGAGGTAGAAAAGTCCTACATGGCTATCAATGTTCTCTTCTCTTAGAGATAAATTAAAAATAATCTTTAATTGACAGCTGCCAAGATTTCTCAGGGAAAGAGAAGATTTGAAGTGACATTTTGGCAGAATTTGGAACTTTGCTATCACGAATATACTGAATATTCTATTTTAATTAGCTGGCTTAAAATATTATATCGTCTTAGGGACTATTTTAGGCACAAAAGTGTATTATTTCACATTTCTGGAGTGTAGGGTTTTTCTTCTTCTTCTTTGAATAACCAATGTCATATTGAAAAATATGCCAAAAGATATCATCATTATAACTTGCAATTTGTGAGAATTAATATAGTTGTCACTGGGAGCATAGTGTTGCCAGTAATGCAATCTACATTAGTCTTTTAAATTGTATTCAAAGTACTTGTTTCCTTTTTTTTTTTTTTAGCAAAAAGTAATACTTTCCATCCCAAATTGAATAGCAATGCCATGACAAACAAAGAAAATTCATTTTTAGATTGGATCTTCTATGGTCACAAATGACAATCCATGCATTTAAGAAAATAATGATGTCATGGCAGACAAAACATGTTCCCAAAACAACCTTGTAAGATAGGTTGAGGCTAACAGTCATTAAAGTAAGGTCTCCAGTGGACAACGTAAGAAAAATCACAATGGATTAGACCAAGCTCAAGTCAGGCTATCCTCTAAAGGTACCCTTTGCCATACAGTTAGTTACCCCTGGAGATGTGTTTGCAAGGGAATACAACAGTGAAACCAATGCTTGCTATTTTGTTCAGGAAAAGAAATGTATTTCTGTTCTGATCTACTACAATAAACTTTTTGGTTTACCCATGAAATGTGGTTTTTGAGTTAGATATAGACTGGAAGTTACAGTTTATCTGGCTGGGCTTTCTGTTCCCAGAGTGGCAAAGCAAGTGAACATGAAAAACCCATACTACATGTATTAGTGGAAGGTCTCACTACAATCAACACATGTCTTTTACTATGTACTTCTGCAAAACTTGGGTTTCCCTGAGCCAGCAGGTTCTTTCCTCTTCTTTCCCATTTTGCAAAGTTTTGGCACTCATCTATGGAATTTTCTTCTCAAAGGAGTAAAAAAGAGGAACAAAGGGGGGGGGGGAGAGAAAAAGAAATGTTGCAGTACATTTAAGACTAATTGTTGGTTTTTTTAATTTTTACATGAACTTTTGTGATATAAATGCTCTTCTTTGGATGTAGTACCGTGATAACCAATGCTTAGGTATAAACCATGCCCTATGAGGAACGACTTAGAGCGCTGGGGATGTTTAGCCTGGAGAAGAGAAGGTTGAGAGGTGATATGATAGCCCTGTTCAAATATTTGAAGGGATGTCATATTGAGGAGGGAGCAGGCTTGTTTTCTGCTGCTCCAGAGATCAGAACGCGGAGCAATGGATGCAAGCTGCAGGAAAAGAGATTCCACCTCAACATTAGGAGTAACTTCCTGACAGTAAGGGCTGTTCGACGGTGGAACACACTCCCTCGGAGTGTGGTGGAGTCTCCATCCTTGGAGGTCTTTAAGCAGAGGCTGGATAGCCGTCGGGGATGCTTTGACTGGGAGTTCCTGAATGGCAGGGGGTTGGACTGGATGGCCCTTGTGGTCTCTTCCAACTCTATGATTCTATGATTCTATGATTCATTCTATGAAAGCATATTTATACAGTTGTGGGAGTGGGATGGAAAGTAAGAGCATCTAGAAACATGAAAATCATAAATTTTCAAAGGGCTGCATAATGTGATCCAGGTTCTCAGGATCTTTACAATGATCAGTTATTGTTGATATTCCCCAAGATTCAAAACTCTCTCTGAGAAGATTGTTATATGTGCAGTAGCAAGGACACTTGTGTTAATAAATATAGTGTACCATGAAGCCATTGTCCTTGTGCCTTTAGAGGGATGATATTCAAGAGAACATCTTAGTGGATTGTGTCCATTGTTTGGCACTTGGAGTCAGGAGACTACATTTATCTGATTACCTCTGACACATCTTGCAGCTCAAGTCTATCCATATGATGAAGAAATGATGGGGAGAAATCTTGTGTAAAACAGGAAGGAGACCTAAAATATATCTAAAATATTATCTCCAGATCTGGATCCTTCCCTTTTAACCTTTGGGCATAGAATATTAGCTAATGGATTTTAAACTAGATATGACTCAGAGGAAAAGCTTTTCAATTTCATCCACAGCCAGGAGAAAAAGTTGGAGGGGGATTCACCTAGCATTTTTATATGCCTTGGCGGATTGGAGCCTGTTTGCCTTTGATCACTGAAAAAAGTCTAAACCTTCCAAAATATTTCTTTCAATTATTTACCCTTTTATATAGTACCCCAAAGCCATTTTAACAAAAATGGATAGGCTGTTTTGCTTCCTCCGCTCAGTGAATATTTATTTTTTTTATATTTCTCTGGGCTTTCAATAGCTGGGCACAAGGAGATACTTTGCAATCATGAAGTGTACCACCAAGCCAACTTCTTAATCATAGCTATAACATGGGGGAGAGTTAAGGCAAACTTAAATAAGTCTTGCAACTACAAAGAAGTCAGAAAGGTAGGGAAATCTAAGAATTTTGGACCTAATTTATCTGGTTTCAGAAAATATTCTCTTTTACATTTCTTTTCCATTCTATTTCATTTTATTTCTCTTTCTTTCTTTTTTTAATGGAACAAGGAGATGCCCACCTTTCCTGCTGTTCTAGAATATGTTGTGTTTCTTTCTAGTAGTTTATGCATTATTAACCTACTACTATAGCATTTATATTTAGACATCAGATAATAAATTATGCTGTAGGCGTCTTTACTGTTATCTGAAATATATTTTAAGTGCACCCTTCTGATTGTCTTAGAAAAGGAGATGTTTTCTCATTCTGGTTGACAGCAGTCTTTCCCATACCAAGTGCCACTGTGATTTGGGAGAACAACTGGGAACATTAAATACATGAAAGAATGAAAGGCTCCCAGGAGGTGGTAGGCATGTTTCCTTTTGATGTCTGTGTCTTTTTTATTTTTATTATATTTTATTTTGTTAAGAAAAAAGGTGAGCTATGAGAGGATTCCATAAAATGCACATAATCAGAAAGGAAGCGTATCTGATGCAAGAGAGTACAAAGTGTGGAGAGACTGGAGAAGTTGATTCTTTCTCAGTTCCTGTCTCATAATAGTTGCAGCTGGAACTTTGCATTGAAGCTGAATAATAAGAGAACTAGGAAAGACAAAAGGAACTGATTCTTCACATGGCATAATTAAGCACTGGAATTAATTATCAGATGATGATGTGTCATTCCCATGTAGCAGCATAAAATATCATCATCTAGATTCTACTTGCACCCTACAAATTAGGGCATGGAGTAGAGAAGCTACCATATTTTCCTTTGTGACCCAGCCTGCTTCCCAGGGGGCTCAACGGCTTGCATGGTCTCCATATGCAGCACTAGGAGCTGTGTTGGTTGGCCAGGAGGCAGGGCTTAATTGATGGACCTGGCATAGGAAGTTCAGTTTTCAGTTATTACAAGTCTTCTGGTACCAGCAATGAATGTTGAGCAGCTTTGGTGGGAACAGATTGAGCAGGAGACAGAACACTGGCTCCTTAGGTGAAAAGTAGTAATGTTGAACAAACATTCCAAAGTGAAGCACAAATAAGGATGAAAATAATATTTGAAAAATATTCCCCCAAATACTATTTTCTGCAATTAAAATGTTGTTTTCAGTTAAGAAAGTGCAGTGTTCTATTAAAAAAAAGATGAATTTTGTGCAAAACGTCCACAAATACAGCATTTTCTGCACAGAAAATACTTCTTTGCATAAATATCATGCAATTTCCCATGCAGAACATGAAGAATAAAACCTCCTATGTCAAAGCACTAATGATAGCAGTGTGGAAGTGGAACCCAATGGCTTTTCTAATAGAAGAAGAGTTTGGCAGATGAAAGAGAGGGTCTCCGTTACTGGGAGCCTGAAAGCAATGCCACTCAAGAGCTGAAACTGTTTCTTGTACCTACCCTGGTAGATGGATAGGAAGGGTAACCACATGGAGGATGTCACATTTACTCCCCTTTGGAACATAAATGTGTGGGAGCTCAGCGATTCTCTTGTACATGGTTGAGCAGGAAATCCAGAATTGCCAGGTGCCCATAACCCAACCACACTACTTGCTGATATGGTGAATGTTATAGGAAACTTTGGAAGTTATAGTATCCCTACAGATTAAGGAAGGTGCTTTCCACCAGTAGCAGCTAAGGGCTGATTTTACCTCGTCTCCCACCTTGCCAGCTCAGAATTACCATGGTTTATGTAAATGTGTGTGTGTGTGTGTGTGTGTGTGCACGTGCATCTCCATACACAATGGGTAACTATCCCCAAGGTGCATTTTTTTATGGACTGAGCATGTGCATAGTCTGCAGTAGGTTCTAGATTATCTCTGACATAATCCACAAAAGGACTAACTTTTATTATGTTCTCCTGACCATATTTCCCCTGGAGCAAATTTTGGAATTATATTGCATTAATTATATTAATGTTGATAACAGACAAAACATGTCTAGGGGAGGGTGACTAAAATGATAAAAGGACTGGAAACCATGCCCTATGAGGAGCAATTTAGGAAGCTGGGTATTTTTAGCCTGGAGAAGAGAAGGTTAAGAGTGACATGATTAAGGTTAAGAATGTGTTTAACTTCAAAGACAGGTCTTTCCGCATTCTCCCGTATGCAGCCCATATGCAACCCGGGCTTATCCCATGGCTTTTCAAGAATGGTAAAATCCTGTCCTTGAAAAGCTGTGGGATAAGCCTGAGTTGTATATGGGCTGCATACGGACTACATACAGGACAATGCTTTAAGGCCCATCTTTGAAGTTAAATGCATGTGTATCCCATCAGGAAACGATGGGATAAAGCTCGTGCAATAATCTCCATAGAGTATGGAAACTAGGAACAATTATGAATGAGAGTTAACGGGTCCACTTTGAGAATAAGCATCCCTTTTCCTCTCAAGGGTGATGAAACATAAAATTGGGAATAATGTGGTTCACATAGCACATACAAACCCAAAATCCCCAAAATGTTGTGAGATAGAAATACAGCCATGTTTGCTGGTTTCTTTCAATTTACATCTTGCCTTTTCTAATAAGAACTCAGGGCAGCTAAGAATCTGCACATGGCACATTTAGAAGCACAAATTATACACCAGAGCTTGTAAAAGTTGCTTTTTGGACTATGTCTCCCATAATTTCTCAGCTGAAGTCACTTCTTCTGGATGCTATAGCTCGAGAGAGAGTGACAAAGACAGAGACAGAGAGAGACCCTCAAGCTCTGCTTGAGTCAAAGTGTATTTGAAACCTAATTTAGACATAATGAAACTGATGACATCTGGGCAATATTGGCTAGTTGTTTCCCATATGCTAATATATCAAATAAAGGTTTTAAAAATGAAATGCAAGACAACATGCGCCAGTAGGAGGTCAGTAACAAAGGGCAGTGATCTAAGCACTTAAGGCCATGCATTGTTCATTTTCCTTATGTGGCACAGATAAAGTTTACCCAGTGAGTATTACATAGTCTTAACTTCAAGTACTGGGTAGTAAATTTCTGGATCACTTACTCTGGTGGCTCTTCAGTACACAAAGAGCAAGCAGATGGTAAATGTGCTTCAGATGTGCTGACCACCCTTCCTGAAACTCTTGGCAATGGCTGGGAATTTTTATGTGACTTTGTCATTGGCAGCAGATGTACAGTAAAGAAGAAATAGAGTTGATGGGCGGATAGAAAGACAGATGCACAGATTTCTTTGCCCACCACTGTAACTCCATGCATTACTGCACACACACCAGTTTTATTTTGGAAATGAAAATGAGTTTTGATTATCATTGTTGCTGAGGGAAAGGGGGAGACTGAAATTCAGAAAGGCTATTCAGCTTCCAAATACAACTCATATACTTCCTATTTCCATCTGAGCAGGCAGGGTTCTCCATGCTGTAAACTAATGGCCATTTACTCAAAATGCATCTCCTCCATCTTGCATCACTTGAAAGCCACACAAAGTAATGAATGGCTTCAAAACAGCCAGGTTTTTCTCCTCCCTGCTCTCAGGGGCTAATGCCCCATTGCAATTTGGTAGATTTTGCAATGTTTCAGAAAAGGATGTGGTAGAGAGATAATTTTAAGGTGCTTTCTCCTTAAAAAATTCTCAAACAAATATGTGTGTGTGTGTGTGTGTGTGTGTGAAATCCTAACCTGTCTCCACATTGGATAGATGGACTTTGATCAATACTATTGGCAAGTATAACTTTTAAAAAAATGATATTGTCAGGATTAACTGGGATTGTCCTGGGAGAATTCAAAACATCCCCATGCTAGTCTGGAAAATCAGTATGCACAGAGATCTTGTAGTACATTTGAGACTAACTAAAAGAAAGAAGCTGCTAGGATGAGCTTTGGTAGACTTGAGTCAACTGAGGAGTTTATCAGACGATGGAAACTGGAAGTATAATCCAATGGCAATCCAAACGCAATCATGGGGTTTCACGTTATTGCGTATGAGTGCATCTCATGCAATTTCGGGCAAAAGGGAAGTCATTCCAAACACAATCATGGGTTTTACGTTAATGCATATTAGAGTATCTCACACAATTTCAGGCAATGGGAAGTCATTTTCGGGTAATGGGAAGTCATTCTGAACGCATTCTGAACACAATTAGAATTCATGTAAATTCACTAAACAAGCGAATTTACATGAATTTGAATTGGCTCCATTTGAAATAGAGAGAAATTCCTCCTGTCTGATAAACTCCTTACTCAGACTCAAGTCTACAAAAGCTCTTCGAACCAGATCGTTCTTTCAGTTACTGCTTTATCACACTAGGGGGCAAACAGGATTTAAACTAGAGTTAAACAAGAGTTAAACAGGAAATGCCTACAAAATCCCTTTGTACACTTGGGTTGTCCTGGTTTATTTTCTGCTATGATTTCTGTTTTGCTTATAAGATATTAACTTTGTGGTATCATTGTGATGTAAGTGATACATAAATCATAGCAGAATATACACCAGGACAATCCCAGTATGCAACAGGGTTCTTGTATGATATTTGAGACTAAGTGAAAGAAAGAAACTGGTAGCAAGAGCTTTGGTAGAATAAATAGAGTCAAGTCTACCAAAGCTTATGCTGCCAGCTTCTTTATTTCATTTAGTCTCAAATGTGCTCCAAGATCCCTTTGCATACTGATTTTCCAGATTAACATGACTGTGTCTTTGAATTCTCCCAGAACAATCCCAGTTTCTCCTTTAATAATATGAGGCATCATGTTGTATCTGCAAGAGTTTATAATCCTAGTCACTACAATCTCTTCCAAGAATATGGGGGTCTTAATGGTTGGAAGGCTTGGATCTTTCTTTTCTATTGCTCAAACTTTCTGGTGACTTCCTTTGGCTCAGGACATCGTGATATTGACACACACCTATGTAAGCCATGTTGCACTTGCAGGATAAATTATTTACCACTGCACACTGCTGACAGTGAGAGAAGTGGAACTGTCTATACATATAGCCACTGACTTGTGCAATGTTGCTGTTCTGCATGGGTGTTGTGTAAGGCTGGCACAACATATCTTTGCAAATTGATATTTCTGTAAACACAAGGAATGTCAGATTGTAGCCACTGTCATTAATTCCTCTGGGATCACTCTGATTTTTCACCTTAGAACTTTCTGTGTTAAAATTTCCATAGCTTTGGCTCTGGGTGGTGAGTAGGACAGCAATCAAATAGAGTTTTGGTTCCATCTCTTTCACCTTTGATGAGTTGGTATGTGGATGTCATACTCTTCAGTACTGAAAGGTTCCTCAAGCTGACCATCCACATGTTCTCTCCCTGCCCCCCGCCACCTTCCCTTTAAAGTACACAAAATCCAGTTACTTAATTTATTACTTTATTCATTCATATACTGCCTTTTCCCAAAAACTGGGGTGCAAGTCAGCTTACAAATTTTTAGTCCTGAATGGATTAAAATACACAAAAACATCAGATATATGTAATTGAAAAAAGAGTTAAAACTCTTAATATAGAGGATTGGTTATTAATGTTAATTGGTTATTAAAAAATTAATGAAGCTTTAGAGATGGATAGATTGTCATATATGTTAGAAGCCAAGAGACTGGATAAATTGGAAGAGGAATGGTCACCAATTGTAACATTTTGGGAAAATAAGTGGAATATCGAGAAAGAACTATTACTATAATTGTCCTGAAAACAGGTAGAAATAAGATGGATGTTAGAAATAAATTAAGTGATGTGTAGAAATATATAGAGGTAAGAATGACATATTTTTTCAGGAGGAAATGAATAAATTCAGGTAAATCAAAGTTATGGGTTGGAAATAAATAATGATAATACAGAAAATAAGCATCCTAAATACAGTATAAATAAGGGGAAAGTATAAGGAAATTTGTTATTTTTTTAATGGAATTGTATTGTTTTTTTATCTTCTTTTCTTTTCCTCGTATTGGGGGTATATTTCAAAAATGTAAGAAATTTGACATAGGAGAGAAATTACAAAATAATTTACAAATTAAAGGAATGTAAAATATGTAAATAGCAGGAAGCAAATAAGAATAAGTGGGCCACATCTAAGGGATCCGGAAAAGTGGAAGCAAGAAAAGAAAATTCAAAGACAAAGGAAAGACAGAAGATGAGTTTATATTTATATTTGTAAATATTATTAGAACAAATGTTTGTAATGACTCAACAACAAATAATGTATAAATATTTGTTTGTGGAAATTTATGTCTTTTAAAATTCAATAATGATATGGGGGGAAAAATGAACAAACTCGCCAAGAAAGCCCATAATAGGGTAGACCTAGGGTAGTCATAAGTAAAAAATGACTTGAAGGCGCACAAGAAGGGAGAAGGAGAAGGAGAAGAAGGAGAAGAAGAAGAAAGAAGCTGCCGCCTAAATACTGTAAAGATACCAAATCCCATCTGAGAACCCCTCCCATCAGGGTCAGCCCTGGATAGAATCTGGATGGGAGACCGGCAACATGTGCTGTAGGCTGTATTTCGGAGGCAGAAACCATGTATCTGTTGTCTAAGAAAACTATGAAATTCATGGGGTTACCATAAATTCATAAGTAATTTGAAGGTGCATATGCACACACATACACACTGTTATTATGGGCATTACTCTAGTTGAATGTCCTGCTGACACTGATAGATTTTAAATTGAGACTTCTGACTTTAAAGGAACATTCCTTAGTGGATTATTGTTCATTAAGCAACAGTCATATTTAGGTTTGCTGTCTTCCTGTTTCCTGGCTATTACTATCTTAGAGCACTATGTAAGAATGTATTCCTTTCACCATAAAACCGATACCAGTTATTGCAATGGTCTCATATTGACTAGACATTTGCCCCTTAAATATTTTGCTTTTATTCTGCAGTGATATCCCTCTATGGACTGGCAGTGAAGAAGAAGAAAAGAGCAAAGAGTAATACTAATATGTGTAAGCTACTTATCTTGGCCTCCAGGTTAACTGCTGTATCCCAGTACTGATCCCCAGAAGCAAAGATTCAGTATTTCTCTGTCTAATCCCAAAAGCACAAAAAATGATTTAAAAAAAAAATCCTTGTGAAGGAACAGGTTAGACATGGATGGAAGCTCAGGGCAGCAAGTATAGTGAAAGTTTTCCTTGATAGTCACTACAGTGTTCTAAAGAACAGTTGCAGCCATTCCTTCTCACATCCTTCTATTGAAACTACTAATTAGCTAAGGAAACCAGCATGGTGGTATAAGTAATCGCAAGTTATACTTATATTCCCTAACCTTTGTACCTCGTCCCTTTACTTTGGCAGATATCTGTTCCTTATAGCATGCTGGTATCAAATGGTCATGATACAACTTTGCAAAAGCAGATAGAAAGGTTTCACACCGCAGTCCTGAATCACTGCAGGGCAATACATGCAAATCATTATTCACAGTTGGCTGAGTGCTGCATCACATCCCCAGTTCAAAGGCACAAGCAGGATAATTCTCTTTAAGCAGGATAATTCTCTGTATATTATCGAACATCAGCCCAAGCTTTCTCTCACCATCTGAAGTTGGAGGCAAAGCAGCACTGCTGTTGCCTCCTTCACCATAATTGCTGCTCCACTCCATCACTTGCTTGTCTTTGATCTCTTCACCATCTAGCCTCTATCCTACTTCCCTTACTTACTAATTATTCTCCTTTTGTCCCTTTGCTCCACCTCTCTTATTTTCCTTTCACCTCACCCCAGTTTGTCTCCCATTCCTGACCTACACAGATGTCTGGTTCTGAGAAGTCCTATGCTGGCTGGCCCCAGAGCACCCTCACCACAATGCTTGATTCTGAGGAGTCCTCTGAGCATTAGTGGGTTGGTGGAGCAACAGTTATTTCACTCCGCCCAGTGAATGGGTTGACCCTGATGACCCATCATTCACACTTGGCTTAAATATCTGTTGTATGAGTGAGAATGTCTTGTTCAACACCATTTGGATCATAGTGGGTGTAAAAATAGATGTCCCTTGCTCTGGATGAACTGCTGTCAAGTCCAGCAGGATACCAAAGCTCAGAACCTCAGGATCGGTATTTAAAATTCAGAAATTTTTATTGATAAAAGTAAGTCCACTCTGGTGACTTTCATTTTCAGTACTGACCAGCAAACATTACAACTACATAATTAAATTACACATAATTCAGATTTCAGAATGGCTTAATTTTATTCATTAAAATTATTAAACACATTTCTCTTTCCTTTCTCACATTATAACCTTTAATGGTTTGCCTCCTTTTCTGTCTTATTTCAGCACCTGTGTCTGAGCTCAGTTCTAAAACATTCGTAAATCTTACTATCACCATCACATATCCCATTACTAAATTATGGCAAGGCAAAAGCATGTACAACTCCTGACAATTACTTAGAGCTCTGGTGTATAATGTTACAATTAATGCAGACATAATTACCTGCTTGACACAGTTACAGTAGTCCTTTTCAAGTATTATCCCATCAATCTGTCTCCCACTTTCATCCTCATATAAATAGGATTGTGTGAAAGAGGGAATGGGAGTGACACTGTTTCTGTTGCATCCTCATTACCAGCTTCATCACACTTCAGATGCTGAATGGATGCTTTTTTGCAATGACAAATATGCCTCATTCAGGTAGGTTCTTTACACATCTACCCATGGAAGATCACGTTTCTCAGTGATCCAGGGATGTGTACAAAGTAAAGTAAAGCCCAGTACATACCTCCATGAAGCAGCATGCCAGCCCCAATTGTAGGGTTCTAATGTGTGCAGCAACTGCACTCTTCAGAACCCTAGTACATATGGATGCCGGCATTATGTTGGCCTCTTGTCTACATGGGGACTGCCATGATGACGTACATGACGCACAGCATCTGCACGTCGCTGGCAGGAAGCAGCATCATAGGGCTGTGTTGCAGCCCTATGATGCCACAAAAAAGGAGCCGCTCTAGGAGGTCACATCTCTGCTGCAGCATGTGGATGCTGCAACACAGAAGCAGGGCAAAAACGGGCAGTACAGAGCCACCCGTTTGTACAGCCCCTACAACTCTTTTGGATCTCACCATATAGCAGGGTCCTTGCTATCTGCAATGTAGTATCAGATGGATGATATGGACACCTCAGGCAGCAGATTAGGGGTGTCATGAAAGGGCAGCAAATTGTTAACTGAACAATAACAACAACAGAAGGTTAAAGAAGAAAAACAAGTTCACTAGATGTGTACTTATGGTATAACAATATTGTCTGATCATATGCACAGCTTTTGGCCCTAGATGATGACAGTGCCTATGGAGATTATCACATATGCCTTATCCCATCATTTTTTGGCCGGGACACACACACATTTACATTCAAATATTTCTCCTGTATGAAACCTGTATGCAGCCTATATGCAACCCAGGCCTATCCTGCGGCTTTTTAAGGACAGCATTTTCCCATTCTTGAAAAGTTGCAGGATAAGCCTGGGTTGCATACAGACTGAAAACAGGTTGCATATGGAAGAATGCTGTAAGACCTGTCTTTCAAATTAAATGTGCATGTATCCTGTTGGGAAAATTATGGGATAAGAAGTGTGTGATAATCTGCTATGTTCCTCCATAGAAATGGGTGGTGTATTTTAATATTGTGCTCTTAGTATTGTTGAAAACCACCCTGGAATCATCACTGATTAACATTTTTAAAGAATAAATAATTGCACAACCATTAGTTGTAACTAGTTGATTATTATTATTATTATTATTATTATTAACCTTTATTTATATAGCGCTGTAAATTTACACAGTGCTGTACATACAGTCTTTTAATTAGATGGTTTATAGTTTGTAACTATTCCTATTTATAAAGGGATACTAATGTACTCATAGAAACAAAATGAGCCACATTAAAGCATGATCTGTGTGATGACCAATTGTATTAACCAGTTAATTTGATCATATTTGTTTGTACTATTTATCTTGAATCATCTGTACAGTAACCTTGGAAGACAGACAAGTATATCCCTCCCAGTTTGGATGATAAGGTAAGACCAGCCATCATAAATTTCATAGCTGAGCCAGGATTGTTCTACTGATTTTTATTTCATGATTAATTGAAATTTTTGCAACCATGTACTCACATACCTGGGCTGTTCCCTGATTGAACTCAGTAGGACTAACCTCTAGGTAGGCATTTATAATACTGCTCTGAAAGCAGGAGTTAGTATGCTTCTTCTGTGACGTCAGACAGCAATCCTATAGATACTTACCAGGGGGGCATGTCTATTGAATTCAATGAAAATTAAGTCTGAATAAACATACATATGTCTACAAGATAGGACATACTCTTAGAACTTCACAAAACTGGACATACTCTTAAAACTGAACAAAAATGGATGAGACTTTGAACATAGTAAAAGATAATTGCCAGTATTCTTTGTCAGCTACTTGGGCTGCATCTACATTGCAGAATTAAGGCAGTTTGACACCACTTTAACTGTCATGACTCAATGCTGTGTAACTTTGGGATTTGTAGTTTTGTGAGATATTTAGCCTTCTCTGTCAGAGAGCTCTGGTGTCACAACAAACTACAGGTCCCAGGATTCCATAAAATGGAGCCATTGCAGTTAAAAGTGGTGTCAAATTGCGTTAATTTTACAGTGTGGCAGCAGCCTGAGGATAATGAATAACCTGGATTTAACTGAATAACCTGTCCCAGGCTGACCCATCCAAACATGGCAACAATGTCATTCACCCATGTCACTGGCACAATGCATGACATATAAAACATTGATATTATTATTGTTGTGTTTCTTTTTATAATGTTATTAACCATACTCTCAGGAGCAGCACATTATATCTTCGCTTTCAGTTTCCAGGAAGGCATCTTCACAACAAAAATGTCTCATTTCAGTGAATTTTTCTCTTTCTCAACATTTACATAAATAAAACAAGCCATAATAATCCAATTTACAATGAACACCACTACATTCACTTTTCATGTCCTTTGATCCAAGGAATCTGAAATGTGATTCATTTCCTCAGTGCCACACAATTGTCAAAAAACAAAACACATCCCTGAGTCACATTTTATGTTGTTGTGGAATATAACAAGAAGCCTTTCACTTTAGCACACTTCAGAAGGTGGTGGTGGAAGAGAAAGAACACCCAACATAATTAATATCCTCCTTGTTCCAAAGAAAGTGAAGGGTGGTACCCATTTGCATTGCTTATGTTACTGATTGCCCTTAAGCACCTAATTTCAAGGTTTTTGGTGGAGACATATAAAACTGCATTTTTGCATATACAAATAGGTTTGATTAAATATTTTTAGTGGACAAATTGATTATAATACTTGGCTGTGCTTTTTAGAAGCAAAACTGTTTTAAGTGGTTCTGCAAAATGATACTTTTGCTATGCTGGTTAGGCTTTTGTGCATCATATTCAGTGAACTTTGGAGGAAAGTGGAGAGGCAAGGAAGCAACAAATCTGATTGGTATGAATTTGCAATAATTTCTGGTGAAGGGATGATTTAAAGCAAGAGTCACAGCCTGAGAAATTGTAACTATTCTTCTGATTCCCAGGTGAATTTGGAGTTTAAAAACTGAACAGGCAGAGTTAAGCAACCAATGCAAAACAACAACAACATAAAAAATAGGGGCTTATATTCCTTAGTCCCAGCTAAAGTACAGTCATCCAAGAGTGGAGTGAATGAGTCGACTCTAAATGAGACTAAGAGAATTCCAGCCATCACATTGTACCAATGAGCAGGAAAAAAATCAGACCCCACTGAGTCTGAATTGTGCCTCTTCCCAGGCAATAGGGACACTGAAAGAGAAAAAAAGATGGTAATACCTCTTTCTCTGTCATTCACACAGTAATCAGAATCTAGTAACAAAGTTGTTCATTTTTTCCGCCCTATGCAGTTCTCAAAAAAGTGTGTGTGTGTTTGTGTGTGTTGCTTTCTTTCTGGTGTGCTTTTTTGCAGAATATAGGAAGCTTTTAGCAATCTCATATAGCCATAACGAACCTCTTGGTTCTTCTGGTGGCATCAATTGGCCATGTTTCGGAATATGGACTGTGACACAACAAAATATGGACAATGGTGTGATGCAATTTGCCTGAGTTGTCATTTTAACAACTGAGACAATAAGAAAAAAATCCAGTACAGACATATTAAGCTACTAAATGTATTGTTTTATTTAATTTATATCTTGCTTTCTTCTGGTAGGGTAACATTTTGGCATATATGGAACATGCACACCAGAACCTAGAAAAGTGTCTGGCTGTTGTAGTCCAAAAATTTGCTTTTGAAGCTCTAGAGAAGCCAAACACTGTAGTTATTAAATGTGTACCCCAAACATTTATTACAGTTAACAAAGCCTCTGAGAGTAACCATTGGTTTTTGTTGTTTTAGTAGCATCAGCATTGGGAGAATGGTACAGGAAGGCTGGAGAAACAGATTACACAAACAGGATTGCAGAAACTGGTCTGCAGTAAGTAATACCATCAATAGGTATGAGAGCAGAAAGAGCATATTCTAGTGTAGCTAATCTCACTATAGCAGTATTTTCCTGCCTGCAACAGGCAACGTAAACAGGAGCTCCTTCCAGAATCCCTTACTCAGCATGTGTGAACAGCAGAACAGATAAAAGTGGAGAGAGTAGATATGTCTACATCACCAGGTCATCCCAATATGTTAAAAAAACATAGATATACAGTATAAGTGAGCAAGCTTGTTTTCTACTGCTCTAGAGAACAGGACCAGGAACAATGGATGCAAGCTCCAGGAAGAGATTCCACGTCAACATTAGGAGGAACTTCCTGACAGTAAGGGCTGTTCAACAGTGGAACACACTCCCTCGGAGTTATGTTCCTTGGAGGTCTTTAAACAGAGGCTGGATGTCCATCTGTCAGGGATGCTTTGATTTGGAGTTCCTGCATGGCAGGGGGTTGGACTGGATGGCCCTTGTGGTCTCTTCCAACTCTATGATTCTAAGTGTGGCCACCAAATGGAAATCATAAGAAGAGTGGAGGTTGTGGGGGGGGGGGAGTAATCCCTGGATGCGTTTTGGAAGAAAGCTTCAAGTGCTCTTTAGAAGGTTCAAGTTGTTTTTGTTGACTTATGCAAGACTTAGCTGACCTAGTTGTTTCATTTTACCTGTGCATATTGTGCACTTTGGATAAAAAGTTTGCTGGAGCTTGCTACATTCTTCTTCTGTTTTAAAGTGTAGTAACCCATTCTTTCCATGTTATTTCTGCCTCAGGTATCAATTTTTCTACTTCATTAACTGCAGTATACCTGTAATTTTATTTCTATTCTACTAGTTCTTTCCAGAGCTGAGGACATGACATATGTGCCTTTCCCCAGTAGTATGCTCATAGCAACTCTATGAGACAGCTTAGACTGGGAGTTTGTATCAAGCCAAAGTTACCCTATGAGTTACAAGGCTTAGTGGAAATATGAACCCAGGTGTACCTGGTATTAGGCTACATCTACACTGGAGATAGAATCCAGTTTGACACCACTTTAACTGTCACAGCTTAATGGTATGGAATTCTGGGAATAGTAGTCTGTTGTGCAACTGCATTGAGCCATGGCAGTTAAATTGGTGTCAAACCAGATTATTTGTCCAGTGATGATGCAGCCATAGTCATTCTATCCTCTGCATAGTCTAAGGGCTCACCTGCACCAGCCAGAAAACCCTGGTCTGCTCCTGGAGTATTCTGTATCTGGAGCTCACCTGGATTCTTTGTTACCTCCACACTCTGGAGTGATGCAGAATTGCTGTTTACATGCTGTCTGTGCTGCCCAGTGCCAACACTACCACAAGTTGCTTTGTTTGAGGTCATAAATGAGAAACCCATCATTAATCACATGGTTGGGCACCTCACTGTGACCTCAGGAGGAGTTGCTTCCACCATTGACAGTACTGCTGGTTGTCAAGTAGGACATGTCTGTAAACAGCCACCTAGTATTGCTGTTTATTCACGTCTTGCTGTGACAACCAGCAGTGAATTTTCTTGCAAAATCCAGAGCAAAAGGTGATTTTATTTTTTTTAAAAAATGGGCAAGGATGTGGCACATTCCGTGTGGAACTATCCTGCCCTCATGAAGACAATCCACACTTGAATTGGGGCTTTGGCCCTGTGTTGTGTAGACAGATTGTGGTTAGGGTGGGGAAAACTGGAGTAACTGGTCTATGTACACATGCCCTGTCTGTCATGTTCCAGAGAGTGTAAGATGTATTCTTGATGTGATCTTATGATCTCCTGACGTCTGGGAGATCTGATTCAGTTTCTCTGTTTGTAATACTGAGAATGACAGCTGCAAATGAGCAAAACTCTCTCTCTCTCTCTCTCTCTCTCTCTCTCTGTGAGCATGAACATACCTTTGTTCATATGCATACATGTACCTTTGTGCATAAACTAAATTGTTTTCTTCCATTCCAAAGTGCATAACCTTATTTGTTCATTGAGCACATAAAAAGAATTAGACCAAGGGCGAGAGGCAGTATAATTCTCTGATTATCTGAATGGCCTTTTTAAAATAGGTGACAGTATTTAAACATGGGAAATATATTAAGCTCCAGTCAGCAGTAATCAGATAAAGGAAGTAATTAAGATATTTCTGCCCTGTATTCTTGGAACCCATTCTTCTTGCTTCTGAGATCCCTATCAGGCAGCCTACTCATGACAAATCAAGTTTTCATGTATAAAACCATTTTGATGTCCACCAGTCTTAAAGGAATAGGCAAAGGACTAATATATCTATATATGTGGGGAGAGGAAGAAAGAAAAAGGGAAAGAGAGAGAGAGAGAATGAAATCAAAGATCCTGTTTAGGCAAACTCATTCTATTTTTCTTTCTTTCTTTAAATGATTTTAATACTATATTGTTGTTGTTGTTTTTTACTGGTCCTGTAAAAAAGAGAAAAAACAAAGTTAGTTCAAAGACAACATTAAAGCAATGAGGAAAATACAATAAATCTGAATCAATTCAAATGCTTCAGCAGGTAAATCAAGTCCTGAAATGATTTAGCATTAGACCAACGAAAGCCATCACGCCTCTTCAGTTTCTCTGTCATACTTCAATTTCCTCAAACTCTTGGCAGAAATTGATTTTTTTAAAACATTTGTTTACCATTCTGGCTGTCTCATACCACCTAGGTGCCTCAAAAAGAGACCTTGCACACCAGGCTGGCTTGAACTATTACTTTACCTTCTCACTAAGAAGTGTCCTATGGAGGAGAAATATTATATAGATTTTCCCATTTCCCTCTTCCCAACCCTTCTTTTTTCCCCCTTTTGTCTAGTGTGTGTATATAGTTATCATTTGAGTCACTAAAATACATTAGTCATAACAGGCATCCTAAAGACAGCTTCTAAAGCTAAATAGTAGAGGAAGTAATGTGTGTGTGTGATTGGCCTGAAATACTTGGATCTAAATCCATGTATAGCAAGGTTTCTAATTTATGTGCTGCTTTATGCAAGTCTTCCTCTTCCACCCTGCTTCAATTAGTTATCACATATTGCGATATTGTCCTACATCTGGATTCTTTATGACTTCACATTATTTCCATCCCAAACAGTTGGATTATGGGAGGGAGAGGACTCACAGTTTTGGGTCAAGAGAGGCTACCTCTTCTTGGGGAGTAGACACCCCTCGGTCCCAATGCTATCACAGGCATGTTTAGTGAGGATATTGCTTCTCAATGGGTGTTCCAAAATTCTGGAACAGTCTCTCGCATAGAGTTCCCCTCTCTGCTCTCTATCTGCTGGTAGGCAAATATCTTTTGGTGGTTAACATGTTGTGGGAGAAAAGTCTTTTAATGGGGTGTGTTGTACTTTTATATCTTTTCTATATTTTGAATGTGCTTTAATCTGTTTTGCATTAGTTTGGTTTTAAAGAGATTGCTCTTTAATGTTTTTAAACATTGTTTGTCCTTTGTTCTTTGCTGTTATTTGTGTTGTAAACCAACTTAGGTTCCATGACAGGAGAAAGATGGGAAATAAATTTGACAAAGGGAGAAAGGAAGGCTGTTGAGAGTTCTCTAAGAAAATCTCTTCACAAAAGTGAGAATTTCCCACAAGGAGGGAGGATCAAGGGAATCTTTCTTCATCACGTTTCCCACATTTTGCACAAAAAAGTCTCCATGAAATCAAGTATTCACTTCCCCTCTTCCTTTCTGTAGGAACACACAAACAAAAAGGGGGGAAAAGATGGAAAGAACTGTTGTAGCCCTAGCATGTCTTAATAATCCATACAGGACAATGTTGATCTATTTTGAATATCATAAAACAATGCACAAATTCAGTCTCAAAATTGTACAGAATCTTTCTTACCCATGTTGCAATGAGGAGAAAAACAGTTTCATCTTTGTCATTTGTTATGTCCAAGCCAGGATTTAGATTTCTAGCCATGATGAAGACATTTATGAATTTTAGTAAATCCTTCAAATACAAGCTGTAGTAAATTTCTTTTCCATTTCTATCAGCCAGGTTCAATAGCTATTGTCACCATGTTGAAGACTGTGGGCCAAAACATGTGGCCCAGAAGGTGCAGTGTGATGCCGCTCCTGACAGACCTGGACTGGAGACGTGGCAACTGTGTACTGCAACCCTGATCTGGCTATTTGCTGTCTCAAAAAGAGGCAGCAAAATGCCACTTCTTTTTGAGCTGGCAAAAGGGTGCCCTTTCTGATGCTGCCATGGCTGTGCAGCACTCGGGTGGCATGCAGCATCTAAAAGCCATGCTGATGGAGCACCATAAAGCCAGGCCATGTGTGGGCAGGCAGGTGGCTTCCAGTGGCACTGGGGCGATATCAAGGCATGTGTCATACATATGCCAAGCCTCTGCACTGCCTAAAAGGCAGCTTTTAGTGCTAGCCTGTACTGGTCCTATGTTGTACCTACCTGACAGATTTGATAAAGATATAATTAAAAGTTGTGCTAGTCTGAAGTCAGAACTAACATTATTTGAGCTTTCATGGATATAAACACATTTCTTCAGAGGCAGTAGAGAGTGATAATAAATGCTGAGGTATAAAGCATATTTACACAGTTGTGGGATGGGTTGTATGGGTTGTAATAGGATCCACAAAGATGCAAATCATAAAGTTTTCCCTAAATTTTCAAAGCACTGGGTAATGCTTCAGATCTTTACAGTGGTCAGTTGATGTTGATGTGAGCAAGCAATAAATCTGGTTACTAAAAGTAGTTTCCCAGAGTTCAAAACTCTGTCTGCAAGAAATTAACAGGGCTACTTATTGGAATGCTTGAGCAAATCCAAATCAAGAAGAAAAAGAATAATAAGAAAAGAGTAATGAGACACCCATGAAACTCTAAAAAGCTAAACAAGTGCATTCCAATCCAGCTACCCCAACAAAATAAAGTTTTGTAGCTGGATGATCAAAGCATAGAACAGAATTGTTCAGGTTTACAGTTAACCCTGTGTATTAGCAATAGTGCTATGGATTACTCAGGATGGATATAATTGTTTTGTTTAAGAAATCCACATTATAATCACATTAAGACACCTCAGGGTGTCTACCATAAGGATGACATGTCTTGCTGTGTTTTATTACTTAAATGTTGATGCAATTTGGTCTCCCTGCTGATTGCCCATTTGTCTTTCTAAGGCATAGATGGATAGTTAGCTTTATTGAATTGTGCTTGTTCCCCCTTCTTATGGAAGAACATTGATCAATAATTCATGAGTTGTGACCAACAGACTCATTTTTCTAAAACAACTCTTTCTGGAACAATTGTATCCTGGATGTTAGAGTCAATCATTGGTAGAAGGAAACACTTAAGATGTTCAGACAGATCCACTAAGATGGTTGCCATTATTGGCATAGATGTTAAGGAAGGATCTATGCTCAAGAGCAAATCAACAACAATGTTGAAGAGTCAGTTCAGCAAATACCAAAATAATTTGGTTACTTACTGAATTTCAGTAGTTTATGACACTAAAACCAAGAATTCTGACAGTTCATAAACTCTCTTGACAAATTTGTCATTTTATACCTGCTTGTAGCAATAGCAATAACAACAGCAACAGCATTTTATATTTCTATACCACTTCATAGTGAACTAAGCACTCTCTAAGCAGTTTACAATGTGTTTAGTCAATTGTAGGTAAAACCAGCATGGCATTGTGGTTTCATTGCTGGACTATAACTCTTTAAACCAGGGTTGGATTCCCTGCTCAGCCATGAAAGCCACTGGATTATCTTGGGCAATTCACATGCTTTCATCCTCAGGTAAGGGCAATGGCAAACCTTCTCTGAACAAATCTTGCCAAGAAATATGATGATGATGATGATGATGATGATGATGATGATGATGATGAATTTTATTTATAGCCCGCTCCTCTGTCAACCAACCGGAGTGGGTTACAACAATTAAAAATACAAGGTAAAATTTACAAAGACCCATACCAACCACTTACCCCTTAAAATTAGATTAAACTAACATCAAATTAAAAACAACATAATTAAAATTCTCACAGCTTAAAACAACAGTCGGATTGCATGGGTGTCAGGCGTCGAGATGTTAAAAATTGAGGGGAGAGTTTGACCCACTAACAGAGCCGGGAGTTAAGGACTTTCTTGGAAGGCCTGCCGGATGAGATGTGTCTTTATGGCTTTTTAAAAGCAATCAAGAGATGTAATAAGACGCATCTCATCTGGCAGGCCATTCCATAGTCTGGGAGTGGCAGCAGAGAAGGTCCTCTGGGAGGTTTGTGACAGTCTAGTTTTCATCAGCTGCAGCAGATTCCTCCCAGAGGACCGGAGTGTGCAGGGGGGCTCATATGGGAAGAGGTAGTCCCTAAGATAAGATGGACCCAAGCCATGTAGGGCTTTAAAGGTTAAAACCAACACCTTGTACTACGCCCGGAAACTAATCAGCACCCAGTGGAAAATCCCATTATAGGTTCACCTTAGGGTCGCCACAAGTCAGAAATGGCTTGCAGGAATACAAGAACAACAAAGTACTCACTGAGCAATGAAACCGAGATTGCTTTCAGAATCTGCACATATCTGAGGCTTATGGTGCATTTCAGAGAAATGGGATGTGCCTCCAAACATTGTGTACATTTTAAAATATGAATAGTTAGAGATGTATGCAGTTTTTCAAAAATGCACACAAAGTAGATGCCCTCTCCACTCATTCCTCCCAAATTGTCTTAAATGTCTTCTGAGTTACCACCCATCAGCCAGCAGTAGGGATCAGTGAAAGGAAGCAGTCATTAGCAGAGGGAAACAATGTGATCACAGTTATCATACATACATGTGCATAACAGTAGCTGAGAGACAGGGATGAAAAGATTATTCAAAAACACACAAATCATATATGAAAAAATTGATTTCAAAAGAAAAAAAATAGAAACATATTATATATGTGCTCAATTGCAAGAATTAATCTAGCCAAAAAATGGAAATCAGATGAAATACCAAAAATCGAAGAATGGCAGCTGGACAAATTAACATAAATATTGAACAAAAAATCACCAGAAAATGTAAACAAAGAATGGGGAGAGTTAATAAACAATTGTAAAAAGAATTAAGAGTGGACAAAAACAATAACAATGTGGAGGGGGGGGGAGATGGAGAATAGTTGGAAATTAGAAACAAAACAAATAAGAAATTCTCAAAAATATAAGAAAGCAAATAGTTACTGAAGAGATGTGGAGCTAATCTATTTTTTTAATTTTTTTTAGGAAAAGAGAAGCAAAAAAGCTAAAATATAGCAAGGCTACTCGGTTCAGAATGATAAAGGAAGTCTGCAAAATGGAAGAAAATGAAGAAGGGAAAACGCAAATAAAATCTTCAGCATACCTACCAAGAAACATTACGTATATAATAAATAATATATATAATAGGAAAAAAAGAAAAATGGATTTCTTTTTGCATCTGCAGTGCAGAAATAATGTCATTTGTCATGATTTTAACTGCCATGGGTCAGAGCTATGGAATTCTGGGATTTGTAGTCTTGTGAGATATTTAGCCTTCTCTGTCAGAGATCTCTGGTGCCATCAGAAACTAGAAATCCCAGAATTTCATAGCATTGAGTCATGGCAATTAAAGTAATGTCAAGCTACATTATTTCTGAAGTACAGATGCAGCCCCTGTGTTGGGACTTATTTTGTGTACACACACATACACATAGCAGCTGTTTTGCAGCATCTTCTGCACAGAAAGCAAATTTCCTGTGCAGAAAACATGCACTTTTCTTTTAAAGTGAGATTGTGTGTGTGTGTGTGTGTGTGTGTAGACAGAAATTATATTGGGGAAGAAAGCGGGATGTAAATAGACGAAGGAGGGAAGAATTTTCTTCCCCAGTATTTTATGTGTGGCTTCCACTACCCAAAAAACGAAGATGAATTCCAAACTGTAAGTAGTTCTTAACAACTAGTTTTTAGCAACATCACACTGTTTAAAGGCTTGATTGCAATAGGGAGAAAAAAAGGGCCACCTGACTTACCGGACAGGCCTGGTTGCTGTGGCGGGGGGAGGGGCACTGGATGGGGGAGGCTGCTCAGCCTGGCTGAGCCCCAGCATGCCTAACATGGTCTTTCCCTCCAACTAATATGCAATTTGGTCTTCATTGTGGCAACTCCCTCCATAGCAAATGATAAATTTTTGTTCTTGGCACCAGAGTTTTGGACAAGCTACATTTCCCCGAATTACATTGCATGGAGCCATGGCCATTAAAGCTGTGTCAAACTGGATTATTTCTGCAGAATGGATTCAGCTTCAGGGAAAAGTACTGTATGGCAGGATCAGCATTATCCTCCTGAACTGGACATTGCTAATGGTTTTGTGCCAAGGTGTTCATGTTCTTATTCTGTTTTCCCTTGATCAGTCTACACAATAACTAACACAGGGGCCTTCATCACTCTGCACAAATTATTTTGCTGCTAGGGTGCTATATACATATGCTGCCCTGAAAACAATCCCATGAAAAAAGCTCTGTTGTTTTCCTGAAGGAGATCATCTGGGAGAATGTGCATTTCTAAATTATGTTCAAATGGGAAAAGATCTAGTTTCTTGTTTGTAGCTGCCATTTCACATTATTTGGTTTATAGAACAGCACTGCCAGAACTACTCAAACCACTAAATCATTATAGGTACCTGAAAAGAATATTTTTAATCATTTAAAAACTCAAAAGAAGCAGTCAATTAACATTGCTTCAGTAGGGGGAAAAAAATCAAAAGAAGTGTAGATACACAAAAAGACACCTGAAGAAAAGAAGGAAACTGTAATAGAATAACTAAGGTGTTCTGCGTGTTAAGTAATATTATAAATTATACACATTTTCTCTCAGTGCTTAATGTTTGAAGTCTCTTTTAGCTTTGAAGTTTTATTACAGATGTTTGTCTCTCATTCTTCCTCATTTTTTACAAGCAAAAATTGTTATGCTAGCATATGGAAGAAATCATATATCACCAGTAATAACTTCATATCCACTTTCCACTCTTTACTTACTGATCTGCTGCCGTGACACTCTTATGCAGCAATTTAGTAGTTGGGTTTAGACAGATTGTGGCAGATGATGGCTGGTTGTAATTCAGCAGATATCCACAGGGAGTTGATACCATCCCTTTGGATATCTGGAGGACTCCTGGGAAATTTGGGAGCATGCCTATTTCTCTTCACAGCCATCTGCTGAAACATAGCTGACCATCAGGGTTGCCAGTTCAGGATCATCCCAGGCTCTGAGATTTCCAAGCCAAAACCTAAGACATAAGGATGGACCCGGAGTTAACATTAAGAGTAATGCATTAAGGACCAACCACAGATGCTCACAACTTGTCATTCAAAGGTATGTGCATGTGTGCACATGCACAGAGAGAGTGAGGGAAGGAGGGAATTAGCATATCTTTCTGCTTGGAAATAGACAGAAATCTTAGCTAAGGGGTTGCACGCAGACCAGGTGGGATTATTCCTTGCCACTTACTTAGAAAGATGGGGTAACACCCTGCATACCCCACACTGTATTTAGGATCACCATATTTTCTTAGTTCATGTCTGGAGCCAGTATGTTCTTAAGAAGTCACAATGACTTGTGGAACACAAGTCATTGTGAAGTTCCCATGAGGAACGAATAAATACCAGAGGACCTGTGTATGATTCAATCAAAGCTAAATGGGTGTGCTTATTACTTCCAAGAGGAGGCTTCATTGCACCAAATCAGTAAGCTAGCTCTTTCTGCCTGTCTTTTGCTCTGTTTCTAGCCAATTTCCCTGTCCATTTACCCTGGGGTTGTCCTCATCAAATCATTGTTTTTGTTACCTTAAATTTAAGGTAACTGACCAGTCCAGAATCCTGTTGATGATTCTTGGGAAAGCCATCAGGTCTTTGTTACCTTGCTAGAGATCATCAAACACATCCAAGAGGCTAGTTATCTGCTAAAAATATTGGTCCCAAATGTAAACATCTGCACACACACTACATATACAGTTAGTCCCAGTCTGCACTCTGTTAGGGACGTAGAGTGACTCGCTGTGTCCACTACAACCACTTGCAGAACAGAGCCATGCGGACAGGACGCCAAGAAGAAGGTCTCTGAAGAGATAACTGCAACAGTCTTCAGGCCAAGAAGGAAACTGCTTGCTGAATAAAGACACAGCCACTGCCAGTCTTCACTCAATATGAGGGCTTTACATTTTGTTTGTAATATATACAAAGAAATGTACATAGAGTATTGGACAGCCATCTCAAATACTCTCTATCTCACACTCACCAACAAACTGCATCACCAACCACCACTCCATAGCAACCCACACTGGAGACATTTCCCATCTCCCTTATATAGGTGGTTCAAATGCTCATTGCATCACCCATCCCAGGTGTGCATATTACCAACTAGTTAACCCACACACACCTACCACTGGAGCTTAGCCTCTTTCATTACTAAGCTTACAGCTCCATCTTGTGGTCACATCCATGTCATTTCCTAACACACTCTGTGTCTGAGCTGTGTTGCCATTAGACCCTAATCTCAGCCACTCCCACTTTGCATGGTCTACTTTTTGGACAGGTAAACAACATCTTCTTTAAACCCCCTCAAACTCTGCTATCCAGTTTCCATATTTTCATTTTGGTTAGTTCTGGAGGCTATGCCTGTTTGAATTTCACTCTGCATTGTTCTATATAAAGCTATCTTAATTGACACAAATCTGAAGTTCTCCTCAATTATATCCAGTATACATATGTACCAATTATCCTAAGGTTACCTAGCCTCTTACAAAGCTTAAGCTAATTTTAAAGCAAAGCTGACAGTTGATGAGGACCCCCCCCCAGCCCCCGCACCTTTCTTTGTGTAACAGTAAGAAACATTTTATCTACCTTACTTACCTCCAGTGGAGGCAGAGTAGAATGGATGGCAAGCCCTGACACTACAATGGCTGGAAGCAAAGGAGGAAGCGAACTAAGTTGCTGGCAGTAAGAGCTGTTTAACAGTGGAAAACATTCTCTCAGAGTGTGCTGGAGTCACCTTCCTTGGTGGTCTTTAAGTAGAGGCTGGATGGCCATCTGTCGGGGGTGCTTTGATGGAAATTTCCTGCATGGCAGGGGGTTGGAATGGATTGCCCTTGTGGTCTCTTCCAACCCTATGGTTCTAAGTATATCCATAGATTCCACGAAGATCCCCTGCTAGCTGCAGCAACTAGTCACTGAGGCATTATAAATTGTTGCAAGCTTCTGGCCTACTAGTTGAGCCAGAGATTTACACACATCCTTTTCCTTTGGCTGAGAAGTGAGCCCGCCAGTTGTGTTTGGAAGAGTTGTGTTTTCATGCTGTTCCTAGTAATTTTACAGTTTGTAACAGAGGTGGATATCATGTGTCCATGTGACCTGGAGATAATCCCATGCAGTACTTGGAGGAACTAAGGTGTTTTTACAGGAGCCCCATTCTTGCCATAATCAAATTAGTAAAAGAAATTGGATAAATATCAGTTTGCAAGCATTCCATATCAAGTGTCTCTTCAATAGCACATCTCACGTGGCTGGGTTAGGCCTCTGTGCTGTATTCTGCACTCTTCTCTAACTCCATCTTCCTGTCCTATGCCTTATTCAGCACACCTTTTTGGGGATTTATTTAATTCAATGCAATTCTGGAGGTATGCCAATGTGTTTTTTAAAAAAGAAAATAAAAGGAAGTTTTTTTTTTTTTTTAAAGTTTCTGGTATAGTGAGGGGGAGGGGGAGAGGAAGAGACACTGACACCACATGAGAGCCGAATACCAGATTTGTCATAAGAGGAATTTAACATGCCTGAGGACTAATCTACTGCTGCATATTTGAAAGTGTATTGATGGGCTGGGTACCTTATTCTGACCTCAGGAGCAAACTCAAAGCAGCAGCAGACACATGAGATGCCTATATAGACAGGTGCTTTAGCATGGGTACAGAGAACTCTGACTCTTCCCAGAAGATCCAGAGCAATAGATAACTTTAAAAAAATAATGTTAATGTAGTTATACCTTGGTTCTGCTGTAGAACATGCCAAACTTTGTCAAACTACTTATACCAGAACCAGGCTGTGAGTTATCCAAACAGAACAATACTGGAATGAGGGAGGATGCATCTTTTAGCCCATTACCTTAAGTAGTTTCTCTGCCAATAATAATAATAATAATAATAATAATAATAATAATAATAATAATGTTTTTAACTCTTATGATATAACATTTTTGTTACATTTACTTTAAATTCTTCTAATCCACCTTGAGTTTCATGGTGGGAAAAATGTGGGATATAAATCAAATGAATAAACAAATAAATAAATAATGCAGGAAGGCTTGGACTGGTTGGGTGGTTTCTTGATTGATTGGATGTTTTCTTTTTCTCCATGTGTTTTTAACTGTCTCATTCTGTTTTTGTGTTTACATTGTGTTTATTTCTATCTCATTTCATCTCTGTTAACTGGTGTTGAATGTCATTTTTGACAGACGATGGCAATATGAGCTTAATAAGCAAGCAAGCAAGCACCAAACAAAAACAAAACAAACACCCCCCTTCACCAAATGTCATAGATACTATTATTTTTCTTTAGCAAGATATTAGGCTAGAAAGTGTAACCTCCCAGTCCTAGTTATTAATCTACTGATTACAAGTGCTTGGACTTCAACCAAGCTATTTAATTTATTCTAAATTTCCAAGTTCCACCATCTCTTTTTAATTCATTTTTAATCCCTTTATACATTTTTAATTACATTATTAGAGACCATATGTCAAAATTCACCTAGAGTGTTGCAGAGTGATAATTAGTGAATGTCTGACTAGGAATCCCATTGTATTGGCCACTGCTGAGGATTACAGGGATTCAGAAATGCTCCAGCTTTTCGAACTACCAGGATCATATATGCCTTGATGTAGAATTCCTTTCAGTGTACAAAGCTGGGGAATATGAATCAGGAAGAGACAAAAGACTTGCAAAATTTAATATTTATTGGATAAATGCTTTTTTTGTGTTTGACCTGAACCTGCAATGACTCTGCATATGAACCTTGGTTTTTCTTTTTAATGTTTAAAAAGGCCACTAATTGCTTGGCGTGCATGAATAAAGGAATTGTATTACATTTTCATGAAGCAGGGATTAACTGCAGGACAATGATTTGAGAAATCCAGCACTGCACCACACAGTTAAGAACTCTTAACAAGCTGGGCAATTAGCATTACAAGTTCAAAATATTGAGTAAAGTAATGAGGTCTTACAGGTTAGAGAACTTGTGGGATTTATACAATAAATGCTAAGAGTTAGCAATTTTATGCAGAATGTTTTTAAGGTTTTATTGTACATCTGTTACAGTTTCCAGTTCTTGGGTGCAGTCCAGTAGACCTGCCCAATGCAGCTGAAATAAATTTGTAGAGAAAGAGTTTTAGCCTGTTTGAATTTGCTGCATCTCTTAATTCAAGTTTTGAATTTTAAAACTGAAAATGTACACACCAGAATCAACATACTAGTTTTGTTTTAA
The DNA here is from genome assembly GCA_034509955.1 of Urosaurus nigricauda. Lineage (NCBI taxonomy): Eukaryota > Metazoa > Chordata > Lepidosauria > Squamata > Phrynosomatidae > Urosaurus > Urosaurus nigricauda. The sequence goes on from JAOEGL010000003.1 coordinate 256,699,360, forward strand.
TTAATCTCTGACACTTTAGTACAACAGCTTTTAACACACACACACATATACAAGCACACGTTTTAACCTTTTCTCATCAGATTGTCAACTTTGGCTGGTGTCCTGTTGATGATTTGCAATGACAGAACTCCAGTTTTCACCATTGTGTGACATATTTTGTTGTTGTTGTTGTTACAGAGATTGGAACATTATACCAACCTCATGTAATAACCATCACTTCCCCTGAAGGTGCCTTTTAGCTGCAGGGACAGTTTAGTGACAAAGAGTGTCATTGTTCTGCATCTGGTTACAGGGACATAGCCAGATGCTTCTCCAATGCTCCCTGCTTTCCACCAATCACTAAATGGTGTGTTTGTTTGGGGCTTCTGCAGAAAAGATGGGTTTAGGCTGGTGAAAGGGGAAACATGATATAATTCTCAGTGGTGTCACAGAGGATGCATGGGATATACCAGGTGATATCCCATCAGGTGACACTCTTGCCAGCTGCTCCTCCCAGGTTTTCACCTGGTGCCAGAGGAGCATGAGGTTGCATGCTGTGGTGGAGCCTTGACTACTTTGGCTACTGAACCATGTGACACACAGCATGGTGTCTGATAATTCTAATTCTGTATGGCCATTGATAATTCTGTATACAAAACTTTTATGTTACATCCTTGTGGTGCAAGATCTTGGCAATTTTCATGTTTTCATCCTGGGACTGCAGAGCAATGGGACTGCAGAGCAATGTTGGATTTCCCTGCTCCATGCAAAGGAACGCCTTAATCACACAGTAGCTATGGTTTGGAGGTGATATCATGTGAGAAAAATTGCAAAAGGTGCTATTTTATGACTAGAATCATGGTTTATAAGCTCTGTGTGATTATGTCCTTAGTGTAGATTCCTTCTGTTAAAAGATGGGTCAAGTGACAGACAAGAGAAAAATAGTTAGTTCTGAAGGTACTGACCCTTTGAAGCTTTAATGAACCTACATCCCAAGGTGCACAGCCAGGGAAGTTTAGAAATCTGCCTTATCAGATGGGAGCATGCTGTTCTATGTGGTGAGAAAGTTATTATATCGTATTTCATACATGAAACTAGCAATTAATCACTTATGTATGACTGTAAACCATTGTACTAATTTCCACTTAACAGGGTTCAGAGAGGCTATTTCAAGCAGAACAACTGGCTATCTCATGCTCTCTATTGTGGGAAACTCCTGAATATAATGACAGTTTTCTCATTTTTTTCCCCTTCTTGCGAGCAGACCTGGATCTGACTTACTGCTTCCTTGGAATAACTAGACACTGAGGCCAACCTGGAACAACACCACCTACCATCTTTAAAAGCCATATATTCTGTGTAATTACATTTTTCACAATTTTGAAATCTAATGCTGTTTGGTGTCATTTTCTAAGCATGTCAATATTCAGACTAACATTCTATACAGTCAAGCCATACAAAATCTCTACTGATTTCATCAGGAGAAATAAAGTATTACGATGAAGGAACCTGCAAAAGGCTTAACTGAATTGAGTTCAATGTACAGGGCAGCATTTCTCATTTTAATGATCCTAAAGTAATTGACATGAAAAGACAGAACTGTAGTGGGGAGGCCAAGGCCTGCATTATTGGATATATCTGAAACACTTATTACTGCAGTGTACTCCATGGGTGGGTTATGAAGCTACCACTGATGCAAAACACAATGGAACATCCTATTGTGAATGTATTTTGGCAGTGAATGAATTGCAATGGCAGCCTATTTGTTACTCAGCTGTGTTTTAAAACTCTGCTGTTAACCATAACACCCTGAACACCATGGAAAACCTGCTTATGTGCAGATCAAATTAAAAAAATTACATTTTTCACAATTTTGAAATCTAATGCTGTTTGGTGTCATTTTCTGTGCTAATCTAAAGGTGGCCATCTAGGAGTTTCTTGGGGTGGGGCAGCCATATTCATTTGTACATGGCACCTTAAAGACAAGCATGATTTATTTGACATAAGCTTTTGTGGACTACTGTGTACATGTCATGGCAAACTGAGGGAGAGCATTCTCTATGTTGTTAAATAAGCTCCTCTTTTTTGTGCTGGCCAAGTGCCGTAATAAATATGTATGTAATAAGCTCCTCTTGCAGTGCAGGTTGAAGCTTGTATCCTCTCTCTCTCTCTCTCTCTCTCTCTCTCTCTCACACACACACACACACACACACACACCTACAGCAAGCCACACTGCAGCACTATCCTTAGTGTTTAGTTTAGTTCCACTTTCATTTTAATGTACAGTGGTCCCCCGGGTTACGAAAGTAATTCGTTCCGGATTACCTTTCGTAACCCGGAAATCTTCGTTTCCCAGGGGACCGCATTCTTTGACGGACCGTGCAGCAAATTTAAAGGGGCCGCGTGGTTTTTCTGTTTTGCAACCCGGGGTTTTCTTCGCATCCTGGGGGCTTTTTTTCGCCCCCGGCGGTTTCGGGTCCCGGGGATTTCGTTCCCTGGGGGATTCGCATTCCAGGGGACCACTGTAGTTTTTCCCCCATTGTAGGGTTTGAAAGAAGGTAGAGAAGAAAATTAATTGAATTTTCTAATACTTTTTACCATTTTCTAGTGATTTTTTAGGGTGAAAAACTTATTAAAAAATAATTGGGGTCTCTATAGGGTTTGTTGTGATGTTCTGGGACATGAAGGATTGCAAAAAGTGGGTTCAAGGCATTGTACCAAAACCACGTATGTGTCAAATTTCCCATGTACTGTCTGCAGATTGGAGGCTATAGAATCCAAATAGCTTGGCCACAGCAATGCATTTTGGCAAAGAGTGTATTTTTTGCTTCTCAAAGGTGTTTGAATATATACATTTTTTATTCATCTTGTAAACCATCCTACAAGCATGATGCATGATTTATATGCATGATTTATCTTGTCCAAAAAAAAAAGCACAGGTCATACCTTCCAAGTATTTTGGTTAGAACACATTCTCTAACACCTCAGAGATTGACAAGAGAGTGACAGTGAATGTACATTGCTGGGCAAACTCTATTTTGATAGAACGTGACCTGACTCAACCTAACACAATCAACCAGACTGAGTTTGTAATTGAGTAAATTTTGTTTGTCCATTTTTTTTAAAAAGTCATTCACTCTCTTCCATTTGCTTGTCAAATTTCCTTGCAAACTTTGAATTCCATTCTTGGCTACAGGCTATTTTTAATAACCTGGCTCTGCCAGTGGGAAAAAAATTGTTTCAGGTCTCTTCAAGATTGTCCATCTCAGACAGCACATTTTGAAATAGAAGCTTATATATTCAAATGCTGTTACATGATATATCCTGCCACCACCTGCACAGTAACAAAACACTCATAAATCCCTTAGGCAACTTTGTAAAAATAGCCAACCTGACCATTTGTTGGGAAGGAGTAAGACTAAACTGCATGATCTATACCAAGCTGCAAAAATATCCAGTTCCATTCCTTGTATTATCTATCTCCATTTTAGGACAGGAGTTTTAATTACCCAGCTGCTGAATACATGGATGCAGTCATGCATACAGTCACCCAATGTGGAAGTTAATTGTAGAAACAAATATAAATGATAATAACAATATTCTGAGAATACCACAGGGAAAAAAGAATTCTTGAAATGCTTGTGAGTGGTAGCAACCAACACACTGCCAACCAACTTACTAGGCTGTCAAGCAATGCAGGATTATTATGGTTATTTTTGAAACCATCAGCTTAAATACTGTGGGCTATGACTAAAATACTTGATACAATCTAGGTTTATCCCTGCTGGTCTTAGTACTTCTGAGATTCCCTTGATATTATAAACCTGAAGTGAGACTAAGTAGCCAAACCAATAATTGATATATACAAATTTCTGTTATCTATAAATATGAGATGTGAGATTTACAACAGGAATGAAATAAGGAATTTGACTGTCCAAATCTGGCAAAACAATAGTCAACTGTTTTGACAACTGTAACAAATTTTGCTACAGATCTATGACCATGTCTTATGCAGCAGGAAATTGCTATTTTGAATATATTGGTTGCAGTGATGTCTTTTAAAGAAATGGCTGTCTCAGGAGCTCTACAGACCGGGGTGGCCTTCAGCTGTGTCTTTTTACACTGGATCAGAGCCACTGCAACTTCATGCCATGGCCTTAATCCAGCCTTTCAAGAGTGCAAAAAGGAGCCCCCAAAAGTGGCTTTTTGCTCCCTCAAAAGGGCACCATAGCCACTGTGGCACAGCTATAAGGCACCCCTTCTGTGCTACATCATCCAGATGCTGTGCCGGAGGTGTGCCATGATGCCACGTGCCATCTGGAGTGGTGTGCAGCATCGGGGTGCCCTGGGGGCAGAGTCAGGTGTGCATCATCAGGACACTGCACCCTGACTCTGCTCCCAGGCTGACCTTTCAGGCCAATCTGTAAAGGCCCTAAGTCAGCAAATTGTTGGAGATGAAAAATCCTGTGCACAATTCCTTAATGTATGTGTTTTGAAGTTATCCCATAGTTGCCTCAGAGTGGAAGCAATCATGCCAAAAAACTTGGTACTAAAAAGCCCTTGACATTTAAAGATGTTCCTGTTCCTTTGAATTGTTTATCTATAGATTAGAAATTAGCAAATGGCCAGCAGAAATCAGCATTTGTGCCCTTTTGGCTACTAAAAGGTAAATACATGGCGCCTTTATATCAGTGGGCTTCTGATAAGCGATTTTGACCACTCATGGATCACCATGTGCCATATAATTCCGTAGTGGTGAAGTGAACACCAGCGTTCACGTCACCACCAATTAATAATATAAGACACAATTGTCTGCCTTTTTTTCTTTTTCTTTCTTTCTTTTCTTTTCTTTTCTTTCTTTCTTTTTTTCTTTTTCTTTTCTTTTCTTTTTTTTTTGTATCTGTGGCAGGCATCAGAATCAAATCACCACGAATACAGGAGGCCCACTGTATTTCAATGATGGAATGATAATTTTCCTTCACCTGTAACCCACTGGACAGAAGATCTAGCATTGCTTCCAACCTTTGAAATAATGAGGTATAGAACAAATCTACAAATGGATTTATATTTGAACATTTGGTCAGGCTTTATATAAACTTATGACTAAAAGACTATTTTTCTCTTCTTTTGTTTTTATTTTCTACTATCATGGTTATATTGGAATATCATAAATTTAACTGATAACCTATTTGTGTACTTCTATTATACATTACATTTTATAATATTTTAAAATAAAATAAACAAAACATTGTGGGATAAATCCTACTGCTAGTTGCAACTAGTGTAGAGCCATTGAATCAACTGGTGTTGACTCACCATTTCACAAATGAAATTTGGGACATGTGTGGCTGAAAGCAACTTCAGAGTATGGTAAAGGTAGCAAAATTTATTAATGAGAAGGAACACACAAATTAGGAGAGAGTGCTGTAGTTTGCTTTTTTTGAGCCTACAGGAAAAGGTAAGATTGTGTCCTTCCTCTCCTCTTTCTCCTACTGTTATTCTTGTTATTCTTTTGCATTTTGAACTCAGTTTGCAACAAATGAGGTAAACTGATGGCAGATGACAAAAATTGGAGGAGGAGAGAGAAACTGGGAAATTTTAAAAGGAGCTGGAAAAGTGGGATGGTGTAGGATCAAATGGGACTGTTCCTGGCAGTCCCAATTAAGAATATGACATTCAGCAAAGATTCAATTAATCTATTCTTGTTGGCACTAACAAACAGGATTTCAATCTTTCATTATGCTGTTAGGCAAATTAGGTGGTCACCCCTGACAAGAAGCAGTAAGATACTGGAAGAAAAAGCTATCAGATTTACCTTTTGACTGGTGCTGCATAAATTATGAAAATGACTTTCACACGCTGCTATTATTCAGTTTTAACTGCCATATTTCCATTTTGTGGCATCCTGCAATTTGTCCTTTGGTGAGGCACTGGGGCATTCTGGCTAAGAATTCTAAATTTCACTTTCTAAACTGCAGATTCCAGGATTTCACAGGATAGAAAATTGGCAACTATAGTTGGATAATATCTGTATAATTTTTAGTGTGAATGGGAATTGTCTCATAGAAGGAGTTACTTCAAGACATCATGACGCAAGAGTTGAACTGAAAAATGGGAGGCAGCAGTATCTGTAGAGCACAGAACTATACCTGTACAATGAAAGACACTTTGGGGCTTTCCAGACTGCCAGGAGGCGATGACGTGAAGTTGCATTTTCCCAAATGCTTAGCAGCTACACTGCAGGTCCCAGGGGTGTATTTAAAAGATATAGGGCAACTACACTGAGGGGTGTGGGGATGATTCATCTGAAGTCTTGCCTCTTGCTCAGCCACTACATTGGAAGCTGCCAGGATGATAGAAACACAGGCGGAGCAGCTGCACGGGCGGCAATGAATGGGGCTTTTGGCCACACTGAACCTTTAATATTTTGTTTTTGTTTTTTGTTACCAGCTGCAAATTGCACAGTTGCACCGGTACACCATACAGACAATGGTATTGCTGGCTGTGAATTGTGCAGTTGTGCAGGTACATCACACATGAACTATGCAGTTATGAAGATCTGTCAAATTACCATTGCAGTTTCTCTTCCCTTTTTTAATTGCACAGTTGCACCGGTGCACCATGAACGAACCCCTTTATTTTATGAATTAACTTATTTATTTTACGAGTGAATTGACATTTTATGTGCAGTTGCATAACAGCTACAGCATCCCAGAGTCCCTACTGTGCATGTCTAGGGTTCGGATTAGGGCTGGAGTGACGGTTTGGGAGCTTTAAAAAAACTGCACAGTTGCACCACAGCATTTAGATGCAACTGCACAGTTACACCCTTTTAAAAAAGAAGTGGGGAAAACAGCTCCATTTTAAAGCTGCTTTTCCCCCACTAAAACACCAAAGAAGTGCATTCATGCCAAACTTTCACTGCAGGTCATCTAAAAGCCACACTTTCATGCAGGCATGAACACACTCCTTTTTGCCAGTCTAGATAAGGCCAATAGTCATTGACACCCTTCCACCACCTAATAACTAAGATTACAGTCCCTCTCAATACAAAAGATTTGTGATCTCCATCTATGAAAATTTCATTGAACTTTTTTTGGAAGAGAATCAAATTTTTTGTCAAAATGAATGAGAAAATTGCAAATAAATATTTGATACAGAATTGCTCTTCATTTTGCAAAATATAAATGAATACAATCAGCCCTCCTTATCCATGAATTTTATATTCATAGATTCAAGCACTCATGTCTTGAAAATATTCCAAAAAAGTATAAATTCCAAATGGCAAAGCCTTGTTTTTTCCATTTTATATAAGAGATACCATTTTGTTCTGCCATTATATTTAATGGGACTTGAGCATCCATGAATATTGTTATCCACAGGCCCGGGGGGGGGGGGGGTCTGGAACAAAACCCCAGAAGGTAACAAAGTCCTACTGTACACTTGCTTTAATCTGACTTGGTGTATTTGTTGAATGTAGCTGCGTAAAGCAAAGGGGCCAAGAAAGAGAGAATGTGACATATGTAACTCCCAACTCATACAGGGACCTATTAGCTTTTTATTTTTCTTCCCCCCTTGTAAAGGCTGGCACCAGTAGCAATAACATTACTTTTACCTTGATTTTTTTTAAGCATGAAATATTATTGTAAAATAAAACTAAAAATTTAGGCCCACAATAAAACGCCCATAATTAAAAGTAAAGAAGAATCTGAGTTTTCTACTGCCTATGATTATTGATCCTTCACCCACAACATTCAATATATGAGGAAATAAGGGCCAAGACTCTATATTGTGCTTGTGTAATATAAATCTCTGCTTGCATAATTACATGGCATTTCCAGTACACCACCCTTCTGCTAACTATCGACATAGGACAACTGATGGTCTATCTGGTGTTGTTCCTGCTTCTGTGCAATGGGAATACATAATGGCTGTTTCTGCAATCCCAGTGAATCAAGAGGTGCATTGAAGCCACTGAAAAATAGTTACATACCAATAATAAATATAAAGTTGCATGGTTAGTCCCAGCTAGGGTACATCCATTTACTTGATTATTGAACAGGTTCTACATTGTCAACAAATAGAAAAAGGCACTTGATTCCATGGCTCTACTCTAGTCAAGGGGTAACAATGACATTTAGGGCCATGTGAAAAAGTTGCATTTGTGGTACTCTGCTTACAAAAACATGAACTGAATAAATCCATTGTATAATAAAATAAAATAAAGTAGTACAACTAGATATATAAGTGAGATTATATAAATGCTTATACAAATTTATAAGGTGCATGTAAAATGAGAAGCTGAACAAGTCTAGGTAGAATCATCCAATGACAGCTTATGGCAGTGGGCCCTGCATAGAAAAGTATATATAACATAGAGAAGATTGTCTGTAAATGAGTTAGGGAGGGCAATCAGGAGAGGAATGGGGAAGATTTGATGTGAGGTTCAGGGAGTTGGTAATGTGCAAACAGCCATGGCAACCACCACAAGCCATTTAGAATGGTTTCTGTGGAGACACTGTTTTGTGGACACCAGCTTTCAGTATTAAATTGAAATTTAACTGCTGCCCATGATAGGAAAGTCTCAGTATTATACTCTGTGCCTTGGGCCCTTTTTTAAAAAATCCAGAGCCAACATTAATGGAAGGAGAGCAGAAATAAGATGATGATTCTGAAAATCCACATAAAAATCCCCCTCCCTTTTTTAAAAAAGTAATATTGGTTTACCTAATCTGACTCACCAGACATGAGAAACCTAATAGCACACCACTCTGTAATCTCCTAGAAAGTAAAACATCAGTATTTATCTGTCAACACTCCCTAATATATAGTCAGCAGAATCTAAAATCACCCTGCATAAAATGAAACCTGGCAAAGTACAGAGACTGGTTTCCATCCAGCACTTTCAGATTGTCATGAAGTGACATATTATTGTATTCTGCAACAGCAAACATTGCCAAGGACTGTGAGATTTAAACAGTCATGTCACCTTTGATCATATCCATCAGCTAATTAAAGCTCCTTGTTTAGGAAAATCTTGACAGAATGTAAGTTACTGGGCCTTACCACAAAAGGGATCATGAAAGTGTGGTGGATCGATCAATGAAAATGTCAGCCCCAAGCAGGCTGCTGTGAAAACAGCAAATTCCATGTTGGATACCATTAGGAAAAGAATCAACAATAAACCGATGAAGGAGAAGCATCTTCAATTTTAGGTTCAAGAACAGAGGTACAATAAATTGAAGATAGCAGTTTATTTAATGACACAGTGCCAGTCCTGTTGTAAGCACTTCATCTTAGCACTCTGGCACCAATGCAAACATGTGCCTTACGATTTATAGCATTTGGGAAACAATCTACCTAGCAACAGCATATAACAAGATTTGGCAAATCATAGGAGGATATTGGAAATATTACTCAATTAGGAAAATAGTTATTAAGCTATAATGGAAAATTACCAAGAAAACATCAAGCAATTATTCAGTGTTGAACTTTTCCTTTGCATTTCAGATTACTATTGCTATTAGTAGAAAGAGCTAGGGAGTTGATGATAAGGTCAGAACAGGCTTTTAATGCTTAATCTACTTTTCCTAGAAATTCCAAAGAGCTTCATCACCATGTAATTCCTAAATTTTCCTTTATTCAGAATACTTTTTTTATTCAAAAAAGTGTGGTTCTACTTTACACTCATCCCTCCACATTTGTGGCTTTGACTTTTGCAGATTTGATTATTCAGAGATTTTATTAAGATGTTCTCTCTAGGAATATCTAGGTCCTCCAGTGAAATTCTATGGTCAACTTTAACCAGAAGTTGCATTGAAGGATCTAGAGATTCCTAGAGAGAACATTCCACTAGGCCTTTGTAGCTCCTCCAGCATAATTCTATGGTCAACATCTGGCAGATATTGACTACAGAATTGTACTGGAGGACCTAGATTGCTAGAGAGGTGTTCTCTCAGGTTAAAACAATCTGTTTTTGTTCTTTGCATTTTTTCCCACATTCACAAGGGTCTTGTTCCCCTAACCCCAATGAATGTGGAAGGATGACTGTATTCTGGTCCTATCAACTATGATTTCACATATCCAACACGATATTGCTGCGTTTGAAAATAAACTGAAAAGGGTAACCAAATTATCAATGGACTGCAACAGTCGAACAGTTCACAGATGAAAACCAGGACCCATCTGGGCAATTGGCATCACAACATGATTAATATGGTGAAAGCTATAAATGAGGAGGAAGACACAAGAAGTTTCAGCAGTTCATTTTTGCCCGAATCTACTGGAAGAACAATATTCTTCCCTCTCCTCTGTCCCCAAATAGTTGACAGCAAACTACTTTTGCACTCTGAAATCAGTCTGCAACAATTGACTATGGGGGAAATGGGAGAAAGCGAGAGAAAATGGACCATTTTAAAAGTAACTGAACAAGTGTTGAATCAATCCTTCGTACTTTTTTGCACTACATGTTCATTATAAATATCTCATGTTCTTTTCATCAGAAATGTGAGGAAACTTGCTTATGCTAGTGAATTCTTAAAAGAAACCTCAAAACAAGGGAATTCTTAAAAGAAACTTCCATTCTTACTTTAATATCCTTATTGAGACTCCATAACTTGTATGTGCAATGGACAACACAACAAAGATGACTAGGGATAAAATTTAGACAATGTGATTAGGAAATAGTACACTGGTTGCTTTCCCATTGGTGACATATGCAAATAAAACTGTGTGTTAAATTTGCATATGTACTTTATGGACTTTTGGGAAAAGGTTTCCAGTACCTCCTTTCCTAAGACCTCCACTCTGTTATAATGCAGCTGGGGCTGGATGAGCTGGCTGCCAGGCACAGTTCCATCTTCCTTGCCAGTGAATAGCTGTGTCTATGTGTCTGGACTTGTTTGCGAGCAATGACAGAAGAAGCAATAGCTATGCTGGAATGAAGGTTTCCCCTTCTCCCTTCCATGTCCAGAATAATGTTCAGTAGCCACCCATCTGTTGTTGCTTACTAGGGGAAGCAGCTAGCAGGGAAAGCAGCCTCAGTCATCTCCTCTATGTATGATAGCAAAGATGTCCTTTCTACTAGTGTAGTACATTATCTTGACTACTATGAGCAAGTCTAAAAAAGGGGGACACCATTTGGTAACAGAATATATTCTTTTAGACTCAGTTCTTTAGATGTGTTCACATACCCATATACCAACACACACATATAATCTAAGGTAGGAGTATTGGGACTAGTTAAGAAGATAGTAGCATTTCAGCCAGACTCAGTGAAACAGAGAATTGATTCAGTACAAGGCAGCATCAGATGAATATTCAACCCAGCTTTGTCTTTTTTCCCAGATGTATCCATCTGTAGCTTTCCATTGCACATCCCAATAGTGTTTTCTTTGGATTACACAAATCCAAAGTCAAATCTGAAAAGGGTGATTTACTAGCAGTGTGCAGGAATTTCTAGCCCAAATATGAACATGTCTTCCAGAGCTTCAGGTAGTTTGTCATGTCACACTCCACTGCATGAGCAGCACATTTAGTTCTGTTTGCAGCACAGATCTGGCACATATTCAGCAGGACATGCTGAGCTTTGAAATCTGAAAAGCTCCTGTTTGCTGATGGCCACAACTAAAAGACACAATCTTGCTCAGTCTTTTCTACTCCAGCCCTTCAAACATATGTAGCATGCAAAAGCTGGATTACAGCTTTCTGCTGTGGGATTTACCTCTCAGCAATTACTGTTTATTATCTATTTGGGCCATGAAAATAGGGCATCTATGACTGATTTTAAGTCCTACTGATTTCTATGGCACAGTTTTTTTGTTTGTTTTTTAAATCATAAATAAAATGAAACAAAATTCTCAACAATATGACCAGCCATAGGCACAGTTATTTTCAGCATAGACAGCTAGCATTTTGTAGTGGTTTGATTAAGACACTGGGAGACAGGGGTTTGAATCCCAACTCAGCCATATACTCAGCCATATACCATTATATTCATACTAAAGATTCCTAAAAATGGCATTATATCCATTTCAATGTATCCAGCTCAGGTGAAGAATTGTCATGGATAGATCTGCCTGAGTCTGTCCCAAACACAATTGTTCAACAGGGCTAGCTCAAGCTACTTTGTTTCCTCAGGTAAAGGAAGATACCATTGGCTTAATGGCCACCAATCTAATAGTATTACTTTCCCCATCACCTACAGTCACTGCTTATTCACTAAGGCCCTATACAGACCAGTACTTTGTGTTGGCCTGTAGGGGGAGTTAGGGTGCAATGTCTGCATGCTGGATACCCTAACTCCACCTCTAGGACACCATTTTGGCATGCACCAGTCTACATAGTGCACGCCATGATGACGCAAATCTGGTACTGCATCTATATGATGTAGCACCGAAGGGGCATCATAAAGCTGCACTGTCACAGCTATGGTGCCCCTTGGAGAGTGCAAAAAGGAGCTGCTTTTTTGTGGTTCCTTTTTGTGCTCTTTGGAGGCTGGATTGGGGCTGCAGCATGAGGTTGCCACAGCCCTGATCTGGCTAGTAAAGGGGCAGCTGCAGAAAATAAGTCACAGAAAATAAGCTCAAAGTCCTAAAAGCTTGTGAAACTTTGCCAAGTTTATGGTGAAAATATTGTGACATCTGGCAAAGTATCACAAGACTATGCTATTCCTTCCAAAATTCAGCTTTGCATCAAAATACGTTGCCAGACAAGCCTTGAAAGTGGTCAGTATAAACCTCTCTATGTAGCTGGGCAACATCCACTTGGTAATGGTTCTCTGATCTGGTATGCCAATAATCAGTTGACCCAAATGGTTACTGGCAACCATGGAATGGTTGGTTACCTTAGTGATAGCTGTTGCCTGCTTACTTTTCTGCTTAAATTGATGGTAATGCACTTTTATTGAAAGAAACAGTAAACCATCAGTGGTAATCCATCATCACACTATGACAATCAGTTTCCTTCAAACACCACAACTAAGAATATAACATTTGTTCCCCCACACCCACATGCAATCTCTACAATCTATATGACAGGAAGGTATAACAAGCTCCTCTCCATGCTGGGAATTGCTGTTGTTAATCAACTGACTTGTGGCAACCATGTTCTTGGGTTTTCTTGGCAAGATTTATTCAGAAAAGATCTATCATGGTTTCTAGGCTTTATAGGCTTCTAGGCTTTATAAGGCACCTTTGCCCAGAGCTTGGAAATAATGCTTTTTTAAAGATTAGAACTCTAAAATATTCCAAAGGAAGCATAATCATGCCCTGAACTAAGAGCTAAGAAGGAAATCTCCCTTCTTATAAATTTTGAATGTTCCAGGTTGTGAAAAGCTGCTAGGAGGAACTTCATTTCCTAAGCACTGGTAAGTGCTGCATTAAGACTTAATGTTTAAATGTTGCAGCATTTTCAGAAACAATTGTAAACCAATAAACTAGTCCTTTCTCCCTCACTCACCACCTGTGTACTGGTGAGGACAAATTTATGCCTAATAGGTATTGTCATGCCAACGCATTTATAAAATTAGCCAGAAAAGAAAAGGGAGCTAGCAAACTTTCAAGCCTCTGCTTTGGGTGTCTTAGTAATATTAGGGTGTATGAATCCAAAGTGACACTTCTTTCCAAATGTGTTACTCTTTCCATGCTGCTATAGGCAACCTCTTATGAACAATGTGTGATCTGTCAATCAGCATCAATGGAGGTGGCAATCAGAACTTTAGTGGAAGATGGCTGCTGTCCTAAACTAATTCTTCATATTAGAGGAAATGGGGCATAAGAATTTCCTCTGTTGCTTCTCTCATCTGCCTCCTAAGAAAAGATGGCAGGATTATGTCTAGAAACAACAGGAACCCCACTATAGGTATGAACAACAGGAAACAACAGGAACCCCACTATAGAAAGAATATCCTGCCAATTGATCAAGAAGCAGGCCAATAGTTCGGGGGGGGGGGGCGGTAAATGAAAAGAAATAGAGAGCCTACAAGAATTTTTAAAAAGAATGTGGAGTTGAAGGCTTTCATGGCCAGCATCCATAGTTTTCAGTCTATGTGGCCATGTTCTAGGAGTGTTCCTTTCTGATGTTTCACCAGCATCTGTGCCTGGCATCTTCAGATTTGAAGATGCCAGCCACAGATGCTGGCAAAACATCAGAAAGGAACTCTTCTAGAATATGGCCACATAGACCGAAAGCCCCACAAAAAAACTTTTAAAAGAACTTTGCAATGTGGGGCACTCCTATTGGCACCTCACATCTTCCTCTTGGGATACTCCACTCCACTTTGCTTCATCTCATCCCAATTTTCCATTCTCTTTCTCCTTCAGTCAACATTACCTGGTAAGTAGTGATACTCAGGAGTAGTTCCCTATCTAAGTTCCTCACTTTAATTTTTTTTTTTTTTTAATTTTGTCAACTTTGGGTTTTCATCCAGGATTTTTAATACTTCTATGTTTTGTGTGGATGGTGCCTATTTTATTGCAGTCAACCAGTTCACTGCATATTATTAGTGTAGAGGAGATAGGTCTTATTTCTGCAGGTTATTTCAAAATGAACTGACTGGCATCATACATGCTAACATGACATTTATATTGCATTGCTCTTTGTGAGTTTTCATTTATAAAAAAATATGGGGAGATTTTTATTAGGAACAGAGAAATGTTGACCTATGTACTCTTGTACTGCCATTGCCAAATGGAAACAGCTTTCCAGGTTACTGAGGCAGTATTGTTCCCTTGATCTATCACAAGACCCCAGATATTCCTTGGTTATTTCCCATCCAGATATTAACCAGGCTTTCAAAATATGATAGCAAGTGTGTTTGTAATAGTATAGTAAACCAAATTTGAACAACATCAGCTATGCTAAGAGCCTACATGTCATGACCAGCCCAGTGGGGGATTTGGAGGACGAGAAGGAGGTCATGGCTACTCAGGTGCAGGAGCAACCTGAGGCCATGCCAGGTCCAAGTTCAGCCCTGCCAGATCCCAGCTCTGTTCCTCCAGCCTCAATGATTGAGTTTCAGCAAGAGGCTCAGCAGCCTAGGGTTGCTCCAGAGGAAGAACCAAGCATTCAGGACCCTTCCTTCAGCCAAAGGAGGGCTGAAAAGGCTTGTTTATGGAGATCTAAGACACTGGCAGACAAGCATGCTGCAGATAAGGATAAGCTAGGATAAGGGAGGGCTTCGCTGATTTAAGGCACCTGGAGAACACTGATTCTTTGCCAGAGTTTATTGCAGATCCATCATATTGGGTGCTGTTGGCACTGGCTCCTAGAATCCTGTGCTTCTTGAACTTTTGTTGGACTTAAACCTACAACCCTGGAATGGACTTGACTACTCCAAACCTTCTGGCTCCCCTGACCTTGTCTTGTTCTGACTTCCGTGTCTTCTGGTATCCTGACCCTGGCTTTTGTTTGTGGTTTGCTACTTTTGGACTCTTGAAAGGTCTGTAGACTGTTTGCTAGCTGCCTACTTAGCTTCCCTTGCTGAGCCATTCCTATCACCCTTGTTTGTGTGTGGCTGCTTGCAGCATTTCTGGACACTGCATGACATTTGTAGCTATGGGGCGAAACAGATGGACAGGAAAAAGTGGCTTGAAGCTGCCTTTTCTAAAGCCACATTGAAGCTCCATCAACTGCACCTCCAGTTCCCAAAGCAGCTGGAGTGCTCATGTCATGTCCACGTGACATGGTTTCAAGCCAGGAAGAAGCTAGAAAAAACTGCTTCTTTTTGAAAAAAGCTTTTCTCTGCATGAGGTGCCTAGAGGGGATTTTCCTGCGGGTTTCAAGGCATGTGTCATCTAAATGCCACGTCTTTAAGCCAGCCTGAAAACAACTCTTTTTGCCTGTCTTTTTAGCCTCTGTGTTTTAAATTTTCTGTTTGCCATTTCTGAAGCTTCCATAATATTTATCATTCCCTAATGATATCACTATAGCAGAGGCGAATATGAAATAGCAGAGGTGAATAACTGGCTCCATAGATGGTGCTGAGAAGAACGGTTTGGATTCTTGGATCATAGGCTGTGGTTCCATGAGGAGGGACTTCTGGCAAGGGATGGGCTGCATCGCATGCCAGTTGGCAAAAACGTTTTTGCAAACAGTCTGAAGAATCTGATCAGGAAGGCTTTAAACTGAGTTATGTGGGGAAGGGAGACAGCATTCTGGAAAGCAAAAGGGCTGGAGAGAATAGTCAAAGTGGCATAGAAGGAACAAGGCAAATTGTGCAAGGACCCAACAGTAGGAGGCATAAAATGTACAAAAGCAGCAAGTAAAGAGGACACATGGTCTTAGATGTCTCTACACTAATGCACAGAGTATGGGAAATAAGCAGGATGAACTTCAACTTCTAGCACAATAAGGGAAATATGATATAATAAGCATCACTGAAACCTGGTGGGATGATTCTCACAATTGGAATGTAGAAATAGAGGGATATAAACTTTTTAAGAGAAACAGGCCAAAGAGGAAAGGAGGAGGAATAGCATTACATGTCAGGGATATTTACACCTGTGAAGAGATCCAGGAAATCAATACTGGAAGCCAGGTAATAATAATAATAATAATAATAATAATAAGGTTTATTTCTATACCGCCCTTCCATAGATCAGGGCGGTGTACAGCATATATAAACATTAAAACATCAAACCCATATAGTTAAAAACAAACCAAATACAATAAAACAATAAAAACAATAAAAACAGTATCCCCAATGCAAAGTGCAGTAGCAAAGCAGAAGCGGCTTACTAACAGGCAGGTGATAAAAAGGTCCATTCAAAGATATGCCTGCTTAAATAGGTAAGTCTTTAGGTCCTTCTTATATTGGGTGAGGGAGGGGGACGAAGGGAGAAGATGGAGAGCATCTGGATAAAAATTAAAGGAGAGGGAAACAACAGGGATGTTACTGTGGGAGTCTACTACAGACCCCCGATTCAGGCAGAGGAATTGGGTGATGCCTTTCTAGAACAGATAATCGCACAATCAGAAAGGAGAGATGTAGTAGTGATGGGTGACATCAACTATTCTGATATTTGCTGGAAGTCAAACTCAGCCAAATCCTCAAGGTCTAGCAAATTCCTCACCTGCCTGGAGAAAATTTCATTGTCCAAAAGGTGGATGAGGCAACAAGGGGATCAGCCATTTTAGATCTTATCTTAACCAACAGGGAAGACCTAGTTGATGGGATGCAAGTGGCGGGATCCTTAGGTGGAAGTGACCATGTTCTCCTGGAGTTTGTTATACAGTGGAAGGGAGAAGCTAGGCATAGTCAGACACACACTCTAGACTAAAGGAGAGCTGATTTCAATAAACTTAGAGAAATACTGGGGGTGATAGCATGGTCAGGAATACTAAAAGAGAATGGAGTTCAAGACGGATGGGAGTTTCTCAAAAAGGAGATACTAAAGGTGCAATTTCAAACAGTCCCAATAAGGAAGAAAAATGGAAAATGTCTCAAGAAGGCAGGATGGATGACTAAGGAACTTTCAACTGAGCTAGGTTTTAAACTGAACATGTATAAGAAATGGAAAAATGGGGAAATCACCAAAGAGGAATTCAAACAAATAGCCAGCACATGTAGGGATAAAGTCAGAAAAGCTAAAGCGCAAAATGAACTCAGGCTTGCTAGAGAGGTTAAGAACAATGAAAAGGGCTTTTTTGGATATGTCCACAGCAAAAGGAAGTTGAAGGCAATGGCTGGACCACTGTTTGCAGAAGATGGCAAAATGCTAACAGGGGACAGAGAAAAGGGAGAATTACTCAACACCTTCTTTGCTTCAGTCTTCGCAGAAAGGGCAAAGGGTGCTCAACCTAAGGATAATGGAGCAGAAGATAGAATAAGAGAATTTCAGCACAGAATAAGTAAACAGATAGTACAGGAATACCTGGTTAACCTAAATGAATGTAAGTCTCCAGGACCAGATGAACTACATCCAAAGGTATTAAAAGAACTGGCAAATGTAATATCGGAACCACTGGCAATAATCTTTGAGAACTCTCGGAAAACAGGAGAAGTCCCAGCAGACTGGAGGAGGGCAAATGTTGTTCCCATCTTCAAAAAGGGGAAAAAAAGAGGATCCCAACAATTATCGTCCAGTTAGTCTGACATCAATTCCAGGAAAGATTCTAGAGCAGATCATTAAGTAGAGAGTCTGTGACCATTTAGAAGCCAATGCCATAATCACAAAGAGTCAACATGGGTTTCAGAGAAACAAGTCCTGCCAGACAAATCTTATCTCCTTTTTTGATAAAATCACCAGCTTGGTAGATGAAGGGAATTCGGTGGATATAGTATACCTCGATTTCAGTAAGGCCTTTGACAAGGTTTCCCATGACATTCCTGCAAACAAGCTTGTAAAATGTGGGCTAGACAAGTTAACTATTACATGGATTTGTAATTGGTTAACTGGCCAAACTCAAAGGGTGCTCAACAATGGCTCCTTTTCATCCTGGAGAGAAGTGACCAGTGGGTTGCCACAGGGTTCTGTCCTGGGCCCAGTGCTATTGAACATCTTTATTAATGATTTGGATGACAGAATTGGGGGCATACTTATCAAATTTGCAGATGTCACTAAACTAGGAGGAGTAGCTAATACCCCAGAGGACAGGATCAAAATTCAAAATGACCTGAATACACTAGAAAGCTGGGCCAATGCTAACAAAATGAAATTCAACGCAGAGAAATGTAAGGTTCTGCACTTAGGGTGGAAAAATGAAATGCACAGATATAGGATGGGGAACACCTGGCTGAACGAAACTACGTGTTAAAGGGATCTCGGAGTCCAAGTAGACCATAAGCTGAACATGAGTCAACAGTGCAATGCGGCAGCTAAAAAGGCCAATGCAATTTTAGGCTGCATCAATAGAAGTATAGTGTCTAGATCAAGGGAAGTAATTCTGTCACTCTATTCTGCTTTGGTCAGACCCCACCTGGAATACGGTGTCCAGTTCTGGGCACCACAATTCAAAAAAGATGTGGAGAAACTGGAGCGTGTCCAAAGGAGGGCAACTAAGATGGTGAAAGGTCTGGGAACCATGCCCTATGAGGAATGCCTTAGGGAAGTGGGGATGTTTAGCCTGGAGAAGAGAAGGTTAAGAGGTGATATGATAGCCCTGTTTAAATATTTGAAGGGATGTCATATTGAGGAGGGAACAAGCTTGTTTTCTGATGCTTCAGAGACTAGGACACAGAACAATGGATACAAATTGCAGGAAAAGAGATTCCACCTCAACATTAGGAGGAATGTCCTGACAGTAAGGGCTGTTCGAGAATGGAACACACTCCCTCGGAGTGTGGTGGAGTCTCCTTCCTTAGAGGTCTTTAAGTAGAGGCTGGATGGCCGTCTGTCGGGGATGCTTTGATGGAGAGTTCCTGCATGACAGGGGGTTGGACTGGATGGCCCTTGTGGTCTCTTCCAACTCTATGATCCTATTATTCTATTATTCATTGTGCATATTTTGATTCCTTTGTATTCAATAAAATTCTTCTTATGGTAGTAGTAGTAGGTAGTATTATGTAGATGGAGCTTTTGGGTTTCGGAGGCCCTACTACTGCTTAAGATGCCTTATTACTAAGATCCAAAGATCTCTTCGAGGCATATAAACTCAGAATATGTAAGAGTTTATACATGGTCTTTAAGACCATGCCCAATAACAGCATGCAACCCTCTGGAAGCTTATCTTATTAGCAAACTCTTCATGTGATAATCAATAAATGACTCAATGTATATCTGTCCTACAGAATTACACAGCAAGTGTGAGATCCTATGTGTGATTCAGAAATAAATTTTTATTTGATGGGCCTATATGTGTGCAGGAATATACCCTTGAATTCTTTAAATAATCATTCATTTCAATAATTTGTGAACAGTAGCTAATCTCTCATAGAACATTTTAGTGCCACTTTTATGTTATATAAATATTCATCACCATCATCATCATCATCATCATCAAGCTTTATTTATAAAGCACTGTAAATTAGCACAGAGCTGTTCATACAATTAATTAAAACAGATAAAATAAACCTGCCTATGACATACATTCTACAAAAATAATTAAACATAATACATATTAATACACCTTAACATTCAAACAATAAAATATAGCAGACAACAAATTAAAACAACACTGGATAACAATCATGTAATGTCTGGGAACTCTTCCTTGAACAGTATTGTCTTTAACTCAGTTGTGTAGCTGGTTAAAGATGTGATGACCTGTGCTCATGGGGGAAGGAGGTTCCAGAAGTGAGGAGCAGCAAGTGAAAAGGGGCAGATCTGGAATGGAGCAGTGAAAATCCTTGGCTGGGACTGCAGACCTTGACTACCAGAATGCAGGACATGAGTGGGAAGGTACGGAGAAAGAAACTCTGATAAATAAGGAAGGGCCAGCCCATGCAGGGCTTTAAAAGTCATCAATAGATGTTTGTAATGAATACAGAAAGGGAGGGGGAGTCAATGAAGGGATGACAATAAAGGAGAAATGTGATCAAAACAGTGAGCAGACTTGATGATGCATGCAGCTGAATGCAGAACAGAAAATAAAGGATGGTGGTGAGAAAGAGGAAGCACCACCAGAAGGAGGTTACAAAAATCCATTTGTGAGACCACTGGGGCATGGGCCAGAATCTTGGCAATAGAGGCTGAAATAAATGGTTGGATGTTAGCGATATTATAAAGAAAGACTCTTCATTCCTTGGCTATGGTCTGAATCTGGGGGTACATGACAGGGAAAAATCACAAATGAAACCAAGACTGTGGGCTTCCTGCAAATAGGGATATCATCAACAAGAATAGAAAAGGAATATTGCACGGAAAGCTTCAGAGGAAAAACAAGAAGCTTGGTTTTGGACATATTGAGCTTCAAATTCCTGTGCCACATCCACTGAGAAACAGCTGTAAGACAAGATGAAACTTGCTGTTTGAAACCTGGAGAAAGATGATAAGAAAAGCCAAAAGAACTAATGAGTTTTCCTAAGGACAGTGTGTAAAGAGAGAACAATAGGGGATCCAAAACAGAACCATGTGGAACTCCAACATCTAATGGAATGGCAAAAGATCTGTCTGATAGATAAGATTTAAACCAATTGATAACAGAGTCTGAGAATCCGAGGTCAGAAAGTATATAAACTAAGAGACAGTGATCAATGGTGCTAAAGGCCACAGATAGAGGAGAACGAGGACAGAATAAAGATCATTAGCCTTGGCCCGCAAATGATCATCCAAGATCTTTTTAAGAGCCATCTCTGTAGATCTAAAATGGAATTAGCCTCAAAAAACTCAAGACGGCAAGAATAAATGAGCTGTTCCAAAACCTTAGAAAGAAAAGGAAGAAGAGAAATAGGATGGTAGCTAGACAGAGAAGAAGGGTCAAGAGAAGGTTTTTTTTTTCAGAATTGGGGAAACTAAAGCATGTTTAAAAACAGAGGGGAAAGAGCCATTAGAGAGAGAAAGATTAAAGATATAGAGAAGCAAAAAGAAGGAGCAACAGAGGTTAGAAAATGAGAAGGAATTGAATCTAGAGAACAAGTTGCAGATTTGGAAGAGTTCAGCAGTGGTGAGAGTTCATCCATAGAGACGGGAGGTTATGTTACTGAAAACTTTGATTTTGAAAGTGCTGTATAAATGATGCATTTATAATAAAATATAAATAAATAAAGCATTGCATATGTGTTCATAACATTAAAAGACAGGATTTCAGGAAATA
Organism: Urosaurus nigricauda; assembly: GCA_034509955.1. Taxonomy (NCBI): domain Eukaryota; kingdom Metazoa; phylum Chordata; class Lepidosauria; order Squamata; family Phrynosomatidae; genus Urosaurus; species Urosaurus nigricauda. The sequence continues at coordinate 256,721,032 of JAOEGL010000003.1, forward strand.
TATGAAGGAGCAGAGAAACATGGTCCACAGATTATTATTATTTTTTGGTTATTTAAAGAAACCATTGCTTATTGTTTAAAATACCCATTAAGTTAACATTTTGAGAGTTATCTAGAAAGAAATAGCACTGGGGTAGATTCACACAGCAAGTGATTGTGCAACTCTTACCAGTCAACGTGGTTTGTGTATTAACTTTATATAAGAACTATAAAAGGTTCAGAACTTTATTCCTAAAACAAGGATGTCCCTTTTAAATTATATTGTTTATGTTGTTAACTGGTCAGGCTCACCATAAATGAGAGGCCTCCAAGTCACCTGTTATCAAGAGCCTTGTTCAGATCTTGCACAGTCAGAGCTGTGGCTTCCTTACTTGAGTCTATTCATCTGGAATTCTGTCTGTTTTTTTTCTTACTGCCTTACTAAGCATGATTGTCTATTCCAGTGAATCATGCCTTCTCATGATATGTCCAAACAACAATCTCAGTTTAGTCATCTTGACTCCTAGGAAGAGTTCAGGCTTGATTTGTTCTAGGACCAATCATTTTGTCTTTTTAGCAGCCCACAGTATCTGTAAGAATTCTTCTCTAGCACCACATTTCAAAAGAATTTAATCTCTTTCTATCATCTTTCTTCACTGTCCAGCTTTCACAACCATACATAGAAATAGGAAATATGACAGCATGAATAATCCTAACTTTCGTATTCAATGATATATCTTTACACTTCAATATACTTTAGCATTCAATGATATATCTTTACACTTCTTTTACAGCTACTCTTCCAAGTCCCAGTCTTCTGATTTCTTGACAGTAGTCTCCATTCTGATTAATGTCTGAGGAAAGTGTGCAAACTCTTGAACTATTCAAAATTTTCACCATCTACTTTAAAGTGATGTAAATAATCTGTGGTATTATTTTTTAAAAAATATTCATCTGTAAGCCTGCCATTGCACTTTCTTCTTTGACTTTCTTCAGTCATCTGCATATCTTAAATTGTTGATGTTCCTTCCTCCATTTTTCATGTCTCCTTTCTCTGAGTCTAATCCTGCATTATATATGTGTGTGTGTGTGTGTTCTACATACAAGTTATATAGGGTGATAAAATGCAGTCTTTAGTCCAAGTGGATTATTTGTCCCAGTGACCACTGAATCCTAAGCATGTCCACTCAGGGGTTAATACAATTGGCTTGTAATTGTTTAAAGGCTTTCAGTCTCAGAAATTATTTCAAAGTCCCCATTATAAAATCCACATGAAAGATATTAAAATTGCAGCAGATCTGAACCAAAGCATGAGTTACAAAGTAAGTTTCTAAACCACATGCATTAAATCAATTTTATGTTTGAATTCAACCAAAATTTAAATAGAACAGCTGCTTTGTCCTCCAAGCCCTTGTGGTCTCTTCCAACTCTATGATTCTATGATTCTATGATTAAAAGATATAGGTGCGTTTTACATTGGCAAAAAAAAGGTGTTTTGAAGGCTGGTTGAAAACCCAGCTTTTACATTATAAAATGGGAAAGTGTGATATGAAAACGCCATTTTGGCGTTTTAAGGGAAAAAACGCGCTTTTAAAAAGTAGTTCGGTTGACCCACTACTTTTTTAATAAGTGCGTTACAGCGCTAGTGCATGTAAAGGCTAAGGTGTACTTGCGCAGTTAAATGGGGCTCCGTTTCCTTAAGGCGCCCATTTAAAGGCTGCGCTGCTGGTGCGGATCAGAATGGATCGTAGTTGGGAGCATGCGTGGTGTGGACTCCACTCCTAATTAAAACGTTCTATGCCCTCCAGGTGTAAAAGCTGGGGTTTAACCGCGCAGTTTTTTAAAGCTCCCAAACCCTAGCTCCGCCCTTAATCCTAACCCTAGACATGCGCAGTAGCGCCTCTGGGATATTGACAGTTTTGGTGGCGGATGTTTTAACAGGTGCAATGATAAGAGGAAACTTTCAATTTTCACACGAACCCCCACACACATTCCAGCGCCATTTCCCACTTGCATTTGTCCAAGTCAGCCGCTCCTAGGGACACTCTTGCCGAGGCTTTGCTGTGGCACTTTGCACAATGGCAGAGACTTCTACAAGTGGCCCAAAAAGGGGGAGAGGGATGTCTTGGTCTCATGCAGAGACCTCAGACCTCATTTCCATCTGGTCAAGGCCCAATCGGACATAGCAATGCCACCGGCTAATTCACACTGCTCAAGCAGTGAGACACCAACTGCAGCTATTCTCTCTTCTGTATCATCACTGTCATCATCAGCTATCATTTCAGTGGTCACAGCAGTCATTTCAGTGGTCACAGCAGTCACTTCAGTGGTCACTTTGACGATCCTGGCAGCACTAGCGGAGGCAAAGGCGGCAGCTTTGGCTGTGCTTTGAACATTGACGACAAGTGCCGACCACAAAGGAGAGGAGGCATCCATGTTGGTGATGATGCCCACAGTGACCCTGTGCTGACGAATGCCAACGTCACTGGGTCAATGGCCAGCACTCCTCCTCCTTTGTCTTCTTGCAGATGCTCGGTCTGTGGCTGCTGTCAAAATCACTTAGGAGCCCCCTTTAAATCATTTAAAACTGCGCAATTCGTAGCCTCGACCCTATCAATAGCGCAGTTCAAACCTCGACCCTCGCAATAGCGCAGTTCAAACCTCGACCCTAAACCTCGACCCTCGCAATAGCGCAGTTCAAGACTCGACCATCGGAATAGCGCTGTTTGCGGCGGTACGAACCGCGCAACAGCGCAGTTCGCAGCAGGCAAGGAAAAAAAATTAAAATCGCAGTTTAAAGCTGCGTTTATTGCTGCCCATGTAGCAGCTCCGCCTGTGTTTGTAGCGTTCTGACAGCTTCCCATGTAACTGCTGAGCCACAAAAAAGACCACTCAGATAAGTCGTTCCCACACCCCTCAATGTAGCAGCTCTGCACTTTTTTAATGCACACCTGAGGCTTGCTATGTAGCTGCTAAGCATTAAGATAAAGGCGAGTTCAGATCACACTTTCTTGCCAATGTAAAAAGCCCCATAGAGTTCAAAGACTTAGTATGAATCATGAAAAAAAATTGTAAAAGAGTGACTTTTATTTCAGGAGGGGCTCTATAAATTTACAATTCAAAAGTTCCAATTTAATTTTCACAACAATTATTCCTAAAACCCACTGATTCACAGTTTATTGACTTTTTCCAGATCCTCACAACAGAAAGTTGATGCTGTTCAGAACTGTGCTGTTGGTGTTTATGACACCTACATGTAATCATTAATCTTTTTGTACAGAGTATATTAATGCTATCATCCTAATGGGGGGAAATCCATCATCTTTGATTATAAAAATCTGCCTGAAAATAAATAAATGGAGCCAATTAGGGGTAAAGACGGTATTCTCAAGTAATGTTGAACAAGGGCAATCTTGTATATATATGATCCGTGTCCTTAAGGTAACTAATGGCAAATATGCAATTTTCCCCAAGTTAATCAGGGCAAACATTTTCACAAAGTTTTATGGAGTAAAAACAGAACAAAACAAAATCAAGAAGAACACTAGCTTGGACAAATGTATTTCACTAAAAAGGTAGTTTCTCACTATGCTGTACTTAGATGGAAGACATATCTCATGAAAACTCAAGGCCATGTATATAAAGATGGGAGCCACTCATGCATTTCTACCAAAGTATTCAAGAGTATTACAAAAGCAATCTTGTAAGACTTGTAAGGCATTATAATTGTGTAGTGTGAAAAAGCCCACTATTTCATATCTGTCTGTGTGACACACAGTAAGAATGATCACTGCAGAGATCGTTTCGGGGAGAGAGGAAGGAAAGGGCAGTTGGATAACAGAATGGCCTTAGCTATCTCATCCCTCTCACTGGAAGCAGCAGATGAATGGAATATGGATGGATGCTGTCATAAGCAGGGACATAGCTTAATGCCCAAGAGTTCACAGCCACTGCTAAGCCTTGGAGGAGGCGCGTGGTCGTGGTGGGGGACTCCTTTCTGAGGGGTACAGAAGCAGTGGTTTGTGGGCCTGACAAGATGTCTCGGGAGGTGTGTTGTCTCCCTGGGGCAAAGATCCATCATGTGACAGAGAGGCTGACAAGAATTGTCAAGCCTACTGATCAATACCCCCTTCTTTTGGTTCATGTGGGAACCAATGATACTGCAAGGCACAGCCTTCAGAATATCAAAAGGGATTATGAGGCTCTGGGAAGGAAGCTGAAAGAGATGGATGCACAGGTTGTCATCTCATCTCTACTCCCGGTAGAAGGGCATGGTCCAGGAAGGGAGAGGAAAATAGCAGAGGTGAATAACTGGCTCCGTAGATGGTGCCGCCAAGAACAGTTTGGATTCTTGGATCATGGGCTGCGGTTCCATGAGGAGGGACTTCTGGCAAGGGATGGACTGCATCTCACACCAGTTGGCAAAAACGTTTTTGCCAGCAGTCTGAAGAATCTGATCAGGAGGGCTTTAAACTGAGTTATGTGGGGGAGGGAGACATTATTCTGGAAGGCAAAAGGGATGGAGAGAATAGTCCAAGTGGCATAGAGGGAACAAGGCAAACAGTGCAAGGACCCAACAGTAGGAGGCAAAAAAATGTGCAAAAGCAGCAAGTAAAGAGGACACATGGTCTTAAATGCCTCTCCACTAATGCACAGAGTATGGGAAATAAGCAGGATGAACTTGAACTCCTAGCAAAACAAGGGAAATATGATATAATAGGCATCACTGAAACCTGGTGGGATGAGTCTCATGATTGGAATGTAGAAATAGAGGGGTATAACCTTTTTAAGAGAAACAGGCCAAGCAGGAAAGGAGGAGGAATAGCATTATATGTCAGGGATATTTACACCAGTGAAGAGATGCAGGAAGTCAATACTGGAAGCCAGGTGGAGAGCATCTGGATAAAAATTAAAGGAGAGGGAAACATCAGGGATGTTACTGTGGGAGTCTACTACAGACCCCCAACTCAGGCAGAGGAATTGGATGATGCCTTTCTAGAACAGATAATCACATACTCAGAAAGGAGAGATGTAGTAGTGATGGGTGACTTCAACTATCCTGATATTTGCTGGAAGTCAAACTCAGCCAAATCCTCAAAGTCTAGCAAATTCCTCACTTGCCTGGAAGACAATTTCATTGTCCAAAAGGTGGAAGAGGCAACAAGGGGATCAGCCATTTTAGATCTGATCTTAACCAACAGGGAAGACCTAGTTGATGGGGTGCAAGTGGTTGGATCCTTAGGTGGAAGTGACCATGTTCTCCTGGAGTTTGTAATACAGTGGAAGGGAGAAGCTAGGCATAGTCAGACACGCACTCTAGACTTTAGGAGAGCTAATTTCAATAAACTTAGAGAAATACTGGGGGTGATAGCATGGTCAGGAATACTAAAAGAGAATGGAGTTCAAGACGGATGGGAGTTTCTCAAAAAGGAGATACTAAAGGTGCAATTTCAAACAGTCCCAATAAGGAAGGAAAATAGAAAATGTCTCAAGAAGGCAGGATGGATGACTAAGGAACTTTCAACTGAGCTAGGTTTTAAACGGAACATGTATAAGAAATGGAAAAATGGAGAAATCACGAAAGAGGAATTCAAACAAATAGCCAGCACATGTAGGGGTAAAGTCAGAAAAGCTAAAGCGCAGAATGAACTCAGGCTTGCTAGAGAGGTTAAGAACAATAAAAAGGGCTTTTTTGGATATGTCCGCAGCAAAAGGAAGAAGAAGGAAACAGTGGGGCCACTGCGTGCAGAAGATGGCAAAATGCTAACAGGGGACAGAGAAAAGGCAGAACTACTCAACACCTTCTTTGCTTCAGTCTTCTCAGAAAAGGCAAAGGGTGCTCAACCTAAGGATAATGGAACAGGAGACAGAATAGAGGAAATTCAGCACAGAATAAGTAAAGAGGTAGTACAGGAATACCTGGTTAACCTAAATGAATATAAATCTCCAGGACCAGATGAACTACATCCTAGAGTATTAAAAGAACTGGCAAATGTAATATCAGAGCCATTGGCAATAATCTTTGAGAACTCTTGGAGAACAGGAGAAGTCCCAGCAGACTGGAGGAGGGCAAACGTTGTCCCCATCTTCAAAAAGGGAAAAAAAGAGGATCCCAACAATTATCGTCCAGTTAGTCTGACATCAATTCCAGGAAAGATTCTGGAGCAGATCATTAAGCAGAGAGTCTGTGAACACTTAGAGGCCAATGCCATAATCACAAAAAGCCAACATGGGTTTCAGAGAAACAAGTCATGCCAAACGAACCTGATCTCTTTTTTTGATAAAATTACCAGCTTGGTAGATGAAGGGAATGCTGTGGATATAGTATACCTCGATTTCAGTAAGGCCTTTGACAAGGTTCCCCATGACATTCTTGCAAACAAGCTTGCAAAATGTGGGATAGACAAGTTAACTGTTACATGGATTTGTAATTGGTTGACTGGCCAAACTCAAAGGGTGCTCAACAATGGCTCCTTTTCATCCTGGAGAGAAGTGACCAGTGGGGTCCCACAGGGTTCTGTCCTGGGCCCAGTGCTATTCAACATCTTTATTAACGATTTGGATGACAGAATTGGGGGCATACTTATCAAATTTGCAGATGACACTAAACTGGGAGGAGTAGCTAATACCCCAGAGGACAGGATCAAAATTCAAAATGACCTGAATAGACTAGAAAGCTGGGCCAGTGCTAACAAAATGAAATTCAATGCGGAGAAATGTAACGTTCTGCACTTAGGGCGGAAAAATGAAATGCACAGATATAGGATGGGGGACACCTGGCTGAATGAGACCACATGTGAAAGGGATCTAGGAGTCCAAGTAGACCATAAGCTGAACATGAGTCAACAGTGTGATGCGGCAGCCAAAAAAGCCAATGCAATTTTAGGCTGCATCAATAGAAGTATAGTTTCTAGATCAAGGGAAGTTATAGTGCCACTCTATTCTGCTTTGGTCAGGCCCCACCTGGAATACTGTGTCCAGTTCTGGGCACCACAATTCAAATAAGATGTGGAGAAACTGGAGCATGTCCAAAGGAGGGCAACTAAGATGGTGAAGGGTCTGGAAACCTTGCCCTATGAAGAACGCCTTAGGGAGCTGGGGATGTTTAGCCTTGAGAAGAGAAGGTTAAGAGGTGATATGATAGCCCTGTTTAAATATTTGAAGGGATGTCATATTGAGGAGGGAGCAAGCTTGTTTTCTGCTGCTGCAGAGACTAGAACGCGGAACAATGGATGCAAACTGCAGGAAAAGAGATGCCACCTCAACATTAGGAGGAACTTCCTGACAGTAAGGGCTGTTCGACAGTGGAACACACTCCCTCGGAGTGTAGTGGAGTCTCCTTCCTTAGGGGTCTTTAAGCAGAGGCTGGATGGCCATCTGTCAGGGATGCTTTGACTTGGAGTTCCTGCATGTTAGGGGGTTGGACTGGATAGCCCTTGTGGTCTCTTCCAACTCTATGATTCTATGATTCTATGAGATCATGACAGGAACTGGAATGGGGCATATGACAGCAGGAGCCCTCTATCGGCTGGAGGTCTAGAGGCTGTGTTCCTCCTAATAATGGTATCTGTGTTGGCAAACCCAAGAAAGTAGGATCTTTGGATCATCTCATTCTTCTCTCATTTCAGCCTTCAAGTAATTTGTAGAATGTGATTTTTAAATGGTTTTTAAACTGTAGAGGAAGAGAGCAATGTGATTTGTATCACTGAAAGGGAGTTGCAGTGCGAGAAATATCTTACCCTTTATATTCATTTGCAAACCTTTTTCATAAAGCTGTAGTTTAAGCAGCAGAAGGGTAACAGGAAAGCTACAACAGCTGCTAGACATGGATGAGATTTTTTTTAAAATCTGAAATGATCATTGGCCCCTTCATAAATGTTGGAAAGAAATTGAGGTTTATCCCAAAACAAACAGGCAAACAAATATGAGAGAAGGTGCAACTGGCAGATTCTATCCAGGCCAGGCTTTGAGTGCTTAAAAGTTTGTCTTCAAATCCATATGTATTCAATGCCATTTATGATGCTGAATTGGACTGCTGCCTCTTTTTTCCTGATTGGCCCCATAACTTTCATAGCTACATGGCAGGCAGATGCAACATGATCCTCTCCATGGCAGGACTAGCTCTGCCTATTCTATCTGGCCAATGCAAATGGCTAAGAATTTTGTCCAAATCTATTTTGATAAAGCATTTCAAAAATTCACAATGGTCTTCATAAATATGATGGAGAGACCATGAGGTTTTCATATAAGTGAATGTGTTAGAATGCCAAGCAACTCTGTCAAACAATCCTTAGCCATGAATGTTTCTTTCATGAATGTTGTTAACATGAACATGCTTGTCTTCTACCCAAAAACAGCTTTGAGAACGAAGTTGCCAGTCACAGCACTATTCTTTCACCACCCTTGTAAATCTCCCTTTTACATGAAGCTATTTTCAGGAGATGAGTAAGAAAACTCTAGCCCTTACCTTTTTTTCATTTGCAAATGGGCTAAAAAAATCTAGTAAGTAGCAAAATGGAGTAGAAAATTACTCTTTCGGTCTGTGCTGAAGAGTCTCAGGAATTCCACAATGACCTTAAAAATGGAGTGGTTCTAAAGGTAGTCCTACAGTTATGCAGTGTGTCTATGTTTAGACTTCTTTAAATTGCTAAGGCTTAAGTTTAGTCATGCTTTACAAGACCCACTGATTGAATGGGTCTGCTCTAAGTTTGATTCATTATGGATCTAACCCACAGTTATGATACAAAAATGTTGTCTGGTTATATTTTATTCCCTGTTGTTCTTGCTGCTGTTGCTGTTATTGTGTGTCTTCAAGTCATTTCCTACTTAACTCTTTGTAACCATTTTATTTCCTCACTTGCCAGTTCTTCCTTGGTTGATATTTACATTATGAGATTGTCAGGATTGAAAACAACTTTTCCTCTCCCTCTCCTTTATCTCTAGATATACAAATGTTGCTGGATAAATGTTAATAACAGCAGAAATCCTTGCACTCCATGTGCTGAGACTCCTGATTCTCCATGGCTAGTGGGCAATGTGCCAGTTGCATATTTTTCACAGGCTTTTATGATTTGCTGGGGTCCTTCTCTCTGGAACATTCTGATTTAATGAGTACTTTCATAGAAACAAATCCTACTCCATCCCCTGCCCTAATTCTTTTGATTTGTTTGTCCTTGGGCAGGAGGACAAGTTGTGTGGAACAAAACAGAAACAGCAAACAAACAAAATCCCCCCTTGTAGCTGATTTCTTCTCATGTTTTTATGTGGAAAATAGTAAATAATTTACTTTTTTAAAAAAACAAAAAGCAAACAGGTTCTTATCACATTGATGTATAAGTATGCTATGAGACCTTTTACTGAAACTATGCTCGCAAAGTGCATGAATGAAAATTTCCCCTAGGAGTTGGGATCTGTAGACATTTTATAACTATGATGGTTTAAATACAAGCAGTAATACCACTGTAGTGTGAGATATTCTTAGCATGTGAGTACAGGGCAGATCAACAGGGAAAGTTGTTCTTTGGCATGTTAGGCACATCCTGCTTGATGACATATCCTGCTTGCTTCTCCTTGTTATAAATACATTTCATAATTGCTGCCTGACAGCCAAAATGGGGGCCCATCTGTGTCCTAGTCAAAGCTGCCTTGAAGGTCAAAATAAGGTTTTGCTGACAAGTCATATTTGGAGTAGAATCAATTGCAAAGCCCTTTTCATCTTCATTGGATTAGGACATGCTGTTGGAATAGAAACTCTTTAGGGGAGTGGGTGAGGGATGACAACACTATGGGGAAGTTAGAGAGACCTGAATGAAGACCCATGTACAGTTCCAATACAGCTGTGAATCCTGTTAGAGAAACTGCTGATGGCAATGACGAGGTCATGGATAAGGTCTTGGAAACCTGAGTGCAATTGAGCAGTTCTGCTTAGCCTAGAGGTTTAAACAACAGGGAATAGAAATCTCTTTGAAAGATGTTTGAATGCAGCTGAAATCTTGTTGCTTGAAATCTATGTACTGGAAACTGCTATGGAAAATTGCCTTGCCAGTTCCCCCCACTCCCACCTTTTAACTAGATAAGTATAAATGGAGCAAAGAGATTTTGAAAAGTGTTGGCAATATATTAAGGTAATACAATACAATCACTGATTGATGCTGGAATGAATGAATGAAGGAAAACAAACCCACCAAGCAGACAAGGGAGGGAGGGAGGGAATTACATAAAAAGAGAAAAATAAAGTAACTTCTATTCTGGTGATGATGACATATATAATAATCATTTCATACAGGAAGTTAACAGTCTCTCTTGCTACCACTTCTCTCTCCCTTACTCCATTCCTCTCTGTGCATGTGCATGTGTGCATTTGTGTGGATCAGTTGCTAAGATATGCAACTCAGCTTGGTTTCTCCATGAAAATATACAAGGCAGAAAATTCATTAACAGCTTCAATTCTAAAGGGACAGACAATGAAGAAAGCTTTTGTAACTACTGGCAATAGGTACACTGTTTATAGACTTTGGGAAGGAGAGATGAAAAACAGAATTGAACTATTTTGGCTAAGGAGAGGCTAGAAGTCTGTTGATGTTACTGATCTCCTAGAGCTGTTAGCAAATAGAAAAAAAAAAAGGGGGGGGGTTGGAACTGCACTCCAGTTAGGAGAGCCAAGACTTGCTGCATGCTGGATTTTAGTTAGTAAACAATGGGCTGGAAGAACTTTCATTCCAAGAACTAGAAAGACAAAACTTCAATATTGGCCCATACCATTTTAGACTGTAGGTGGTCATGGTAAATGTGAAGACCTCCTATTGGAACATCCAGTGTTACATTGAGAAATTCTATTGTATACTTGGGTAAAACAACATAAAAGGTCTTGGACTCCTAATCCGAACCCTAGACATGCGTAGTAGGGACTCTAGGATGCCGTTGCTATTCTTCTACTGTGGATAACATGTCAATTCATTCACAAAATAAAGGGGTTCATTCATGATGCACCAGTGCAACGGCACAGTGGCAGAGGAAACGCAATGATAATTTGACGGATCCTCATAAGTATACATTTGTCCTGCGCAACTGCGCAGGTTTGCCAGCTGCAGGCTGCGAACTGCGCAATTGCGCAGTTCGCAGCTGGCAATGATAATTTGACTGTATGGTGTAACTGCGTTTGCGCAGTTCGCAAATCTGCGCAGTTGCGCAGGAAAAATGTATACTTATGAGGATCCGTCAAATTATCATTGTGTTTCCTCTGCCTTTTTAAACTGTGCCATTGCACTGGTGCATCATGAATGAACCCCTTTATTTTGTGAATGAATTTACATGTTATCCACAGTAGAATAACAGTAACGGCATCCCAGAGTCCCTATTGCGCATGTCTAGGGTTCGGATTAGGGGTGGAGCTAGGGTTTGGGAGCTTTAAAAAACTTCGCGGTTAAACCCCAGCTTTTACACCTGCAGGGCATTGAGGAGCCGGCAAGGAAAAAAAATTAAAGTTTCACCGCGGCTAAAAGCCGCGTTCATTGCCGCCCATGTAGCTGTTCCGCCTGTGTTTGTAGCGTTCTGACCGCTTCCCATGTAGCTGCTGAGCCACAGAAAAGACTTCAGATAAGTCGTTCCCACACCCCTCAGTCTAGCTGCCCTGTACCTTTTAAATGCACACCTGGGGCTTGCAGTCTAGCTGCTGAGCATTAAGGTAAAGGCAACTTCATGTCACACTTTCCTGCCAATCTAAAAAGCCTCCTAGATTATTAAATGTTCTCCCTAACAATGCCAGCTTGGCCACACCATTATCATTTTTTGTTCCTCTTTAACCAGGCACTTGATGGGTTCAATTAACCAAGTTTTAAATATTGGTATGATGTCAGTTGATTAGCTTTAGGGTTTATGATTCTTGGATGGAGAGAGAGAGAGACTTGGGAAAGATGCCTAAAGGCCCAGTTTTATTGAATTTCTCTACCAGCATTTCCTGCCCATCCTTGCCTTGTAGGACATTGTGAGAAATTACTGAAATTTATGCAGTTTTAATTCATTTTTCCTTATTCATGTATTCCATTTCCACATTTTTCTAATATAGACTATGTTTCCCTTTGGCTAAAACATGTTTCTGTATTTATGCGAAACATCTGGGTTGCTTTGTGTATATTTTATTTCTTGAAAACATCCTATGTACAATGCGAATGTGTACATTTGCTATGGAATTTATTGAAAGCTCCACGGTGACAGCCAGCATGCTGCATGGCCCTGTGCTCCCCAAACCTGTTTCTATTGTTGTGTCTTCATCAAAGACCCCCATCGTGGACAGTGATGTTGTATGGAGGTGCCTGCCCATGTGGATGTAGCCAAGCTTCCTGTTTTTGCCCTTATGGGCTGTGATGAGAGTCTTCTATGAAGACATGATGGCAGGCACATGGAATGTAAGAGCTGCATGTTCATGGAGTGGTGTTGGGCTGGCATGTAAACCATAAGGCCCTTCTCACCTAAACCACACTATGCTGGGCCAAGGACTGACCTGGGTCAGAACCCGAGGTAGGATAGCATGGGCCTGGCCCATTTTATCCTGCTCATCTGCATAGGCCCTTAATCTGGTTTTATTAAGCTTTACTTTGTTTTTGTCATTTATATGTGTGAATTATTGTTAGATTAATTTTACTTTTTTTACTTTTAAAGAAAAAGGTAACTAAGAAATTTAATTAACAAAACATGCCTGAATCATCGGTATATTTTTATACCGTTTATCAGTGCACTTAAGCACTCCCTTATGAGTACAAGCTGGGTACTCATTTTAGCGACCTTGGAAGGATGCTAGGCTGAGTTGGCCCTGAGCCCCTGACTGGAATTGAACTCACAGCTTTGTGGTTTGTGAATGAGTGGCTGCAGTACAGACATTTAACCACAGATCTACAAAAAAGATAAAGATATGGCCACTTGAATGTGGGTATAAATCAAACCCATCATCAAATATCATCCCAGAGCATTTTGGAAGCAATAGCAATTAAAACATAGGCACTGTGTTCAATGCTATTTTCTGTTATTCTTTATGTTTGTCTTATGTATGTGTGGTATACTTGATCTTGAGCATGCATGCAAAAACAAAATAAGTATAGTGTTATGTACAAGCTCTATTTTTTTAAAAAAAGCCAATGGCATGTTATTCAGAGCCTGAGAAAGATCCTAGGAAAAAGATATTTGGATAAACAAGTATTGGGAGCTAACTGTATTTACATAGTTCCTAAAACTGATCACTCTCTTAGGCCCTAACTTCATGCTAAAGAAGGTGAATCCTTTAAAAGGCACATCATTATATGATGAACATACTGTTGGGAGCAGGGGGAAGAGGTCCATGAAAGGATGTTCATTCTTTAAGCTCCAGCTGATGGGGTCCAGCTCAAAAGCTACAGTGTCCAGAGTGTTCTGACTTGATGGGCTTCAGATTGCAGTGTCCCCTAATTTCTGGATTCAGATTTAGACTCCAGGCCCTGATGATGATGATGATGATGATGATGATGATGATGATATTTATTTACATTCTGCTTATAAAGCAGCTTACAAATTAAAATAAAAATATGATTAAAAACATACAAACATGAGCATTAAAATAGAATTAAATCTATGTGGTTGTTGTGATGATTTAGGTCCTACTGAATTAGATGCTTCTTGTCTCTTTTGGTAATTTTTAAGATTGGTGCTAGAGTCCAGGGCATGGCAACAAAGGTCATGAGATAGAGAATGAACCTTCTGTTTTTTTTGTCATTGCTTTTATTCCATATTACTTTTTTCTGTCAAATGTTAACTTGCAGGAATATACATAGAAGTAGATTTGGGAAGAAGGTGTAACATAGTTCAATTTCATCTGGAGAAGGGTGTAAAAGATCTGGTTTATAGCTGCATGAAACCACCCAAGGTCATCTTATGATCCCCAGTGTCTCAAACTGCTAATTTTTGAAAAAAAATATTTCTACCCCTGAAAATATGCCCTAACCATCTAAATATATGTGTGACTTCCCCACAGGTTGTTTTTGTCCCTGGAAGAACCTTTTTCAAAACTAGAAGTGATACCAAATATACCTCCTACTTCAGAGGGGGAAAAAAGGCTCTCCTGGCCCAAAGCAGTGCAGAAACATAAATTTTCCTCTCAGAAATGTCTTGACTAAAAAACAATGCAGAAGACTTTGGGGACAGGGGAGTACAAGGGGCTCATCAGCTCCAGTGAAGGGTATAGGCAGCTCTAGAATCTCATGTAGTTGTCCCCACTAATCTTGGACATTTCTTGGAATAAAGAAATTATACTCAATATGCATTGGTGCATTGATCAAATGGCTATCCAAAAATTAGTTTATGAGAAAAAGAAAACTCATTTGGGGTGGGAGCATACATCATCTAGAAGACAGAAAGCTGCTAAACAAGAATCACATTAAAATTATATTTAAAAAAATGAAGGAAAGTTTGCTGCTTGATTAATTGGGGAGGCTTTTGTACTCAATCAAAATATGTTCAGTGGGTCATTCAAACTGTTTGCACACCGTAGATCTAATATTAACTTATTTGCCTACCACTCAACACACTTGAATTCAATAAAATATTCATCTGTGCTATGATTTTCATTTAGTCAGAGCTGGTGTGGTGTCATGATCTCTGTGTTGGATTAGGACACTGGCAGAACAGGGTTCAGATCTTATGAGGAATATATGAAGAACAAAACATATGGGAGATGTTGAAGGAGCTGGGCACGTTCACCATCAAAAGAGAAGACTGAGGGGTGATATTGATTACACTCTTATAGATAGGATGGTGCAGGCTTGTTCTCTGATGCCTCAGTGTACAGAATTAAGTCTAATAGTTTTAAGTCACAGAATGGTAGCTTTCAACTGAGCGTTCATTTTGACAATGAAAATGGTTCAGCAGTGTAGCCATTATCTAGAGAGGTTGTGGGGTCTCCTTCTCTGGATGTTTTCCAAAAGATGATGGACAGCTACTTGCTGGGTATGCTCCAGGTTGAGATCCTGCATTAACCAGGGAACAGGAGCTGATGTCCTATGGGGATCCTTTTATTCTATGAATCAGTGATTTCCCACTCAGCCATGGAATCACTGGGCGACCTTTGACAAGTTACACTCTTTCAGCCTCAGAGGTTAACAAACGCAAACCTCTGCTGGACAAATCTTGCCAAGAAAAACCCATGATATGTTCAACTTAGGCTTGCCATAAGTCAGAAATGACTTGAATGGAAACAACAACACAGTGTTAGATACTACATATCTACACATCACAGCTGGGACAATGCAATGGAACCTCTGAGCAGGGATGTAAATAATAATTTCACAATTCCTTGCTTTTATTATCGAAAAAGGTAATTTGCTATAATTTATTTCATATTTAGGGGCGGTCTGTTGAGCCCCTTAGTTCCTATTTGATCTCTCACTATAACGAGAAGGAGCCTCTGCAGAAGAGCTGGGGACAGCATTCAGGCATGTGAGAACTATTTAGGGGCCTTAGTTTTAAATACACACACACACACACAATTTGACTATTTTCAGGAAGAAGGGGATGGGTGCATTTCAAGGGACTAAAAGATTTCTGTTGAAGGGGGTTGAACAAAGAGGATTTAAAGCAGGAGATCTGATGAAGAGGGTTGAGCAATGAGGATTTAAAACAGGAATTTGAACACGAGGAGAATGTCAGGAAGGATGGGATCATTTGGAGGGACAAAAGATTGCTGCGGGGAACTGAAGGAGGACTGGCAGAGGGAGATTTCATTAGGAAACTGTGAGGGGTGAAAGGATGGGTGGGAAGCTTTGAGAGTATCTTAAGCTGCTCACATGACAGAAATCATTCAGTTTGACAACACTTTCACTGTCATGGCCCAACATTATGGAATTCTGGGAACTGTAGCTCATTGTGGCACCAGAACTATGATGCAGAATTCAAAACCTAGTTAACTGCACAGCTGCATATTGGTTCTTGATCATAAAAAGTCAAAACATTGAGAGTTTCCACCATTTAGTAATGGTGTTACACAGCAGTCTAACACTTCAAGCCTTAGTGGTGCTTCCTACTTTTTACTCCTACACTGAACAATTTATAATATACCAAGTCAAATACATCCAATAAGTCATTTATTTGACCCTCCCCAGTACTTGGCAATACTTCTGTTTTCAAAAATCCTAGGAAACAATAAAAGAGCAGAGCAGATATCTGGTGCTACAACAAACCACAGTTCCCAGAATTCCATAGCATGAGCCATGACAGTTAAAAATTGTGATTTCTGTCATTTCTGTTTTGTGGATGCAGCCTTGTTAGCCATGGCAAACAGAAGATTGCTTATACCAAGGTGGGGCAAGCGGTTGGTTATTTTTGAGGGTTCCAGAGGGTTGGGAGTGCACTTTTCAGTCTCTAGTTCATAAGATGGATCACTCCCAACATGCTTTTTTATTCCCTCTTTAATTACAGAATTCTGAGATTGGAGAGACAATAAGCTGAATGGTTTTGTGATGGTTGGGAATGAAGATCTAATTCTGGCTCTTCTGCAAAGCTGTGCTTCCAATGTTACCTCACAATCCAAATCTGGGACATCCTATAGCCCCATGATACCATAGGAGCACAACACAACTTAAATGCAATAGAACCCCTGGAAATTTATCTGGGCAAATGCCCTTCTTGTTTCCATGCTGAACCCTTATATTGCACAGGAAATGTAACTGTTCTCATGTTGATAGAAGGATACAGTTTTTCCCTAGCATGTGATGATAAATGGCCTGTCCATTCTACTTATATCTTCACAAGGAGGGTTAATTGTAGGCTTTTATAAGTAGAAAGGCCTTGTTCTTTTTGTTGAAGTCAAATGGCACATCTTTCATTTATATAAAGGCTACAAATATCCTTAAAAAGAGAGAGAAACCTATAGGCCAAGGCATGAGATGATTTGCAGAGATATTAAATAGCTATCAATCATTATAATTGCATTATAATTAGAGTTTGGGATTGAAACACCTCCCCACTTGCTTTTCTCTATGCCCTGTAAACTCTCAAATAAAGAGACAAAACAAACATTTTGGGGTTTTAAAAGAGCAACAGCCTAACAGTAGTTACTACTTCTCACCAATGGTATCAGACCAAGCTGGGAGAAGTCCCCCCCCCCCCCCAACACACAACTTTCAAACTAGTCTTTTCTTGGTGAACTAAGGTGCTAAACAAACCACCCTGAAAGGGAAGACTGGAGGTGCCTTTTTTCCCTTTGGAGGGATGCCACAGCAGCCAAACTGTGCAGTGTCCCTCTGCCCCAAAAAGAAACTGGAAAAACAGGTTCTTCTTGGGACACCGCATGGACGTTATGAGTATGTCATTGGTGCACTGTGGCACACCAGTGATGCAAGTATGGTGCGGTGACATGCAGATGTTGTGCCACACTTGCATCATGGACATAGATCCCATGTGGATGGGGCCGCGCAGTCATGGCACCACTGGCATGTACTAGGGCTTGGGAATATGCAGTTGCTGCACGCTCCTGAGCCCTAGTTTTGGCCCCATGATGGCACTTCCTGCCCGTCTGTACTGAGCCTAACATAGCTCAGGGTGGTATAATGGATAGTCTTTTAACCAACTGGGGGAAGGGTGAATAATAGTAATAATAATAATAATAATAATAATAGCCAGTATTATACATCAGCTACTTAGGCATACTAACCCCCTCTTTTAAAATGATTTTAAAAAACTGCTGGCATTTTAAACAATGTGAGCTGGCCCTGCCTGGAAAATATATACTTAACAAAGTAGCTTATGTAAAATATTGGCAAAAAATTATATTAATAAGCTGAAGAGTCCCAGATTTCAAGCTGTTTAGAGTGCTTGTCAACAAAATCTTTAACATGACTTGGTAGCTAGTAGGCAGCCTATAGTCCTCACTTTAATGTGTCAAGGGTTTTCTGTCCACATATTCCTATGCCTCGTAGCAATATGGCTATGTGCCAGGCCAAACACAGGCAAGCCTCTTTCCCAGTCCTCTTTAATTTCTCTTAATCTTATCAAAAGTATTACCCTTAAACCTGCATTGAACCTGTCAGAAAACGGGGGAGCAAGCTGTTTTACTAGCAATTGAAAAGGGAAAGGCTATATTATCCACCTTCTTGCACCTTAAGTACTAAATATCCAACATTTATTTGTTATATCTTGCTGCATTTCAATAAATATATTAGCAATTATGTACATATCAGCATTATTTAATCACTCCTAGATCTCCTAGGAGTCCAAGTAGACCATAAGCTGAACATGAGTCAACAGTGTGATGCGGCAGCTAAAAAGGCCAAAGCAATTTTAGGCTGCATCAATAGAACTATAGTGTCTAGATCAAGGGATATAATAGTGCCACTCCATTCTGCTTTGGTCAGGCCCCACCTGGAATACTGTGTCCAGTTCTGTGCACCACAATTCAAAAAAGATGTGGAGAAACTGGAGCATGTCCAAAGGAAGGTGAATGGTCTGGAAACCATGCCCTATGAGGAATGCCTTAGGGAACTGGGGATGTTTCGCCTGGAGAAGAGAAAGTTAAGAGGTGATATGATAGCCCTGTTTAAATATTTGAAGGGATGTCATATTGAGGAGGGAGCAAGCTTATTTTCTGCTTCTCCAGAAACTAGGACACAGAACAATGGATACAAATAGCAGGAAAAGAGATTCCACCTCAACATTAGGAGGAACTTCCTGACAGTAAGAGCTGTTCAACAGTGGAACACACTCCTTCGGAACATGGTGGAATCTCCTTCCTTAGAGGTCTTTAAGTAGAGGCTGGACGGCCATCTGTCAGGGATGCTTTGATTAGGAGTTCCTGCATGGCAGGGGGTTGGACTGGATGGCCCTTGTGGTCTCTTCCAACTCTATGATTCTACGATTCCAAGCAAAAGATTATATCTAAAATGTACAGCTTTATAATTAGTGAGGGGAGAAAGTTTAATATTTCATAAATATTACTTTGGATGTTTAATTTCCACTGGTTGCCAGCAGCCCTAAATAAAAATCTATGTAAATTTCTTTCTAAACAAGCCCTGATAGATGATCAGTCACATCTCTTGGTTTTATCTCAGCTTAACCCACCGTGTTCATCCATGCTGAGGCAATAACATCAGATCAACCCAGGACACAACTGAAATATACATATCTATATTTAAAGCAAAAGAAAAATGCAGTTGGTAATAAAGAGATGGGTGATGAGGTGCCCTGAAAGTGATTAGGCATGCAGTAAGAAAAGATTTAATTTGGGAGATTGAGAAGTGGGAAAATAACTGTATTCTGCCTACACACTTCTACCATTGCTCTGTATAACTAGGACTTTAAATACTTCATAAATCAAACAAATCAACCACAGAACTCCTGAACTGAAGGAACCACCTACACCATTTGTGCATTTGTTCTATTAATAGTGTCCCACACATTAGCTGTTGAAACACTGGAATAATTTAGTGAAGAACATGAAGAGATGAGCTCTTGTCTTTTTCTAGTCTATTTATGTATGCTAATTGGGAAATACCAGAGAAAGAGTATGTCAAGTTCTTTTTAAAGGTCTCACTATAACATGCAGGCAAATTAGGGAAATAGATGAAAAAGCTAGTTTTACCAAATTTAGAAACATTATTTTTTTTCAGATGACAGTGACCAAAAAGCAACTTCTTGAAGCTCTAGTTCAGCAGTACCCTCTCTGGCAGAATAAGGTCTTATGAGGCTGTGAACAACTCTGAGAGAGTGCTATGGAGATATAATCATCCTAGGGCATGTTCCCACTATGATTTAAAATGAATCACTGATTGAGATATATGACCATCATTCCCATTTGAAACTGGTTCCGATCCTACTTCGATCAATTTATGTCACAGGAAAGCGAGTCAAATGCAAGGCCCAATTTTTCCAGACACTAGTTTCCTAGTAGTTCTTTTGAAAAGAATAGATTCCGTTAATATATTCCATTTAATTCTGGGTTTCTTTACAGACCAAACGAATTTGGATATTAACAGATACTAAAAACAGAGGAGGTTTTAATCTACCAGATTTAAAATTATATTATTATGCAAGTGGCTTAACATGGCTAACAGAATGGTGTACCCTGCAAAATGAGGAAATTCTAAATTTAGAACATGACAATTTAAAATTTGGTTGGCATGGGTACCTCTGGTATAACAAATTAAAAGAAAATAAAGATTTTAATACACTTTGTATTTGGAAAGGTCTATTAAAAATCTGGTTAAAATGTAAATCTAGTTTTTATCTAAAATTCCCACAATGGGTATCGCCAGAAGAAGCATTATTTGGTAGATATAAAGATATGTTCCCTTCCTCTTTTGATCTTTTTGTCATATGTTTAAATGTAATCCATTTTTCTTTCATATAGAATCATAGAATTCTATGATTCTATGATTCTATATGAAAGAAAAATGGATTACATTTAAACATATGACAAAAAAGATCAAAAGAGGAAGGGAACAAATTGGTAGTAATATCTAAAGAAAAATTAGAGACAGAATTAATAAAAATACAATGGTTTCAATACAGACAATTAATGGGGAAAACAAAACAAGACTTAAAAAACACAGGTATAGAAGAAAGTAATAACCAACTGGACGATATTATTTTGGGGAATGAAAGGGAAAAAAATTCTAAATTTTATGAAATCTTATTAAGAAGAGAATTAGAACAAGAAACAGTAAAAGAGACTATGATAAAATGTCTACATCATAATATTGATATGGAGACTTGGGAAAAATCATGGCAAAGAACTAACAAATTTACACCTTGTTAAAAATTAAAGGAAAATCACTTCAAAGTGTTGTATATGTGGCACTTAACACCTGTTAAATTGGCAAGAATATATAAAAAGGAAAATTTAAACACGAAATGCTGGAAGTGCAAGAGAAAAGAAGGTTCCTACCTACATATGTGGTGGAACTGTGACAAAGCCAAGAAATATTGGGAAATGCTTCATACTGCTTGCATGAAAATATTAGGTTGTAATTACATGATGAAAACAGAAATGTAGTTGCTAAACATAACAACATGTATACAAAAAGACATGGATAGAAGATACTGGAAATTAATACTATATATGGTAATGGCAGCGAGATTACTATTTGCTCAAAAATGGAAATCTATTCGAATACCAATAGAAACAGAATGGTTAGAGAAAGTTTTAGATATGAAAGACATGGATTTACTAACAAGGAAATTAAGAGAAGAAGAAGAAAATGGAACACATGAAGATTGGAATTTGATAATGAACTATTGGAAAAAGAGAATAATGGGGGGGAAAAAGAGGGGGAATAAAGATTTACCTCAAGGTATTGACCAATAGAGAGAATAAGATTAAATTATGTAGTCTAAAGAGTTAGGATAACCAGTGTTGACTATTGTTTGTTAAGATAGTAATGAACTAGGAAAAGATATAAGTTTGAGATAAATAATAAAGAGAAATAGGAAGCGATACTATAAGAATTAGGATCAAAGTGGGTAGAGGAATAAGAGAAATAAAAGCTCATTAGATATATAAAGGAAGGGAAAAGGAGAATGACTGATACGAAGACATCAGAAGGAATAAAATATGACAGATTCAAATTTTAGAAAAGCTGGGCTGTATAGGAATTCATTAGGACAAAAAGGCAGGGATAAAGAAGGAAAACCTTGCTGAGACAAAAGATAAGACACCATCAACACAAAGTAGAATCATAGAATCATAGAGTTGGAAGAGACCACAAGGTCCATCCAGTCCAACCCCCTAACATGCAGGAACTCCAAATCAAAGCATCCCCGACAGATGGCCATACAGCCTCTGCTTAAAGACCTCTAAGGAAGGAGACTCCACCACACTCCGAGGGAGTGTGTTCCACTGTTGAACAGCCCTTACTGTCAGGAAGTTCCTCCTAATGTTGAGGTGGAATCTCTTTTCCTGCTATTTGTATCTGTTGCTCATGTGTTCTAATCTCTGGAGCAGCAGAAAACAAGCTTTCTCCCTCCTCAATATGACATCCCTTCAAATATTTAAACAGGGCTATCATATCACCTCTTAACCTTCTCTTCTCCAGGCTAAACATCCCCAGTTCCCTAAGGCGTTCCTCATAGGGCATGTTTTCCAGACCCTTCACCATCTTAGTTGCCCTCCTTTGGACACGCTCCAGTTTCTCCGCATCCTTTTTGAATAGTGGTGCCCAGAATTGGACACAGTATTCCAAGTAGGGCATGACCAAAGCAGAGTAGAGTGGCACTATTACTTCCCTTGATCTAGACACTATACTTCTATTGATGCAGCCTAAAATTGCATTGGCTTTTTTAGCTGCCACACTGTTGAATCATGTTCAATTTATGGTCTACATGGACTCCTAGATTTCTTTCACACGTAGTTTCATAAATCCAGGTGTCTCCCATCCTATATCTGTGCATTTCATTTTTCCGCCCTATTTGCATAATCTTACATTTCTCTGCATTGAATTTCATCTTGTTAGCATTGGCCCAGCTTTCTAGTCTATTCAGGTCATTTTGGATTTTGATCCTGTCCTCTGGGGTATTAGCTACTCCTCCTAGTTTAATGTCATCTGCAAATTTGATAAGTATGCCCCCAATTCTGTCATCCAAACCATTAATAAAGATGTTGAATAGCACTGGGCCCAGGACAGAACCCTGTGGCACCCCACTGGTCACTTCTCTCCAGGATGAAAAGTAAAATGAGTTGAGCCAAAGGTAAAGAACAGGAAAGGTAAAATACGAATTACAGGAATTACAAGAAATGTAAAATATGAATTTATACTAAATGTAGAACATGAAAGATTAAGTTTGTTTATTATATTAGTTTGTACTATATTATATTGTAATATTACAATTGTTAATTTTTTTTATATTTTAAAATTAAAATTCAATAAAATTTAAAAAAAAGGAAAAGAAAAGATTCCAAAGCGTGTTCAACAAGTGAGAATGACAGATCTAAATCACATCATTCTGGAGGAGAGGGACTAATGGCAAGGGGGTGTTTACCATCCCTCCTTAGTTTTTGGTAGATCCACCATCTCCCGGACCCCAGCACTGCCTTTGTGCTTTTGGTGTGAGCTACAGGCAAATGATCTTTTTAAAAAAATGATAGAATTGATAGAATATCTGATTCATTGATTTTGCAACTACTTGCAATCAGTGAGGCAAGTAGTTGCAAAACCAATGAATCAAATCTTCTATCAATTTTTTTAAAATAAAAATATTTCCCCTGCTCCTCCATCAGGACCTGTTCTAAATTTCGACCTTCTGTCCAGGAGGAATTCCAAAATGTCCTCCATTCAGAGCATGACTAGGAAGCATGAATTTACATACTGTGTTTTTAGTTTTTCGGTGTGTTTGTGTGTGATGTCCTGCATTTTTGCTAGGAGGTCCTCCATTTGGCAGTGCCATGTCCACCTTTGAGGTGAGGCTTCCAGTGACTTCATATTGTGCCAACTTTAAATGTGAGCATAAGGGCTCTCATGCTAAAAGTGCTCATCTAAATGTCAATTCATGTTTCTTAGTTCTGCTCCAAATGGAGAACCCTTTGTAATTCCTCTGGGACAGAAGTTGCAAGTGGACAATGTGCCCTGGGAAAGGAGGACAACCTCTGGTCACCTTGACCTGGCATCATTTCCCCAGTCTTTTCATTTAAACTATGATTGTGAGAGTGGGGGAACACACTGACAGGTGTTTGGAGGGGACGGAGCATCAAACTTTTTAACTTGGGTCCAACCCCATAACGAGAGTGACCTGATGTCATCATCAAAAATGAGGTCAAGGCTCCCCCTTCTCTGGATATGTCTCACTCTTCTTGTTGCAAGTGGTTGGGTAGAAGCAGCTGCAGCAGCAAAGGTGAAGGTGGAGGAGGAAGAGGAGGACCCAATCACTGCTGGACCTGCTCCAGCTGCCCACCAAGGAGGAGGAGAGGAGCAGCAGTTCCCCCTCAGAGGCATCCATGATCACAGCAGATACCTGCCAGATCCTCCCCACTGATGATACAATTTGATTGATAGCAGTGCAAATCAAGTGGGAATGGCAATTGTGTCCAAAAAAAGGAAGAAAAAGAAAGAAAAAGAAAGAAAGAAAGAAAGAAAGAAAGAAAGAAAGACACAAATTCATGTAATAATGAAATAATACGCTTCCATAATGGGAACTAAACATTGACCTGATCCGATTCAGAGACCCGGTGTCAATGTGAAGCCCAAAGTGATTTAAATGCAAGTAGGAATGACCCCTTATATTTGTAATGACATGGAGGAAATGACAAAATCATTGACAAAATGTTTCATGTGAAGGGCCGTAAATAGCTTAATTAAGAACCGAAATTCCTTATTGGTCTTATATTGTCAATCTTTCTCATGTGAAGTCAATATTACCTGCACTGGACAAGTGCATTGTTGATGGTTGGTGAGAAAAATATTATCACTCGTCCTCCATACTGGTGGAGGCAGTATTGTCCTACCAGCAGGGTGAAGGGAAGTTATGAATAAAGGAAACACTGTCATCTGGACATGCAAGATGCACCTTCAATCATGGACCAAATGTACTTATTTATACTGGCAGTCCCATTCTTCCTCAAGGCTCATGTGTCTTGTCATGGCTACCAACTCCCAATGCAGTCTGGGGACAAGTCACCCAGATGCAGCCAAAATAATGTAGTAGAGTTCCAAACAACAACAACAACAACTCCTAGCTATTGGTATTGGCAATGCACTGACCATTTTTCACACTCAGAAGAAACAGTAGTAGTTTATTCATCCAAAGTTTTTGAGGTTTTTTCTTCATTTGCAAGGTGTACAGTATAATACAATATTTACTGACTCTCCAACAATTTCCAATCAACTAATCCAACTGCTCCAAACCACTTCAACTAACCCATGCCGGTTCACATTATTAGTCCACTTATATAGAGTGTTGACTTTGAGTCATCACTCAGTGCCACATAGCATGATGCCACCTTGCAGCAACAACAATGCAGCTCTGACTCAGCAGTATGTGGTGGTCCCATGGAATATGTGTCACTCCATTTTACCTGTCACTCAAAATATTTTTTCTATTATGAAAGGGACAATACTCCAACACCTTTATGTGCCTTGAGTTTTTATTATGGCTTCTTAGGCATGATCTAATGTTGGCTACATTTCAAATGAATAATGTGGCACCACTGAGATGAAAGGGCACTAGCCATCCTACCTATCCTTGCCAGGCAATCATCAAGATGATGTCAGGAAAGAAGCAGCCCATGTATTGGACTATCAGGGACTCCTTGGCCCATCTTCATAGTGGCACTTGATGAAAACTCATAACACTTTGTGACTTATCTCATGTCATAGTTACAGCTCTCAGAGCCATCCTATGTTCCTTCCCATAGCAGACGTAGTTCAGTAACAGAAGAAGCTATGTTTCTTCTTGTAGCAGATGTAGTTAAGTGAATGTGTTTAATGTGAATGTAGTTAAGAGGTATGGGGGCTTTCTAGATTGGCAGGAAAGTGTGACATAAAGTTGCCCTTTCCTTAATGCTTAGCAGCTCCACCACAGCCTTTAGATGGAGCTGCGCTGTTTCGCCGTTTTTAAAAAAGAAGCTGAGAAAAGCATAATCTTTTTAAAGGTGCTTCTTCTCCCCTAAAACGCAAAAAAAAAAAAAAAAAAGCGTTTTCATGGCATACTTTCCCTTTTTCTCATCTAAAGGCTATACTTTCATGCAGCCACGAACACACCTCTTTTTGCCGATCTAGATCAGGCCGACATGTGTGTTTTTAGTCTGGAATGAGGTCCACAGTACTACGTGTCATGGGAAGATCAGAGACCCAAAATCAGAATATATTCCTCCTAAGGACTTATGCAGGCTAGCTATAAGACTTGAGCTTTCCAGTTTTCATTTCCTAATGCAATCATTAATCATTCCTCAAGCAATGTCCAAGTCTTATTGGTAGATGTTCTCATGAATTAGATCTCTGGATGAGCATTCAGTAAACCTCTTTCTAGGAAGCTCATTCTTCTATAAGAGCCTATCTGGGCTTGGATATCTTTGTGGGAGGTTCCATTCTCCCTATTTTAGAAGAAAGGTAAGAATGCACTTTTTTTAAAAAAAAATGAGTAAGTTAAAAAATATATATTTTCTTGGTGGCTACCCTAGGCTCTGGAACTCACTAGACAGTCCCCTCCCCAGTGGTTTTTCCACCAACAGATAAAGATTATTCTAGGCAGACAAATCTTTGGTGGTTAAGTAGGGTAGTTGGGAAAAGGGATTTTAATAGTGGTGTGTTTTGCAATTAAAAACAAAATAAAAACTGGTAAATTGATTTTTATAAGGTTTGTGCTGCCAGAATCTTATATGCCTCAAAGTGGAAGAATGTTGAATTTCTGTCATGTGATGAATGGCTAGACTCGATGTACTGTATGATTATATGGAGATAGATAGGTTGACAATTATAATAAGTAAGAAACCACTTGAAGATTTCTTGAGAACTTGGGAACCCTTTCTAGAATATATGAAGAAAATTAAAGGGGCCTTTTGCAATGATACTTTTTGATTGAGAGGAGAGTCAGGCCACATTATTGTAAAAGATATCAATTGTTTTATAAGGAAGTGTTATGCTGTATGAGGATTGATCACTAAGTTGAAAATGTACTATGACATATAAGAAGCTGGATTTAAAATGACAAAATAGGAGCCACAGGGATTACTTAAGGAAGTCCAAGGATGATTAAAAAATTTTGTAAATTTTGTTTAAGTGTAATATTTTTGGAAAAGATTGTGTGAATGTTTAAGAAAAAGAAGACTTATAAGTATATTTGTTTTAAACATTTTTGGAAACCAGTAAAAATATATATTTAAAAAAGAAAAACAAAAATTGATTTGCTTGTAATTGAATGAAAATTGTTTGCTCTTACAAACTATTCTGTTTTGTTATTTTAAAAAATACTTGTTGTTTCACTTTATTGCCAGCTGTGTTGACTCTCATTTTATAGGAAGGAAGGTGAAAGAGAAATCTAAGTAACAAATATGTGAAATTGTTGTATACTGAATCAGGTAGAATTCTGCTCCTTCCCTCCTCCTCCTGCTACAACACACATGTCCATCCTTGTACATGGTTAATGAAAGGAAAGGTATGGGAAAAATGGTAGAGGGAGTTTATTGCCTCTCTCCATAGGCATAGTTCTAAATCCACTTTGTTCTCATGCATTCGCTCACTCTTCATAGACTGTAGTGTAGGCCTGTAACAGTACAGTTGTAACAGTAACTGAGCAGAAGTTTCCATTTGAATTGGATGTGGGAAGATGGGTGAGAGAGGAGCTGGAAAGTGGATACTCTTCTTAGGCAACACTCATTAAACACTCAACAAGTTTATTATTCAGAGCCTAAACTCTCACCATTGAGAATATTGGATTGGGACTTGGGAGATTCAGAATCAAGTCTTTACCAACTGGGTGATGTTAGGCTAAACATGCTCTCTTGATATTTCCTAGCATACAAGGTTGTTGTGAGAACATATTGGGAGGCCTTGAACAGTTGAGAGGGTAGTGTGAAATAAATTCAACTAATAAAATAAATTTAAAAATGGAACCCAAAGTGGAGAATGTTGAGTGAACAATATATCACTTGGTGAACGGAGGGAGGACAGTCCCTAAATGTTACATGGCTTAAAGGGACTGTAAGCCCCTCTGAAACCTCCTGGTTCACTCAGCCAAAGTTAACAACCTTGGGATGGTCATGACTCCTATTAACCATCTTTGGATGCATGCCTCTATGAGACTATAAAACATCAATTTCTGGCTCTGAAACTGAAACTGGGTAGTTGTCCCCTTTGTTTAATTTCTGTGATTTCACCTATTGCGCATTTGCACAAGAACTGTTCATGAGATTTCACTTTGTTTTAATTGCTACTGATTTTAATTTTAACTGTTGTTGATTTTAATACTTGCTGGTTTAATTTAATTTTAAGGGGTGGCGGTTGGGAAGGGGTATGATTGTTGTTTTACTCTCTATTTTTTAACTTTGCTGTATCCTGCTCTGATTACTTTGCTAGAAGAGTGGGTTATAAATAAACACCACCACCACCACCACCACCATCATCATTTTGGGTTTACATTCAGAGAAGAGTTTCCCTGAATATATAACATTTAAACCACAATCCTATGGTGAGAGAAAGGTGGGATATAAATTAACTGAATAAATAATTCCTAGCACTGATGTAGTTGGAAGTGGAAAATTATGTAGAAAAAACCTCATCTCATTGCAGGTGATTTCAAACAGTTAATACAATATTGTCACTCAATGTTTATTGATTTACTCTTTATTGAAAGTCATTTTATGTCATGTCTTAGTGGAAAAAACTCATAGAACTCCTTACATAAGTTCAATAAAAACCTAGACCCAATAAAGATGTAGCACAAAAGGGAAAATAAAAGGGATGAAGAAAGAAACAGTGCCAAGCAACAATGCTTAATTTTACAATGCTTATATAATCAACTGGGCTGAAAATGGCTCAGTGAGACCTGGTTGCTTTGCTGCCAGTGGAATGGGGTATCTGCATCTATACTGTAGAATTAAGGCAATTTGACACCACTTTAACTGGCATGGCTCAATACTGTGGAATTCTGGGATTTGTAGCTTTGTGTGATCTTCTGACAGAGAGCTGTGGTGTCACAATAAACTACAAATCCCAGAAGTCCATAGGATGGGGTCATAACAGTTAAAGTGGTGTCAAACTGCATTAATTCTGCAGTGTGGCAGTAGCCCTGGGCTTTTAATTCCAAGCTTTAAAGGATTTGTCCACAGTGCTGATCCCTGTCTTTGAAACAGTTGAATCACCTAAATTATCCCTTTTATAGTTTGAAGTAAAATCCAGAATGAATCCAGCACAGCAAAGTGATATCAGAGCCACTGCTTCCACAGGGAGGAAGCAGTACTGCTTCCCAATTTTACCTCTCCTTCACTCTTGTAGAATGATTAGTTTCAGAGGACAATTGTGGGAATGTTTGTCTGATGCAAGTGGTCTCTTGGTAGAACCAGTAGAATAGTCCTGTTTCTCTTCTTTCTCATTCTTTGTCTGTATCTGTTATGTCATTTCTGGTTCCAAAGGTGAACAAGGGTGAAGACATTTTGAGGCTTATTTGCACAAGTGTTCAATCTTCAAAAATGTAGGGATGTAATTATGCACTAGTTTTCTTCTGACAGGAAGCAAGAAGTAATTTTAACAATTTGTTCTTCTGGCTCCAACAAAGTCTTTGTAAACCACCCAGTTTGGGAAGCCTATTCACAATTCAGGACTCAGATCTTGAAAACTGGTGCCATTGATTGTGTGCAAAATCTGCATGTAGTTGTTTTTCACACAAAAAAATAAAACAGCATTATTTGTGCAGGAAACAACTTTCTATGCAAATCAATCACATGTAAAATTTTCTCAAAATAAACCCCTAATTGCAGTTTTTCTGTAAGTAAAATAATATCCTTGTATATAAATATTTTCTGCCCAGAAAATATTGTTTTCTGTGGGGAAAAAGCCAAATATATGTGAGTTTTGCACAGAAAAAGTCCCAAAATGTGAAGATTTCCATCAGTCTAGGATTCATCTCATCAGTCTTTCTTAGTACTCGGGGGGGGGGAGGGGGAGTTTGACAACCAATTTCTGCATATTTTTGTGTATTTTAATCTCTAGATATTTGCTTAATATTGAGCCTTTGTATGGAAAGAAACTTTTTGTGATCTCAGGTTTTGAAGACTGGTACCATATCCTTAGCTTGTGCTTACATTTTTCAATTGTAAAGATATACTTTTCTTTATGACCTTGTTATCTATTTCTATTTTTAATTTATATTCAGTCTCTAGCTCTCCAATGATGGGTTCTGTCACATATTTTTATATTCCCTTCCATGTCTCAGGCTTCCCACACTCATCTGTTCTTTGTCCAAGATAAATGTTCTGAATCTTTCCATTCAGTCTCTCCATATTTCAACACCATTCAGTTCTTGTTGAGTGGCCTTTAAATCCAGCTTTGTTTACCATTTTATTCCTTCTGCCTCATAGATAATACATGCAGAATTTGGCTCATTTTATTTTACAGTTGCTTCCAGTAAAGTGTATTTTCTATTAATTTAATGTTTTCCATTCTTTTTAAAGTCAACACCATGTTTTCAAATAATTTATTTCATTTCAATCAAATTTACTCATTTTTCCTCCCAGTTCTACTTCCACTTTTGCATGCTTTCTACCTGGAGCACAACTGCAAATTGCAATGCTTTGGCTCTCAGACAATCTAATCTGAAGTTAGAAGGGCTTCAATCTGGATTTGGAATGTATGGTATATCTGGTGGGAGGGTGTAAACTTTCATACCCATGATGGTGGTGTCCTAAGTCAGACTAGGGCACCTGTGGTTTTGTTAGAATAAAGAGAAATGAAGCTGGAGAGACATAGCTGTCACCTACATTTAAAATAATGCTTGCTTTGGTACAGTACATCGACATGGGATGGCATCCAAAGTCTAATAGTGGAGTGATTTGGAAAAACACTTTTTTTTACTAGGCTTGAGGTTAAATGGCAGTTCATGTTGGAGAGGTGTAGATTCAAAATACAGGGCAAACACTGTACACTTAATGTATGTGTACAGGAAAAAAAAAAAAACAAGGATAGTCTGAAGGTGGAAGAAACTGAATTTTAATTTTTGTGCTACTGTGTGCCTGTGCCACACATGGGTGCACCATACATGGCTTCAAGCGTACGCTGAATGTGTGAATATTGATCAAATGGCACGCGTGCCCATGATGTGCACACCACGCCACAAGCACATGCCCCATTGTTTCCAATGGGGCATGAGCATACACAGAATTCTGTGTAAGGGAAGGACCCACTGTATTCTATATTCTTTCTGTGATAGAGTATGGATTATCTCAGAAATCTGTAGGCCCCAGGAATCCCCATGGAGGGAAAAAAGAAAACAGTTATGCTAATGAGAGGTGGTGCAAGACATGCAACTTTGGCATTAGTTTGATCAAAACAACAAAAATTAATTGATTTTCAGGTTATATTGATTTCCATTACCTAGAGTTTAGGAATGATTGCTAGATAGTATTAGTTCACTGTACCCCCAAAGGAGCCTCTCTCTCTCTCTCTCTCTCTCTCTCTATATATATATATATATATATATATATAAAATATATGACAGAGCATTCAGGAGAGAAAGAGAGAGATGGGGGAGATAACAAGATTTTATTTTATTTTATTTTATTTTGCTAATTATGCCTGGGGCATTTTCTCATGATCCCAGTCCACCACCACAAATCCATTGGCATGTGGCCTTTACTACAGACGGAACTATCTTCCTAAGAGTACCCAGCTGCAAATGTATATACCACAGGTGCTTGGGTTTGTAACTATGAGGCATCCAAAGGCAGATGGATTTATTGGCCTTTCAGTTGTTTTTCACTGGCTCTGTGAAAACGGAAACGTGCTGGTAAAAATAGATGTGATATCCTGCTCTGCACGTGCCTCTCTCTCTCTCTCTCTTTCTCTCTCAGCATGGTGGGAAGTGTGGCACACAGACAAAAGAAGCTCTGAAATGAACAGCCACTGTCAGTATGTTAGCTAATTTGCAAAAGCCATTTTTAGTTAACCTACAAAAAGTACAGCTATTGCATGACAAGTTGGCACAGACAGAAGGTAGTTTTTTTTTCATGAGATATATAGAATGTTTTAGAATGAGTTTTCCATCTTCTTATTTTCTTCCCCTCCTTCTTCTTGATCCATTTGTGTGTCATTTTGTACTACTTGATGATGATCTGCACATCTTGAAATTAATGGTCAATATCATAACAATCAGGCTACTTAACAATCATGTACTTAAGACACAATTCTATGGTAAGCATGATTTGCTTTCTCCCTCTCAGATTTCTCTTCTATGGCCCTGAAAAAAAAATTGTACCCAACACCATTCTGGACATTTTATGTCAGACAGATAAAATGAGAGGATCATGAGTACATGTGAATTGAGTGATGAAGGTGTGGGTCCACAGGATCCATGGGATCCAAAGCTTCCATGGTGTCCAACCATAACCTCATCATAAGGGAAAGTGCAGGTTTAATTTAATTTCTTTTCCCAGTATCAGGTTTGCTGAATGACAAGCCATCAGTCCTCAGGAATCAATTCAACACATTTGAAGGGTACTGCTGGAGGATAGTTTTATGGATACAAGGGACTGATACAAAGAAAAATCAATGGCCCCTTGAACAAATCACTAGTTTATCAAATACCATGGACTGATAAAAAGAAAAATGAATGGCCTAAACTCTCACTAGAAGCACAAGGACCTAAACTGAGTCTACTATACTTTGGATGTATCAATTAGATGTCAATGCTTGACAAAGTGGAAGGCACTACGAATAGAGAGAGACCACAATAGAAGTGAATTGATTTAATCAAGAAACCAGAGCTCTGAGTTTGCCAGACCTGAACAGGAAAGTGGATGATTGGGGCTCCTGGAGGGCTCTCATTCACAAGATTGCCATAAGATGAAGTTAACCTGAAGGCAAATAACAACTAATCAACACTTACCTAAGTCAGTGCTTACCAGCTGATGCAATTGGTCTATTTTATTGGGACTAGCAACTGGATCAGAGTACATGGCATTTTGTAGCATCACATCTCTGCTGTAAGGAGTTCACAGTCAGAAAGAAATAGGAGAGGGACAAAGGGAGGAAGAACAAATGTGTCTTTCTTTTGATATCTATCATGTTTAATTTTTGGTTCAAGCACAAGGCCAATTTATTTAGTTTACACATCAGTTTTCATTTTGAAATATCCGCACAGGAAAATGAACTTTTGCATCCATTTTTGTAAGCATGAAAGTTTGTGTGTATTATCCCCAGTAAATTCTTTTCTTGGTCTCTTGATCTTGCTTTCATATAATATATTTCCTTAATATTTTCATTTTTGTACACTCTTTATTTACAAATGTGTATTGCAAAACATTTTGAGAACTGCATCACCAAAATCATATTTGTATAAAAGCTGAATTGTATTCTGGTTTACAAATTTATATGAGAACTATGAAGCAAGCTGGTTCATACTGAAATGTTCTAAGCCCCAAGCTATCATATTATTTTAATCACTTCTTTTTCAATCTCGCATTTTAGTAGAAATTTATAAAACTTTGAGAGCATGCCCCTGTTTTCTGTTTCCCATATACTTTCCAATTCTGTTTTAGTAGATTCTATATTGTTCGTTTTAATATCTAATAGAAATCTTGCTTTTAGTTGCCAATATAGATAACAATGACTTTTTATCCCATCTTTTTTTTACTAACTCTTCCTCTAATTTTAATCTATATTTGTTATCTTGCCATATTAATATGTCTTTATACCTCGCCCACTTTTTCATGGTTACCATCTCTCTTCTAAAAAATGCTTCATGGGGAGAGGTTTATAAATTTTTTTTCTCTTATTTTGTGTCTGATCTTTTTCCAAACCCATAATAATGATTTATTATTATTACACAGAGATGAATAGCAGATGAATATTATGTAAGAGCTTTCTATGTATAGTAATTTTTGTCTGTTAAATACACCTATTCTTTAATCCATAATAAGCAGCAGGCATAGTAATATATTTTTAAAGTTAGGAATGGCCAACCCCCCCTTCCTTTTGAAATTTGAAGCAGTTTAAATCTAATTATCAGTTTCTTCCCCAACCACAAAAATAAATAAATAAATAAATAAATCTTTTTGCCACTCTCAAAAGGGGGTTTCTTTTATAATTATGGGGATTGTTTGAAATAAAAAATAACAGTTTTGATAGAACATTCATTTTTATACATGCTGTTCTTCCCAATAAAGATAATTTTAGCTTTTTCAATTTTTCAAGTATTTTCTGATTTTGGTCCATATTTTCCTATAATTGTTTTTTTTTTAATAGATGCAAGTTGTTTGTTGTTATTTCCATCCCTAAGTATCTTACTTTCTTGCTCATTTTGAATCCTGATTTTCTACCAGTGCTCTCTACCTTCTCCTTTGGAATGTTTTTTGTTAGTACTTTTGTTTTGTCTTTGTTAATCTTCAGTCTTTACATTTTCTCAAATTCTGAAAAGATGTAAATTAGTATATCTATACTACTTATTGTGTTCTCTAGAAGAAAATTAACCAGATCATCAGCAAAAGCACATTAATATGTCTTTATACCTCGCCCACTTTTTCATGGTTACCATCTCTCTTCTAAAAAATGCTTCATTGTATGTTTGCCTCTGTTTTTATTCTTTTATTCAAGATGCCTACAACTATAATAAACAAAAGTGGTGATAGGGGGCAGCCCTGTCTAGTGCCTTATTGATTTTTTATTGAAGTTGTTCCCCCCCCCATTATTTATTATTATTTGGGCTTTTTGTTATGTATATATTGCTTTTATCCAATTTTGAAATGTTTCTCTTACTTCCATTCTATTTAAAAATTTCCATACTTGTTCTCCAATTTACTTAATCAAAAGCTTTCTCCATATTGATGAAGATCATTCCTAGTTCCCTGTCATTATTATTGTCAAAATGTTCCAATAAATCTAATATATATCTTGCATTTTGTCTTAATAATCTTTTAGGTAGAAAAAAAAAGAAATGTTTCTAGCCTCTGGCTTGTGTCACAAGATAAATTCTCACAGAATCATAGAATTGGAAGAGACCTAATGGGCCATCAAGTCCAAAGCAAGTTCTCCAGTTAGAAAGCAGGTAGCTGTCCAGCCTCTTTTTGAAGATGTCCAGAGCGGGAGCCCCCACCACTACTTTAGGTAATTTGTTCCATTGCTGAACAATTCTTACAACCAAGAAAATCCTTCCAATGTTCTATTGGAAGCTACTTTCCTGTAACTTCAACTCATTAGAACTGGTCCTATCCTCTGAGAAAACAGAGAACAAACCTCCCCCAACCTCTCTGTAGTAGCCCTTGAGATATTTAAAGAGGGTAATCCCTTGTTACCCCCTCAGCCCTCTATTCACCAGGCTGAACACACTCAGCTCCTTCAATATTTTTGAAATTCAGAACCAATAGGTAGTGAGAGGAAGTAATGGCTGTGTTCACACTGGAGAAATAAACCGGTTTAATTGCATGGCTCAATGCTGTGAAATTCTGGGAATTGTAGTTTGTTGTGGGGCCCAGAGCGGAGCAGAGCTCCGCTCTGGACCCCACAACAAACTACAATTCCCAGAATTTCACAGCATTGAGCCATGGCAATTAAACCGGTTTATTTCTCCAGTGTGAACACAGCCAATGATTCAAAAAAGGGGACAAAATAGTAAGATGAAGATGTAATAGGATAATGGAATATTAGTAAATGAAATAGTAAATTTCTGGAGTAATAAGTAATTTAGAATATTCATAGAAAGAAATAGGAAATAGAAATTTATATCGAATAAAAACTTTGGAAAATAGTAGGGCAAAGAAATATGTAATAACAACCCAGCAATGACAGGGACAAGAAGTATTTTAATATGTAGGGTGTGTAAAGTTTATATGGAATGTGTGTTAAAGTTTAGAATGAATTAGAATCTAAATTTGTGTGATGATTTTTTCAACTTTGTTCATTTGTTATTTTTCAACATTTGTTTGGTGTTATTGGTTTAGTTTATTTATTGTATTTTTTAAAGTTTAATTTATAAGAACTGACTCCACTTCTTAGATAAGAACAATAGATTATACATTAATTTGATGTAAGCTTAGGTAATGTATGGGTGAGAAGGAATAAGAAAGTTTTTGTATGTTAAATGAAGGTATGGGTAAGTTAAGAAATAGAGGATTGGAACTAAGAATAAGGTATGGGTAAGTTAAGAAATAGAGGATTGGAACTAAGAAGAATCAAGAATGCAAAAGAAAACAAAAGATAAGAAATTAAGATAGAGAAAGATAGAAAGAAGAAAAGGCATTGAAAAAAAGGAGAGAAAATAGGAAGGAGATATAGAAAAGAGAGTTGTTGGGAGGAAGGAGGGGGAAAAGGAATACATACATGAAATAGAGTGAGGAAATGGGAAAAAGGGGTTTGGGGGATTTGTAATATATGATATTACAATGCATTGAAAACTAATGTGTGTAATGTTTATTTTGAAATGTTGTTGGTTTGTATGTATTTTTTCTGAATAAAAAAAATTAATTAAAAAATTCCTGTCCTCATGTTTTGTTCTCCATAACTCTTACTATCCATGTTGCTCTTCTCTGAACCTGCTCCAACTTCTCCATTTCTTTCTTAAAGTGAGGCTGAATAGCTCTGTCTGTTACACTGTGATCTCAGCATGCACAGTAGTTACATAACAGTATGAGGAGAAGCATGAGACAGCATTGGGCTATATGATAATCCCGATCTACCTTGTAATGAGGCTACATACCATTAAAAAAAGCTTCATTTATATACCACTTTATACTGCATAAGCAGTGTCTAAGCAGTTTACAACTTTAAGCTACTTGCCCCCAACAATCTGGATACTCATTTTAGAAACCTCAAAGGAATGCAAGCTGAGTCAAGCTTCAGCCCTTTTGCTGGTATTCAACTCGCAACCTTACAGTTTTGAGTGAGTAGCTGCAGTACAGGCATTTAACCACTGTGCCACCAGGGCTCTACTAACTGTTAAATTAATTAAATTGCAATTTCACCACAGAAGTAATGAGGTTATTGTTCCTTAAATTACAGCCATAATGTAGGATAGTTATATCTTTGTCTTTTTGAAAGGAAAATTGCTGTAAGTAACTAGTTGTTTGTTCTAATTGGGAAAAAAATGACAAAAATACCGCTATCAAATCAACTTTAAACCCCCATTCAGGCCAACAAATCAGGACATTGCAATATAAAAGACTTCCAGCCTATCTACAGAGCAAAATAAGATGATGCAGTCCATGCCTGGCAAAGATTAGTTCCAGCTCATGTCTCAGTTGCCAACACCTAAGGCAGAGGTTTCTTCTGAAATTATAAATGGTGTGGAAAAAAAGGTTAGAGAAGAGTTTGTCTCACCTTCACATAATCACAAAATGTGGAGTCAACCAATTTAGGAGAGACTCTGGGAAGGTCTTCATTCAGCACATCTTATGGAATTCACTGCTGCACGGACACTTTAAAATTTTGTTGCTGTTATTAGCTGCCCTTGGGTCAATTCTGACTCATGGTGACCCTGTGAATGAAACATCTCCAGGAATCCCTATCTTCCATTACCTTGCCCAGCTCCTGCAAGCCCTTGCCCATAACCTGCAAGCCCTTGCCCATAACCATTTCTAATGGAGTACAAGAAAATGTATGATCAAGTCTATCCATCTGATTTGTGGTCTTCCTCTCTTTCTTCTGCCCTCTACCTTTCCTAGCATTATTGTTTTTTGTTTTTTTTTTCTAGTGATCCCTGCCTTCTCATTATGTGGCCAAAGTAAGATAGCCTCAACTTGGTCATTTTTGCTTCCAAGAAGATCCCTGGTCTGATCTATTTAAGAGCCCATTCATTTGTCTTCTTGGCTGTCCGTGGTGTCCTAACTACTCTTCTCCAGCACCACATTTCACTAGCATTCCACAAACTCACAGAGGACAGTTTCATGAATACCAATTAGTCATGACAATTATAGCCAGCTGTCATTTTCAGGAACATTCTGTTCTGAATACTAATTGCTGAGGGTCAGCAATGGTAGAAGCCTATTTCCCTTCTATTTTGCTTGTGGGCTTCCTGGAAAATACTGTTGGCTAAAAGTATTATTGGTTTGATCCAGCAGGAGTATCTTATATTCTTACCTAAGGCCTAATCCAGCTGTCCATAAGTGCCTATAACAAGAAGAGGCATCTGTCTTGCTAATCAGTATCTTGCTTCTGGAGATTTTTCTTAGCAGTGCTTTAACTTGTACTTTCTTGGCCCAACTATATCAGCTGGGGCATTCTGAGTATTGTAATTCAAAAAAGAAAAGCAACTGTACCACTTTCTGTTTCTGATCTTTTTTTTATTTTCTACTTCCATTTATTCTGCCTTGTTCTTTCATCTACCTCCTTTATTATTTAGTGTAGCATGTCCCCATCATATCCCTTTGTTAGACATTCTTCTTCCCCTGATCCAACCATGCCTTTAACCTATCACCATATTTGCTGACATTAACAGTGGGAGAAGGGAAGTGAAACCAACAAAATGCTGCAATATGAAACGCTTTTGTTCTGGGTCCTAGCCTCAATACATGCACAATTTATATGTGGGCAAGTTCTCTATGAACAATCTTGAATGCTGATCAACATATAGAGAGGATGTGCAGTGCAGTGTATGTGCTTTTGATATTCAAAGCTGAAATGAGCTCTTCTGATGACCATATGCCCAGGTCGGATGAAAAGAACAACTCTCACGTGAAATTTCATATAATGCTTTTATTATACAATTATCACAGTAGCATGAGAATCAACAGTTGCATCCAAGTCAAACTGGACTTTCTTCAAATTAGTCAAAGCCAAATCTTTATTTTAATTTTTTTTCAGTACCACATTGGTCTCTGAACTGTAGAGCTTAGTGATAATACTGTTCTGATTAAATGTGCATGTGATTGTGGGGTAAAGTATCATTAATATAAAGTGCTTAATTCAGTTGCAAGTTATCATTCAGATTTCTTCATTATCTTCTCAAATATTAATTGCTACTTTAGAGAATATTTGAATGATGTTTACCAGAAACATAACATAGAAATGAAGGGGGAAGATTCCTTTTAGGTCTTTGTGGGATCTTGAAAACAAGATTGAATTGTTGGGAAAGATTAATGCACAATTTTGTTATTATCAAGTAATTTTACCTGCATGGTTTCTCTTAATTTATTTCACTGGCATCTCTGGACTAATCATTCAAATCATCAAGAAACAAATAACAATAACTAAAGCACAAGAGAGATGTAGGGAATACTCATACATTTTCTTGTACTCCAATAGAAATGGTATCCTAGCAATCCATTAAATAATGACCATCACCATGCTTTGCCCCCCCCCCCCACATTATTCAGACTTTTGCGTGTGTAAAAAACTCACTTGTCTGGAAAACACTGCTTTTATGCTAACATTCTTATTCTGTACAGAAACCAGTGGCCTGAATTCTATTGGTAAGTCTCAATTAAAGTAGACTAAGGAGTGAAACACATCACCCTGAAGGTGTCGCTAGAAGCCGTCCTTGAGGGAGCTGGGTTGAGGCCACAGCAACCACACACCATGTCCCCAATCCACCTTTTTGCTGGCCCAAAAAGAAGTGTCAAATGGCACTCCTTTTTCAACTGGCAAAATGCCAGCTTTTCCTGTCCTGCCGCAGCTTTACAGTGTTCCTGCATCATGCAGCGTGTAAACACCGTGCAAACAGAACACCCCAAAGGTGGTAAAAAAATCTGTAAAAATTTACTTTACAGTGCGGTGGATCTGGAATAGTTTACTTCCATTATTGCTGGTTACAGTCCTTGGTGTGTCTTCCACTGTGACTATCCACCAATGGGCCGGGGGTGGGGGGGGCATAATCAGCAAATTAAAATTTCCCTCCACCCAACTCCAACTATATTAAATCTGTGGACATACAAAGATGTGCAAAAAGGACATCCCTCTGTGGAAGTGGAGCCGCTAATGGATACTTAAGTCAAAATGAATGTGTTAAACTAGCATACTCTGAATCAAACCCAAATCTAGGCTAGATCATATTCTTATACAATTATGACCTGTCTTAAAATACCACTATAAATTTTGACATTTTAAAAAATCAGTTGTTTACTTTTACTTTCCTTTGTTTATTTCATTTTCCTATGACCCATTTAAAATAAAAATTATCATGCTTCTACAAAGCTGTGAAGTACAAAAGCAGGATTACTATACAAAATGAATAAGGCAGAGGTGTGTGATATTTTTATCTAAAAAGACTACTCCCTGATGCATGCAAAAGTAGAACTACACAATATACACAGATCAACAACACTGACACAATAGCATCTCAACTGAATGGTTTTATACTGAATTTTATTGTGGTTATTTGTTTTTCTTGTTTATAACCTATCATTTTATGAAGTCTCTTTTCTCCATGTGGTTGCCTATAACCTTTGGAGAGTGTCATTCCCAAAATATACTCCCTTATGCTTTTTAGCTTTAGGAAAATATAGAAATAAAAGTACACAGGGTACTGAAGTAGTAATATGAGGGATGCAATTTGCCTGCCAACAAGCATTGGTAAAATGCCTAGGGGATTCAAAGTTGGCACACACTCTCATTGATGCAATTCTTGATCTAGGCAAGAGATTTGATAGAATGAAAAGACTGTGAGACTTAAAAGTCATATCCAAATATGCAAGCAGAGATGTCACATTCTCTTTAGGAATCATGCCACACAGGTTTCCATGGAAATTACCAGTGTATTCTGAAAGAGTTTTTGGCACTGTATCTGGAAGCCTGGGCATTCAAATCTTACATTTATTTTATGCCTCAGGGAATCCATAGTGAATATAACATAAAACAAATCAAAGTGTCGCCTTCCAGATCTTTTGTTTTTGTTTTTGTTTTTTTAGAGCATTTTCCATGATCTCTCTCCACTGTCCTGACCAGGGATGCCTGTAGGGATGTAGCTACAAAGAGGGCAAAATGAGGGCTAAGGCTGCACTACACTACAGAAATAATCTTGGTTGACACCACTTTAACTGACATGGCTCAATGCTATTAAATTCTGGGACTATAGTTTGCTAACTATGAATTTCTTGCTTCCAAAAAAGAGGGAGGGAGGGAGGGAGGGAGGGAGGGAGGGCAGGCAGGCGGGCGGGAAGAAGGAAGGAAGGAAGGAAGGAAGGAAGGATAAGAATCAAATCACTTGACATCAAGTGATATAGATATACCCTGTTGGTAATGACTGGGGCCAAATGAGATTATAAACTATGGTTCCCAGAATTCCATAGCATTCAGCCATTGCAGCTAAAGTGCTGTCAACTGGGTATTTCTGCAGTGTGAATGAAGCCATTGTCTGCCAAATATGAATTCTGTCTTCCCTGAGTGAAAGTTCACTTCAGTTCCAAAACTCCTAGCATTGCACTAATGTAGATCTTCAATTGAACATTGAGAAATGCAGTTTAAACATCCAAAGAAAAATGGCAAATGGACTTAGTCAAAATATCAAGCAAGTCAAAACAACAAGCCATGGAATGCAAACACAGCAAATAGCAGAGTTTTAAGATTAAACAATTCTCTCTCTCTCTCTCTCTCTCATGCTAAAAAAATGAGGAGGAGGCAGAAAAAATTTCTATTAGAGGGTAATTACTTCATTTTGCCTCATTCCTATTGACTACACCTCTGGCTGCATGTTTCTCACCCTGAACTAGCCCTTGACCCATATTGTATCCAGGACCACTAGTTGCTGCACATGGAAGCGATCCCATAAATTTGGACTCTTCAACTGGAAAACTCTTCTCCTATGGATTGTGGAACTGTCATGTTTATGCTATAGGAAAATCTGTCATATTACATTAACTTTTTTTTTTTACATCTCAATTCATTTTTGTCTATTTTTAAACTCTCAAGTCCTTTTCATCTCAGATATGAAGATGTTTTTGGAATTTTAATAAATTCTTTAAAATGAACTGTGAAATGGAATTTTCTCCCCATTGCCCCAGCCGTGTTAAATAATGACAGCTATTCCTGGCATGGTGAGGAGAATTTGTATCTTTGTGAGATAAATGTATTAAAGATGAGGAACACCTCAGTATGACAACCTCAGTTCACCAGTATAATGATTGAATGCTTAGGGATTCAATAGAACTTTAAGAGTTAAGCACTCAGAAACTTAGACCTGGAAGAATGATTCTCTCAATTCCTAAGAATGATTCAGAAGATATAGCCTTCCTAAATTCAGTTTTTAAAGGTCTAAATACAATATGGTTTGTTTACATAACATATAAGCAACTGATAACAAGATAAGAGATTTTTTTAAAAAAAGAAAAGCTAGCAGCATTTCTAAAAGTTCACAGCCATTGATTGTGTCCTTCCTTTCCCTCTCAGGCTGGAATCCTTTGCACAGTTACTTGGGAGTAAATATAATGTCATATCATAAAACGTAGTGCTGAACAGACATCTCTAGGAGTATGCTCTTAATTCATAAACTGTACAGTAAAAAAGCAGTGATAACAAATAAACACAGAGTTGTAAAACAATTTTCAAATTTGGGATATTATTATTATTATTATTATTATTATTATTATCCTTTATTTATATAGCGCTGTAGGTTTACACAGTGCTGTATATATAAACTTATAATTAGACGGTTCCCTGCCTCAGGCTTAAAATCTAAAAGACACGACACAAAAGGAGAAGGGAAAGGTGATGGGGAAGGGTATCAGGTCCGGTGGTTCTTCTCTCCCTCTGAGGCCTGGACCAAGGCAGATGGACTAGAGGGAGGGCTCGGCTTCATTTTAGTCAAATCAACAAGCAGTAGAATGTGGGTGAGTAGCCTGCATTTGAGTAGTATGTATGTGTGTGAGTAGTAGTGAGCAGTTCCAATTGAACTGCTACAGTACCTACAGACAGATGCAATTTGGTGCTAATTGAAAAATACCAGCAAATATGGAAAACAAGTAAGAAAAGCAGAATTAGAGTCAGAAAAGGGAGGAGTGAGGATAGGAAGAAGCAACATTAACAACCTAAGATGTGCAGACAACACCATAATATTAGCAGAAGACAGTCAGGAATTGGAACATTTAAAAGAAGCTCTGATGCTGAACTTAAAGAAAACAAAAATAATGAACAAATACACAAATTCAATCTAGAGAACGAGGAGATTGAAATAGTTAAAGAATTCCCCAATCTAGGATCAAATACTGACCAGAATGGAGACTGCAGTCAAGAAATAAGAAGACGACTAGGAATGGGAAGGGCAGGTAGGAAAGATCTGGAAAAGATACTGAAGAGCAAAGACATACAACTGAGAACTAAAGTCAGAATTGTTTAGTCCATTGTATTCCAATTACCATGTATGTATGTGAGACCTGGACAGTGAAGGAAGCAGACAGAAAGAAAATCACCTCATTTGAAATGTGGTGCTGGAGAAGAGTACTTAGGATACCATAGACAGCCAAGAAAACAAGATCAGACCAGGCTCTCCTTGGAAGCAAAGATGATCAAGTTGAGACTATCATACTTTGGCCACATAATTAGAATGCACAGATCACTAGGGGGAAAAAAAGGAATGCTAGGAAAGGTAGAGGGTAGAAGAAAGACAGGAAGACCACAAACCAGACAGATAAACTCAATTGGGGGGTTGTGGGCAAGGACTTACAGGATCTGGGCAGGACATGGAGAATAGGTTGGTGCACTGGTTAAATGCCTGTACTGCAGGCATAAGAGCCCTCGTGGCACAGTGGTTAAATGCCTGTACTGCAGCCACTCACTCAAAACCTTAAGGTGGCGAGTTCAATACCAGCAAAAGGGCTCAAGCTCGACTCAGGCTTGCATTCTTCCGAGGTCACTAAAATGAGTACCCAGATTGTTGGGGGCAAGTACCTTACAGTTACTTAGGCAGTATGAAGCGGTATATAAATGAAGCTATTCGCTTGACTGCTCTAATCTGCTTTGATTTCCCACCGGAAAAGGTGAAATAGGAATAAATCCAATATATATATATATATATATATATATATATATATGGATTCCTGGAGATATCTCATCCACAGGGTCGCCATGAGTTGGAACCGACTCGAGGGCAACTAACAACAAGAAGTCTGCATTAGCAACTTAGTTACTACAGACCCCCAAGGCAGATGAAGGAATTGGATGATGCTTTTCTAGAACAGATGACCACACACTCCGAAAGGAGAGATCTAGTAGTGATGGGGGACTTCAACTATCTGGATATTTGCTAGAAGTCAACTAAGCAAAATCCTCAAGGTCTAGCAAATTCCTCACTTTTCTTGAAGACAATTTCATTGTCCAAAGGGTGGAAGAGGCAACAAGGGGATCAGCTATTTTAGATCTGATCTTAACCAACAGGGATGACCTAGTTAATGGGGTGCAAGTGGGAGTGGGAGTGATCATGTTCTCCTGGAGTTTGTTATACAGTAGAAAGGAGAAGCCAGGCATAGTCAGACACACACTCTAGACTTTAGGAAAGCTGATTTTAGCAAACTTAAAGAAATACTCAGGGTGATCCCATGGTCAGGAATACTAAAAGAGAAGGGACTTCAAAATGGATGGGAGTTTCTCAAAAAGGAGATACTGAAATGGGAGATGTCTCAAGAAGCCAGGATGGATGACTGAGGAACTTTCAACTGAGCTAAGTTTTAAATGGGACATGTATCAGAAATAAAAAAAAAATGGGAAAATCACCAAAGAGGAATTAAAACAAATAGTAAGCAATTGTATGGTTAAAGTCAGAAAAGCTGAAGCGCAGAATGAACTCAGGCTTGCTAGAGAGGTTAAGAACAATAAAAAGGACTTTTATGGATATGTCCACAGCAAAAGGAAGAAGAAGGAAACGATAGGGCTGTGTGGAGTAGATGGCAAAATGCTAACAGGGGACAGAGAAAAGGCAGAATTACTCAACAAGTACTTTGCTTCAGTCTTCTCAGAAAAGGCAAAGGGTGCTCAACCTAAGGATAATGGAGCAGAGGACAGAACAGGGGAATTTCAG
Organism: Urosaurus nigricauda; assembly: GCA_034509955.1. Classification (NCBI taxonomy): domain Eukaryota; kingdom Metazoa; phylum Chordata; class Lepidosauria; order Squamata; family Phrynosomatidae; genus Urosaurus; species Urosaurus nigricauda. The sequence goes on from JAOEGL010000003.1 coordinate 256,765,596, forward strand.
CACAGAATAAGTAAAGAGATAATACAGAAATACCTGGTTAACCTAAATGAATATAAGTCTCCAGGACCAGATGAACTACATTCAAGGGTACTAAAAGAACTGGCTAATATAATATCAGAACCATTGGCAATAATCTTTGAGAACTCTTGGAGAACAAGAGAAGTCCTACCAGACTGGAGGAGGGCAAACGTTGTCCCCATCTTCATAAAGGAAAAAAAAGAGGATCCCAACAATTATCATCCAGTTAGTCTAACATCAATACCAGGAAAGATTCTAGAGCAGATCATTAAGCAGAGAGTCTGTGAATATCTAGAAAGCAATGCCATGATCACAAAAAGTCAACATGGGTTTCAGAGAAACAAGTCATGTCAGACAAATCTGATCTCTTTTTTTGATAAAATTACCAGCTTGGTAGATGAAGGAATGCTGTGGACATAGTATATCTTGATTTCAGTGAGGCCTTTGACAGGGTTGCCCATGACATTCTTGCAAAGAAGCTTGCCACATGTGGGCTATACAAGGTAACTATTACATGGATTTGTAATTGGTCGACTGGCCGCACCCAAGGGTGCTCAGCAATGTTTCCTTTTCATCCTGGAGAGAAGTGACAAGTGGGGTGCCACAGGGTTCTGTCCTTGGCCCAGTGCTATTCAACATCTTTATCAAAGACTTGGATAACAGAATTGGGAACATACTTATCAAATTTGCAGATGATACTAAATTACGAGGAGTAGCTAATACCCCAGAGGACAGGATCAAAATTCAAAATGATCTGAATAGACTAGAAAGCAGGGCCAAAGCTAACAAAATGAAATTCAACATGGAGAAATGTAAGATTCTGCAAATAGGGTGGAAAAATGAAATGCACAGATATAGGATGGGGGACACCTGGCTAAATGAAACTACGTGTGAAAGAAATCTAGGAGTCCATGTAGACCATAAATTGAACATGATTCAACAGTGTGGCAGCTAAAAAGGCCAATGCAATTTTAGGCTGCATCAATAGAAGTATAGTGTCTAGATCAAGGGAAGTAATAGTGCCACTCTACTTTGCTTTGGTCATGCCCCACTTGGAATACTGTGTCCAGTTCTGGGCACCACAATTCAAAAAGGATGCGGAGAAACTGGAGCGTGTCCAAAGGAGGGCAACTAAGATGGTGAAGGGTCTGGAAGCCATGCCCTATGAGGAGTGACTTAGGGAGCTGGGGATGTTTAACCTGGAAAATAGAAGGTTAAGAGATGATATGATAACTCTGTTTAAATATTTGAAGGGATGTCCTATTGAGAAGGGAACAAGCTTATTTTCTGCTGCTCCAGAGACTGGAACATGGAACAATGGATGCAAACTGCAGGAAAAAAGGTTCCACCTCAACATTAGGAGGAATTTTCTGACAGTAAGAGCTGTTTGACAGTGAAACATACTCCCTCAGAGTGTTTTGAGTCTCCTTCCTTAGAGGTCTTTAAACAAAAGCTGGATGGCCATCTGTCAGGGATGCTTTGATTGGGAGTTCCTGCATGGCAGGGGTTTGGACTGGATGGCTCTTGTGATCTCTTCCAACTCTATGATTCTATGATTCTGCCGACTTAGGCAACCAAACACACTGCAGGGATAATCAAGTCTGAGATTGCTTTAACTGCCCTGGCTCATTGCTAGGGAATTCTGGGGACTGTAGTTTTATGAGACATGTCAGACAGGTCTGTGCCCAATAAACTACAATTCACAGAATTCCCTAACACAGAGCCATGGCAATTAAATCAAAATGGATCATTTCTGCAGTGTGTTTTGGACCTTTGTCTGCATCAATACTGTAGAAATAATCCATGTTGACACTACTTTAACTTCCATGGCTCAATTCTATGGAAATCTAGGAACTGTAGGTTTGTAAGACAGTTAGTCTTTTCTGTCAAGAGACTCTGATATGGCAATGTAGATGCAGCCTAAGTAACTTTTCCTCACCCAGCTCCACCTTCATAAAAACAAAAACAGTAACTGATGGAAATGTTATTCACCACACTCTGATTGCTTGGCAGAATGGATTGCCTCCTCTTCATAAAGCTGATGCCCAGTAAAGTACAATGTGTCTGTGTCTTATGCGGGCCACTATATATGGTTTCTTGCTTCTGCAGAAGCCGCACGAAAATATAAACAATGGTGCGCCGCAGCGCTACGTGCCCCATTGTTTCCTATGGGGTGGGAGCATATGCAGATTTCCCTTTACGCAGGGGATCCAGAATGGATCCCCTGTATCAGCGGAGGGCCCACTGTATGTTAGAAAGAAATCATGGTAATTATGGTACAATATGACAAAGTAGTTATAGTGAATAAGTAGCAGTTACAGTTGTGTAAATCTAGATAACTATTCCATGTACACAATCCCCACTTATGGCCAAAAAAAAGAGAGAGCACTAAAGGTTACAAGGAGAAAAAAGAAGTCCCATTTGAATAGTTTTTTGTTTGTTTGTTTGTTAAACCTTCATTAGTCTCTTTTGACCCCACTCATTATAAACAGGGTAAGTTATATAACTTGGCAGTGAGTGATTTGACTTCCTTCCTTCCTTCCTTCCATTTTCCTTTCCTTTCTTTTCTTTTCCTTTCTTATTTCTGGAAGCAAGAAATTCATACTCAGCAACTCTCAAACCCCTTTGAGAAACGAAGAAAATTGCATCTTCTTTTCTTTCCTATGAAGTTGGCAGCATTTTATATGTTCCCAACAGCTAAATTGCAGCTGAAGTGATTAAAATGTTATGACATTATGGTTGGTGATCTGAGCTGATGGTGTTTGCTGTAGCAATGTTCTAGAAAACTGACATTCCTGCCATGTGCTTAAGGAAAAAGGGCCGTCTGTATCACACCATTGTGTTTGTTAACATATTACAATTCATTTTTGAATTGAAATTTACTCAACTTAGTGGTGCATAGATGTAACCAGGCTTTTGCAATGGTTAACAAATTTCTGGATAACAAATTCCAGCTGACAGATGTTAAATGTGCATTCAGATACATATTTTGATGCAGATCCGAATGAGGATTCATTCCAGCTATACTGATTAACTCTGAATAGAGTGCCTATTGAAACCATTGTTCCTTTGAAGCTAGTCTGTATAAACCCTATTTTCATATGCAAGAGTTTCCTCAAAGTAATTACAGGTTGAGTATCCCTTATCTGGGGTTCCAAAATACAAACCTTTTTTCATAGGTGGCTGAGATAGTAACATCTTTGCTTCCTGATGGTTCAATATACACAAACTTTGTTTCATGAACAAAACTATTTTTAAAATGTCTAAAATTACCTTCAGGCTATGTGTATAAGGTGTAATAATAATAATAATAATAACAACAACAACAAAAAATCTCACCTCTCCAAACAGATCAAAGTGGCTAACAATAATAAAACAACATTAAATACAATAAAACATCATAACCCATACACCTTCCCATCCACAATAAAAATACATTTTAATTATAAGCAGGGACAACTGAGGGGCAATCGATGGGAGCCACTGAGAGGCTAGTCTGGGAAATCCTGCCCAGAAGAGATTTGTCTTGACTACCTTTTTAAAGCAGTCAGGACTAACAATATATCAGATCTCCTCCAGCAAGCTATTCCAGAAATTGGGAGATGCAGATGAAAAGATCCTTCTAAACATTAATTTCATGTTTAGATTTGTCTCCCATCTCCAAGATGTCTCATGATGTTATATATGTGCAAACTCCTCCCCCCCCCCAATCTAAAATCCAAAACACTTCTGCACACAAGCATTTCAGATAAGGAAGGCTCAACCTGTATATTTATGCCAATAATCCTTAGAATGTAGTGGGGACAATGACACTCTTGCCTATTTATTTATTTATGAAAATATTTATATCTTACCCCAAATCATGACATCTCACAAAAGAATATAAATAAAATTGATTTAACCAGAAACCTTTTTTTCCAGCTTCTGTGGAAACTTCTTTTACCTAGTATTTTTCTGATGTCACAACTGTGATATGAGAGGCATGGGTGGAGAGGAGTTATGAAGATGGTGTGGAATCAAAGAATCCAACACCTTTCATGAACCCAGATAGTTCTCCCCAATAGCAGATCTGCATTCCCATGTACCTCCCGCGCCCCTGTCCCTGGAACCAGGAAGTGATCTGTATCAGCTCTCATACTGATGAATCCACTCCTATTGAAGCTAATAGGAGGATATTCATTTTTTAGGAGCTGAAAGATGGAGGAGTATGTCAAAATGTTGCTTTTTCAAAAGCCCAGGAGGGTTTTGGGATATTTGATTCCCCCCTCCCGAATATTATTCTAAAAGTTTATTTGCATTTCCTGAAGCTTCAAAGGATAAGAAATGTGTTATAACCTTTTTTTTCTTGTATAAATAGAAATAGACCAGGGAGATCAGTATATTTGTGATGTCTCACTGAACTTGCATAACGTGCCTTATTGCTGGATATGCTCCATTAGCTATCTCTGTGTTTTCCTTGATCTTTGACAATACAGGCATTCCAGAAAGACTGAAACTTTTAATTAGAGACTTGAGCAGCTTTCCCTCTTACTAGTGTACTCATTAAATTGATTTTTCCAGTCCATCATGTAATTGTTCCAGCGAAGGATTCCTGCTTTCCACTCTTGTTCCGCTTCATCAATATTTCCTGTAAAACATGAAATGGGTGGCATTAATCTAAATTTAAATCTCTTTGTACATTAATTGAAAAAATAATTCTGATTACTAATGCCATTTTTCTCTAAATACACCACACACTGTTTTGCCCTCCCTCTTGTTACCTGATTTATTGCAAATTTAAAAGGTATTGTTTTATCTTCATATCATGAGATAACCAGTTAAAATGGGACTAAAGGGACCCTTTACTTCCAGGCCAATATTCAGTATCTTACGGGACTGTGTTTACAGCTTTTACATTTGACATTTGCTAAGTAGCTTAGAGTTCATGAGAAAAAAGCAATTAGCCAACTGGGATACAAATACAGACTTCTGACTAGAATATGCAGTGAACAATTACTGAGAATAATCTATCAATCTATCAGTCAATCTGACATCATGACATTAGTTACAGAAGAATACCTCAAATATAGCAACAGTTTTCCCAGAAAAAAAAAAATACCAAAGGATAGACAAAAATCTGATGACTTATTTACTCAATACAGAACCAGGAAGGATTGCAAGATCAAATGAGAAATAATCTATTTAGCATCTAATAGTAAGTCATCCTGCAATTTTAATATAGAAATAGGATGGCCAATCCTGTACTATAGAGCTTGGATCTGGAATAAGAAACAAAAGAGCTGTCATAAAATTATCATGCCACAAGCTGCCATTTGTGTGGATAACCATTCTAAAACTATGATGTTATTTTTATGTAAGGCAAAAATATTAACATAATTGAGATGACAAAGGCTGGCTCTTTTAACTTGTGCCCCCAGCATGAGGGTACACCATGGTGAGGAGAGTGCCTTGGACATTCTTTTTCATCTGAGGCCAAGATCCAAAGATGGTGGTTGCTCATATAGGTTCCATTTGTCCAGATGGTTACATCTTTTCAAAGCTAGTGCAAGAAGGCATCCAAGCAATATACCGGTCAGTCCAAGCACCTTTAAATTGAGTTGGCCACTGCTTGGTTTGGGGGGGGGGGCAGGATAATGGAAGCTCCCCTTCAGGTCTCTGGTCTCCAGAACAGCCATTGCTAGTCTAGCTAAAGTTGAACACCTCCTCACCAAACAAAACATACAGGGCACATATGCTGGCAGTCTTTTTATGCTCTACTAGATCTTGGACTTATCGTGTCACATTTGTTGTGACCTTAGTGGCCAAGTAACATTTTATTTTTTTGCCACAGCCCTTCAAGTAGAAAATGAAGTAAAATACACACCAGAAAAATCCACTGACTCCTTGGGAAATTGTAAATAAAATGTATATTCAAATCAAGGTGCACTGTAATCTTTTTATTTATCAGCAATTTCAACTGGAGCTTTTTTGCTTCAGTTACCCTTTGATTTACCAATAGCAGCCTTTGACATCATTTGTCATTGATTCAACTGCATATCCAAACATGCCAATTGCCAACACGACCTTGTGTACCTGTAGGAAAACGTGCTAGCTTCTGGGCATTGGCCACATTAAGCTTAGGATACATGGCAATTTATTAGCCTACACTGCTCAGGAAAACAAATGCTTCTCTCTTACCCATTTGCTCATCAGTGTTGCACCTGCAATATTTCCCCTTGACTGATAGTGATGATAAATATGATGTCTATGATGATTTGAGGAGAGCAACATGACCTTAGAGATTGACCAGAGGTCTTTATCACACAAGATTTGAATATATATTTTTCATGTATCGCTGCAATACCACACTGTTGATACTAATGGCTTTATTTCTTTAAATAGATAAATCTGGATTTGTTATATTAATCTGTATATGAGTGCTGCATTTGTAATGGGCTAGATCACATCTATTTCTCCCTGAAAAATTAATGTGAAAATGCAAAAATGATTCTCTCAATGTTCACCAATGTTCACCACAGCCAGCAAAAATGTGGGGATGAACCTGACAATACTTTGCTTGGGGGTGTATGAAGATGAAATTGCTTATGAAACTCAGCAGTTATACTTGTGTTTGAAATACAAGGAATGAAGATGAGATCTTAGAGCAACCTGTAAGATATTGAGAAAACTGAAAAACATAAAACAAAAGGGGATGGTTGGGAATTATGCATCCTGATAAATAACACTAACACTCAGAATGGAATAAGGGACATATCTTATGTAAGTCAGAAACCCATCTGTGCAGAATACTAGTGGTATTTTCATATTTACATATATGCATACATACAGGCCTGATTCCATTGTTTGTTTCAGATACAGTAGACACATTTGAATGTACACCTGTATGCCAAAACTAAGGAGATGGAAATCATCACACCCTGACTAGAGACAGAAAGAATATTTGAAAATAGAAACCATGACACAAGCACTGTGCAGGATTTATTCTATACAAAATTTAGAGGTGGTTATTTTGCACATAAAGGGGAATTTTTTTGTGCACAGAAAACCTTTTTGTGCTAAAATATTATTTTCTGTGCAGAAAATGCTGTTGTTCAGGGGATTTATTCCATACAAGGTTTGCATGTAGTTGTTTTGCATATAAAATAGGCTTCCCCCACAGAAAATACTATCTTTTTGTGCAAAACAACCACATGCCACTTTAACTAAATTGGAAATAGTCTTCAAAAACTGCAGTTTTCAGGCACTTTCTCTCAGGGGTAAAAAAAAAAATTTACTACAATTACTTGTACATTCCTGATCCTGACACACATTTCTCACATAGGTGACATATCTCATGTAAAGCCAGAATAAGCCTATCTCTTCTTGTGGTATTTTGATATTCACACTGAATCAGCTGGATTTACTTACATGTTGCCCTACCAAGTTCCCATTTATCTAAAGTGTTTATACTGACCAACAATAACAATTGGGTTATGGTAATGCAGAGCAGGAACGGTATTCGATGTCTGTGAGTGCTGAATTAAACTTGTTAGGTTTGCAACTTTGAGAATAATGTAAAGTTCTTCTTAGCTATTCTTCATAACTTAGTGATCTTTAAAATTTTGAATTTTAAAAAATATTTTGCTTTTTTGAAGAAGAGCTTTGTTCAGTTTATTTTTAACAAGAGCTTGTCCAATTAACCTTTTCGGATATTTAATAACCTATTTAATGATAATTTTAATACACAAAAAGCATCCACTGGTTATTAACACAGAAATGGGAAGAATTTAGGAGTGAACGCATGCGAAGTGACATAGACCAGAAATAAAAGTATTAGTCCCTTCCTAACTGGAAATTACACAGGTTTCTTGATATATTTTCATGTTTTCTGACTGATTTCAGTCCTTTTCCCCATTATGGAAAAGCATTGCACAAGCTAAGTGAGTAATGCAGTAGCTCCTCAATTGATACTAGTTCTGTCACAAAACATTTGGTCATATATAACACATTTGCTCATCAATATCATCATCAGACTGATGGTGTCTTCAGTCATATTTTTTTTCTGAGAAATGCCTGAGAATCAAAAAGAACATTTCATCAATTTCATTATATACAGTATCAGTTTCTTTCCTGAAACTGATCTGAATTCACATGAGATTTGGGTCTGCTTTCTTTTTTATTGGTGTGTTGTTTTTGTTTGGGATTGTTTATTTTTTTACACCTGTCCCTGCAATGTTCTTACATATCATTGGACTCCATGATGTGATAAATAATAAAGTTTCTTAAACATCAACTGAAGACAATACATTAGAGGAAGAATATCAGGTTTTCCCCCATCTGGGAAGTATGAACCCGACAGTTATTTCAAGAAGCAACCAAATTCAACTTTTAGAGATCACCTTTGTCTGTCAAGATACAATGCTGACAATCCAAATCATAACAGAAATTATATGACAAATGCTATTTTACTGAATACAGTTACCCATAAAAAAGGGTCCCATGAACCCCAAGTAGGTCCAGGAAACACACTTGTCTAAAAACTTGGAGAGCTGTTGCCAGCCATTTTAGCTGGTTTTGATGTATTATTTTTAGAGTGAGAATTACATAGCAGCTAGAACAGGAGTGAGTAAAGAATAACCCTTCTCTCGCTCTGTGCTTATAATATTCCTCACCATTGGTTAGGCTAGCTAAGGCTGATGGGAGTTGCAATCCCACAAAATTTGGAAGGCCATAATGTCTCCACTCCTGGCTTAGAGTGTCAGATGAAGTGCATAAGAAGCCAGGAAAGCCTAGCACCTTGGGCCAGTTACTGTATATACTCGACTATAAGTTGAGAAATTTATGCCCCAAAATGGACTCTAAAATCACGGGGCGACTTATCTATGGGGCAACAAGTTAATACTGCTTGAAAATTTTGTTAAAGAAATGCCCACCTTCCTCTGCAGCCAGGAATCTTTAGGAGGTTCCTGTTTCAGTCCCCAGCTGCTCCCCGGCACACTCTCCTCTCTTCCCGTGTGTGTGAGAGAGAGAGTGAAAGAGCTCCCTCTCCAGTCCTGAGACTCCCCTCGCAGCCAGAGCTAAGAAGGAGCTGCTCAGGAAAGGCGGGGAGAGAGCATGCCCAGGTTTGGACCCCGTTTGGCAAGTCATGAGCCTGGAAATCCTGGGGGTGAGAGAAGAGAGGGAGAAAGGTCTGTCCGCCTTTTGCAATGTCCCCCCTTTGCAAGCAATGGAATCCTTGGAGTTGTGGGCAAAGAAAGAGAGAGAGGTTTCTATCCCCTCTTTTGCATGCAGTGGAATCCTTGGAGTTGTGGGCAAAGAAAGAGAGAGGGGTTTCTGTCCCCTCTTTTGCAAGCAATGGAATCCTGGGAATTATGAGCAAAGAAAGAGAGAGAGGTTTCTATCCCCTCTTTTGCATGCAATGTGTTTTGGGAATGCTTTTGGTAAAGGGAAAGAATGTGTGTGAGTGTGTGTGTGCTGAGGTTGTTTCCTCTTTTATATGCTGAGACTATGACCCTTGGGACATGGGAGAGGTCCAGAGAGGGAGATGTAGAGAGGGAAGTAGTGATATGTTTTCCCCTTTAGATCTTTTGTAACATGTCCCAGTGTTTGACCCTTGACTTAGCCATGGGTCATATCAAAATCCATGATTTTGGCCTCCAAAACTGCCCTCGACTTATACATGAGTATATACGGTACTCGCTTTCACAACCTAATCTAGATCACAGCATTTTCTTGAAAAATGACCACCTTGTGCATCATTTTGAGCTCCTTGGGGATAAGAGAAATATAATAAGAGCAGTGGCCACAATAACAATGACAGGAAAAAAGAAGTTGAATCTAGGCTTAAATATATAGCATAACTGCATTGAAATCAATGGTAATTCCATTTGTTATGACTAATTTTTTGAATCACTCATTCAGTGGGGTGATTTTGCATATGTCTAAGCTTTGATCAAAAACCACATCTCCCATTTTTTATGAAAAATCTTGGCCCTGAACTGTGCAAAAAAATTCTGGCAGAAATGAATTTCTTTTAAATATACCTAGGAGAGCCATGGCTAATATCCTTCAACAAATCTACTCTTCGTGATTTATTTCTTGCTTTAATCTTTGTGATGGAGCATGGAAGCAAATCAACAGGCATTACTTCTGAATGGAGATGCCTAAGTTTGAATGGACAAGTGTAGGCAACCAGGCAGCAGCTCTTCCATACCATCAGGTTGCAACAGAGGGAGCAAAGAAATAGGACCTTTGCACCTGTTCTGCTGAAAGACAAGCTCCAATGGGGTCTTCTTCAGCCTGAAAGGCTTCCATCCAACATGGTCACTGCAAGTATTACCACTAGAGAGGTAATTCTTCACTAATTTAAGTCTTGGAGGAGGCAAGGATTACTTTAAGCCAATGATTTCCAAACTTTAGACCTCCAGGTATTCTGGATTTCAGCTTGCAGAACCCCAGAACATCAGCCAAGCTGGCTGGGATTTCTGGGAGCTGAAGTGCAAAATATCTGGAAGACCAAAGTTTGGGAATGACTGCTTTAAGCAATTTTCTTCTTGCTATTCTCTCAAAAACTGCAAGTAGCTTTTTTGAAAAGGAAATAGCATTTTCTGTGCAAACAAAAGTTTTCTCTGTGCAAAAAATGCTAAAACATCTGTGGTTTGCACAGAATAAGTCCTGAACTGTGAAGATTTGACACAATTCAGGATTTACCTCATTAGCATGGAATATTTAATTATATGTATAAGTAATTGCTCCCCCCCCCAATCCATCTCTATGGTGTGTATTCTTTTCTGCTGAATTTCCTAAATTAATTCTCAACATTTTCACCCATTTTATATTGTGGGTGGAAATTCTGAACAGATATTAGCTCTGGTATTAGCTCACCTTATTGTGTTCATGATAATATTTTCCCCATTTCTTGTTTTTTTTTTTTCTTCACTGTATCAGTTTGTGATGTGTATATCACAAACAAACAAATGCTTGTGTTGCACAGGTGCTTTAGGAATTTAGTAGGCCATACTTTCCAATAAATATTCCAATAAGTATTCTCTCCCTCCTCTGCTTTGATTTTTATATAAATAAGATACCTGTAAGAGTTCAGCTGTTCTCTCTTGTGGAGTTCATGGAAGGACACTTTTTCACAGATTGCACTCATACAGTGGACCATAAATCTTATATCAATTGAGCAAAAGAAAGAATGTGAAGTTACTCTCTCTCTCTCTCTCCAAATTAATTTGAAAAAATACTCTTAAAGTAAGGGAGCTTCTCTTTGGAAGGACTTCTGGGTTTAATTTTACACAAATAGTTTGCACTCATAAAAGCCTTGAAATTGGAACTGAAATTAAAATTTAGTAGCAGCAAAGTGACCTTGTATTAACCAATTTACTGTACATATATACATTTACCACCAAAATTACCTGTCATCTCCAGGACTTTGGGAAAAAATATATTCCAGAATCGGCACTGCTGGGCACGTAATTTTGTACAAATCTTTGAAGAGTCTGTGCTTAATGTTAAGTATTTTTGTTCAGCAGCAGTGAAGACTGGCCATCTAGTTCCATTAATCTGAGTCCCATTGGGTGTTCTAAAGGATTAAAGAGAAGTATTAGATTCCTCATGGGAAATTACCTGTGCACATCAGTAGTGTAAAAATTATTCTCTTCAAAAGTTATTTTATTTCAAAGATTGGTAGGCTTGCATGGAATTACTTTGGAAAGTAGATAAGAATAAATATCAACAGCCCTAAAACTTTAATGGAATTCTATCAAATATTTAATTAAAAATATAGCAATATAAACCTGACTTAAAAAAAAATCAGGAAGGGAAAAGAAAAGCACACATATTATAATGATATCAGTTCCATCAATGAGCCCAAGAGGTCAGGGGAAAAAACACAAACTCATGGCTAACAGTAAGGGCAACAAATATAATAGTTTGAATCACCCAAAGTGCTTAATGAGAAAGCTAATCTTTTATTCAAATATATTATATTGGTTTTGTTTGGTGGAGGGTAAGGTTAGATAGAAATCCCTGTAGTATATGTATCTGCATAAAATGAATAAAATTGTCTTCATTAGAGTTTGCTGAGAAGAATGAATTTCCCAAGAAGAAAACCAAAACGAAAATAAAACATCCTTCAAAACAATTGGTATGAGAATTTAGCATTCTCAGCCGGAGAGCTCTTAGGCCTCACTACTAACCCGAGATTGCCATAGGATGAAGCGAGAGCTGTAAAAGTGGAATAATAGTTTCATAATAGTGCAGTGTGATATGCTTCTCTGATTGCAATAAAGCAGGGTTGATCTCAGTCTGACCTGCTGAGGTTATCCTAAAGGCCACATCCACTTCTTCTAGATTTTTACTTTTGAAAAGCTGAATTGCTTTTCTAAGTGCTTAGTTAACAGCGGTAAAATACGTCTCCATTTGTGGATGTGCCTCCAAGACACCTGCTGATTTAAGATTATCCCATTAATTTCACAGGGTTTTTCTAGGCAAGCGAAATGCAGAGGCGATTTTTTCTAAAATAGAGTTCCTGTTATATCCCACCGTATTAACATCAACCTCTGGAATGCAGGTCCCCACAATAAGTTCTCTGAAATTTAACGTGGCCCTCAGGGTGATAGAATAGCTTTACCATGAAAGAAAATATTGAACCAAAGAATGTCTGATTCAAACAAACATATGGAACACTTCATGTTTATATAGACCTAGGCATGATAGAGGGATTGCAGTGGTGAGGTCTTTCTCTTGACATTATGAATACACTCTAGTGGACCTTTAAGTCCCTTTCTTGGCCAGTTGGAAAATGGTACTCTCTTGAATGACAGTATTTTTCCCGAGCTCTATGTGCACAAAGGTTACACATGTAGGAACTGTGCAGACTATTCTAATGAACTGTATAAATGGATGACCTGCTTGTTTTGCTCTTCTCCACATTCAGTTCTGTCAAATTCATGAAGGGAGACAGGAATTTTAATATGTTCTCATATATATATATATATATATATATATATATATTTCTCAACCATCTGCACTGGCCAAATTCAGTAGGCACGACTATTGCTAGCATAGAGAAGACAGTGGCCCATTTTAGATGGGCAAAAAAAGGCGTTTTAAGGGCTAAAAAGCCCGCCTTTAGGGTTAGGGAGGGCGTAGCTTTTACATCCTCCCTAAGCCTAAACCGCATGGACGCCGCCATTTAAAGATGGCGGCGTCTATACGGAGGCACCACAAAAGCGTCATCACGTGTGCAGCGTTTTGACACGCTGCGCACGTTTTGATGCTTTTGCGGCGCAGGAGGGCGCCAATCACGCCCTTCCCGTGCCGCAAAAAAAGAGCTCAAACACGGAGCTCTTTTTTTGCGGCGGGTCTTTGCCGCGGCCTTTAAATGGCCGCGGCAAAGACCCAGGGAGAAAGGCGGCCCCTTTCCCCCTTCAGCCCCGCCGAGGGAAGCGGGGTGCAGCGGGTGCCCAGAGCGCCTGCTGCACCCCGCTTGGAGGCCGCGGGGAACCGGCAGTTTGCTGGTTCCCCGCGGCCTCCAAAAGCAGCGGGATGAGACCTCTGGGGCTGCCCGTGCAGCAGCCTAGGCCTCATCTCGCCGCTAGACTATGGACTGCCCCTTTTGGGCGGTCTAAAAAGCCCCACTGGGGTTTTCTAGATTGGCAAAAAGAAGTGTTTTCATGGCTGCATGAAACTCTAGCCTTTAGATGAGAAAAAGGGAAAGTGTGCCATGAAAACACTTTTTTTGCATTTTAGGGGAGAAGAAGCACCTTTAAAAAGGTGCTGGTTTTCCCAGCTTCTATTTTAAAAACTGCGGAACAGCGCAGCTCCATCTAAAGGCTGTGGTGCAGCTGCTAAGCATTAAGGAAAAGGCAACTTCATGTCACACTTTCCTGCTAATCTAGAAAGCCCCAATGTTTTAGCAATCTGCTCCATAGTTAAAGATGCAGAGGGCAGCTAAGGATGTCAGTCTTTTCTTATTGCATCTTTACATTGTGTTTGCATTTTTCAAAAATATTTTTGAAGTGGGGTTCAGAAGTATTTTGTGAGGGATGAAAAATTAAAAAAATGTTTTTGTATAGTCAGCAATGTTTTTCTCAGAAAACTTTTTTCTGCATAAAAAAAGGAAAAATTATTGTTGTTGTTGTTGTTGTTGTTATTTCAAAATGTTCTGAGATGGAGAAAATATCTCATGATATTTAACCACTTTTATTCCTGTTAGACATTCTGAAGTGTCAAAATACTCTTTCACTTCAAGCATAAGGAAAACATTAAAATATTCTTTTCATCCTTTGTTGCAACAGCCTACAAGATTGTGTGCACTGCGATACAAAAGCAGAATTTAAAGTGCTAAATGCTCAAAGGCTCCTGTTTCAATGATTATTTTTCCCAGTACATATATACTTTTAAACTCAAGTGTTCTTTTTATGATGGACATTTTATCTTGTAAAAATTTGGAAAGTTCTCAGTTAAAATCAGGCCAGATAAATCTTGTAGCTCTCAGTTACGTACTTGGCATGTAAAAAGCACCAGTTTCACCTGACTTAGCCAGTGGAAAGGCTCAGATAGCAGATTTTAGTATTTTCAGTGCTGGGTAGATTTTAGTATTTTCAGAATATAAGATACTAGACTACATGGAAAACTTGGTATACGACAGCTTCCTGTGTTCCTAACATACGTTATCTATTGGAAGTTGATATGAATCAATGGGAAGAAGGCAGACAGAGCTCTTTCCAAACTGATGCACAGTAAAATCCTAAAAGAAATTCTCCAAGCAAGGCCATGCTGCACCAGCTTATCTTAAAATGGTTTACAAAATTTAACAACACTCAGAATGAAGAATGCAATAAAAGACTTGAAAGTGCAGAGCTGATGTGAGTAATTTGATGTCCTTCTCTGTGGTATCCAGCCAGGAAAACTGGCAAGCAAAAGCTAATTCTTTTTGAAGTCAGTAGGGGTTCAAGATTGTTTTCCACCATAAAAGAAGAGGTCAAGATCAGCCATTTGAGGAAAGATTGGAGGACTGCAAATGTTTACTTCAGGGTTTCTCCCTGCCTTCACTTGGAGAGAGGGCTGTTAATGAATGCTACATTTAGCAGCTGGGTGGCCTTGATAAAAGGGAATTGGGTTTGCAGTTCATGTTCAGCTGAAGATCATTTACTCTAGCAGGAGGCTGTTGGAATCAAATCATTTGATTTGTACATGGAGTGGGTTGTTGTAGAACTATTTTAACACACCAGAGATGATACAGCTAAATGCATTAAACTGGGTAAACATCCAGCCAATGCTAAAACAAAAAGGACACCAGCTGTTCTTGCTACAGGCCACTGGCTTCATGCCTGGTATATCTCAGCTCTATGAAGTGACTACTCAGATCTAACATTGGAAAGAAACTTCCCTGTTCTTCCAGCAACTGAATTTCAGAGCTGGCAAGGCAGGCTTGAAATATAAAATTTGTGTGTATGTGTGAAGACAGGTAGATCCCATCCTAAACCCCATTCCAAAAGGTTCTCAAATGTTACAAAGTTTGTATCCAGTTGAGAATGGGCTTGTGCCCATTCATGCTCATGTTCAAACATAATTAAGCTGAAATATTTGAACTGGTAATAAAAACATTCAAAATAGGTCAATGATTATTACTACTTTCACTAGACAGTTTAGTAGCTTTTCTTTTTATCAAGGCTCAACCTGATGTACTTGGACATTCAATAAGACATATAATCAAGATAATTATTTTCTACTAGATTTCAGGCCAAAAGTATTGTTTAAGAGGCATATACTTGAGACCCTGACTACACAAAGCCTAAAGGTCCATGCCCAACACTGTTCTGGTGTTGTCCTGTTCGGATTGGCCCAAGCCCCAGTTCTGGTGAGAGAAGTCTGGATGATGTCTGGCATGTGCCATATCAGAATGGGAGAATTACCCGCTTAAAATGGTTTTTAAAAATGTAAGTGCTAATCTGGAGCCCTCTGTTGATGTGGTACAGTAGTTGCCTTCATGGACATCCCACTGAGCCACTTGATGCATCCTTCACTAGCATAGGTCACTTGTTCTGATGTCTGAATGAGGCACCCACCTATGTGTTTGAGGCTGGGTTCCTTGTTATGACCTCAGAAGTGAGCAATTTGTAGAGGTGATAGATGCACCAGCCATGCAGCACTGTGGTGTAGGAATGGAGGGCCAGGTAACGTAGGCCAGTCAGGGCAGCTGTAAGGCCAGGATACTCCGGGCTGCCCTGGAATATCCTGGCCAATGCAATAGCAATTGCAATAGCAATTACATTCCTATACAGCTTATCTAGGAACTAGCTAAATGGTTTACAGTCTGAAAGACAATTCCCCCAACATGCTGTGTACTCATTTTACTGACCTACGAAAGGATGGAAAGCTGAGTGGACCTTGGAGCCCTGCAGGATCACAACCTTGTGTCTGTGAGTGGCTGGAGTACTGTGTCACCAGGGCTCCCTGCAGATACAGCCTAAGAAATCCTAACTGGATTTCAGTACAATTAAAACACATTAGAATTATACGTTTCACCTTCTTTCTGTGATTAAAAGGACTGATAACATACATTGGTTTAAATCAAAAATAAATATTTTGTGGTTATTTATTTGTTATTATTTGTGTGCCTTCAAGTTATTCCAAATCATGGCAACTCTTATTACAGACTTGTTCAAAGATTTGTCCTTGTTTTCCTTTGAGGCTGGAAGAGAGTTACTTGCGTTAGGTCACTTAGTGGGTTTCTATGGTCAAGTAGGAATTTGAAACCTGGTGCAATTCCCAAACAACATATGAATATTCATAGAATAATAATAATAGTAATAATCATCATTGATGATGATGATGATGATGATCATCATCATCATCATCCTTTATTTGTATAGCGCTGTAAATTTACAAAGTGCTGTACATACATACAATCTATTAATTAAATGGTTCCTTGCCCTCAGGCTTACAATCTAAAAAGACGTGACACAAAATGAGAAGGGAATGGTGGTGGGGAAGGGGATCAGGTCCAGTACTTCTCCTCTCCTTCTGAGGCCTGGACCAAGGCAAATGGAGTAGAAGGAGGGCTTTGGCATCCTGGGGCAGACAAGGTCACACATCTGGGAACTCTTCCCTAAACAATATAGTCTTTAACTCAATTTTGAAACTGGTTAGAGAAGTGATGAGGCATGCATGTGGGAGAAGAAGGTTCCAGGAGTGAGGGGCAGCAAGTGAGAAGGAATGAATCTGGGATGGGGCAGTCGAGATCCTAGGCTGGGACAGGAGACCTTGACTACCAGAGCAGAGGGTAAGAGTAGGAATGTAAGGAGGAGGAAGTTCAGATAAGTACGGAGGGCTTTGAAAGTCAGCAACAAAAGCTTGTACTGGATGCGGAAGGAGAAGGGGAGCCAATGAAGGGAGGAGAAAAGAGGAGAAACATGGCCAAAGCGGCGAGCGGATGTGACAATACATGCCACTGAATGCTGGACAGAGATTAAAGGATGGAGATGAGAGAGAGGAAGCCTTGTCAGAAGAAGGTTACAATAATCTAGTTGTGAAACCACTAGGGCATGGACCAGAGTCTTGGCAGTGGAGACCGAAAGGAATGGATGGATTTTAGCAATGTTGTAAAGAGAGAATCTACAAGCCTTGGTGGTGGCCTGGATCTGGGGAACAAACGACAGAGAGGAATCAAAAAAGAAGCCTCGACTGAGGGCTTGCTGAACCGGTTGAATAGAAGTGTTGTCAACAAAAACAGAAAAGGAGTATTGAAGGGTGGGTTTAGGTGGAAAGACAAGAAGCTCTGTCTTAGACATGATGAGCTTCAAGCGTCAATGACACATCCACTGAGAGATAGCTGTCAGACAAGATGAAAGTTGTTGTTTAAGCCCCGGTGAAAATTAATAAACCATTTTTAAAATAAAATCATCATAATAATCATAATAACTACTACTACGACGACGACGATGATGATGATGATGATGACGACGACAATGACAATGATGATGTGTGTTGTGTGCCTTCAAGTCATTTCTGACTTAACATGACCTTCAGGTCAACTTATCATGGAGTTTTCATGGCAAGATTTGTTCACAAGAGGTTTGCCATTGCCTTCCTCTGATGGTGAGAGAATGTGACCTGTCCAAATTCACCCACTGAGTTTCCATGGTGGAGCAGGGATTCAAACCCTGATCTCCAGCACTGAAACCACTACACCACCCTGGCTTTCTAATAATAATAATAATAATAATAATAATAATGGCTTTTTGAATGATCTAGTTTGTATTCTGACTAGATAAGCAATAATACATTTTTCCCCATATACATGAAGAAAGGTCTGATTCATTTCACACACACCTTTTCCTCTAGATTAGATTACCAGAAGTACTCTCCCCCTCTTACCCTGCACAATGGAAAACAACCTTCAAAAGGCAATATACGTGCAAAAAAGTACACTACAACCCATTGCATAACTTCAACAGGAAAGATGTTAAAGAAATTTGTTATTTTCCATGTATACATTGGAACCTATACAGTGAAACTTATGTTGCACTTCCCAATAGAATCAATCTCATCTTCTCATAGAGGTTTGCAATATGTTTCAAAGATAAACACAAAAAAGACCATACATGAATTTCAGAAACATGTCCAGATGAGCTTCAGTAAATGTAAGCAGGCATTCAGAGTGCACACAAAAATTCATGCAAAAATATTTGAAACTTTCCATGTACAGAATACCAAGGGGAAAACAAACACACATGCGCTCTCTCTCTCTCTCTCTATATATATATATGTGTGTGTGTGTGTGTGTGTGTGAAGCATTTGTATATAAATTCATTCTTAAGTACTCATGTTGGCCATGCATCAAACTGCAACAAAATCCAAAATAAATAACAAAGTAATACCTTTGTTAGGCTAGCCAAAAGGTGCAAAATTCATAGCAAAAGCTTCTTCCTCAGGCAAGCTCGTTCAAAACAATAAAGGCTATCAAAAGTGACAGTGCCAGATTCATGGGTTGGTATCTTGTTTCATATGTTAACTTAAGATGGTGTTTAAGATGGTCTCGAGGGAGGGTTCTTATTTGTTTGTTTGTTTGTTTGTTTGTTTAATGTATATCTCACCTTTCTCCCAAGATGGGATCCAAGGCAGCTTGCCTGCAAGTAAGAAGAACCCTCCCTTCAGCAACCATCTTAAGGGGAGAGGGGGCAGGCCAGCTCCAACAGGCCTTGTGTGACTTTGTTTGCCCCGTTTTAACTGTGCATTATGAAGCCGAGCCCTCCCTCTAGTTCATCTGCCTTGGTCCGGGCCTCAGAGGGAGAGAAGATCCACCGGACCTGATACCCTTCCCCATCACCTTTCCCTTCTCCTTTTGTGTTGTGTCTTTTAGATTGTAAGCCTGAGGGCAGGGAACCATTTAATTATAAGTTTATATGTACAGCAACATGTAAACCTACAGTGTTATATAAATAAAGGATGATGATGATGATGATAATAATAATAATAATAATAATAATTTAAAACAAGATTAAGTTTAAGATTTTAACTTTTTTTTTTACAAAAGTTAAAAAAATAATTAAATATTTAAAAACATAGTTACAAAAGACACTCAAAGCATAATTACCAATAAACAATAAAAGTACAACACACCATTATGTTCATACACTACTGCTGCAGAATTAAGTTTCCAAGGTCTGCCTGCCAGTGGAAAGAGAGAAGGGAGGGGAGCAACCAGAGTCTCATGGCAGGGATTCCCACAGGAACCATAGAGAAGGCTATTTCTCATGTTAGATACCAATTGATGGTATTGTTATGTGCCTTCAAGACATTTCCAACTTATGGCAACCTTAAAGTGAATCTATCATGGGGTTTTCTTGGCAAGATTTGTTCAGAAGAGGCTGCCATTGCCTTCCTTCAAAACTGAGAGTGGGCTTTCATAGCAGAGTAGGAAACCAAATCACTACACCATGCTGGCCCCTCAGAGACCCAAATCCCTCATTTATCCACCTGACCTAACCTTTCTGAGATGTCAACTGATAATCTTAGGAACTTTTTATCTCTTCTCTTCCATTTTATTCTCCCAGTTTTAATAAACCTCAAACTAGTTTAGTACCTTCAGAGCACTTTAATGGAGGTCTAATAAAGGTTTCACCATGATGTGCATTTTAGTTTTTGTTGTATAGTGGGAAACTGAGAAACTCAATGACTTAACAAAACTTAGTTAAGTTATTTAGTTATTTACTGCCTTCTAAGTGCTTAGCTTTACTTCAAACCCCACTGGACAGACAGTAGCAAAGTCAAGCGATTAGTCTAAAATATCCCTTAATCTGATCTGGCATGGCAATCGCTAAATTCCTCCATTGCCCACTTCTTTGCTAATTCTGTTCTGATTAACTTATGGCACCCATTTAATTGCATGCTTATTTGTAGCTCCAGAGAATAGTGACTTAAGCAGAGCTGACTAGTACTTCAGTTCAAGATCAGAACACTAATAGCACTGTCAGAACTCATTTAAGTGCCTCCCTACGATGAAACAAATCATGACATTCCAAATTGTAATTTACGGGCAGGAAGGGGTCTGTGCTTATGGATGCAGATATCACTTTGCCAACCATGATGGAAAACATTATCCCTTTAATATAGTGTAGTGTCATGTGATACTTGATACTTACATTTAAGGGGAAAAAATACTTGCAGGACAGGACAACAAGTACTGTAATAATAAGAGTTATACAAAAACTCGCTTTTATCAGTCACCAAACTACTACTAAAGCTATAGCACAATCCTATGCATGTCTGTTTGGGAGGTAAGTTTCACTGAGTTCAATGTCCCGTAGCTTCTACTGGTAAATGCTTCTTGCAGAAGTTGAAATCATGCAACCTTCCCCAATGTGGCTGAACTGTGAGTCCTATCAGCATAACCAGTGTTGAGGAATGATGGAAATTTCAGTCCAATAATGTCTGGAAGATGACACACTCCCCTTCCCCTATATACAAGATGGCGGCCTTAAAAGTCTGTGTTTGGTTGGGTTACAGAAATTCACTGCATTTCTGTTTCCAATTGGTTACCTTTTCAGGAAAAACTTTCAGGAATCCTATTTGGCAGTTACAAATATGTAACCTACACTTACTCATGCATAACTCATTCATAACTCATTACTCATTCACAACCTTTGTGTGTCCCCTGGTTTAGGAACTATATAGGGACTGTGATAGTCCCCTAACCCCATTTACTGAGTAGCAGCCAATGTGATCAATGGAAGGTCCATTCCCCTGTTGATCAAGAAGCAGCTGTCTGATATTTCCACTCACATCTGTGCAGTCTCCAGAACAAAGGGGAGCTGCAAAAAGAGAGTTGTTCTTTTACCTTTTGCACTGGAGACTGCTGACAAGAGGGGATGGTAACATTAGGTAGCCACTTCTTCATAGACAGGGGAATGGACCCCCATCATTCCCAGTGGCTGCTTACTGGTAAGTGGTGTTAGTGTTGGTGGGAGTCCAGCAGGATTCTATTACATATCACTATAGTTATGATATAATGGTTATATAGAATTCTGCCAATTAACTTTTTGTTTTCTGTAAAAAAAAAATAGTTTTATGAATTGTAACTTATAACTTCTGGTATAATTTGACTTATTATATGCATATGATGATTAACAGGATGCAACTTCAGATTGGGAAATATGAGCGAGTGTAGTAGATCTTCCAATCAAAGTAAGTAATGAACAACTAGGCAGAAACTACTCTTCACCTTCCCTCTCTAGCCCACTCACAAGGTCTAGAAGAGAAAGAAACCTAGTACTCTAGTAATGTGTTTAAAAGTAATTTAACATGTGCATAATCAACATAGGTTCATATTTTTGGAGAAAGGTACGAAAAAAGAGTACTACATGTTATCAGGACAACTGGAGCAGTTCAACTAGAGAGATTCTTATCACACATGCTTCATGGAGGACAGGCAAGGAGGGAGAAAGAGGTAAAAAGGCAGATGAGACCTCAAAGAATGAACATAGTGGATATGAACAAACAATCAGGAATCTGCCACAAACATTCTGTGCTAAAGCTTCTAGAGAGTGAATGCAATGTGTTTGCTATTGAATGTAGTCACAACAAGGTTGCTAACACCAACAGTTCCATGGATGAGAAAAGAATAGGCATGTTTGCTTTTTGATTAAAATTTTACTATGCACATTGTTTCAGATTTCCAGACCCAAGTTACATTTCATATCAGCTCACAGCCACAGTAGTAGTGATGGTAGTCTTTGAGTGTGGAAGACCCTCTAGAGCAGCCTTTCAAGTAGTGTGAGAGGCTGTTGAGAAACCCTGGTGAAAAGAATCTTGGACTAATGAGGATCTTTGCAGTTCAGGACTTATTTTGTGTAAAATTCACATGTGAATGCTTTGCATAGAAAACAGCAAGCCAAGCAATCACATGGATGATATTTCTGCATGGAAAATAATATTTCAGTGCAAAAATACCTGCACAGAGAATGCTGTTTTCTATGTATAAAATGCTGTAAATGGGGATTTATTCTGCATAAAATTCACACTTAAAATGTTTTCATTTGCATGGAAAACAGCATTTTCTGTGTAGAAAACAACACTGCAAATGTTATGCAGAACAAGCCCCAAATTGGAAATAGCCTTTGAAAACCGGTTATTGAAGACTTACTCATAGCAGGAAGAAACCTGCTGAAATTACACATCACTACTTTTGTGAAAAAACCTAGTGATTAATTACACCCTACTTTGACATATTCTCCAATAGGTGCATCGCTTCCCCTTTCCTCATTAAATTGTGATTTAACAACCCCCAAAATGTGTGAAATAACATGTTTTAAAATAATGCCATGAATGTGCACTTTTATATATTGTTTTGTTTTGTTTTCATGGAAGAGCCAGTGACTGATCATCTCCTAATTCACATATTCGTTTGGAAAGTTTGAAAGATTGGGTTACTTTGCATCAGAGTTCACATAGATCACATTCCATTGCATAAGGATCCATAATTACCAAAGATGGAAAAGTTGGGATAGTGAGCAGGCAATGTATATATCCATGTTCATCACAGCTCTTTCATGTAATGTGTCATTCAACATCATGCCATTATTTGGCTCTATAATACAACCGGCACTATCTGCCTTCACATGGTCACAAACAAAACAACACAAGCATAATCCAAAGAGAGAGAAAACCTTGAAATGCAGATCTCTACTTTTTTCAACTTTGAAACATTCACCATCCCATTGTGAATAAAACTGAAATTCTAGACTCTGTAAGTTAAGTGACCAGTGATACAAACTTACATTTGTAGTACACAGTAGTTTTATATTGGTTTTCTCTTTAGACTAAAAGTCACAACATCTGCTGCTGTGCTAGCAATTTGGCCTACATTTTCCCCTTCTCTAATACTCTGCATTTACTTCCCTTTGGGCCAGGTCATTATTTATGGGAGGAGATGACACCCAGCACAAACTTTGATGGGAAATACATAAGGAAAATTTTGGCAATATAAAAAACAAGATCCCAAACTGCCTATTCTGTCTATGAGGGAGTTCTTTCTTTCTTGCTGCTTCATCTTCAACACCATGAGATGTTATTCTATGGGAAAGGGATTGGTGAAGATGGTAGCTGGAATATGGTTGTTTGTGCAAGAACCTGGGAAGCTTCCATTACTCCTCCTACACTGCAGCTGAATTAATGTACCTACATTACAGCCAGATTTTTTTCTGAAAAAAAAAAGGGGGGGGGTGAATGTCCATTATAGAAATATTAACCATTGGATTTCACAGCACATCTTTCTTAAATTGTGCACTACATAATACAAAACTTTTTAAAGATCTTTGCTAGGCTGTTAGATAAGGCAGTTAAATCCTGCTATTTATGGTTGGGCATAGAGTCTTCTGTATCTATTTTCTACCAGGCTAGAAAGGTGCTCCTAATTAGTCTGAGAACTGGAACAGAGTACAATACATGATAGTAGAACGCAATACATTATAAGTTCCAAATGTCCAGGTCATGGCTAGCTCTGTGTGTGGGGAAAAAAGCCAGCCTTTCAGAGAATAAGCATTTGCTCCATTACCAAGACATATATAACCATATGTCTCCCTTCAGTTCTGAAGGCCACGATATACATGCATACCTTCTTCCATTCTGTGCTCAACAGTGTAACTGCAAAGAATAAAAATAGAAATTTAAGGCTTTCATGGTTGGCATCCATAGTTATCTGTGGGTTTTTCAGGCTATATGGCCATATTCTAGAAGAGATTTTTTTTCCTGACATTTCGCCAGCATCATCCCTATCCAGGGTCACACAGTGTGTGTATATATATATATATATATATAGTGTGTGTGTGTGTGTGTGTACACATACACATGCATACATGCATACATACACCCCACTCTTTTTCATGCCAGCATTCTCTGAAGATGCCAGCCACGGATACTGGTGAAACATCAGGAATAAACTCTTCTAGAATATGTCCACATAGCCTGAAAACCCACAAAAAAACCAATAAAAATAGAATTCTAGTGACATAATACATCCTGAATCATCCTATTGTATAAGACATGATAATGTACAAAAGATTTATGCACTATTCAAAGATCAATCACCTTGGTTTCTAAACCACAGGAATGGGGGGGGGGGGGACAGCTCTAGTCTTCACTTTAAAAAGAAGTTGAACATACCAACCTCCCAATCACAATTTTGTTGGTCTTGAATAAGGTATAGAGCATATAAATCCAATAGGAGATTCATAGATGTCATGTGATAAGAAAAGGTCAAACACAGAACCAAGCCAGTGCAATTCTGCAACAAACCTTTCAAGTGATAAAACTCTTAAACAAGATTCAAGGGCATTTTAGTTAGTTACACATAACATTTCACATTGATATCAAGAGAATGAACTGCAACAAATTAAATCAGGGTCCAACCCCTGACACCAAGAAAAGGAAAGATAAACACCAAGTGATAAGTGTTGTTTGCTTTCCTCAAGTTAGCAAATGATGTCATTTAAAACAACAAGATTATCACATCAAAATGAATAAAATGAGAATCTTGGCATACCAACACTTTGTGAATGCTCAGATTACATTTCAAGTCACTCTTGCTATCATTGGGTCTGCTGATGTGTGATTTGGTGTAACAAGTTCTCTCTCCAGATTTCTTTTTAAATTCAGAACATTTCTTCACTTCAGCTAGTCATTTATCATCTCATCAGTGGTGTGAAGGATTTTTGCTCAGTTCCTTTGTGCCTTACTTATATTAGTTAATTCACCAAGAAGAGGAGGCAGAGATTGTTCATTCAGGGCTTTTATATCAATATGCTTAAAATAAAAGGACATTGGCAGAAATATTTCACTTACTAATTTTAGATATTATTCAGGATGCTATCAGTGTCAACAAGTCCCTAGGAGTTATGATTTTAAAAAAAGTTCTTCATCTCACAAGTCTCTCTGCCTCCATCTCCTTGTTTAGCCCATTTCCATTCACATCTTCTCCATTTAATTTTAAGTATTTCGAATAAGAACTGTATTGTTGCAGCATTCACTAAAGAAATGTTACCATTCAGCAGTCTCATAGTACTCAGGAACATGGACAAACAAATCTAAGCTCAAATGGAAACAAGTGGAAACAGTTATGTCTTGGAAAGTTTGGACCCTATGTATCTCTGCTCCATTTGTGTTGAAATCTGAGCTACCTTTGAATGTTGATTAAACCAAAATTCAAAGATGATGTTGTTGTTTGGATGTGGCATCTGAAAAGTTCCAGAAGAAGGGACTAAAGTTTCCATAACATCAGTCGAATTTATCAGGGAGGTCTTTACATCTAAGAATTGACATTTTAACTAGAACTAGAACTGGAAAACCTCTTATTGAATTTTGATGAAAGTCACCTATCAGAAAACTGGTTAGATACTTTTCAAGGAGATGTCCTTCATTAAAACATCATCCAATTACCTGGAAAAGTCTTCCAAGTTAAATTATAATTTGCTTTCTCTTTCCCATGATTAGCAGTGACAGACTGAAACCACATGAACATATTTATACAAGTGAATTTCACTTGTATAATCTATACTGTAACCAAGTTCACTTTTCCTTGGCATTGTATCGCAGTCTTGTTCCTCACCAGAGCTCTTTCAAACCTCAGTGGGGAACTCAAGATTGAACAGCCAGTGTTGCTCCACTGGCAGCCTGGAGCCATTGGGATATGTGGGGTACTGAAATTTCTGCTGCTTGGACAATCCTCTTTCTTCATTGGACCTTATCATACAAGGCTAAAAAGAGAGATATTGTAATAGGATAAAAGCATTTTTGGCCAGTACTTATCAGATGACATATTGGAAAATATCACACAGAGGAAGCAAGTGTCCTCCTCCTGTCATTAAATCATCATTAAATCATGTTAACCATGCAGTGGGTGGGTGGGGATATTATCACACCTCCATGTACTTATCCCATTCTTGTCCCATCTGTAAATAGTAATGGATGTGTCATTTGGTGTAGGAAAGCATAAACCATTTGCCTTGCCCAGGTTTTATAGGGCAGTTCTTTGTTTCGTGAGAGTGTATAAATGTAAATACCCACTTTCAAAAGGATCTACACCGAAGCCAAGTTGAAGCAGATACTTTGAGACACCAAATTTGGATTTAAATCACCTTGCATGTGACATTTATTGAAATACAAAGGCATACACAGATACAAGCACCAAGAGAGCCCTCACACACAGAGACATACACACATGTACTCTCACACAAAAAGGCACTTTGCTGAAGTCGGGGATCAGCCACCCTTCACAAAGTGCGTGGGTGTTCTGTTTGCTTAAGAACAGAAGCACACCTTTGCTAGAAAAGGCTCTTCTTTTTAAACCTTTTGCAAAGTCCTTCACTTTTGCAAAGTCTAATGCCCATTGGCTTTCCCCCAGAAACCTTTGCTTAATCCAAAGCTTCATACTTGATGTTTTTCAGGTGTTCCATCTCTTATCAGTTCATGTCCAAGCACTCTGTTTTTTATTGCTGTTCTTGCAATTTTTGGACATCTTCTTACAGATACAGGTACTTCTTACAGATAACACAGGCAGCTGCATCCTCTTTTTCACGGATACGCCATTGCCACAACAACCTTTCAGAAATCTTCATTTCGCTTGCCACATTCCTCCCAATATCATGCATTGTGATTCTCCATTTTGTTTCTCCTCAGCCTTACAGTGCCACCTAAAAATCCATTCACTCCTCAGACATTTCGTAGAGAATTATTTATAATGTCAGATATTAAAAATATAATTCTCTACAAAATGGTTTATGCTTACCTATACAAGGCAATGTTTGAAAACATAATTTATGTAAAATGAGAAACTATCTATGAAAATAAAATTAAAAAAGACTGTTTTGACAGAATAGGAGATTCTGAGGAGAAGGGGTGCAGAAGGAATAGGTTTGTGAAGTGCATGAGTCAAGCTGAGAGATCCTGGGGTAAAGCTTTGATCTGGAGTGAGAGAGTGGCAGTTTGGATGTGGGAAGAAGGGGTGGAGAAGAAACAGGGTTGTGAGGTGGACAAGGGGACAGTCATGCAACTGAAGCTGAGAGATTGTGGTGGAAAAAGAGAAAGGGAGGTGTTCATGTTGGAGGGGAGTAGTGATATTCCATAGGGGGTGTTTCATCCCTTAAGTCTTCCCTACAAAGGGAAGTGGCACCAAAATAAACCAAGAGGCATGGACTTAGCCTGCTTTGGCATAGTGACTGGGAGGGAGAGAGGAGGAAAATCTGGCCCCTCATGGTACTGATGCTATAATCCCAGAACTGAAATGAGAGCTTATCATAACTGGGTTGTTTTTGTTTATTTTTAAAAAAAACAAAAAAAAACAGTCATGCAAAAGAACAGAGGTGTGGTAAGAAATGTTTTCAAAGTGGTATGTCACTTTTTCCTTTCATAACACAATTGCCACAAGACAGAAGGCTGGTGTGATAATGTCCATCATCTGTCTTTCCTCAATTAAGCCCAAAACAGACAGACCTATAGGGGCAGCATGACACCTCCCCTTTGGTTGCTGGATCAGGCTGAGGCAACTGCTTGCCACAGCCCTAATTCCCAGCTCAAAAAGAAGTGGCAAAATGCTACTCCTTTTTGAGATGGCAAAAGGGTGCCATTTCAGCTGATGCCTCAGCTTTGCAGGATTCCTGCAGTGTGTAGTGTCTATATGCTCTGTTGTCGGAGTGCTACGATTGCTGCCCTCCATCTGGGCAGGTGGACGGCATGACTCCAGCTTGGGGGCAGTATTGTGGCATGCATCATCTAAAAGCCTTGCCCCCACACTGCTTCCCCCCCCCCCCAGCCAGCACTTACTGCTGGTCTGTTTCAGAACTTAGCTCTACACAGGATAAGCTGGCTACTTTTGGAAATCACTCAGAATTATTGGTTCATTGATTATTAGGTTTGTTGGGTTTTTCACTTACTCTCCCAGGCTGATTTGGAAATTTGTTTTAACACTTGCCAGAGCTGCCACAATCTAAATAGGTAGACTTGATCAGCAGAGATATGGAAAAAGTGAAGAATAACTTTTTTGGTACCAGAACAGATCTTTAAAGAAATTGGTCAATATTGTAAAACTTGCTGCTTTTAATATTTTGTTCTGGAATATGGATATGAATGACTACTGTTGTCTACCAGAATCATCTATTTGGAGTTGTGAGGCACAAGGCCCCTCACACTTTGCAACCATAAATGTGTGGTCTAGGGCAGAGGTGGGGCCCCATAATATGGCAATAAAACTTCTTGCCTGTTTTAAACAATCTGATGCATTGTTAGAATTTGGTTTAGGTTTCCCCATACTATCCCTCACTTGACAGATCATATTTCAGCTTCAGAAATGTGTCCCATAATTAAATCCATTACTGTAATTCAGTTCTTTATTTCTGTGTACTGGGTGCAATTACTTTGATATGTGTATAGATCAGCCTAAGCCATGCTCCATTTGCTTTCCTGCTGTCATATGAGAAATGCTGAAGTGCATTAAGACTGCTTAAACTCAGTAATAAGATGTCAGCTCAAAAAATTAATTACTTTCCACAAATGACAACCACACTTGTCTGCTAGAACAAATTTATATTCTACAGAATGAGAAATGTCACAACATGTGTGTACTAAATAAATAAAAAAATAAATCTGCTGATTGAGTAGTGTGATAGGTAGATCAGTATCCGACAGGTAAATCAAGAACTTGAAGCCATTGACACCGAGGGAGAGGACTTGGGACTAGTGAATGGCAAAGAGCAAAAACTATATTGCTCTTTCTATCCAGATCTGAAAATGTTTTATGTAGTCTTAGAAAATCTTTCCATATTTTACATCTCCATTTTACATAAAACATACATACATACTTACGAGTATGTACGTATGAAGAAACTCTAAACTGACTTAGTACATTGAAAGCAAACATTATACTTTTGATCCCTTGAGAAAAGTCTTTAATCCATTTGGCTCTCATTTTAACAACCAGAAACCTGAGACATACTTACACCACTCCTTTTCTAATGCCTAAACATACTAAATAAGGTTCAGATACTCTATCTAGATTCCTGCCGGGTGACAGCACACTTGGATATAATTCTTGTGTTGTGTAAAGTTCCAAATGACATTCAAAGTGGGAAATTTAACATCATCGGGTTTCCTTGATCCATCATAGGAGATGCATACATTACATTTAGTTGTTCAGCTGTGGTATAGTTCAAATTTGCCTCTTTAACACATCTCTACAAAATTTATAATCTCCCAGATCAGACAAACACTATATACTCCTGTAGCTTATGTATGGTAATTCACCAAAGACATGAACATAGGTTAACATAACTGACTAATAATAGTGTGGATAATTTGAATTTATTTCACATTGAAACCAAGTTCAACTAATTTAGCCCACAATCATGTGCACATTCACTTGAGAATAAACCCCACAGAACATATGAAAAAATATGCAAAGAATGGTATGTCTTGATCCAGCCCAATATAGCTGAAATGCTTTGCCATTTTTTAAAATGGAAAACCATTTGGGGAGAATGAAATTCAAATAGGTGCTTTTTTCTTCATCTTACATTTATTTATTATATTAATTTGTATCTTGCTTCTCTACCAAACTTGGGGCCTAAAATAGCTTATAGTCTAAAAACTTACAATTAAACACTTACAAAAATACAATTAAAACTTATAAAAATACAATCCTTCACTTACAAATTTTACTCCTAATTTGCCCAACAGAGGGAAATGGTTCCAGTCCAAAGAATTCAATGGCCATCTTAAAATGATTTATTAGTTAGAATATGTATATCTTACCCCTTACCTGAAGCTCTCAGGGTGATAGTATAATAGAAACAACTTAAATAATTACAGATGTTTAAAAGATTAAAATATATATTAAATTATTTTTTGATTTAAAAACAGACAGCTTAAAACCATCTTGGATAACTTAACTATAAAATATGTGCAACCCAAATAAAATCAGTTTGGCCTGGAAAACTTTAATAAGAATCAGGTTTTAACTTGTCATCATGATGTTGGTACAAACTGGGCCTCCAGAGGCAGATATTTCCATAACCTGGGTGCCACAGTGAAAAAGGCCCTCTCCCATGTCTTCTCACAACAAATTTCCCTTACTGATGGCGGGGCCCTCCAACAGATCTTGAAATATTATTGATCTTGAAATATTATTGCCAGCAACTTGAATTCAGAATGGAAATGTATTGGCAGCCAGATCAACTTCTTCAGAATAGGTATTATATGATATCTGGATGGAATTTCAGTGAGCAGTCTAGCTGCTGAGTTTTGCACTGGCTGCAGTTTATGCGTCATCTTTAAGAGCAGCCCCATGTAGAATGCAATGCAGTAGTCTAATCAGGAAGTTACCAGTGCATGGAATAGTTTTTCTAAGTAATCCCAGTCCAGGAGAGGTCATAGCTGGTAAACCAGTTAAAGCTGGCCCCAAGTACTCCAAACCACTGAGTTTATCTGGTTCTCCAGATAAGGATAGATCTAGACATATTCCCAGATGATACACTTCAGGGAGAGTGCAACCCCATCCAGCGCAGGAAACCTATCTAATTCCCAGATTCAAGAACCACTAATCCACAAAGCCTCCATTTTATTGGGATTCTGTTTCAGTTTGTTCACTCTCATCCAGCCCATTATATCATCAGGACACTGCTACAGTGCATCTATAGCCCCAGCTGACTCCAGTGACAAGAAGAAGAGCTGAATCTTATCAGGATACTAATTACACCCAACCACAAAATTCTCCCAGCAGCTTCATAGAGATATTGAACAGCATGGGGGACAAAATTAAGCCACATGGCACCCCACAGCATGGTGAGAATGGGGCTGAGCAAGAGTCCCTCAATAGCCCTTTCTGGAACTGAACTTGGAGATAGGAATGGAACTACTATAAAACTGTGCCTCCTACTCCTGTACACCTGAACTGTTTCAGTAAGATATCATGATCAATGATAATGAAAGCTATTAAGAGATCGAAGGGGATCAACAGGGAAGAACTTCCTGTGTCTTTCCTCTGGAGAAGGTAATTAGTCAAAGCAACAAAACTGTCTTAGTACTGTACCTTGGTATGAAACAAGACTGAAATGGGTCTAGATAATCTGTTTAGTCCAATAACATCTGAGGCTGCCAAGCCACTACATGTTCAAGCCCAAATATAGGATGGTAGTTATCATTTGCCTCTGGGTCCAGGACAATCCTCTTTAGGAGAGAGTGTGCTACCACCTCCTTCAAGGAAGTAGGTAATTCCCCTTGGCATAGTGAAATATTTCCCACCCTATGGACCCAACCAACCAATCCACATCTGCTAGATCTTAAAAGACAAGTTGGTAGGGGTCAAGACTACAGGGAGTAGGGCCAGACAAACTACATTCCAGAATACTTAAGGAACTTGCTTATGTATTCTCTGAACCACTTGCCATCATTTTTGAGAAATTTTGGAGAACAAGCGAGCTGCCAAAAGATTGGAGAAGGTAAAAAAATGTCCTTCTCTTCATAACAAAAAAAAATTGAAAAAGAAGAGCCGACAAACTACTGGCCAGTCGTCCTATCCTCAATACCAGGGGTAAAAAATTAGAATGGATTATACAGGCATCTGTCTGCAAGTCTCTTGATGACAATACAGTGATCAGGAGGAACCAGAATGGGTTTGTCAAGGACAAATCATGCCAAAGTAATCTTATAAAACAAACAAACAAACTACACCCTCCCATTTGTGGTCTCTTCCAACTCTGTGATTCTATGATTCTATGATTTACAGTATTATAAAACTGATTAAATGTTGAATAAAAGATAGATCCAAAATTGGTAGGAAAGATGTCAGATGGATCCATAATTGGTAGGAAAACTGCTCAGAGAGCCACCATCAATGGCTGCTCTTAAAACTGGAAGGAGGTCTCAAGTGGAATGCTTCAGGGTTCTGTCCTAGGGCTATTACTCTTCAACATTTTTATCAGTGACTTTGAAGATGGAGTGGAGGGAATCCTTAACAAGTTTACAGATGCCACAATACTGGGAGGAGCAGCTATCGCATTGGAAGATAATGACAGGGTTCATAAACTAAAAAACTGGGCAGAAATTAATGAAATGAACTTCAATAAAGATAAATGTAAACTTCTACATTAAGGCTACAGAAAAACACACACACACACACAAACAGACAGATGCATCAGTATAGGACTGTGTATATCTGGCTCAGCAGTACTACATGCAAAAAGGACCTTGGACATATTGTTCATCATAAGTTTAACATAAGCTAGCATTGTGATGCTCCAGCAAAATATGCCTTAAGGACTGTCACAGAGAGGAAGGCACAGGTCTGTTCTCTGCTGTCCCAGAGGATCGAACTAGGTTTAATGGTTTGAAGTTACAGGAGAGCAGATTTTGATTGAACAATAGAAGGAATGTCTTGACAGCAAGAGTGGTTTAGCAATGATGGGGTCTCCTTCTCTGAACACCTTGAAGAAGAGGCAGGACAGGTACAGTACCTGCTGGGGATGCTTTAGCTGGAGATCCTGCATTCAGGAGAAGGTAAGACTGATGAACCATGAGGCCCCTTCCAACCTTATGATTCTATGTGTAACTTCATTTCAAAAGATCCACTGTTAGAAGTAGCAACTTTTGTATGCCTATACTGGCTAATTGCTACTTTGCATATTAAAGAATAT
Source organism: Urosaurus nigricauda (assembly GCA_034509955.1). NCBI lineage: Eukaryota > Metazoa > Chordata > Lepidosauria > Squamata > Phrynosomatidae > Urosaurus > Urosaurus nigricauda. The sequence goes on from JAOEGL010000003.1 coordinate 256,798,781, forward strand.
AAATTAGTATAAGTAGAGGACATATTGATGGAAACTTCCTGATTGTTTTACCACACACACTCTTCCCACATCATTCCATACTTCTGCTATTTTTCTTCTCTCCCTCTCTCTCATTCATAAGGCCTTGTATTTGATTATGCACAAATAATATGTCAGTACCTCCTCCTCCTCCTCCTCTCCCCCCCTCTCTTTCTCTCTGCTAGATTCTGTGGTGGGTTGGTGGGCATCAGACTAGTTTTTGTTTAGTTCCTGCCTTGATAATTGGATTACTCTGCTTGAGAGACCATATCATATCTCCAACCTTTCTCAACATCCAGAAAGGCTAAGACATATTAGGTATGCCTCTGTGCACAGAGGCCAACTTGTTTGTGGAGGGAAGTGTTTTGCTGTTTAATTCTTCCTCCAGTATTCCTGAGTATGACATGGTTTCCAGCTAGATGGGAACATCTGTACAAAGTATTAAACACAGAACAGCAGGATGACTTGCTCTCTTCATGCACATGAAGCTATCCATGGATACAATGCATATGAAAGATCCATTCTGCAAACATTCAGGCTATATGTGTGGACATTGGGGTGGAGCTAGGTGGTGCATATGGGGCATATTGAGGTGATTTCATTTCATGTTCATCCAATGAATCCAATAAATGAAGAATATTTCTGAAGAGATTTGCTACAATAAGCAATTTTGCATAATAATAAGGAACATGATGGGTGCATCTTGGATCACAGAATACATATTGCTGGCTTAATATCTGCCCTTAACATCTTCCCTATTTAATAGTCAGACTTCATTTTCAGCTCCACATAAAAAAAAAAAAACCTTAAGCAAGTACAAAATAGGTAGACATAGGATGCAACTACCCTGCTGAAATAATGCAATTTGACACCAGTTTAATTGCTGTAGCTCCATCATATGGAATCCTGGGATTTGTAGTTTTGCAAGATTTTGAGTCTTCTTTACCAAAGGGTGCTGGTAGTTCACAAAACTACCAATCCTAGGATTCTGTAGGCTAAAGTGATGGCAGTTAAAGTGGTGTCAAACAGTTTTATTATTTCTGCAGTGTAGATGCACCCAGAGAGAGAGAGAGAGAGAGAGAGAAATATGTTTTAGATTTCAAGGCCCAGTCAGCAGAGACAATGGAAAAGCAGTGTGGAAATTTCAGCCACAAACCTCTGAAAGTCCAAATGTTCCTTCCCTCAATATAGAATATATTGACCACATATATTTTGCCCTGCTACAGTGACCCACAAACCCAAGGTCACTTAAAAAATACCCAGTATTCAGAAACTGAATAATGTATTGTTCTGATGTCCTTTGTAATGTTTGGCCTTGTTAAAAACAAACAATCTTCAATACCTCCAGATGCAGTGTGAGTCACTCTCCAATTGCTTTCATTACAGGCCAATTCATTAGTCATGGTTAGCCAGGAGAAAGAAGCAGCCAGTTTCTGAGCAACTGCAATGCTTACAATGAAAATTAACAGGTTGGGAATAACACGAGCCAGTTTTTGATCACTGCAGAAGAACTTAAGATGTGTTCTGAGGTTAATTATGAAAAGATGTTCAACCCACGACAATGGAAACAGCTGTTTGTGCTTTTGTGTCCTATAGAAATAGCAGTCAGAGCCATCTTTAAGGGTGAGGATGCTCAAGCAAAATGCCTGCTTATAACCAGGTGTGTTTTTAGTTCCTGATTTATGTGGTAGTAGGCACAGAAACCTATGAGCTGCCATTTCAACTTTCCCACAAATCTCACTCACACTCTCCAACATTTCACAGGTGAAAACTGGGACAGATGTGGTCAGGCAACATCAGAATATGGTCAAAATGGCAATTCAAGGAGAAAAAACACACAAGCTAGTATTTTGCTTTTGCTTGATCCAAAGGGGAAGGAAACAATTCTGCCCCCTCTTCATCTCTTCCCCCTGCTCAGTTAACTGATTACTCAATTTGCAGTCACTGAAGTAACCTAAAGATAAAGAGAGAAAGTGGGAAAAGGACAGAGTAACTGGTATATCTTAAAAGCAGCTAGAAAAGTGAGACAGCAGAGATTTAATTGGGACTGTCCTCCAAATTGGAAAAGTTGATGAATTATGGCTTTGCATAAGTTATAGGAAATTTCTATAAATCTGGGTGCATCCCAAGGGTAAGTAATTCATCTCTTGTTTATTTGACAGTTGAGAAATCAGAAACAGGATGTCTCTCTGCGAAGGGCAAGCTTAAAAGATCATAGGACTCTGTTTTATCTGTACACATGCAGCTAAAGAACATTTTGAGGTCATTCCTGTCCCTTGCAAAGACTTTCTATATCTCATACCCCAAGATGGCGAACCATCTCACATCGCACATCTCTATGCACCTCATGCAACTGAGGAAGTGGGCTCAAGACTATGAAAGCTCATGCTACCAACTTCTTTCTTTCACTTACTGCCTTTACAGATAAGCCTAAAAGGCCAGCCTGGGGACAAAATCAGGGTGCACTGTCCTGATGCCGAATGCCTGACTCCATCCCCCAGGGTGCCCTGATGCCACTCCAGATGGGGTGCAGCATAATGGCATGCCTCTGGCACTGTGACCAGATGACACAGCACTGAAGGGGTTTCAAATAGCAGTGGCACCATGGCTATGGCGCCCTTTCAAGGACACAAAAAGGAGGTGCCTTTGTAGCTTTGGGGGGGGGGGGGCTTCTAAAGGCTGGATCAGGGCTGTGGCATAAGGTATCCACAGCCCCAATCAGGGTGGTCTGTAGGTGCTTAGTCTCAGAGGTGCTACAAGATTCCTTTGTATACTGTTTTTTCAGACTAACACAGCTATGCCTTTGAATTTATCGATATAGTTCACCATCAACATGAAGGGTACTTTGAAGAAAACGTAAGACAAAAAAAGATTCCATTCCCCAATAAGCTCACAAGACAAAAGAAAGTAGTAAAAAAGGAAAGACAGATGAGGACAAAGGCAAGAATAACAAAGGAGAAGAAAAAAGAGATGGCAAAAGTGAACAAGAGAGCAAAATAAGGAGAAATGGATTCTGCAATGTAGGCTACTGCTAAGGCATCAACAGAGGTGGCCACTTTGCTAAACCAGTTTGACAAGAAAGGTCAACATGTAGGTTAGCAGCAAAAATCAGCCTACCTGAAAGTGAGCTGCTTCTTTGAAATTATCAGGAATTAACACGATGGGAAAGCAAAGAGTGGGAATCGTATACTAAGAAAAACATCTAGCACATGAGATCTATAGATATCAATGGGAGAGACCGCAGAACATACTTAAGGTTGGAATCCTAAATACATGAACTAAAGTGCAGGGAAGTGAAGAATATTTGTAAGTTCTCATTTTTTATAAGAGAGGCTGTCTCAATACATTGTCAAGGGTGCATAAAATTTCTTGCCTCCAATGCAAAATGAGACAAAGAGCGTGTTGCTTTCCAAGGATTCTGTAATTTCGACAGAAATATCTCTGCACAAAGCTATTGTCTTTTCCTGTTGTGAAGCAAACCACATGCAAGCACAATGAACAGAGATAGGTTGGCTGTCTCAACAAAAATGTGCAAGCAACTCATTTGCTGGCTTCTGACATGTGAAAGTTCATGCAACAGGGCAGCAACTAACATATTTTAGCTACAAAATTAGCACAGTTTCTACAATCTGTGAAAAGAAATTGTTCTTACTGACTCAAGACTGTGGGGTGAAGTGTATGATACTGTAACCTCAGTTCAGTAAGTGCATGTATTTTTGGAGTGCTAGAAAAGGAAGAATCAAGTACCTCTTTCAGCAATGTCTTGGGAAGAGAACAACAGCCAGGAGACCTCTACCCCAACTGCTGATTGGCTTTGGCTGTGCATCCAGACATTTTTCAGCTGCTTTCAAGAACTCAGGGAAAGAGGAGTATGCTGGGGATGGTGGTGGTAGAAGCTACCCCTTCACTGGATGCTAAAGACCACCCAGGACCACTCTCGCAGCCAAACAGTGGGATAGCAAATGCAACTGGCCAAGACAGTTGTTCCAAGCTAATTAGAGCAACTGTCTGAAGTAGCTTTGGAGATTTTCTGGGGGTCAGAGACTGCATGACTACCCCAGAACCAAACTATACACACACATCCCACCATGACTGTGAAATCAAAGAGCATGTCAATGATGGATAGAAATCCTTGAACATCAGGACATACAATGAATGCCTTGTTATGAACTATCATTTATTCATTCTTCATTAATTTATTAATAAATTTCAATACAGATTTAATAGATAGTTTTTAATAAATATTGTTTTATTAATAATGAATAATTTTATTAACAAACTATTAGTTTATTAACGAATACTAATAAAGTCAGTCAATAAAATAGCATTAAAACAATGTAGAATGATTAGCTTTAAATCAACAATTGGTTTTAAACTGATTAGCACTTGCTGTGTGTTAATTGCCTTGGAACAAGGCACATGCTTTTCATGTGCCTTGTTTTTAAGCTCATGCTGGGTTGATGCTGTATTGCCAAGAGTCAAAATCAAGTGGTTCACTGTACTTCCACCACTGTGGCAATGAATTAATGCAGTGGTGACACCATGAATTATGCAAAAACTGGAAGCAAAGGCTGAACTTCCACTTTTGCATTAAAAATACTGTTTCTGCTGCATTGCTGCCATTGTCCAGAAGCTCTCACCAGAATGCTTTTCATTCTTTTGATTGTCAAAGTAATTCATTGAAATAACTTAGGCTTGTTAACATATCTTCACTATAATAAAAAGAAATAAAATAAAGCGATGGTGACTCGTCCATGGCCATATGGTGAAATTCATGTCTGAGATTGAGTGGACTTTTGCAGCGGTTCTATCTGGTCTTAATTTCTAGGACACAAAGGAGACATAAATCAGCATTTTCCTGTTGTGGTGGTTGTGAGTCTGTTTTGTTTGGGTGTTACAAATAGCAGGGGCAGGAAATGGATGAGCATTGGCAGCTGGTGGTTTCCATGTGAGTGGAGTAGATGAATTTCCTTAGGGATTTATGCAGCATCTGCACTGCAGAAAACATGCAGTTTGACACCACTTTAACTGTCATGCCTCCATCCTGTGGCACCCTGAAATTTGTAAATTTTGTGGCACCAGAGCTCTCTGACCAAGAAGGCTAAATATCTCACAAAACATATTCCAGAAATCCTTAGCACTGAGCCATGGTAGTTAAAAGTGGTATCAAACTGCCTGCAGTGCATCTGAAACCTTAATCTCAGTTTTAAAGGTGTTATTCAAAGTGCTGAATCCTAGACTCAATATTGGCTCAGCACCTTGGATAGTTTATTTAAAGTGGAATTGATTCATTGACATGGGAGTCACCAACTGCAACTGTGGGTGAGACAATCTGAATTAGAACCACAGAACAGGTGAAGAAGAAGGGCAAGGAGGTTACTCCTTCTCCTTGTACTATTTCCTCAACAAAACTCAATTTTCTGAAGAAGAAAAAAACCCAAAGGTAAATCCTACATCTTTAAATGTCTTGCCCTACCTCTGCAAAGCTTGTGCAGATTAGGAAACTGGGAGGCAATCTTTAGGACAACAAAGATTGAGAGGCAATGTTTAGGACAACAATTACCCCCCCCCCCATGCTGTTCGCCTGGTCAAGATTACCTCTGTTGCAATAGTATTAAATATTTTAATGAAGCAGAAATTTATTCATACAGTTCTGAAACCATGACCATTTTCCACTGATAGAATTACATATCAAATTGACATTTTCTAGCCATGTGTCTATTCCTTCCTTCCTTCCTTCCTTCCTTCCTTCCTTCATTCATTCTTTCATTCCTTCTTTTTGCCTTGTGATTGTTTCACAAGTATGTTTTGTTATTTTTGACCCCTTGATAAAATGAAAGCTGAAAACTATCCCATAAATAACCTCACAGGAGTGAAGTCTGTAACTTCCAGAAACAAAAAAGATGAAGGTCATTTGACCAGCTAAGGAGCTTAACAATGTACAGATGGTTTCCTCCTCCCTTCAATATTTTTGACCCAATAGCAACAATTTGGATCTCAAAGCCATTTTGCAGAACAACAGCAGGATCAAATATGTTTAACTCTGAGATTCTGTGACAGCTTGTCAGTATGCTAGCCAGAACTTTTTACAATTGCCAAACATTTGTCTCCAATTATTGGTTTCATTCCTGAAGTCCTAAATCCAAATTTTTGAAATAGCTAAACGGTTTTTATTACAGTTCTTCAATATTAAATAGGTGTGACCAGCCATTCTGTTACAAAAAGGCCAGTAGTTTGAAAATGAAGGAAAAGAATTTTTTAACAGAACAATTTATCCAAGGATGTGGTTTGAGAGGTCAGATGAGATCTGACCAATGTATGACATCCAGCTCTACTTATTTCTTTTCACACAGGTCGTATCCTAAACCAGAGTTTGAGTAAAGTAATGAATGGAATGAGGGCTGATAAACTGAAATCCAGTTCACACAATACTGAGAAACTTGTGAACAGTTCATTGTTCTATTTAAGTTATACCCAGTCTGTTCCTGAAGGTGAAATTACCACCTTTAAAGTGTCAGATTCATACTTTCTTATTCAATTAACAAGGAGTATGTTGTTCAACAACACCCCTCCCAGCTGTACAAAGCCCAAAACGTGGGTCCAGCTCACCCCAAACCTAAATGTCCACTGACTGGTTGTGGGGCATGCCATGGTGCTTCTGGCTGGCATTGCAAAGTCTGTCACTGCTCCTTCACAGCTCCTGTGTAAGTATGTTGGAGAAAATTTATACTTTACTTGCTTGAACTAGGTTATTCTTTAAAAATACCTATCATAATTATAATGTATATATTTGATGGGGAGGACTACTGTCATATGACAAAAAGTGTAAACTAAATAAAAAACCTTGAAAACTGCATTGGGCACAGTGCTACCTGCAGACCACCTGCAGCACCTGGAACTGACTTTTATGCTCCCTGAATCCCCACTCCAGCCCCGAAAGCCTCCAACCATCCCAACCTTTCTGGACAATTTTTGCCCCATAATCATGCAGAAAGTAAGCCCCAAATATATGAAGCACATGAAAATATTCCTTGCCCCTCTCACCTAAGCACCGCATTCCATTCCTCAATATCTCAGTTTTCTTCTCCAGTCCCTTTCAAAATTGCAACAAGAAGAGGTATAATGTTACCTCCTCTCTCAATTTTGAGTTGGACTGCAGAAAAAAAAACAGAGGTTTTTAGGTTTGCTCTATATATTTGGGAGTGCAACCTGTTTGGAAGGACGTGGAGGAGGAAATTGCTCCCTGGCTCCCCCACAAATCTCTACCCATGCTTTAAAGTATGGTATGAACTGGGCTGATTGTGACAATATCTATCAGACTAGGCCTCTTTCTAGTCTTTTCAGTTTTTGCTTCCTCCCCCTTGCTAGTACTCCTCCGTTCTTCACAGATAAAGTGTTTGTTTCTTCTGTATCTGTGACAATGCATTTCATCATATAGAAATTAGGTAATTAGTAGGTTGCAAGCAATGGAAGGCTTGAGTAATCCCACTTTGTGATGCCACCTCTTTGATTCTCCCTTCAGGAGTAAACCAGAGTATTCATGTTATACAGAACATCTTATTTATTAAGCTTTTTTGGTGATTTTTTTTTGGGGGGGGGGCTATGTGGCTGTGCTCTGGAAGAATTTATTCCTGATGTTTTGCCTGCATTTGTGGCTGGCATCTTCAGAGGTTGAAGAAGATGACAGCCACAGATGCAGGTGAAATGTCAGGAATAAATTATTCCATAACAGGGCCACATAGCCTGAAAAAACCACAAAAAACTATGGATGTTGGGCCATGAAAGCCTTTAACTTCACATCCTATTTATTGCTGGACTAGATCACTCTTATGAGTGCACCCCATTCTATATTTGGTAGCTAAACAAAGGTATCAGAAGAGTTTACAAAAAGGAACAACCTCTTGTTTGTTATCAGTAAAAGCATTGTATAGGCTACATTTTGTTTTATAAGAGAACATACTGACTGTGAGCCATAGGACAGATTTCCCAGGGATGGATTAGTCTTGCTTGAGCTCTGTTATTTATCATTTACTTATCATATCTGTAACCTGTCCTTCTTTGGAGGTCAGAGTGGCATGCAGGATGTTATCAGACCAACTCTGAAAAATAAAATAGGCTGGGGGAAAGGCATCTTTCATTCAGGGACCGTTAATATGTTGTATGTTTCTACAAAGTGATCAAACTTTCCAGAATACCATGTTTATCTCCCTCCCTCCCTATGGGTGTATGGTTGTAAGATATTGCCAAGTTATTTTCACAACCTCCCTGTCAAGTAGGGTTACCAGTTCAGGATAATCTCAGACCTTGAGATTTCTGTGCCAAAATCTGAAACCTAGGGGTGGTCCCTTGTGGTGTCATTAAGCATTCTACATTAAGTATTAACCACACTTGCCCACATTCAGATAAAACCACACCCACCCATACATCCACACAGATAACATATTTTCCTGTTTGGAAATAAAGATAGAAATCTTAGCGAACAGCCCTGGTGGCGCAGTGGTTAAATGCCTGTACTGCAGCCACTCACTCAAAACCATAAGGTGGCGAGTTCAAGACCAGCAAAGGGCTGAAGCTCGACTCAGGCTTGCATCCTTCCGAGGTCGCTAAAATGAGTACCCAGATTGTTGGGGGGCAAATAGCTTACAATTGTAAACTGCTTAGACATTCCTTAAGGATATGAAGTGGTATATAAATGAAGCTGTTTGTTTTGTTTGTTTTGTTTAATGGAGCTATTTCTAGATCAAGGTGAAATGAAGGGATTATTCCTTCTCATCTATTTAAGAATGAAGGATGAGGAACATTCAATCTCATCTACTTGTTGTTAGCCAGAAGATGGTTGCAGAGAAGAGCAGAGGGTGACCTTGTGCCACAATAAACTGGGAGGAAAAAATGAAGCTAACTGAGAAAATACATGGATAATTTTGTGTCAAGTTGTAGCAACAAATGAATTAATCCTTGGGTATGGTAACAAGCTGCTGCTGTACTAGCTGAGATGGAGATCTGCACACAATCCTTTCCTCTTGCCCTGAGATGAGTCCATCAAAACTGAAGAATTTGCACCCTTGTCTGCCACCTGGGGGCAATTCAAGAATGTTGGAGACTCAGGACAGGCCCTGAGATCTGACAACTACCAAGATTTGTTTGTTTATGCACGTGGAAACTGCTAGTTGAAATGAAATTTTGTCTAGTCTATGACAAAAAAAGATCTTTACCAGCAGCTGAAATCTCCCTATGCACATTGGCTGCTCCCTACCTCCACCCCCCTTTTTTTCCAGTACTCACATTGCTTCAGGAAAGACCGTTAATTCCCCACTTTTTAAGCTCTCTTTCCTCTTTTTTCTTTTCCACCCTCTAATCCCCAAATTATTTAGCCCCAAATTCTGCCATGTCTTGCAATCTGAATCCATCCCTGTATAACACCCCTAGACCTTGTATGTGTGTTTGAGTTTATGTTTTGTTTTTTGTTTTTTCATTCTGGAGCAACTATATTGAGTATTAGAGTTACCAATGGTTGCATACAAACTAACTGCTGGTTTGCAACTTACCATCTCAAAGTTTAGGCACAGCATATATTTATGGTAACTTCCTGTTTGCTATTCCACCCCCCCCCCTTCTTCTTAGATCACTCTAACCTTCATTTTCTCACCTTCTTCCATCTCTCTCTTTTATTACATCATGTATTTCATTACAAAAATGTACTTTCCAATTAATGTTATTTTTATGTGTTCTACAACGAAGACAAAGCATATTCATTTTGTCTTTTAATAATGTGAGGGTTTGGGACTGTGATTGGTTGTTGTTCAGCACCTGCCTTGCTGATTGATTATTCTGCTTGACAGATCTCCTACCGTCTTTCACATTTTCAACGCTTTGTTAGCTTGTTATGGCCTTATCCAACTGGATTCTATACCATTTATGAAACACTATAATAATAATTGCTGTTTTCAAATGCAATCATTTGTGTATATTTTGATCCTTGTGTGTTTAATAGATTTCCCATGTAGATAGCTCTCTATGAATATGGTTTATTGGCTCCATTATGTCTAAGGTGCACTACTGCCAAGGTTAAAATATTTCTTAACCCTACTGCCACAGTTAAAATATCTCTTAGCAAATTTCCATGTTTTCCTTATGTGAAAATTAAATGGAACAGTCATTGGAATAATTACATGCAAAACTGATACACACCACTCTATGCATTGATTCCTCCAGCTCTGCTGTCTATATGAGTATGGTTTTTTTTTCTTGCTGGTCCTGGCCACCAGGTGTGTGTCTCTACTTAGGCAGCAGGAGTGAAGTTATCTGGATGAATCAAAGGATACTTGTACTTTGAAAGAATTTCTCTTCATAATATTCTTCATAACAATGTCGAGGGAATATTAGATGCCCTCCTGTAATTCTGGGTTTTGTGGTCCAAGAAGTATCATTTCCATGTTCAGAGGAAAGTAGAGGCTACTGCTACTTACTTCTTTTAATGCTCATTTTTGTGGAGAGGCCAACAGATAGTAGCAGTTTGGAAAACAGGAAAAAGGAGGGTCCAGAGAGTGGTCTATCAGTGAGTCCACTTCTGAGGCATGATTCTGTAAAGATGTCCATAGATGACAACTGCTGAAATATGTTCTGAAGGAAGGGTACTGTTGTTTAAAGCAAGTTTGGAAGCTTGTCCTCTTACAAACACTATTCAGGTAGGTCTACAGCTTATGGTTTTTAATAACTTCTGGATGCCAATGCCTTGTCAAGAAATGTGACAATTTCTTAATATCCAAAAGAAGAAATAGTTCAACTACTTGAATCCCAATTAAAGTCCTCAAAGGATTTGTTTCATGGACTGGAAAGGAGACAAGATTCTGTCAGGTCTTCTAAATGAGACATTTCTCTAAATGCCTGGTACTCATATTTTTGTGAATTACTTCAGTTTCTTCCTTGTAGCTTTCATTTCTTCTGATTTGTCCATCTTTTTGTCAGTCTTTCTTCTTTTTTAAAAAGCTTCACTCATGTCTGGAAAGTGATGCTGAATAAAGATAATGAATAAAGTAATGGAAAAGGCATAACCTAGCAACTTCTGATGTTAGTTGACAAGCATTTTCTTCCATGATAAATAAAGCTTCCCCTTACGAGGGTTTAGCTGAGCATATTGTTGACTGTGATTGATAGTACCAGTTAGTGTCACTCATTTACTTCCAAAGTCTTTCTGAAGAACACCAAAAGTCAAGAAGAAAAATGAGGATAAAATGTATTTTTAAAAAGCAACTAAGTTGTCATCATGGATCTAAACTTAAAATAAATCACATGAGGGAAACCATAGACAAAAATAGCCTCACTCAAACAAAAATACTTTGATTAATATTCATATTAATAATAACAGAAAAAATGGAAAGGCTTCAGATCAAAGTTACATAAACATACTAAGCAACTTGCAGAGGGTGAAAATAATTAGTCTCAAAGTGGGGCACCTCTGGGTTTACGCATGTGTCAACTGTCCCTATTTTTCATGGAAAACAGCCATTAAGTTTGCCAGATCTCAGATCCTGACCTTGTGTCATCATTTTTGTGACTTATTTCTAGACAGGAGATGAAGGGGCAAATTGTCAACTTGTGGTGGGCTTTGCTTCAGGAAAGAGGAAAGGACTGTGTGGAAAGCTCCAGCTCAAATTGTTACAATTTGCAAGGCTTAACTGATTTATTGCTGCAACAGACAAAGTCTCTCCAGGGATTTATTAATTTTGCTCTCTTCATCCTGGTCATTGTGGTTCAGGAGTTCACCCTCCACTCTCCTCTGCATTCATATTCTGGTTAGAAAAAAGGAGGCTATGCCCAGAGTATCAGGCAGTCTCCCATTGAAATACTAACCACAACATTGCTGGTGCTGCAGCACCAGCAGGTTTTGGCCTGGAAACTCAGGATATTGAATGATCCTGAACTTGGAATCCCAACAGCCTCAGTTTTCTCCACAAATGCAATTTAAAGCAATTGGCCCATCTGCCAAGAAATGCCGGTGGTGAGTCAGGAATTTTTCCTTTCTCCTATGGCTTGTTTCAGCAAAGAGAGTGTTTTTGTCTATCCTCCACTGATCTGTGTTGGGAATGATTGAGTTTCTTTCTGGGGGGTACAAAAAGGATTATTGTATTTATACTATGCAATTATGCAGGGGGTCTTCTATAGGGCAGGGAACATGCCAGTGATAAACAAGACTAGAAACAAAATTGGTGCACCCACCATCATTTATATTTCTATAAAATTCCCTTTTGATTCTCTCTCTTTTTTTTTTTTTTGAAATTCTCCCACTTCCTTCTTACTTAGTAAACTGCCAGAAGATCACTCTTTACAAAGAGCTAAACTGTTCCCTTGAGGAAGTTTTTTTGAAACAAAATTAGGGCAACATGATAAAGTTTCCATGTGGCCTTGGATTAGATATAGTTTTAGATCAGTGTATACATACGAGATGCACACATTATTTCATATGTATCATCTGATAAATAATATATTTATAATAATATGTCCTTGCTTGGCAAGGAAGATTCTATGATCATACTATATCCTATATATCAATAGTGATATCATTTTCTGCTTGTGTTTCCTAGTGCAGCTTAGGGACATCCAAGGTCTTCATAAGTACAAAAACATTCCTTGAAGTAGGTGACTAGAAATTCAAAACAAAATAAGAACTGAGGATGATCACTGGGCAGGGGATCTGGTGAAGACTCCACCACACTCCAAAGGAGTGTGTTCCAGTGTTGAAAAGCCCTTACTATCAGGAAGTTCCTCCTAATGTTGAGGTGGAATCTCTTTTCCTGTAGCTTGCATCCATTGTTCTGGGTCCTGTTCTCTGTAGTAGTAGAAAACAACCTTGCTCCCTCCTCAATGTGACAACCCTTCAGATATTTAAACAGGGCTATCATATAATAATAATAATAATAATAATAATAATAATATGATTTATTTCTATACCGCCCTTCCATAGATCAGGGCGGTGTACAGCATATAAAAACAGTAAAACATAAAAACCATGTAAATTAAAAACAAGCCAGATACAATAAAACAGTAAAACAGTAAAATCACAAATCTCAGTACAAGTGCAAGAGCATATGCGGCAGCAGAACAGTGGGCGGCATTACAACAGGCTAATAAATAAAAAATCCATTCAGCGATATGCCTGGTTAAATAAGTAGGTCTTTAGGTCCTTTTTATATTGAGCAAGGGAGGGGGACAAGCGGAGATCGATAGGTAGAGAGTTCCAGAGGCAGGGGGCAGAGATGGAATATGCCCTCTTCATCGTACTCGCTAATCTGGTCTCCGGAACTCTCAGTAACCGCTGTCCAGAGGATCTAAGTGTGCGGGGCGGATTATATGGGGAGAGACGGTCCTTCAGGTACCCTGGACCTCTTAACTTTGAAAAAATATCACCTCTTAACCTTCTCTCCTCCAGGCTAAACACCCCCAGTTCCCTAAGGCATTCCTCATTGGACATGATTTCTAGACCCTTCACCATTTTAGTCACTCTCCTTTGGACACGCTCCAGTTTCTCCACATCTTTTTTGAATTGTGGTGCCCGGGACTGGACACAGTATTCCAAGTGGGGCCTGACCAAAGCAGAATAGAGTGGCACTATTACTTCCCTTGATCTAGACACTATATTTCCCTTGATCTAGACACTATACACCTTAGTCCCCAAAATAAAAAAGTCCCCAAATCAACAAAAATTGTTGGCAGAAGTTAGAATTCAGAAAAGAAGAGGAAACAATTTCTAAGGATTTCACTCAAGCAAAAACCTATTCATTTGTATGTCTCCAATCAACATGCAGAGGGGTCTGTGCTGGGGTGGGGGGGGGGGAAGAAGAGTCCAGGTTCCCAGTCCCATGGGGAACTTCCATGTTTAGAGGACATTTGTGAGGTTCTGACCTTCTTAAAATGTTGTTATGTTAGTTTTAAATAATACATTGTCCTGTCCAGTATCCATAATTGATATGTTAAGGTAGTGGTCTTCTGGAAGATGTAAAGTATGAAATGTTAGAGATGACTGATGGTTGGCTGTGAGTCTGAATGTGATTTGAAAAAGTGAAAGACTTGGTCAGTTAGATTTAGATGAGTAGTCAGGAGGAATTATTTTAGCTTAGCAGCAGAAGAAAGCAATGTTAGCAGTCAGGTTTCAAGTATACTTGATTTTAGCCAGCGAGGTGTGTTAAATGTGCTTGATAAAGAATAACAGTTAAATAGTTAAACAAGCAAGGTTGTGTCAAGATGGAGAAAATGTCTGTGGAAGTATGGAGAGTTTCCAATACTTTTTTTGGTTTGTTTTTGCTTGTACAGTCAGCCATCTGTATCCACAGATGCCTTATCCACAGATTCAAGTATCCACAACTTGAAAGTATATTTTTTAAAATAATAATTCCAAAAACCAAACCTTAATTTTGCCATTTTACACAAGGGGCACTATTTTACTACACCATTGTATTTAATGGAATCTGAGCATCCATAAATTTTGGTATCCCTGGGGGGTCCTGGATACTAAGGGCCCACTGCACCTGTTTATTCACAGGTTTCATCCGTTCTCTTTCATAAATATGTTTGGATTCCCACCTTCTTTTCTCCCTTATGTCCTTCCACTTTCCCATCCCACTGAACAAATGTCACATCCAGTCTCATGCAACATTTCAGAAAATTATTTCCATCACATTATTATTGTTGTTGTTGTTGCTACTAATAGTGCTATTATTATCCAGAATTTATAGTCAAAATGCTAAAGTGCTTTAGCAGTAATACAACAGATAACAATTAGGATCATTTTGCTTTAGTGCTTCACTTGATCTCTGTTGAATCTGTGTCCTGGTAACAATAGCTGTGTTTATTTCATGGTGACAATCTTTACTGGTTCCAAGAAAGAAAAAGCATATAGGTAAGTACGAAACATTTTTTGGAAAATACTGTGTTAGATGATCTGGTGAGCTGGAATGAAAAGTCCTTAGTAATACTGAATGCACCTAGAAAATACTTCGGGATGAAGAAAATATAAAGCAGATCTCCAAGTAAAATAGGTTTCTACAGAAACAAAACCTGGGATTTCCAGAGGCTTTTAAATCATATCTGAATGCACCCTAAGGAACTAAACCTTGAAACCACATTAAATAATTTGGACTTATAAGTTTATCTTCGCTTTAAAAAATATCTTGTAACACACACACCTGCCTCATGGAGTGGTACTATAGCAATACTACAGTGCCTATAGTATCAGTGGATGATTAATTGGGATTGGGATTTCCAGGATCTGGTGGTACAATTGGCCCTCCATACCCATTGATTCAATATCCACAGGTTCAATCATTAATGACTTGAATATATATATGTAAAATCACACCTTGGTAAGGGATGTTATTTTCCTACACATTTTGATTTAATTAGACTAAAGCATCCATGGATTTCGATGTCCACAGGTGGACCTGGAACCAAACCCAAGCAGATACCAAGAGCCCACTGTATATTGGGAAAAATAAATCCATAGAGAAAGTCTCAAAGGTGAATGCTACAGAGTGTTGCAGCAGCCGGAGTAATTGACAGTGCATGCCACATGTCAGATTAAACAGTTGAAGTGTCCCATACACATACACAATAAGGTCATTCAAAAGAACCACACATTTGGCTGTGCTGTGTGGGGTTGCCACAAGTGGTGTTGGTCACAGTGAAACAAGCAGATGTTTCAACACAGTTCTCCTAGTCAGACTCATCACTTTTCATGCGAGAAGAGCAACAGAGGGATTGTCTACACTGATGGGGGAAAAAATTGGTCTCACATCACATTGTCCTGGGACTCTGCAAGGACCCATTAATGCCACACATGAACAAAAACAATATAACATTCAATGTAACTGGCCACACATTTTGTACTGTTGAACTCATTTTGGTCTGCTGTTTTGGTGGGTTTATAGGAACTAAATCACACACAGGAACCACTAGAACAACAATTAAGTCTCCACATTTAGTGGTATAGCAGTGGAACAAGTCTCCATCTTTGGGGGCAGTGGTGGGACATCTGCTGCCACCCCCTTCATTGTCAACTCTATCTCATGATCATTGCTTTGACTGGAGGAAGTTACTATCCAAATGGAAGTTTTTCTTGTGAGCAAGGTGGTTGATCTTCCAGGATTCAAGAAAGCCTCAATGATAACAGGCACTTCTCCTCAGATATGTCACTTTTTCTGTGAGAACAGTTATAGTGGAGGAAGCATGGATATGGGTGTCATTGTTTTAAAAAAGTATATTGAGAAATACATGAGTGAAGCTTCTATAACACACTCTCAGAGTAATACAAGGGTAGGTAGTATATTTTAAATACAGAAATGCAGTGGGGCCTCCTTATCTGTGGACTTGCCATCTGCAGATTTGACCATCCACAAATACCAAGCCCTCATTATCTGCAATGCCGCACCACGAATGGGGACAAAATTCCCTCACCCCCTCCCTCCTTCCTTCCCTCCCTCCCTCCTTCCCTCCCTCTCTCCTTCCTTCCTTCATTTCTTCTCCCTTCCTCATTCCTTACCTTCTTCCTTCCTTCCTTCTTCCTTTTTCCTTCCTTTGAATCTTCTGCCCCAGCTTGGCTGTGGGGGTGGACTCTGACTCCCAGTCAGCATGGGCCAGGGTTGGGACTGAGGCTTGGAGCCCTTGTCCCCAGGCCCACAATCTGAGATGAAGCCTGCGGACTCCAAGACTCAGGGCTGGGGCTTAGGTCTCAGAGCCCAGAGGCTCCATCCCAGGTGCTGAGCCTGGGGACAGGGGCTCCGAGACTGAGACTGGGTCCCAGCCCCAATCCTGGTTGACTGGGGGCCAGACTCTGCCCTCACAGCCAAGCCAAGGCAGAAGATTTAAAGGAAAGAAGGAAGGAAGAAGGAAAGAAGAAGGAAGGAGAGAGGGAGGGGAGATTTTTGTTCCATTCTCCCTTATGGGGCACGGCAGCATAGCTGTGTTGCCATTTAAAACACTGGGACCTGAGCATCCTCAGATTTTGGTGTCCATGGGGGAGGGGGGAAGAATGGATACTGAAGGCCCAAGGTAATAACCTTAGGTCTCCTGATATGGTTCCAACTCCTGACATAATGGGCAGAATAACTCTAAGATTTCACATCCCTGCCTTGATATGGATCAACTCACCTCTCTGCATTGGGAGAATTCTCACTGGAGCAAATAGAAGAATCCACCTCATGTAAATTGTAGGCAGGGAGGTGCTGAGGTGACCTCATCAGGAACCAAAGGTATGAAATCCATCTATTTTTTATGCAAGAGCCTGATTGAGATTAGACATCCTATACCAACAATTTGCTCAGCCTTGAAACTGAGTGTATGTCTATTTAGACAATGAGGCTGTAAAGAAAGCTTTTGATTTTTTTTTCTTTTAAATTGCTGTCATGCTGGTGCTCTTTTAAAAAAATGGATATTATGCTTTAATTCATTGTAGCTATTATATTTTGTTTAGGATTTGGTAGATACCATGCCACCTGTAGATTTTTTAGGGGGAAGGAGAGAAGTTACAGAATTTTGGAAAAAAATACTAATATTTCTACACATTAGATTTTTTTTTAAAAAAAATCTTCCACCACCGCTAACACTTGACTGTTGTGCAAAGCAAAGACAATACACACTTTATAGTCTGTGTTCTTGAATTTGTGGTTCTGTCCACATTGGAACTCTCCAGGTCAAGTGACAACTTCATTTTATTGCCAGATACAGAAGAGTAATTGATTCTATATACAGTACTAAAGAATAATGTTTTCATGCAGTCATTTATCTTTTCTGTGATGGTTTCCTTGGTCCATTTGTTTATAACATTGCTTCAGATATTTATTGGGTATCTTAAAGAGCTTTTTTCCCCAGTTCTTCCATTGAATTCTGAACATCCCAAATGCCAATTTACATGTCAAAAATGATATATTTTCATCCGTTGCCTTTGAGCAGGTTACACACATTTTAAAACAATACTGTTTCACATACGTTATAATCTTTTAAAGGTTTTTTTTACTGTTTATTATGCTGAACCAACACTGAAAAGAACAGTTTAATAAAGAGGAGAGTTGAACAGCTCTGGGATATTAAAAAAAGAAAAAGAAAGAAAGAAAGAAAGAAAAGTATCAGAAGCAATGAAGTCTAATGTCTTCTGTACAAGTACCTGGGTAAGTAATAAATTAGAATTCTCCTTACTCTGGCAAGTCATAATAGAACTTCTTTGTAAAGGACTAGCAAAGGGACCTCAGAAAATGCAGCAAGTAACCCAACAAGACACCACAGTTCTTCCATTTTTATGACATTCCCAGCTCATGCCTTCAGTTCGATTGGTTAAAATTTCTTTGCAATATTTTCATTTCTGACTGGAAACTAACAATTCCATTTAAGACAGCTGTATGTGTGTATTAAAAAATAAAGCTGAATGTATTTTACCAGTTGAATATAGAATTCAAAAGGACACTTCACTTAGTTTGATGGAGCTTTCTCCTAGGGTAAATATGGATCTGGTTGTCATGTCTAATCTCTATTGAAAGCTGCCTTGGGTTCCACACTGGAAGAAAAAATGTCCTTTAAGTTAGGGTGGGTATATGACTCAGTCTAGCACAAGTCTACATGCAGACCTATTGCTATTCTGAGCCAAGCAGAATTGTAGGCAATAATAGAAATCACATCCAAATTAGGCACAATGATCAAATATTTAGGAACATGCTATATTTTGTTTATTTCACATTTTGATGAGAGTTTAAACCTGCTTAGTCTCAAATTTGCTTTACTGGATGCATTTTTCCTATAGTATTTGTCATTCTCAGAATTTGTGCTACAGTTAAGCAAACAGCGAAACTCCTACCCACCCACATATTACAGAAGGATGGACATAAAATGTTTATATTAATAGGGACAAAACAAAAGTATAAGTAAGCCTGGATCATATTCATTTTGCCCACTGACATGGAAGCCTCCAGTCATCACTGGTGAATCAATTTGAAAAAACATCTTTAGTAAGCAAAATTGCATCAATGAATGCATATAGTAGGTGAAATGTGTGGAAAATGCATATTAATTTCTGTCCAGAATTTTTTAAAGTCATAAATAGTTTGGAATGAATGGACAATGGAAAACAGAATGATTCATAGAGAGAAACTGGCAGATTTAACTGTCTGTTCAACAGTATATTGCTCAAATATATTATCACAACTGGAATAGGTGGTGAGAAGTTCAAGGAAAGTAATCATTTCCTAGTTTGTTTGTTTTTCTCTAGAATACAGAGACCTTTAGCTAACTGGATACTACAGGGAGATTCCCTGGGCTTCATCATTAATCTGTAACAAACAATACTTTCTTCTTCATGTATTCACTAAATGTTTGGAGGAAAGCGTAGTACCATGCCCTTGCCCCTTCTTCCGTCACCAGTGAATCTGGCTTCTGTATGAGAAATAAAGCCTTTAAAAAGTGATCTAACAAAAGTACAACTCTGCAAGACTTTTATCCATGAATTTATGTTATATTGTAAGATTTTAAAAGGAGTGGAAAACCTTTGGAGTTTTTAAATGTTTTGAATTTTAATTCTGAGAAGCCACAGTCAATGTGGCTAACAGGAATTTTTGAAGCTGTAGCCCAAGACTTCTGAAGGGCCAAAACTTTCCATCCTAACAGTCTAGACCTGGATTCAAATCTTTGCAAAACAGTGAAACTCAGTGCATGTCCTTTGACTAATCACTACCATTCTGTGTTAGCTACAGTTCACAAAGTAAATAAGTAACAAGAAATGTTCTACTAAAAATATTACCATCAAGTCTCTATATAAACACTATGGCCAGCTATAACAGTGAGCAACTTTCATTGGCCTGGAGGAATGATGACTCTCCAAACATTAAACAGGCATCCTGGATTCTGAACCTATGCAGGGAATAGGCTGGGTATCTTGGATAGCAGCTATCAGAATAGACTAAAGCTGGAGCCTGGAACAGATTCATTTCTCTCAAGCCCTAAAATTGGCCCCAGGCCAGCACTTTGTGCCTGTCTGTTCTGGGCCTTAGCCCTCCATATCCATGGGTTCTGGATCCACAGGGTCAACCATCCTGACCTGAATATATATATATATATATATTCCAGAAAGCAAATCTTGAGTTTGCTATTTTACATAAGGAACACCATTTTGCTAAGCCATTGTATGTACTGGGACTTGAGCATTCATTTATTTTGGTATCCATGGGTGTCCTGGAACCAAACCAAGGATTCACTGTAAATATAAAAGTGGCTTAAAAACCAATTAAACAAGTTATAAAGTTAAAACAATTGCAGTCACTTAAAAGACAATATAAGCAGTCCACACAACAGCACAACACACCAATAAAAGTGTATCACAGTCAACTGCTGAAAGCCAGATGTAGTAATGTTTTTACTTGCTTACCGAAGGAGAGCAAAGAGGCTTAGCCTCTTAGGTTTCTATGAGAAGCCACTGAGAAGTAGGGATGGAAGGAATATCCAAAAATATTCAGAAACTAGGTAACAAGCATGCTTTTTTGAGTGTGGAGAAACCCTCATGAGATGGAATCCTGAACTAATGAGAATCTTGAGAATTCAGGACATATTTTTCCCAAAATTCACATGTGGCTATTTTGTGCAGAAAACAACATTGTCTGTGCAGGAAACAGTATTTTCTGCATGGAGGATATTTCAGTATTGAAATATGAAATCTTTTGCAGAACATACTGTTTATGCACAGAAAATGCTGCAATTGGAGATGTATTCTGTGAAAAATTTACCCATGGTTGATTACATAGCAAACAGCATTTTCTATGCAGGAATTATTAAACAAGAATGAACAGGAAGAAGAAATTAGATTTGTCTAGATTTGTCTAGATTTATCTATCACTTTCTTTGTAATAAGAATTTCACAAAGAAACTATCTTTTCATAGATTGTCATGTGTTCAATACACAAGGAAAACATTCTTGGAAGAAATATTATCTTCCAGCCAATACAAATATATATTATAATAAATAAATTAATAAATATAATAATATGTATAATATATGGCCAATATAAAAATCTGTGTGACTACATGTTCAGACAATAGGGAAAGAGTTTTTCAGATACTTAGTACATACTTAGCAGTACCTCTCCATTGACGCCCCCTTGTCGTGGGGGAGAGGCTTGCGTACCCTAATGAAGCTGTGAGCTATGCTGGCGGTGGCATAAACAGCCACCGGTAGGGCCTCCCATGCCAGACAGGTCACAACTGAAGGGTTTGACTAAGAGCGTCAAAGGGCTAGGATGGGCTCTTTAGCCTTATGGCAACCATCCTAGGAGAAGGAAAACTCAAATCCCAAACCTGGGTAGATGGTGCTCATTTAACCCTGTAAGGTAAACCATCTAAGAGAAGGAAACTCTAATCAAACCTACGACCCGAGGATCTCACTGTCACCATCCTTGCTTGCTTGGCCCCGGCAGATGAACCTCTGGTTTAAAGGGTGAGGCCAGTTCTGTGCACGCTGAGCTTCACCAGAAAAATCCATTGCACAGGCTCGAAGGATACATCCGATCCCCCCCCCCCAAAAAAACTCCTGTAGTGATAGGTGAGGGATGAAACGGCAGGTGAAAGAATCACCGGAAGCCGTAGATCCAACCCTGCATGCAGGCAGTTCAGGACATTGGTCGCTCGAGACTGACCGGGAGAAGACAGTCTTGTTCCGCAGCATCCTGAATAACCAAGCAGCCTTTTAAGGAGAGCACTGCTTGCTCCATATGGAGAGGGGCCTAGAAAAGGTGGCCTAAAGAAAGTTTATCCTCACCCACCCAGTTGGTGAGCCGCGGTCAAGGGGCATCTTCTGATTCAGTCAAACAAAAACAAGGAACAAAGGCACACACCGGCCTCCAAAGGTGCAAACAGACTAACACTTGCATGCTGGAACATCAGAACCATGCAAGATTCTGCAGATAGTGGACGTCCTGAGCGTCGTTCTACTCTAATAGTCCATGAACTATCACGATTTAATATAGACATCACTGCTCTTAGTGAAGTTCATCTCCATGAGGAAGGCAGCATTAAAGAACACGGTGCCTGCTATACACTCTACTGGTCTGGCAAACCAAAAGCTGAAAAACATCTCTCAGGAGTAGGCTTTATGATTAAAAGTTCCATTGTCTCCAAACTCGAAACCCTGCCAACAGGTCACTCTGATCGCATTATCTCCTTACACATCCCTCATGTTGTTCTGTTTAGTATATATGCCCCAACCATGCAAACCAACAATGTGGAGAAAAGCAAATTCTACTCAGGCCTGTGCCACCTCATACGAAAAGTCCCTGCAGAAGATAAAATCATTATCCTTGGTGTCTTCAATGCCAGAGTAGGAAAGAACTTTGACGCCTGGAAAGGTGTTCTAGGCAAGCATGGTGTTGGAAACTGTAATGATAACGGACGCCTCCTGCTAGAGTTTTGTGCAGAACAGCAGCTGACTATTACAAACACTATCTTTCAGCAGAAAGATAGTTTGAAGACAACCTGGATGCATCCCCGATCCAAACACTGGCACCTCATTGACTATGTTCTGGTGTGCCAGAGAGACATTCACGATGTCCGTCATACTCGAGTGATGCCCAGTGCAGAATGTCAAAAATATCATCGCTTTGTAAGATGCAAACTAAATCTTCATCTTAAACTCAAACCTAAGAGGGGTGGCATCTTAAAGAGGAGACTCCAAGTCAACAATCTTCAACAAGCTGCCGTGAGAGATAAATTCCAGGCAAATCTGCAATCAAAACTTGAAGACCATCCTTCAGATTCTTCTTCTACAGTGCTTTGGCAACATATCAAAAACAGTATCCTGCAGTCTGTGGAAGAATCCCTCAGGTTCTCCCGCAAGAAAAACCAAGATTGGTTTGATGGAAACAACCAAGACATCCAGGAGCTGTTGGCAAAGAAGAGACCTGCTCACCAGGCACACCTCGCTCAGTCATCTTGCCATATAAGAAAAGCAGCCTTCCGTCTCGCATGCAGTAAACTCCAACAAAAACTCCGAGACATTCAGAAAAAGTGGTGGATCAATTTAGCAGAAAAGACACAATGTTGTACAGATCTGGGTGATTCCAGAGGATTCTACAAAGCTCTTAAAGCAGTGTTTGGACCTACTTACCATGTCCAAACCTCCTTATATAGTACGGATGGTCAAACACTAATCACAGACAAAGCCTCCATCCTGAATCGATGGGCTGAACATTTCCAAAATCTCTTCAGTGCCAACCGAGAAGTCCAAGGCTCAGCTATCCAACATATGATACAACAACCGATGAAAAATGAACTGGACGTGGCTCCCACTTTGGAAGAAACCATTAAGGCCATACAGCAGATGAAAAATGGCAAGGCAGCCGGGATTGATGGAATCCCACCTGAAGCTTGGAAATACGGAGGTCATGTACTCCATGCTAAATTCCACGAGCTTCTTGTGAGTTGTTGGGAAAAAGGTGAACTGCCATCAGATCTCTGAGATGCAGTTATCATCACCCTGTATAAGAAAAAAGGAGCAAAATCTGATTGCTCAAACTATCGAGGTATAACACTGCTCTCCATTGCTGGAAAAATCCTTGCAAGGATACTCCTGAACAGATTAGTTACTACTATTGCAGAAGAACATCTCACTGAAAGCCAGTGTGACTTCAGAGCTAATAGGAGCACTACAGATATGGTATTTGCTCTTAGACAACTGCAAGAGAAATGTAGAGAGCAAAACAAAGGACTCTATGTAACATTTGTCGACCTTACCAAAGCCTTCGACACTGTCAGTAGAAAAGGTCTGTGGCAGATCCAGGAAGGATTAGGATGTCCCCCCAAATTCCTCAAAATGATTATCTTGCTGCATGAGGGCCAGCAAGGACAAGTCAGATAGGGTAATGATCTCTCAGAGCCCTTTCTAATAACTAATGGTGTCAAACAAGGTTGTGTTCTCTCTCCAACTCTATTTACAATCTTCTTCAGCACGATGCTCCCAAGGGCTACAGCAGATCTCGAAGAAGAAGATGGCATCTGTATATGTTACCATACTGATGGTAGCTTGTTTAACTTAAGCCGTCTGAAGGCTCGCACAAAGACTCTAAACTATCTAGTCCGTGAGCTGCGACGCTGCCTTTGTTGCCCATACAGAAGCAGCTCTGCAGCACCTAACATCCTGCTTTGCAACGGCTGCAGAGCTGTTTGGGCTGGAAGTCAGCCTGAAGAAAATGGAAGTTCTCTACCAGCCTGCACCACAGGAAGAGCACTATCACCCCCACGTTACCATAGGCAAATCTGTGCTTAAGTCTGTCCAGCAGTTCACCTACCTGGGAAGTATCATCTCCTCAGATGCCAAGATCGACAAAGAGATCTATCAAAGATTAGCAAAGGCATATAGTGCATTCAGAAGGCTTCACAAAAGATTCTGGAGTAACAAACACCTGAGGCGAAGCACAAAAATCAGTGTGTACAGAGCCATTGTACTGTCCACTCTCCTCTATGGGTGTGAAACATGGGTCACCTATCGCCAACATCTACGACTCCTCAAACACTTTCATCAGCGCTGTCTACGTTCAATCCTAAACATACACTGGACTGACTATGTGATGAATGTTGTTGTCCTGGAGCAAGCAGAGATCACCAGCATTGAAACCATGCTATTGAAAATGCACCTGCGCTGGGCAGGTCACGTTTCTAGGATGGAGGACCACCGCCTCCCAAAAATAGTACTCTATGGTGAACTCGCCACAGTTCAGCGTAAGAGGGGTGCCCCAAAGAAGAGATACAAGGACACCCTGAAACAACATCTCAAGCTTGGCCAAACTGATCACCAACAATAGTCTGCCCTTGCCTCACATCGGGAGGCATGGAGGCGCCCTATCCACAATGCTGCAGCCTCTTTCAAGAACTCACACCGAACGAGTCTGAAAGAGAAACAACGCAGAAAGAACCACAACTTGGAAACATCACCCAAGGAGACTTTCTGCTGTGTTTCTGTAACCGGACTTGTTTATCTCGGATCAGCCTTTTTAGTCATCAACACACTTGCAGTAAGCGTGGGATAAGTCCTTCCTGAATCTTCATTAGTGAAGAAAAGCCAGAGAGAGTACATGCAGTCATATACATCCTGTGATGTTTCCTTTTAGAATGGATGGTGTTCTTGTTTTTGTCATTTTAGCTTCATGTACCACTATTAGACATCAGTATCTATGTAAAATGAAGGTTAAATATAGTTACATTGGTAACATTGTATGGGTTTTAGACAAAACATACTGTCCAGAATTCTACATAAAACTTGGGGGGGGGGGGGGGGGCTTGACAATTATTTTTCCCCTTGGTTTCAAAATGTTAAAATCCCAAATAAAATCCCATCTCAGATATAAAGATGTTGAAATGTTTTGTTTAGTGCTTGCAGCATAATATATACATTGGAAAATGCTTAATAATAAAATCATAATCATCATCTGCTTTTTAAAATTCATTTCTTTTATATATGTGTAGCTATGGATAGCATGGGGATGACTGTGCTGTGAAAGAGCTGCTGAAGAGGAATTTCTCACAAAATAAAATGGAAGGTACAACCCTAATTCAACATTGAGATGGATGGATACACAAAGACACAAACTTGGAATTTTAAGAATACAGCAGTCAGATCTCTCCTTAATGATCTCCTTTGGAATCTTTCCTGGTATTGATGTCAGACTAACTGGATGATAATTGTTGGGATCCTCTTTTTTTTCCCTTTTTGAAGATGGGGACAATGTTTGCCCTCCTCCGGTCTGCTGGGACTTCTCCTGTTCTCCAGGAGTTCTCAAAGATTATTGCCAGTGGTTCCGATATTATATTTGTCAGTTCTTTTAATACCCTTGGATGTAGTTCTTCTGGTTCTGGAGACATATTCATTTAGGTTAACTAGGTATTCCTGTACTATCTCTTTACTTATTCTGTGCTGAATTTCCCCTATTCTGTTTTCTGCTCCATTATCCTTAGGTTGAGCACTCTTTGCCTTTTCTGAGAAGACTGAAGCAAAGAAGGTGTTGAGTAATCCTGCCTTTTCTCTGTCCCCTGTGAGAATTTTGCCATCTTCTGCACGCAGTGGCCCAACCGTTTCCTTCTTCTTCCTTTTTCTGCGGACATATCCAAAAAAGTCCTTTTTATTGTTCTTAACCTCTCTAGCCAGCCTGAGTTCATTCAGCTGAACATGAGTCAACAGTTTGATGAGGCAGCTAAAAAGGCCAATGCAATTTTAAACTGCATCTAAAGAGGTATAGTGTCTAGATCAAGGGAATTAATTGTGCAACTCTATTCTGCTTTGGTCAGGCCCCACCTGGAATACTGTGTCCATTTCTGGGCACCACAATTCAAAGAAGATGTGGAGAAACTGGAGAATTCCAAAGGGGGGCAACTAAGATGGTGAAGGGTTTGGAAACCATGCCCTATGAGGAACGCTTTAGGGAACCGGGGATGTTTAGCCTGGAGAAGAGAAGGTTAAGAGGCGATATGATAGCCCTGTCTAAATATTTGAACGGATGTCATATTGAGGAGGGAGCAAGCTTGTTTTCTGCTGCTCCAGAGACTAGGACATGGAACAATGGATACAAATTGCAGGAAAAGAGATTCCACCTCAACATTAGGAGGAACTTCATGACAGAAAGGGCTGTTCGACAATGGAACACACTCCTTCGGAGGTCTTTAAGCAGAGGCTGGATGGCCATCTGTCAGGGATGCTTTGACTTGGAGTTCCTGCATGGCAGGGGGTTGGACTGGATGACCCTTGTGGTCTCTTCCAACTCTATGATTCTATGATTCTGGGACTGGATGAAAAAATCTTTTCAGCTTCCCCCACATTCAGATGGTTTTGATCCCAATTGCTTTTTTATTAAATGTGAAAAAATGTAAAAATTGTTAAATGCTAATTAAGAACCAACAGGTAAACAATGGAACAGAAAATTAACAGAAGATAAACATAAGATAAAAGACAGAGAAGACAGAGAAATAGAAGACAAATTATTATTATTATTATTATTATTATTATTATTATTATTTCTATTCCACTTAATCTCAGGTAATCCAAGCGGATTACAACAGTAAAAAGAGGATACAGATTAAAATAGAATTACATTAACATTCCAAAGCCCCCAGCTCTCCCTCCCCAATATAAAAGCATAATTGAGTAATAAAAAAGGATTAAACTGATGATATATATATATATATATATATGCATATATATATATATATATATATGTATAAAACTTTTTAATGTAGTAAAAATTTATGCAGAGTCTGGATAGTTTAAGAAAACGTAAAGGGCAATGAGAGAAAAGGAGGGAGGGAGGGAGGTAAACTTGGATGGTCAATTAGTCTGGAAAGGCCTGCTGGAAGAGATCCATCTTAACAGCCTTCTTAAAGGTTTTCAGGGTGGTAATCTGACCGATCTCGTCTGGCAGGTCGTTTCAGAGTCTAGGAGCAGCTGTTGAAAAGGAACACTGGGTCACTGCAGAAAGTCTAGTCCTCTTATTTTGAAGCAGATTCTTCCCTACAGAACAAAGAGTGTGGGGGTGATGATATGGGAGAAAATGCTCCCGCAAGAAGCCAGAACCCAAGCCATGTAGGGATTTAAGGTTAAAACACTTTGTATCTTGCCTGGAAACTAATAGGCAGCCAATGGAGATATTTTAAAACTGGCGTGATGTGGGCTGATTGAGGTGTATCAGTAACCAGCCTGGCTGCCATATTCTGTACCAATTGAAGTTTCTGAACTTGACACAAGGGTAGCCCCATGTAGAGCGTGTTACAGAAATCAAGCCAAGAGTTTACCAGCACATGTACCAGTGTTTCAAGCTCTTCCCACTCCAGGAAGGGGCACAGCTGGCATATCAACTGAAGCTGATAACAAGTGCTCCTGACCGTCGCATCCACCTGAGCCGTCAGATAGAGAGACGAGTCTAGAAGAACCCCCAGACTGCAGACAGAGTCCTTCAGGGGAAGTGTGACCCCTGGCTGGCATAACTCCATACCCAGAGTGGGGGTCCCTATTACAAGTACCTCTCTCTTACCTGGATTCAACTTGAGTTTGTTTTTCCTCATCCAGTCCATTACTGCATTAAGACAGCATTCAGAGGAGAGATGCCATCCTTAGTCACTTCATCAGTCTGAGACATAGAGAAATATATTTGGGTGTCATCAGCGTACTGATAACACCCCACCCCATGCCTCTGGATGATCTCTTCCAGTGGCTTCATGTAAATGTTGAACAGCATTGGGGACAGAATCATGCCTTGAGGGATGCCTGACCTGAGATCCCTCTTGGCCAAATAACTGTCTCCAAGCAGCACCATCTGGAACCTACCTGAGAGGTAAGATTTAAACCACTGCAAAGCAGAGCTTCCAATTCCCAGCTCTCTTAGGCGTTCCAGAAAGATACTGTGGTCAACGGTATTGAAGGCTGCCGAGAGGTCCAAGAGCACTAACAGGGTCACGCTTCCCCTGTTGGTGCCCAGACAGAGATCATCAACTAAGGCGACCAAGGCTGTCTCCACTCCATAGCCTGCCCTAAATCTGGTTTGAAATTGATCTAGAAAATCCATTTCTTCCAAGACTGCTTGGAGTTGATTGGCGACTGCCCTCTTGATTACCTTACCTAAATGGTAATAATGAAACAGGTAATAATGAAATTGTTTCTGTCCAGGGGGTCAAGGGAAGGCTTCTTTAAAAGTGGCTTAACCACTGCCTCCTTAAGGCAGGGTGGAAGGAAGCCTTCCCTAAAAGATGCATTAATTATGTTTTTCAGTAATAACTTGATGGTATCACCCCCCGGACAGCCAACCAAGACGGGCAAGACGATGGAGAACAAGTCGTCTTTTACATACAGCCAAGAAGCTTGTCCACATCCCTGGTACTAACTAACTCAAATTGATCCAAATAAACATAGCTGCATAAATTTATCAATAAATATATCAGAAAAAAACAGAAATTATCAATAGATCCAACATGGCCAGACAACTTTATAAATAAACTCCCATTGTGATTTCCAGTTCAGTGATGATAAGTAGCTTTTAGACCTAATGGTAAAATTATTTGAGAACTTTCTAATACTTCAGGTTTGTTATAGGAACTCTCAATGAAGCTCATTCATTTTCAAGGTGTGGGAATTTTGCATAGCACATCAGCTATATAGTTAGAACAAAGGAGAAATAACTGGAATCCTAATGGATGCTCCTAATTCATTCCACAGTCTCATTCTCTCTCCTCTTAGAGATAGTTTGTAAAATTATGGGGTGAGGCAGATGGCCCACTCTCAAAGCAGGCTGCCACGTGCAGTCCCAAGCCTCACCATCCAGGAACCAGATAAATGGCTCCTTTTTGCAGTGGCTTCAGTCTACCTTTGGCAGCGTTGGAGAAACTTCTGGCTGCTTTAGGGGCAGTTCACACCCCCAAAGCAGCCAGAAGCCACTTCTTTTGGCTCATGTCTTTCGTGTCTATTTTTATCTGCTCTGTGCATGATGATACTTGCAATAAAACTGTGATGGACATAGATGAAAGATGGACCGCACTTGTTATTGGGCACCCAACCATTATTAAAGAGGTCTGAAATGTGCAGGCTAGGACAGTGATGTCTGATTGTTTTATTGCATGTACCTTTCTCCAGGTTTTTTTTTTTTTTCTTAGTGTTGCCTGGCTTTTTATTGCAGTGTGGCCAAAATCACTGTGCCCTGAAAGCCAGAACTTGGATATGTGGGTTGGGAATTACATTATCAAGAAAGAAGCCATAGGGCCAGTACAGACGAGAAGAAAGGAATGGTCAGAGGCCGTCCCATTCTTCTCTGGATTGTTGCTGTAGCAGCTGCATGGCTGCGGCAATGATCTGGCCCAAAAAGGAGCTCCGAAATGGAGCTCCTTTTTGTGCTGTCATAAAGGCTGCAACACAGCCCTATGATGGCTCTTCTGACTAGAGCCATTTGGGCTCTTGGGCACCCTTCCAACATGAGGCTATGCCCTATGTGAATGGGGCCACAGCCTTATGATGCAACAGCGCCAATATTAGGGCTCAGTGAATGTGGATGCTAAGCCACATCAAACCCTAATATCAGCGGTGACATGACACTTTTGGCCCATCTGTCTTGGCCCATAGTTATCAAAACCGAAAGAGCCAAACTTTGATAGCTGCATTCTCAAATAAGGAAAACTGCATGGAGACACTATGTTTAATAATAATAATAATAATAATAATAATAAATACACAATTCCAGAAAGATTAGATTATCTCGAAGGGTTGTTATTATTGAAACATTTTCTTTAAAGAGTATAGGAGAAAGGATCTACAATCTTCCAATGTTAAAAGTCCAGGCTGTGACAGCTGCCTACTCAAATATTTGAATCTGTAAGGACACTATGTTTGTGAGAGAAGTATATATCTCCCCAAAGAATTAGATCATCTGGAAAAGTCAAGGTTATCAGAACATTTTGTTTACAAAGAATATCCCTGTCATACATGCATTTTTTAAAATTTCATACAAGGCAAAAAAGAAGTATGCCACTGTGTATAGTACCACCAAAATTGTATCACTTACACAATATGGAATCAGGTCTTGTTTGCATCTGAGTAGCTATTGACCATGGCACTGAATTTCATTTTGCTTGGGAACTGTTGTTCTTAAAAAAAGGGCACGGAGGGCAAAGATTATTTTTGTTGTGACAGCCTTAAGGCAGTTGAGTCCTCACTCTGCTTGAAACACAGCCTCCCTGAACAGGCTCCAGTTATCTGTACTGAAAAATCTAGCATTAACGAGCCGGACATTGTGCATGTCAGACAGTCACTCCCTTTGCATCCCAGGAAGACAGATAAATATTGTTATTCAAGTTGCCATTGAATTTGGCCTATAGAAAATATGGAGGTCATTCCTACACAGGGACACATCTAAGTAATTTGTGAGGGAGACCCTTAAAGGTCTGCTAAAACCATTTCAATTAATTAACTAATTATGAGTATCTACATCACACACACACATACATTTACAACTCTGTCAGTAAATAAATCAGTAACTGAACCCAAATTGAAAACTACAGGTTCATCTCCTAAGAGTGTTTATTCAGATGTTGTTTCAAATTTCAGACATTGTATTGTTTCCTTCCTTCAAGGAGGTTCTAAAGAGTCCCACTACAATGACTGGCAAGCACACAAAGAGTGTGCTTGCCAAGACTCTGGGATAACTATATAATAACTAACCCAGAAAGTCATAGTTAGAGAATTGGATGCCTCTCATCTTACAGTTGACCTCTGTCTACTCTGACCCATATCAGTCAATGGGTGAAAATAAGTACATTTTCTCAGCAATCACTGAGAAAATGCATACATATAGCATATCTCATTTGTTGGATTATTTTTTCTGGTGAATATTACATGTACATTTACTCAGTCCTAGCAAGAATGTTGGGTCATACAGCCATGTCATACTTGTCTTTGTAAAGACTGGAATTAATTTCCCTCTCTGGGTAGAAAATACAAAGAGCATGGTGAAGGGGTTGTGGGGCAAGAATTGCAAGTGTAATACTTTTGCAACTTGAAACGTCTGTCCTTTACTTGCAGCAGCTGCTATTCTGACAAAGGAAGGTTTGTTTCCCTCATAAGGTATTCAATAGATGACTAACAAGTAAAAGGCATATTTAGTCTGGTTATAAATACATCTGATATAATCAACCTCTGGTGAGCACAACGGGAATGGAAAGACTATTCACCATTATTCATTTTCTGTCCAAAAAGTCACTTTCCTGGCACACAGGAAATCCAGTTGTGAATAGTAATGCAAAGGCAAAAATTCATGCATCTTGAATTGTGTGGGGGAAGTTATGCTTCACAGAAATAAATACAGGTTTTCTTGTGAAAATTGTATGGTTATGTGCAAAACATATGCCCCTTGCCCATAAAAAAAACCCACTATTTTCAACACATGTGGCTTTTTTGGCATTTTACACACATAAGCTTTCCATGCAAAATTTATTTTAAAAAAAAAGAAAGAAAAAGGAAAAAAAAGAGAGACTAAATTTGTACAAACCAGTACTGTGTTTCATGTGCTTTTCACACCCACACACTCCTTTGTTTTTGCACTGTGCAGAAGAATTTTCTGGAATATTTCAGGATGTGTGAATATGTGAATACAACTGCACAGAATTATTTGTTTCCCTCACAAAAAAGAAAACTATGAGTACTATTCATCTTTGTGTGCAAGAATGAAATATTCAAAGATTTGTATCCCTGATTAATACCAGATATTATGTCAAGACATTTGATATTACTTATTGAAGCTCTCATCGAAGCATATAAGCAGCCATATTGCTATTCATTCCTACCTTGCTACATTCCTACATTGTAGGAATGCTACATTGCAACATTCTTTTTTTAAAAAAAATATTAAATTTATTTTCATTAAAAACAATACATATATTCAGGTTGGTGAATGATAACGAACAGATATACAAATAATGTACTAAGAAAAGAATAAACCAAAAATACATAATAAAAATAAAGTAAATAATAACTAAGGTAAGCACTTAAAATTATCTCTTTTATCTTCACGTTCTATCTTTCAATTATTAAAAAACTTCGTTTTATGTTCAATCTATATCTTATTCGTCTTGCACTATTGCATAGTTCAGATCCAACAATTTGTAACTATAAACAATATATAGTAACTTTGTCTGTCACCTTTGACACTTTCGCTTTCAAATTATTTACATCCATTATAGATTTATAGAATAACTTTCCAGTCCATTTCTGAAATTCCCCTTTCTAAGGCCCAGACCATTACAAGTCAGATATGTTATATTAACAGTTTCTATTCACATTACTGAATTATTGCGTTCTCTACTAATCAAGAGTATTATATATTATATATTTCTCTATTTCTACTATTTCTCTTTAGACAGATACTTCATAGACTTCAAGTGAAATTGTGAAATTAAGAATTATCTCCTTATTCTTTCATTAATATATTTAGCAACCGATTCCCATTCTTGATTACAACAGTTAACCGTTTAGTCTCTCAAAAGATATGTTAGCTTATCCAAAGTCATCATATCATACACTTTTACAAACCATTTCATTATACTCGGTTCATCCTTATTTTTCCATTTTTGGCAAGAATTATTCTAGCTGCCGTTAGCAAGTAGAAAATAATTTTCCCATGCATCTTTTCTATTTCCTCATCTATCATACCTAATAAAAAGACAGTTGGTTCAAATTTTAGCTTCACTTTGATCATTCCCTCTATTGCAGACTTGATTTGTTTCCAATATTTTTAGACCTACTGCAGTCCCACCACATGTGTAAAAAGGAGCCCTCTTTTTTGTCACAATTCCAACAGATCTTATTATTGTTTTTATATATCTTGCCTAATTTTACCGGTGTTAGATACCATCTATACTGTATCTTGTAATAATTCTCTTTAACCTCTGCACTTAATGTATATCTCAGTCTTTTTTTCCAATTTCTTTCCCAACTATTCAAAAAAATTTTCTTACCCACTTCTTGAGACCAACTTATCATAAGCTGTTTAATCATTTCGTCTTCCATCTCTAAGTTAAGTAACAAGTTATATATCTTAGACATAGAATGTTTTTGATTATTTAACATTATTTTGTCAAATTCCGTCTCACCTGTTTCTAACTGTGTAATTTTCAAGTCTATCTTGTATTTCTAAAAGCTGTCTGTATTGAAACCGATTACATTTATGACCATCTGTAATAAGTTCATCTAAAGTTTTAAATTCATATTTCTTATTCTCTTTTTTCAATAAGTCCTTATACGTTAACCCTCCCATCTTCTTCATTCTTGTCTCTTTGTAGAATGCTTCATTTGTAAATGTCCATTCTAGCGTTTTCCTTGTGAAATACCTTTTGTATTTCATCCATATTCTTAGCAACGACCTCCTTATCACATGATTGTTGAAGTTTCTATCTTCTTTAACTTTATCATATATCAGATATGCGTGCCATCCAAATTTATTATCTACTCCCTCCAATTGTAGTAATTTTTCATTTTAATCTGTATCCAATCCTTTATCCACTCGAAACTACATGCATAAAAATATAATTTGAAGTTGGGACTCCTAGCCCACCCTTTTCTTTTTTAACTTGAAGTATTTTAAGTTTCACTCTGAGTTTTTTCCTCTCCCAAATGAATGCTGCAATATCTTTATTCCAATTTTTAAAGGGCCCATCATTTGGAATTATTGGTAGTGTCTGGAAGAGAAATAATAGTTTGGATGTCACACACATTTTGAGTGTTGCAATCCTTCCAAGCCAGGACAGTCCTAACTTAGACCATTTTATAAGATCTTTTTTTATTTAATTCCATGTGTGTTCATAACTGTTTTTAAATAAGTCAGTATTTCTTTTAGTGATATACACTCCTAAATATTTTCTTTTTTCTTTTATTTCAAAGCCCGTTGTTTCTATCAGACTGTTCTCTTTCTGTTAGGTTCATGGCTATTATCTTGGTTTTTATGTTATTAATCTTTAAGCCTGCTACCTTTCCATATTCTTCTACAATTCTCATTAATGTCTCTATTGTTTCATTTGGATTGGCTAGAGCAAAAACAATATCATCTGCATATGCTTTAAGTTTGAATTCATTATTTCCAATTTTTATACCTTTAATGGATTTTCTTCTCTAATTTTATTATTTAGTATTTCCATTGCAGTTATGAAAAGCAATGGAGATAGTGGGCAGCCTTGCCGTGTTCCCTTTCTGATGTATAAGCTTTTTATCTTCCCCCCATTTACTAACACTTTAGGTTCTCTGCAATCCATTTTAGAAAATTTTCTCCTACATTCATTTTTTGAGTGTCTTTAACATAAATTCCCAATTTAGGTTGTCAAACACCTTTTCAGCCTCTAAAAAAATCAATGCAGCTTTTTCCCCTCCCCCGCCCCATATATTCAATTATATCTATTATAATTCTTATATTATCTTTCATATGTCTTTGTGGCAAAAACCCATTATGGTCTGTATTTATCCAATTCTGTAATACTTTTTAAAATCTATTTGCCAATATAGCTGCAAAGATTTTATAGTCAGTGTTCAAAAGAGCTATTGGTTTGTAATTTTTCAGGTTTTCTCTATCTGTATCTTCTTTTGGTATCAGTGTAATAAATGAGGACTTTCAGGACTCTGGAAAGTTCCCCTTTAAGATGTTATTCATGACTTCCGTGAGTGGATTTGCAATAATATTTATTACCTTTTTATAATATAAAGCTGTTAGTTCTTCTGGCCCTGGAGATTTACTTGCTTTTAGTTCTTTCACTGCATCTTTTATCTCTTCAGGTGTAATATTTTTGTTTAAATTCCCATGCTGTTCCTTACTTATATGTTGTATTTTCGCGTCATTTAGATAGTTATCAATATCAGTTTCAGACTCTTCTATCTTATTTTTAGTGAATAGTTTCCTGTAATATTTATGAAACATTGCAACATTCTGACATTGCTATTCATTGAAGTAATTCTCTACTACTGGTACTACCACAATGATAGGCATTACAACAACAACCTATATATGTATTAATTATATTATAGTATGTTGTATTAAATATATTAATGGGGTAAGAAAGGTAGAATGTAGAGATAAGTTTTCCATTTTCATAAGCAAGCATATGAATAGAAACCCATCGCAGAAATTTCACTAGGAGGAATAAAGATGAATCCAAAATAATCATCTTCATCATCATCATCACCATCGTAAAATTGTAAGTGCATGAAAAAAGATGTCATTTTTATTATTATTTTAAAGAAAACTTACCCAGTTTTTGCAAAACTTGCCCAGTATTTCAAAATAGATCTACTCAGTATTTCCTCTGCTTTGGTATAATTGACTCTTCTCTCTAAGGGTAGTCCAAACACAAACTCTATTTCATAACCATGTGGAACTCCCATCCATTCTGGCCAAGCAAGTTTAGACGATCTGTGCTCAAAGAAGTATAAGAAAGCACTGTTCCCTGTCTTGATAAAATATTTTATGAACTCAACCACAGGGCATATAAAATTATAATCCCCAAGGATTTCACCCATGGCATCACGATAATTGAAAGGGTTCTCTTCATCCTTCCAGTCAGAATAGTGAAAAACAATATTTTCCAGCCCAATTTCATTTACTTCTGGAAAGGTTAACTTTAAACATGACCGAAATTCTGCCTCATCAATAAGGCTGTAATTATCTTTGCTGAAGCCTGGTGCGCCATATGCAAGAAAAGGTGCACCTTCATCTTTGTTCACTCCCATCAAGATCTGGGTTTCCTTAAATTTCCCATTCTTCAGCAAAGCAGCCGGTGTATCAGCAAGAAAGTCATTGTCAACTACTGGAGTGAAATAGAGTTCCAGAAGAACACTGTGTTTTAAAACAGAAACTTGTTTGTCAAGGATATCCTGAGGATCTTTGTTCTGAAGACAAAAAATTATTTCTGTTTCATTGTTGCTTGTACAGTGAAGGAGCTGGGCTAGTGCCAGAGTTCTCCGTCTAGCTTCAGAGGGAAGGAGTACACCCCATGGGGCATTTCCAGCACCACTTTGTAAGATTGCTCTTGTGAAAAGAGGATGACTTTCAGGAGAAAGGATATGGTAGGTGATACAACCAGCTCCAGCACTTTCTCCAAATAATGTCACACTTTTAGAATTGCCACCAAAAGCTGCTATGTTATCCTGGATCCAGTCAAGTGCCAGTCGTTGGTCAAATAATCCTACATTTCCAGGAGCTTCTTCATTTCCTGGCAAAGCCAAAAATCCAAAGGCCCCTAGCCTATAATTCATTGAAACAACAATAACTCTTTCTACTCGAGCTAGAAACTTGCCATCATAAACATTCAAGGAGGAGGTCCCAGACTGGAAGCCACCCCCATAGATCCATACCATAACAGTTGCATTTTTAGGTTTGGGAGAAGGAACCCAAACATTGAGGTAGAGGCAGTCTTCACTGAGATTTGTGTTTGGGTTCCACATTTCTGATCCTGTGAATCCAGGAAAAGTATCATCTATGTTCTGGAAACAAGAGTTTGCATACTGGCTGGCATCCCAGACACCACTCCATTCTTCTCGAGGTTGTGGCTTCCTGAACCGGAGCCGACCAATAGGGGGCACTGCATAAGGAATTCCAAGGAAAGCAGTTACTGCTCCTCCAAGCACAGGTAAAGTAATCCCTTTAATTCTTCCATTCTTTGTGGCAATTATTGTGTCATCTCCAGAGACCACCATCTTGACAAACATATAGATCAAAAGAGGCCATAGAAGAATTCTTGTGTAGCCACACCCCACATTAGCAAGCATGGTGATTTCTGAAATGAAGAAAAAAGGAAGATTTTAATCAAATGTGCATGAGCATGGAGTTACGAAATTTACAAATGTTGTACAATATAACCATAACACTTTGGCAATACTAAACCATGCACCCAGGCCAGATAAAGGAAGATGAACTCTTGAAGTCAGAACAGCCATGATAAGAGTAGGGAAAGCATTGTTTCTAAACTCATCACAGTTTTACACCAATGCCCTAGAGGATCTTGGCTATATTTGCCCAATAATTCTCAGAGAACCAGATGGATTGCAAAATTTAAAGAAAAAAGAAGTGAAAGAAGGAAATTTGGAAGAGATCAGAAGTCTGTTTCTTGTCAGAAGAACAGTTCAGGTGCTCATGAATTTAGAGGGTTAAATTTCAGTTCTAGAAGCCTTCAAGAGAGGTAATTCACTTTCTCTGTCTTAATCTCTCTCTCTCTCTCTCTTTTCCAACAGCAAAACAGAGGTTCGAGAAGTCTGAAGAGGTCAAGGACCACAAAAACAACATTTGGACCACATGCAGTCCCAAGACTATCCTGACCCCCACATTTTAACTATCCTGACCCCCACATTTTAACACTAACACAAACCAGTTAGACCTGTGGTAGTGGTTTTGGCAGGAGTGGCTCTATAGATCCCAGGAGTGTAATAATGTAATAAGGACAATGCTTCAGCAGAATGCTCAGTTATAGCCCTATTTCCCCTATCTCGCCACTTTTGTGTTTTCTCTAGTTCTTCAAACATAGTCTAACAAGAACTTTCACTTCATCCTTTCTCAAGAAGAGTCTTAGTTGCATTCATTTCTTATATTTCCCTGATTGGCTGGATGACTTATTCTCTCAGACAGTTCAGGTAGTAAGGAAGCATGAGGATTTGGTATCAGTGGAACACTGCCAGTCCTACCTTTCTGATGCTATTTTTTCTTCTTCTTATTGTCTATCTGTCCCCTATAACCAGTGGCAACATAATGGGAGCAAGGTTAGCATCCTTTGCTAACCTTGTCTTCTGTGGAGTGCTAAAAATTACATCTCCAAAAGGAGGAAGCCAAATAGACATGATTAAAACAATGGAATGGAGCTATAGCTATACAATGATCAAATCCCTTGATGCTTTGGTCAAAAACCTCTGAAACAGAATAGACAGAGAGTCTGTGAACATTTAGAAGGGAATACCATATTCACAAAAGTCAACATGGGTTTCTGAGAAACAGGTCATCAAGCTAGTAAAATGCGGGTTAGACAAGACAACTGTAAAATGGATTTATAATTGGTTGACCGGCCAAACCCAAAGGGTACTCAGCAATGACTCCTCTTCATCTTGGAGAGAAGTGACCAGTGGGGTGCCACAGGATTCTGTCTTGGGTCCAGTGCTATCCAACATCTTTATCAATGACTTAGATGCAAGAGTAGAGGTCATGCTTATCAAATCTTCAGACAATACCAGATTAGGAGGAATAGCTAATACCTCCAGAGGGCATAATCAAAATTCAAAATGACCTTAATAGATTATGCTGGGCCAAAGATAACAAAATGAATTTCAACACAGATAAATATAAGGTACTGCATTTAGGGGAAGAAATGAGATGCATAGATATAGGATGGGGGACACCTGGCTTAAGGACACAACTTGTGAATGGGATCTACTGGTAGGAGTCCAAGTAGACCATCAATTCAAAATGAGCCAACAGTGTGATATGGCAGCTAAAAAGGCCAATGCAATTCTCAGGGTAGGCATTGTTCCATCTTGTCTGAAGGAGGCAGCCATCAAGCCCCTCCTGAAGAAGTCTTCCCTTGTTCCCTTGGAGAGAAACAACTACAGACCAGTTTCCTTGCTACCTTTTCTCAGCAAGGTGATCGAGAGAGCAGTCGCCTCCCAACTCCAAGTTGTCTTGGATGAAACCTATTATCTCGATTCATTTCAAACCAGCTTCAGGGCAGGATATGGAGTGGAGACTGTCATGGTAACTCTGACTGACAAACTCTGCCTGAGCATCGACAGGGGTAGTGTGACCCTGCTGGTGCTCTTGGACCTCTCGGCGGCTTTTGACACAATTGATCACTCCATCCTCTTGGATCAGCTGAGAGAGTTGGGGATTGGTGGCACCGAGCTCTGGTGGTTCCAGTCTCCGGCAGATCACAGAGGGTGAGACTCGGAGATAGTTGCTCCTCTAAAATTGAGCTTAGCCATCCTGTCCCCGATGTTATTTAACATTTATATGAAGCCGCTTGGAGAGATCATTCGGAGGCATGGAGCTCAGTGTCATCAGTACACTGATGACACTCAGATATATTTCTCCATGACCAGATCGTCTGCTCAGACCTGAGATGGCATCTCTCTTCTCAATGACTGCCCTGCGGCAGTAATGGATTGGTTGAGGGAAAACCGATTGAAGCTTAATTCAGACAAAACGGAGGTGCTCACAGTCACAGGCACAAAACCAGGTTTGGGAATACAATTTCCAGTCCTGGATGGAGTCACACTCTCCTCAAAGGACTCTGTTCACAGTCTGGGGGTACTCCTTGACCCGTCGCTCCACATGACTAGTCAGGTGAATGCGACAGTCAGGAGTGCCTGCTACCAGCTTCGGCTGATACGCTAGCTGCACCTTTTCCTGGAGACGAGGGATCTGGAAACTGTGATACACGCGCTGGTAACCTCACGTTTGGACTACTGTAATGCGCTCTACATGGGGTTACCCTTGTGCCTAACCCAGAAACTTCAATTGGTCCAAAATATGGCAGCCAGGCTTCTCGCTAGAACATCTAGGAGAGAGCATATAACACCTGTGCTCAAATCTCTCCACTGGCTGCCAGACACAGTACAAGGTGTTGGTTTTGACCTTTAAAGCCCTACATGGCTCAGGTCCATCCTATCTTAGGGACCGCCTCTTCCCGTATGAACTGCCCCGCACACTCCAGTCCTCTGGGAGGAACCTGCTACAGCCCATGAAGAGCAAGCTGGTGCAGACCTCCCCGAGGGCCTTTTCGGCAGTCGCCCCCAGGATGTGGAATGACCTGCCAGATGAGATGCGTCTCATTCCATCTTTAGAAAGCTTTTTAAAAGCTCTAAAGACACATCTCTTCTGGCAGGCCTTCCCAGAGAATGCGAACACTTCCCGGCTCCAAAGGCTTTAGTGCCTCTCCAGCTGTCCTTCTCCAGTGTCTTTTTCACCCCTTTACAGCCTAGGTTTTCAGGCCCGTTTTCCTGTTTCTGCTTTTTACTGTTGTAATTTGTTTTATTTTATGTTTTTAATTATATAGTGGTTTAATTCTTTTTTTAAGGGGGGCGGTGAGCTAAGGGATGGTTCGTTTTAACTGATATTGTTTTAATCTTTTTGTTGTATCCCACCCTGATTGCCTATTCAGAGGGGCGGGCTAGAAAGAAATTATTATTATTATTATTAAATTATTATAGGCTGCATCAATAGAAGTATAGGGGCTTTTTAGATTGGCAGGAAAGTGTGACATGAAGTTGCACTTTCCTTAATGCTTAGCAGCTAGACTGCAAGCCCCAGATGTGCATTTAAAAGATACAGGGCAGCTAGACTGAGGGGTGTGGGAACGACTTATCTGAGGTCTTTTCTGTGGCTCAGCAGCTACATTGGAAGCTGTCAGAACGCTACAAACACAGGCAGAGCAGCTACATGGGCGGCAAGGAACGCGGCTTTTAGCCACGGTGAACCTTTAATTTTTTTTTTCCCTTGCCGGCTGTGAACTGCGCAATTCCTCAATGCCCTGCAGGTGTAAAAGCTGGGGTTTATCCGCGAAGTTTTTTAAAGCTCCCAAACCCTAGCTCCACCCCTAATCCGAACCCTAGATATGCACAGTAGGGACTCTGGGATGTCGTTACTGTTATTCTACCACAATGATAATTTGACGGATCCTCATAAGTATACATTTGTGCTGCGCAACTGCGCAGGTTTGCGAACTGCGCAAACGCAGTTACATCATACAGTCAAATTATCATTGCCGGCTGGGAACTGCGCAATTGCGCAGTTCACAGCCGGCAGCCGGCAAACCTGCGCAGTTGCGCAGGACAAATGTATACTTATGAGGATCCGTCAAATTATCATTGCGTTTCCTCCGCCTTTTTAAACTGTGCCGTTGCACTGGTGCATCATGAATGAACCCC
Organism: Urosaurus nigricauda; assembly: GCA_034509955.1. NCBI lineage: Eukaryota > Metazoa > Chordata > Lepidosauria > Squamata > Phrynosomatidae > Urosaurus > Urosaurus nigricauda. Next base: position 256,840,224 of record JAOEGL010000003.1, read on the forward strand.
TTTATTTTGTGAATAAATTGACATATTATCCACAGTAGAATAACAGTAACGGCATCCCAGAGTCCCTACTGCGCATGTCTAGGGTTCGGATTAGGAGTGGAGCTAGGATTTGGAAGCTTTAAAAAACTTCGCGGATAAACCCCAGCTTTTACACCTGCAGGGCATTGAGCGTTTTAATTAGAAGTGAAGTCCACACCACGCATGCTCCCAACCCATGATCCATTATGATCCGCACCTGTATCTCTGTCTTTAAATGGGCGCTTTAAAGAGACAGAGCCCCATTTAACCGTGCAACTACACCTTAGCCTTTAGATGCAATAGCAATGTTGCGCCCTTTTAAAAAAAGTAGTGGGGAAATCAAACTACTTTTTAAAGGCACTTCTTCTCCCTTAAAACTCCAAAATAGTGTTTTCATGGCACACTTCCCCTTTTTCTCATCTAAAGGCTGGGCTTTCATGCAGGCATCAACACACCTCTTTTTGCCAATGTAAAATGGGCCAGCTCCTTTTTAAAGCACTTCTTCTCTCTTAAAATGCCAAAATAGTGTTTTCATGGCACACTTTCCCTTTTTCTCATCTAAAGGCTGGGCTTTCATGCAGCCATCAACACACCTCTTTTTGCCAATGTAAAATGGGCCATTGTGTCTAGATCAAGGGAAGTAATAGCCCTTTTCCACCTGGCTTCTGCCTTACCTCAAGCCCTGGACTCTGGAGTGCAGAACAACAGCAGGTTTTAAACCGCACTCCCTTCTTCCCCCCCTTCACCATCCACAGGCTGAACGTCGGGCTGAGAGGAAGCTCTTGAGCCCATTTCCACCTGGGCTTTAGTAATCACTTAGGGGAGTGTGGCACAGAGAGTGCTATCTTAGCTTCAGCTCCTAGTCTCTCCCTCTTGTGGTTTTAGACTGTAAGGCTCTAAGATTGTGTTTTATTTAATATTGTTTTTCAGGATTGGGATGGGGGGGGGGGGGTTGAGAATGATGATTAAGTTTTTATTGTACCTGTTTTGCTATGTTAATTGCCATGCATTTTTCATTGTTATTATTATTGTTGTTGTGAATTGCTATGTACTTCCTGCTATTTATTGTTATTGTGATTTGTTGTTATTTTTATTGTTACTATTATTTGCTATATATTTTTTTACCGTTGTAACCTGCCTGGATTCTTTGTGATTTGGAGGGTTATAAATTATTATTGTTATTGTTATTGTTATTGTGTCACTCTATTCTGCCTTTGACAGGCCTCACCTAGAATACTGTGTCCAGTTCTGGGCACCACAATTCAAAAAGCATGTTGACAAATTGGAGAAGAGACATTAAAGGGGTAATATGATAGCCCTCTTTAAATATTCGAAAGGGTATTGCATTGAAGATGGAGCAAGCTTGTTTTCTGCTGCTCCAGAGGATGCAAGCTCCAGGAACAGAGATTCCACCTCAAAATTAGGAGGAACTTTCTGACAATAAGAGCTGTTTGACAGTGAAACACACTCCCTCAGAGCTTGGTGGGGGTCTCCTTCCTTAGAGGTTTTTAAACAGAGGCTGGATGGCCATATGTGGGGGATGCTTTGATTGACAGTTCCTGCATGGCAGGGGGTTGGTCTGAATGGCCCTTATAGTATCTTCCAACTCTACAATTCTATCATTCTATGTCACTGAAAGAGACATTGTGCACTTATTTGTTCTCTCATCATCATCTATTTTTTAAAATCCTCTTCTTCACTTGCCCGGGATTTGAAGTTCCTGGGTATGCTTTATAGCAAGTATACAACCAGGAGGTAAATGAGTAGCTCCTTTCCTGCCTGCTACATTGAGAAATCAAAGATTTTCATGCAATATCTGGATTGGAGCTAGCAGTAAAATTGGCTAGAATCTTTCTTTAGATAATCAGATTCTGTAAATTCTTGCTCAAGCATACCAAACAACGAAAGCTTAAATCATTCTGATGTCTAATAAATTCCTTAAGGGGTTTCACACATCCATGTTGGTTTCCTATAACGGAAAAAGATGATACAAGAAAGTGCAGCAATGCATAAACTCAACATATGCTAATGTATGCATGCAGATGCACAATA